>BSBK01000400.1:0-692500 GCA_027943335.1 Chamaecyparis obtusa | reverse complement strand
TCGATGAATAATGAGTTTAGGATTAATCTCTACTATGGTCTTTGTAAAACCTTGACCATGTACCTACTTTATTAGAGTTATTTCCACATCAAATACCTATAAAATAATTATCCATTTAGGTATGCATTCATCAAGTTCATTCTGCATTAGGATCATTTTTATTATTAAATCAAGTACAAAAAAAACTACTTAACTCCCCAAGATGTAATGCTTGATTTTTCTAACAACTTTACCTAATGTCAGAGCTTGTCTCTATTTATTTATATATTTTTAATTCAGATCCCTTAAAAGGGGTGCTCATGAAAGAAATATGCTTTTCTACATTCTTCTCATTATCCTGGGTTAATATAGTTGCCAATCTATGATATGATGCAAAAGAGTAGAAATAGAGCACCTTGGTATTATATGAACTAGTAAATTTATAGGAGAATTTGTAATAGCTTCTTTAATGTCCTCAAACAATTTCTTTGAGTTGGTATTGCATTCTAATTTAGCATCATTTTTCAACATAACATTTAGAGGATGAACAAATTATGTAAATGTATGATAAATTTCCTTACTAAATTATCTAACCAAACTATGGTTTGAGTTCCTTTTTACTAGTAGGCAGTTGTACTTCATGATGACACTAACTTTGTCTAGATGGCATATATATATATATATATATATATATTATATATATATATCTATATATATATAATATTATACTATATATATATATATATATATATATATATATATATATATATATTAATATATATATATATATATATAATATATATAAATTATATATATATATATATAATATATATATATATATATATATATATATATATATATATATATATATATATATATATATATATATATATATATATATATATATATATATATGTCATCTTCAAAAATACAATTCCCAAGAAACTCTCCTTCAATCAGTCTAAACATACATTTATTTGGATTTTAGGGATATGACATGCTTGAGACATCTTTGCACACGTTTCTTAAAATTGTACATGCTCTTCTCTTTTCTTCGTAAACACCACAAAATCATCCATATATATGATGATATATGTATGAGCAAGTTCATTTAAATCTATGTTCAATGACACTTTAAAAAGTAGCACCAACGTTAATAATTCTAAAAGGAATAATTTTGCTAGAAAATGCACGCCATTTGATGGATAAAGTCTTCATTTAGTCTAATTTGTCAATCATAACTTGATTATATCCTAAAAATATGCCTAGGTTTACTATATGTAAGACATCATCTAAAGAAGGTAAGGGATACTTGATGCAGGGGCATTCTAGGGTACTCAGTGAATCTACATGGGAGGTGTGTGTTTGGCTGGTGTTACTCGGTTGTAGCCTTGACCGACGGTCTTGGTCATTGAAGGAAGCTCAGTCGTTGAAGGAACTCGGTAATCTCTAGCGCTCAGTGAAAGTGTTACTCAACGATGTTTGTGGTGCTTGGTTGACACTGGTGCTCAGCGATGCTTAGCATGCTTGATTATTTCACTGTTTCTCGGTAGTTCTGGTTTATCGACTAGAGTTCTGTGTGATTTGTTGGGGCCGACTTGGTGCATTTATTGTTGGTAGTTGTTGTTACAGGTCGACATGTTGAATTAAATGTTTGTAAGGCTATTTTGAAGCCGACTTGTATTGAATTTAATATTTGTTGGGGGGAGTTAATGGTTTCATCCAGCTGGCTTGTGGCTGATGATTAGTATTTAAAGGGGTGTTTGGGTAGGTGTTTAGGCAAGTAGTGGGAGTTCATGACTTGGAAGACTTAGCGAGTCAAATCTGAGGTTCTAAAAGCTAGATTTGGCGAAGTTGTGGAAAAGATCTTGCATGATCTTGCAAATCAGATTGTTATCTGATAGTTTGTAATTGCAGAGCTAGTGGTTTACACACTTGGAGACAAGGATATTGCTTAGAGGCTTGCGAGCTCAAGTTTAGATCTACCTTAGGGTTTTCCATCAGTTGCTGATTGTTTTAGAGCTGAACTAGATGAGAGTGTATTGGATCTGTGTGGATCTTGAAGAACTTGTTATGTTTGTAATTGGCCCTAACCCGAAAGGCCTTACAGCTGGGTATGTTAATGAAAATTTGAGTTGAAATATCTTGTTGTGTTGAGTTTTCCGTTGTGTAATTCTGAAGCTGTAAGGCTGGATTGTCCTTAATTGGATCATCCCTGCCTTGGTATGTGTCAGGTGGTATCAGTTTGAGAGTTGATCTTATGGAGTGAAGGTTGACCTAACAAGGTTGATCTTGCAAAGTTGATCTTGTTGGTGAAGAGATCGTATGATCTAAGTTGCAGATCCAGAGCACTGAACTTTTGAATCTTGCCCTAGTTGTTTGTGCAAGGGTGGCAGGTTGAGATCTGACTTGCATACAACTTGGAAATTGCCACAAGGTGGTCAATGTAGGGTTTGTTGCAGAGGGTTTCTCTTATCTTTAAGGATGCCTCGGAGAAGATTGGACTCTAGAGTACTTGCAAACCTCTACGATACTGTTGAATCTAGGATTACAAAGAAGGTGAAATCAAATTTTAGATCTGAGATGTAGTTGATGAAGAATGACATGGTCATCGAGATCATGAGAGTTGTTGCTCATGTACCTCAGAATGTCGGTACTAAAGATGGTTATGAGGAAGCTGTTGAAGACTTTGAACCTGCTGGATCTAGTGGTGATGACCGGAGAGATAGATTTGGTGAAGACATAACTGCTCGGTTGCCTAGATCTGGAGCTCGGTTAAGTAGTAGTTATCGAATGGAAGTTTCTACTCTTCTCTGGTACTTTGAAGCCAGAGAACTTGATTGATTGGATTGGTGAACTTGAAGATCTCTTTGAGCTAGAAGAAATTGAAGATCCTCTTCAGGTGAGATTAGCACAGACAAAGTTGAAAGGACATGCTGCTCTTTGGTGGAAAGAACTACAAAGAGATAGAGAAGATGAAGGTGAAATGAAGATCAATCGATGGAGGTTGATGGTGACTAAGCTGAAAGCTAAGTTCATACCTTCTAACTATGAGCTTGAATTGTTTAATAAGTTATAGAATCTGAAACAGAAGGATTTTTCTATTGAGGATTATATCGAGGAGTTCTACAAACTTACTATTCGGTCTGGACATCGAGAGCTTGGTAAGGAAAAGGTAGCTCGGTATGTGAATGGTTTGAGATTCAATATTTAGGATGAGCTTGGTATGTTGAAGATTGATTCTGTTGAATATACTTATTAGTATGCTCTGAAGGCAAAACATAAGTTGAAGAGGAAACAACATAGTAATCCCCAAGGGAGAGAAAAGATTGATCACTCGGTGAAGGATAAACTGACTAATGCAGAAGATGAACAGAAACATGTGGAATCGAAGAAGAAGACAGGTAGGAGTTATCTTTAAAGGTACTTGTTATAACTGTGGAGAGGAAGGGACACCATTCTTTTGAGTGTACACAAAAGAATCTTGGTGACCAACGAACTGTTATGGTGAATGAGAATGAACCTGAATCTGAGAACTTGCTGCTTCGGCGAACATTGCTTGGTACAAAGGGAGGAACCTTGTCAGAGGAGTAACTTGTTTAGGACCTGATCCAAGTTTGGAGGTAAACTTTGTGATGTTATAATTGATAGTGGTAGTACTAATAACCTTGTTGATGAGGACATGGTTCAAAAACTTGGGTTGAATAGAATGAAGCATCCTTGTCCTTATAGGATTAGCTGGTTACAAGATGTTCATGCTCTAGAAGGAAGAGAACAATGCTTTGTTGATATTCAGATTGGCCAGTACAAGGATCTTGTGTTATGTGATATTGTGAAGATGAATAGTTGTCATATATTTCTCGGTTAGACCTTGGAAATATGATTGCAGAGCTATGTATGACTATGTCAAAAATGTGTTTACTGTTGAGAAGGATGATAGGAAGTTTTCCCTAATGCCTTTGCTGCATACAACACTTGGTAAGAGAAGCCTGAGTATTGGTAGCTGAGTTGAGTTGGTAGATCCAGAGAAAATGAATGATCAGTATGGAGGACAAACCTGTTTGTTGTCGAGGAAAGACTTGAAGAGATAGAGGAAGTTGAAGTGGAAGAGTATGCAAGCTGAAAAGGTGGAGGACTTATATGTGAAGAACCGGTTTGGGGTTTATGTGCTGAATCCTGGAAGATGTTATTCTCACATATGAACATCTTTTCGAACTTGGGGTGTTTGATGCAGAGGGGCATTCTAGGGTACTCGGTGAATCTACATGGGAGGTGTGTATTTGGTCGGTGTTACTCGGTTGCAGCCTTGACCGATGGTCTCGGTCATTGAAGGAAGCTCGGTCACTGAAGGAACTCAGTAATCTTTGGTGCTTGGTGAAAGTGTTTACTCGGTGATGCCTGCAGTGCTTGGTCGACACTGGTGCTCGGTGATGCCTGGCATGCTCGGTTATTTCACTGTTTCTCAGTAGTTCTGGTTTACCGACTAGAGTTCTGTGTGATTTGTTGGGCCAACTTGGTGCATTTATTGTTGGTAGTTGTTGTTACAGGCCGACATGTTGAATTAAATGTTTGTAAGGCTATTTTGAAGCTGACTTGTATTGAATTTAATATTTGTTCGGGGGAGTTAATGGTTTCATCTAGCTGACTTGTGGCTAATGATTAGTATTTAAAGGGGTGTTTGGGTAGGTGTTTAGGCAGTAGTGGGAGTTCATGACTTGGAAGACTTAGCGAGTCAGATCTGAGGTTTTGAAAGCTGGAGTTGGTGAAGTTGTGGAAAAGATCTTGCATAATCTTGCAGATCAGATTGTTTATCTGATAGTTTGTAATTGCAGAGCTAGTGGTTTGCACACTTGGAGACAAGGAGATTGCTTAGAGGCTTGCAAGCTCAAGTTTAGATCTGCCTTAGGGTTTCCATCAGTTGCTGATTGTTTTTAGAGCTGAACTAGCTGAGAGTGTATTGGATCTGTGTGGATCTTGAAGAACTTGTTCTATTTGTAATTGGCCCTAACTCGGAAGGCCTTACAGGTCGAGCATGTTAATGAAAATTTGAGTTGAAATATCTTGTTGTGTTGAGTTTTTTGCTGTGTAATTCTGAAGTTGCAAGGCTGGATTGTCCTTAATTGGATCCTCCCTACCTTGGTCTGCATCAATATCCATCCTTTTCTAAAGCTTTATTTAAATTACATAAATCCACACACAAAAGAATATCCTATAATATCCCTATTTAAAATATATAGATCAAATTGATTGATTTCTTTTAATTTCTAATTTAGATTTGCATAAACTTGAAAATGGGAGAAATTAGGTATACCAAAATGATTTCTAAAAATATAAAAAATAAAACCCAACTTAATGCAACTGATGTAGATTGTTTTATTATAGATTTGAACATGATTTTACATCAACCTTTATGTCCAAAATGTCAGATAATCAAGAACAAACTCCAATTATTTAGTATCAAACACACAAGAAACAACTACAACTTCTACTAAACTCTCTAAACTTCTCAAATTTTCTCACAAAAGAAAAGTTCACTTTCTTACAATAGAATTATACCAACAACAACCTAGAACAATAATATATGTTGCCATTGTGTACACCAAAATATGCCTTCAATGGAATTGATTTAACGACTTAAAACAACTCAAAATCATAAATAGACGCCATATCAAGATTATACAAAGGAAACTAAAATAAAACAAATTCAAATCAAAATGCTAATCTCCTTGATACAATGATGTGTCCTTCAACTATAGATTGTATGCTTTCTCACAATTTTGTCATTATGAGGATGCTCAATATGCTCAAAATTTCTCAAAGATGGAATGTGTGGTGTTTTCTTGCTCAATTCTTATTGCATAGCATAAATCAATAGTTGCATGAATGAATGAGACATTTTTTGGGTAAATGTGGAAGATAATAGAATGAAGGGTTTTAATGGAGATAAAGATTAAGGGTTAAGAATGGTTAGGTTTCTCACCTACCATGAGAGGTTGATAAGTGTCAATCTTAGGGAGCATGAGAGAACAATTCTTGGAAGAAGGAATTAGATGAAGTGCAAGGAAGAATTTCCAAAACGGAACCCTTGTCCTTACACACCTTAAAGGATATTGGGAAAAGGAATAAGGAATTTTTAATTCATTAGATGTGACAAGTGGGAAGTGTGCCTATATGGACCATACTTTCCAAAACTGGTTGGCTAATGAAGGTAAGTGGGCTTGAAGGAAATTCCTTTTAAGGCATGACTTGACATCTCTCTAATTATTTGGGATTAGGGATTTACACATGTTTAGAGGAGGAGATTAGATTAATGTAAGAGAATTAAGAGGATGATTAAGGCAATTTGCAAATGTAGGAGGATATGACATTTGGAGAGAGAACGAGTGGATGAATCGAACATTATTTTTAATTCCAAATGGAGGAAAAATGGCTAAAATAAACTTAATTAAATAAATAAAAGGATTTATTTTATTATTTTAATAAAAAACAAGCTCAACTATAGTTAGCATGGATAAATTAATCAAATTAATTTATCTAGGGACATAGGCGAATGAACACTAATTAATTGAATAATAAATCATTTAATTAATAATGTGATGCTAATTGAGGAATAAAAGACAACCTAATTTGATCAAACAATAATAATCAAATTTAGGTGTCTGTACAACTATGAACAACAATATATGTTATCATGAACAATAAGATATATTTGATACCAAACTTCTAAACTATGCACTCAAATTCTCTACAATTCACCTACAAAATAATAGAGAAACAATACAAATAGAGAACTTTCAATGCTGATACAACCTCTAGATGTGATTTTCCTTAGAGACCCTTTGACCTGTTGAATTTGAGCCTCAGTCACCTTGGTTTATCTGCCTTGGATATCTTTCATTGATTTATCAACCTTTAAAGAAATACAACATTGGTTGGTTAGGATGAGCAAAGATAGAATGCCCAAAATGTGGAATCGCCTTCAAATATATAGAGGAACAACCCCTCATGACCCCTTCTTGGAAAAATAAACAAAATGTTGTCAATTTCCTCCAAATAGGCCCCCATTATGACTGTTGAGTTTTCCATTTTATACTGTCATTATTTTTTGAGACTTCTTGCTACATGAGTATAAAGGACACACGTCCTAATGTCCTAATTGGCTAAATTTAATATTAACTAATTGTATTTTCAAATTCTCCCTGTCGACATAGGCCCCACAAAGAATTCTCATAGTCATCTTTAGATTCTTGGCTGAAAACAAACTCTAATTCTGACTATGACAATTTGTCATAAACTTTTCCATTAATGCCTCTTGAGTTGGTTCCATTAAAATAATATTAAATTTAACATTTTTTTTCCTAGATGATGTAAATTGCATTGGCACATGTAAATATTACATAAATAATCTTTCCTAATGTATCTAGACATAGTTAATTTATTGCTTTTGGCCAATGGGGACTTCTATATTCAACAAATGTTAATTTTTAGAAGAAGGGACATGACATATCACCATTTTTTCTTTTGAATAGGCACCAAGTTTGTCATCCATGTGGATTGTCCAAAGTAGGAGCATTGACAAAAATCACATTTTTTTGTTTAATGGTTGCACTTTATTTAAAGTGGTTGGCATCATTTTTTTTAGACAATTATGCATACTCGAGGAAATGAATGATGAGAGTAGAAGAATGTGTTGAGGAAGTAGTTGGGAGGAGGTTGATAGAGAGGCTATGGAACAAAGAGAGGGAGAATTGGGAATAGGTGTTTTGATTTCTGAAAGTAGTCTCTCAAAGAAAATCTAGAAATGAGATGTTTACAAGGGATTGGAAGAGGCTTGTAGGCACACAACCCTTAGCCATCCACAGGTGGAAATGATCAAAGTGGAGAATAGAAGGGAATAAATGCAATGAGAGAGGAAAGAGATAGGTGGGAGTTGAGGCCGCAGAGAAATGATTTCATGTAGAGGAAGAGTGGTCGTAGTTTGGCCAAGGATGTTTATTTTTGTGTTGCAGATTAAAAAGAATGTAGTATATTGTTTATCTATTTTAGTTGCAAATGAGCATCAATTTATGAATAGAGAGTCTTTGCATTTTTGTGTTAGCACTTCGTAAGTCTTTGATAGATAATGAGTTGATCATGGTGTTGTTATGTTATTTACTCTATTTATCGAAGTTCCTATCACCTCAAGGACATAATTATTTGACATTGGTTGGTGTTTTGAATTTTGTCCCCATCAAGTGGTATCAGAGCCCAAAAGATTTGGGCAAAGAAATTGGGTATTTTTGAGAAGTATTAGTATTACAGTTTGATGTTCATATGTTTTTGGAAAGATTTATGTATTGCAAATTGACAAATTAATAAAAAATAGTTATGAAAAGACTAGGCAGAGGAAAGGAAAGCGAAGCCCTAAGTGAGGTATCACAAAGTTGAGAAGTGGAAGGGTTGCAAGATGCAACAAAAAAAGGCAAAATAAATCGCAAAGTTGAGAAGGGATTTTAAGATTTTGATCAAGTATTGGATTGAGAAGAGAAGCCAAGATTATGTTTGGTATTGACTAATGAGAAAGAAGGTGAAATGGATTGTAAATATGATTATTGAAGAAAGAAGAAGGAAAAGGTTGGCTACCTTGAGAAGAGAAGACAAAAGTGTGAGAAAAACCTATAGAGAGTTGGAGTTGCCAAGTGAGTAGGGAGCACCAGAAAAAGTGAATAAAGTTCTCATTGTAGAGGACTTGAAGGAAGATAAGGAGTAATGGAGAAAAGTGGAAATGCAACAAGGAGCACTTAAAGAAGAAAGTAAAGAGGAGAGGAAAGTGTCCATAGAAGAGGTAATTAAGGAGATATTTTGGTGTCTTGATTTATTTGGTAATGATATATTTATGATGAAAATGAAGAAGTCCAAAATGATTTATTGTTTAATATTTTGGCTACAGGAAAAGACAAATATGACATAGTGAAGAAACTATTTATGTAAGGTTGTGAATGACTTTGTTGAAGTTGATAGACCGACAATTGAGGCATAAATATTTGAAGAAATAAGTTGGGAGATCTTTAATTTTAGTAAATAGGGATATATTGATTTGTGTGCAATTGCATGGACAAGAGAACTTTGGCGAAGGAAGTTAAGAAGTATAGAGTAGAGGAAAGATCAACAATGTTGGAGAAATGTAATCATTGTTCCAGCATGATTGTGGGAAGAATTGTTGATGATTGTTTCTACCGTGTGTAGGAGCACATGATTTTCTTTAGTCTCCTAGGGAGTCTAATGCAGGAGCATCGACAAAAATCACATTTTTTTGTTTAATAATTACAATTTCAAATTGGTTGGAATTAGTTTTAGAGATGGTTATGCACGTTGGAGGAAATGGATGGTGAGAGTAGAAGAAGGAGTTGAGGAAGTAGTTGGGAGGAGGCTAGTAAAGAGGCTTTATAATTGAGAGAGGGAGAATTGGGAATGATAACTTTTATTTCTAAAAGTAGTCTCTCAAAGAAAATCTAGAAATTGGATGTTTACAGGGGATTGGAAGAGGCATATAGGCACACAACCCTTACCCATCAACCAGTGGAAATGATTGAAGTGGAGAACAAAAGGGAATGAATGTAGCGAAAGAGAAAAGAGATAGGTGGAGTTGAGGTTGCAAAGCCATGATTTCATGTGTAGGGAGGGTGGTCATCATCTGGCCAAGGATGTTTATTTTTATGTTGTAGATTAATAAGAATGCAATATTTTGTTTATCTATTTTAGTTGCCAATGAGCATCAATTTATAGACATAGAGTCTCTGCATCTTTGTGTTAGCGTTTGTAAGTCTTTAAATAGATAATGAGTTGATCATGGTGCTATTATGTTGTTTATTGTGTTTATTAAATTTCCATTCACCTTGAGGACATTATTGTTTGACACTAGTCGGAATTTTGGAATTCATCCCTATTAGTGTCATACATGAAAAATGATTACAACAAAATGAAATAATGCATCATTTGGATTTGCTCCTAACCTCTCTGTTTGTAGAATTGAACTACTCCATCACTTGTTCCTAGTTGCATGATGGTCATTGCTAATGTAACAATAGAATGGGTTTGTAGAGGATCAAATACATACCATCACAAATGTTGTAGCACTCCAACCTAAGCACAACGTGTTTGTCAACAAATGAGAGATAAAAGTTACTTTGTTATAAATACTCTTCAAATCAAATATTATTAGTGTGGCAATGAGATGCAACCGAAGAACACACATCCACTATTGGTCTATGTTGCAAAATTCATCTTTAGTAGCATATAGTTGAAAAGTGTACCATTGTGTAGGAAAAACATAAGAAAAGCCTATCTAAAAGGATATTTTTCAAGTAGACACATGTGTGGGAGATATGAATAGGTGTATGATTTGATTGTTACATCATTCAAAGACATCGACAACTACCTCAACATAGCCCACACCACCATCAACCCTTTCTCCAATCTTAAACCTACTGTCTAATCTTTTCAATCTCTAAGAAACCACGTCCCAAACCTCTTTATATGCACCACCTCATCTTCTACTTCATAAGAGCCATATTAATAGAAATGAATGGAAAAAATGACCAAACCCCAAGCTATAGATAAACACCTTGAAAAAAACCCTTAATCTTGATATTATTATCAAGATTGAACAGTGTAGTTTTTGAGCCAAACTCATGGAATCATGTTTTACGAGGAGTGGTTCACAAGAACCCATCTTTCATGAGAAACAATGGTACACTTAACATTCATTGCATTTAGGTGGTGATCATAGAGGTGAAACATTGGTCTTCCCAGTAGGTAACCCATCCCAGTACTACTCCAACTCAAGCACCCTTAACCATGAATTTCCCCCCAAAGTTAAGCCCACTTGGCTTGCTACCCCATTAATTCCATGACCTCTCCCATTGAACTATAGTGAAACAAATCAAACAAATGATCCTTGAGGAGAGGGATTTAACAACCCTTATGCTTCATGAATATGCTTTTGAAGGAGATTAATACCCAAGATTGAATTTAATCTATTAACTTCTCTTCATAGTTGGAAGAAAATGAGTGATGTTGGCCATAATTCATGAAAGATGAGCAAGCCAAGAAAAGATTAGATGCAAAAGCATGAATAAACTAATGGTTGTCCCAAACTTGAGCCATTGATACCATTCCAATTGGAATCATAGAGCAATGATATTACATAGATAAGACATGGATGAAATCAAATGTTCATGCAAATAGGGTAGCAAACCAAGTGAGCTTAATCTTGGGCGAAACTCCATGGTCAAGCACACTTGAATCGTAGTAATACCAAAATAGGTGACCTCCCAAAAAGATCCAATGCTCCACCTTTGTGAGCATCATCTATATATAATGAATGCCAAATATACCATTCATTCTCATAAAAGATAAGTTCTTCTCAACCACTACTCATAAAATATAAATCAATAAATTAGACTTTAAAAAAGTACACATATAAATTCTTAACAATATTATAATTTAGTTGCTTCAAATTATATCCTACTCCTCAGCCCTTAAATCTGCTCTGTTTTGTACCGACCCCACCCACACCCTGCTCTTGGACACCACAGTTCAAAACAATCCCCGAAAACGCTTTAATGAAGCCTTGCGTAGGCCTTCTAGACTCAACTTTCCTCATCGCTGTTAATAGTAGAATCAGGCAACTCCAAACCTCCATTGATGTTTACGGCTTCCTCCCTAGTTGTTTTTGCTTCTGCTCATTGGATTAATTCATGAAGGGCAACAGCTGTTCTCGAAAGCAAAAAAGTATAAAACGAAAATAAAACACTGTTCGGGAATTTAGGCCTCCAAAAGCACAGATTTTAAAGGAAGCTAATTTGGCAGGTAAGGGGATTTAATGGAGATTGAAGAATCACGTTGGAGCAGAGACGTTGTTCCCAAGGTTTTCAAGATTATCAGCACGAAGCTTCCTCAGCGGGACGTCATTTCTCTACTGAGAGTCAGTCCGTGGAGCCGCCAGCTTCTCGAATCCCATCGTCCTCTCTGGAAGGTGCACAACCTAAATTGTTTTTTTGGTTGCAATAGCCATAGTTTTTGCTTTATTTCTTATTATTTGGTATGATTATCCATGTTGTTTATGTTGAGTTATAGGGACTGTGAGATAATCTTGGCCAAATTGTTAAGATATATGAACATAGGTTATAATAAAATATATGCAATAACTATTTTGCTGCAGTCTTTGACATGCCTACCTCCCTGCATCATGATGCCCATTAGGCTATTTTCTTTCAAATCTTCAATTTTACCAGTACAACCTCACCAAATGCCTTCTTGACTTATGTGCGGTTCTGTTTATTCTCTCAACCTTGTCAAATGTGTGCACCCTGTCCACTACCCTGTTTTGTTACATCTTATTTTTTTAACACGACTTGTCATTTCTCGTCTTGATTTATGATCTTCAATTTTACAACACATTCTTGCCATATCCCTTCTTGAGTTATGGGTGACCATATTGATCAATACCACTATCCTATTTTCTTCAACCTCTTGAATTTATTATCACTAGATTTCTGTTGGAGATGCTTTTTTGAGTTATGACCAGACTTAAAGAAGCGCCTAATTCCACTGTCTGATTTTATTCAACCTTTCCAATTCGTCATTACACCCTTGCCACATGTTTGTTGAAGTTATGGGCAGCCTCTTTGCCTATTATCCACCATCTTTTTTTCTTTTTGTTTAAAGGGCTGAAAAAACATATTAAAAAATTAGTAACAGATTACATTCTATACTTTTGATATTTCCAACTGGCAAGAGCCATTTCAAAAGCAACTACGCAGGAAGGTTCACCCTTATCCTGCACCCTAAAGAAAGCAGAATATTTTATCATCATGATCATTGTAAGAATACAGGCCTTTATTTTTATGTATTTTGGGCTTTATGAATAAGCTGAAAAGCTTAGAGGATTTATTAGAGAGCAACAACCCCAGTTGAAAAATATTCCATCAATGATTTTCCTTTAATATCCACTTAACAAGGGAGTCCACAATAGCGTTCTATTCCCTAGGAATTTGAGCAAAGGAGATAGCCTCAAAGTTTAAAGAGAGATGGAGGATCTGGTCTAGTAGAAAAGCAATTGTGTACAAGTATGCCTAAGAACCCTTTTTTTTTCAAAAGAGAAACTAATATCAAAGAATCGGATTTACAAAAAACTTCCTCCAACCCAACCAACAAGCCTTCTCATGAGCTAAAAGAATATCTTGGGCTTCCATCAGGGTGTTCATTTTTTAAAATGAAAGATGTAAGCACCTAAAATATATTATTATAAACTATAATAGTGTTACAAATAAAGGCCGTAAGGATGGCCATATACAACCATTACAACTCCCAAGCTAGAGCAAAGCCATAGAGTTATAACATAGGCCAAGGAAAAGCCACATACATATGAGAGAAGCTAAAATAGTTGAAGAGGATCATTTACATTGATATTGACCGTTATAATGCCTTCCCAAGCACCAACTGGAGCTACTTGTTTATGAGGTATTGGTGGAGGATGAATCCTAGCAGGGAACAACAAAGCTTGGAACACCTTTCTGATTTTCTCCATCATTTGAGTGCTTAATGCTGAGCTGCGAGAGTGAAGAGCGTTGGAGAAAATAGTAGGACAAACATTTTGCAAACCATGTTTCATAGCATCATACACACAATTGACAATAGGGAAGGATTGGATATTGGAGAGATTGAAGAGCCTACCAATTAAGGCATCACGATTCACAACCATTAAATAGATCATAATTGCACCATTGAAGGAGTCTTTAGAGATCAAGGAATCTTGGATATAATTGAAGGCCAGGGTCTTGATAATACTTGTATCTTGAATGAGATCCATGGCATTGTTGGCAAGAGACACTGCATGGATACTTAGTTGTTGTCATTGATGGCAACCAATATCATTGCACCCATCTGCATGATGTTACTTGGTCAAACCGGAAGTATTTTTGGTGATTTGGTTAAGTCTAGTGAAGAACAGAGTATGTGACAGTCTTCAGTATTTGGTCCGGTACGGACTCCCAGATCAATATTTTGAGTCGCGAACCTAAGGGAAGATTCATGAATGTCTAATTTATAATAGTCCAAATTCGCAAGGTCCGAGGGTAATTGGTGTGCGAGATATGAAGATCTGTATCAGTTTTTGGGCAAACAGTGAAGAATAGCAGTAGTGTGAAGTAGATCCTTATGCGGATCTATCAGATCGATTTTTGTGTTTGAGGATGTTCAATCAACTTATGGGATAGCGTATGCTTAATTGTTCTGGTCTGCGTTAAGATTTACATGTAGATCCAACCGACTGTTTATAACACGTTTCATTATTTTGTAAAGTGTTATTGAGCTGACTTGTGGATGATGACATATTTGTAGCGGATATATAAGATCAATATATTCGATCATTTTGAGATAGTGAGATGTGTGTAAGGTGTTGATATATCCATTATGCACAGTTGCACATGCGCAAGGTCATGATTTGAGGTCCGAGACAGAGCTACAGAGCAGTAAGTTATGAAGTGCATGAAATCAGTATATTGTGCCTAAGTGGAACTGTAATTTGGTATTTGTAGATGTTGTATATTAGTTCAATTTTCTCAGTGACATCGTATTTGTTATATAGGCAGTAAGCCTCTTTTTGTATTTGAGCAGTGAGCTCTAGGCAGTGTGCCTGAATGTATGTGCATTCCATTTTGTAAACCTTTAACAAGGTATAATACTTCTGTAGAGTACTTTCATTTGTGGGTTCATCACCACCGTGGTTTTTCCCTTGACCGGGTTTCCACGATAAAAATCTTGGTGTTATGGTGTTGTGGATGTTTGCATTTTTGTAAGAACCCTGCTAGTTCCAACTGCTGGAAACTCAAATCTAGATGTTTGACATTTCGTCAAATAGTTGTCCTGCAAAGTCTTTACCTGCTGTTCTTTGTTTCAGTTTGTATAGTTTGGGTCTTGTATGCTGCAATTGATGTTTTTGAATGCCTCTAACCATTAAGATTGACTAACAGTGTCATAGGAATGACATGCCAACTGATTTTTAACTTTTACATGTATAAGTAACTGAAAATAATAACTACAACTACTAGATAAATTATCAAACACTTGGCATGCAACATGGATGTGACCAATTTAATAATTGTAATATGAAATTCCAAAGCAACCTTAGACTATAATTCTTTTTTTTCTTTTCAAGCAGTATGCAATGACAGCCATTTGCATATATTAACTCTAAACTATTTAGCAATGATAAGAAACCTGGCATATCAGTGTAGCTGTCCAATCTCTCCAGCATACATCAATTTATCTCCATACATTGCATTATTATCTCCATACAATCCATGTTGGATGAGAAAAGGGACTACTCATGCTGATTGTTTCACTCTAAATATCAAACACCACCCTCTATATACCACACGTGGAAACTATATGGCTAACGGCTGGCACAAATAGAGGTACAACTGCTATCAATGAAGCACAATTTCTGATCCAAAACCCACATCCTCTATGGCTGGGCACAATTATTGGTATCTGCTGATAACCTCACAGATTCTAAAACAATTTCTTCACCAAATTCAACAATTTGAAGCTCAATGATGGCTCCTGGTTGAAGCCATGCAAATTGCACAATTCATTGGATGGACTCTCACCAACTCAAAGTGCCAATCTCTAAAAGAAATTTACTATTCCTCCCAACTGGTTTTCGAAACCCTTTTCCAAGTTCTTCCACAAATAACAATGAAATTACATGACAAGAATAATGGTTCGATTTCCTTCTCCAAGCCTTTATAATTCCTCCATTGATCCTAAAGCTTCAACTAGACACTTTGCATAATTGAATATACTTTGGCTTTTGCAAATAATTCATATTTCAAATAATATAAACAATAACTTGACCCTTCCTTTATGAAATAATAATAACTTATAACATAACATTAAATGGCCACAAAATAAAATTTATTAATAAAGTTATCACTTTATTAATAATCAAATAAACATAATTCCATGATTACTCAAATTTTCTTCATTTTGTTTGCACGGGGAAGTTGACCATTTTATACTTTGTCCAACCCACTGACTTACCAAAAATAGAATGGGTCCCTCTCGATCATCACTTGACTTACTATAAATAGTAAGTATATGAAACTAAGCCCAAACAAAGTCCAATCTGAGCCAAACAAAGACCAAACTAGAACATACTGAATTTTGAAGAAGACTAACCATGTCTCTGCCTCAAAAGATCCTCTATCCACAATAATTAGCCTATGAGGGTCAAATAATAGGCTAATCCCTCAAACATTGATGCTCGCAAAAATGGGGACATTACAATTTTACTTTAGCATCTTCATTTTCATTGCATGTGCTATATGGTTAAAGAATCAGATTAATAAGGTTAAAAATTGCAAAACACTGATTCACCCCCCCTCTCAGTGTTCCTAAATACCAACAATTGGTATTAGAGCCTAGTTCCTCGGAGAAGGCTTAGGAGCTTGAAGAAGATCCTGATAGGTGGTTCAATGGATTCAGATAGTATTCAACAACTCCTTGTTGCACTTGAAAATCTTGATCAATCCAAATCTGAAGTTCTGGAATTGAAGAGTAGTCTTAAGGAAGCTGAAAGTTTCATTCAATCATTGAAAGGACAACAAATCCATGCATAAGAGAAAATAACTTGTTGAGCAGCTAAAGCAGAAAGAAAGCACAAATGAAGATGGTTATCTGAAGGAGAAGACAAAAGAATGTGAGAAGCTTGCACAAGATAAATAAATCCTAAAACATGAGATGGAATCTGTGGTGATGAGGCTAACCAAGGAGATTGAAGAAAGAAAGAAGAATGAAGAAAACCTTGATTAGTCCTTGAAGGAAAGATTTGATGAATGACACAGACTAAATTGTGAGATTGGCCAACTGCAGCTTGAATTGCAAGAATCCAAACATGTTGAGGAAGAACTTGAAAGGGTGAATGACATTCTTAGGAATGAACTTGCTGCTGCAAATGAGCACAAGGAGAAATTCATGATCAACTCAACTAAGGTGGATGCACTACTTGAAAGTTAGAGAATGAAAGGTAACACACAAGGTCTTGGATTTGAGAAAGGAGAAAGATCCAGATTTGGTCAAAGCAATCCCATATCAGACAATCAGAAGGACAAACCTAAGAGGTCTCCGGTAAGACAACCTAATCCTCAATCTTTCAGTGGTAGATGCTTTGTGTACAATAAATTTGGTCATAAAGCCGTTCAATGTAGAAATAGGATGAATGGTTCATCTTTTTCAGGTCAATGTTTCAAATGCAAGAACTATGGTCATAAATCAAGTGATTGCAGAAGTATGATGAACAATTCTTTCAACAAAGGGAATGTTAGATGTTATGCACGCAACAAATTTGGACACATTGCTAAACAATGTAGATCAAGAGGGAAGTAGACAAACCACAAGTATGGACAATCAAATGTGGTGTGCTACAATTGCAACAATCTTGGTCACATAACAAAATTTTGTAGGAGTAGAAATGCAAACATGAACCTAGTGGACAAGAACAATATGCAAAACAATGACAAAAGAAAGCAGAAAGTTGATGCGGATGAGGTCAGGAAGTAGATGAACAAGACTTGGGTAAGAAAAAGTGATAATGTTACAGATAATCAGTCCGAACCTGAATTTGGTGTGGAAAATTCTTCAGGCAATTAAGCTAAGGCCTTTGGCCTAGGGGGAGTTTTCATGAAAATCCTAGAAACCTCTTGACATCAATTGATACTTGAATTCTGATGGTTGATTCAGTTGTATCAAGCTATTGCAGATGATTTTGAAGGAATTTTGAAGGTAACTAAGTCCGTTTGGAGATCCACATATATATTTGTATATAATAGGTTGAGAAAACAAGGTATTCAGCGAGTTAGGGGAGCATTTATTACATCAAAAGGTAGATATGCAAAGGATAAAAAGGCATTTTTCTTCATCATTTGTCACTTTGCATTTGGAGAAGAAGCAATAGTAGAGCTCTGCAAGGCGATTTTAGTGCGATCAAAGGCGAAGAAGGAGATTCATTGTGCAAACCCTAGCTCATCGAAAAGAGGTATTTTTCTGTAGAACTTGAAATCTTTCACTTTCGATCATGGATACACCAAAGATTGTAGATATAACTGAGCGCCCTAGACCTAAATTCAAGAAACACCTGTATAAATCCACGAAGGATGATCCACTTGGAGCATTCTTGACTGTTCCTTATGGTGTTTTGCATGTGGAAGACATTAGGGCATATATCCATGTTAATCTTGAGGAATTGGGTAGTTTTCAGATATTGAATCTTTATTCGACCAAGCTTTGTGTAAATTCTCAGCTCAAAGATGAATTTAAGGTTTTGGAAGATAAAAACCTGGCTCAAGTTATCAAGTTTCCTATGTTTGATGAGAATGAGTGGGTTCAGTATGTATTGAGTCGGATACATGTAGGATTCATGTGGTTAGACAAGCCTTACAAGATTACCAGTTATCAAGACAGTAATTGGATTTAGCTCATTTGTTGAGATCCTTGTCTTGAAGTCTGTAACTGATGCTATTGGATCATCATTTGAAAAGAGAGCCATGACAATTAATGTCATCATTTAGTTGGATGTAAAGTTTGCTTCAATGCTTATTGGTATAAGATTTACCAGTCCAGTCAAGAGAGTTCTATGTCAGGAACAACTATAATGCAACATATTAGATGATAAAGGAAAATGGAGAGTTTGATTAGTGTGAGGTGCTAAGGGTTCAGCTGATGGAGAAGCTGTCAAAAGTCAAGAAGGACAGGAAACAAACTTTCAAATACTATACCTTGGTCATGTGCCTATTCTTCTACTTTATGAATGAGGTTCTAGGTGTTGGAAGGATTTAGTGGTCTAATAATGGACTAGTTGCAATACAAATTAGAGGCTTTCTTTACATGTTTGACAACAAGTTTAGGAAGAGTACACTATGGGGTTTCTTTAAAGATTTTTAAGGCAAAATGTAATTAAGGGAAAGCATCCCTAAGACCATCGTTGAGAAGTATGAGGAAGCCATATGCTTCATGTTTGAAACAGATCAATGTCTGATGGAAGCAATAGAACCAAGCACATCTTAGATCATGCCCATGGGGTATGAGGTAGAGCATATTCTTGATGTTTATGCTCAACATTTGTTGAGCAAGCCAGTAGACTCTACTGAGGAAAGGTTCAGTACCTTTAGAGAGAAAAATTTGAAGGTACATTTGGACTTGCATAGGCCAGACAGAGAGAGAAAGGTTCAAAAAGAGGTCGAGAACCTAGCATAGAGCATGAGAATACCAGTGTAGATAGTAACGAAAGCGAGAAAGAGGCAGATGCAGTCAGAAGAGAAGCTAGTTGAGACTGAGGCAGCTACTCCCAGTGCTTCTTCATCAAGACCAAGGCAAACTAGAAGCTCTGCACCTCCTGCCGGTACTCCCAAGACAGTCAACCCAAAGAAGCAACCTGCAAAACCATCCATGAAGGAACCAAAAAGAGTAAAGGTTAAGAGTTCAATAAAGTACACTGTAGCCAAGGATGATGAAGCTACTGAATATGATGAAACAATAAGAGAATTGAAGTCAAAAGGAACCAAAGGTTCAAAGATTTCCAAAGCCAAGCCATCTGAGGATGAAAAGGTAAGCAAAAAGATGAAAACTGATTTTGATCTAGTTGATATGTCAATTAGTGGAATAGAAGAAGCAATAACAGTTCATGGTAATTTGAAGCCACTTAAGCAATTTTATGAAAAACTTGATGAAGAAGGGAAAAGAAAATTAGAGGAAGCCACTATAATACACTTGAACACGTTCAAGAGGGCACTTGTAGAAATCATGTTTGAAATGCCTAAGAGTTTGTTTGATCTACTTGAAATGAGAAGAGTCAATGCAAAAAATCGAGATGATCAGATGAAGGAACAAGTATTGATTAGTCTATGTCCGGTCATTGCTATGGAAGAAATGAAAATGATATTTCAGAAGGCTAAGGCTCAGTTTAGAAGTAAATCAAGGATCAACAAATTGATGATTGGAAAAACTGAATAAGTTATCATAGAGACTGAGAAGATTTTGAAGAAAATCTTGTTAGAGAACCACTTTGAGGTTGTCAATAATGATATTCAAGATGCTCATGACACCCTTGTTCCAGATATTGAACTTGTTGATGATAGTGTTCCTGATGAGAGTATTGTGCCTAAGGTAAATGTTCCAAATGTTGATATGTCAATTGTTCAAGAAGGTGATGTAGGAGAAGCTGTGGGTGAGAAGAAAGATGGGAGAAGGCAGATAAGTTTTCTGAGGTTGTGCAGGATGAGGTGAAGATTGAACCAAGAGACATTGCACAGGCAGTGAAGGTTTTTCTAGAGAAAGATAGTGTGGATTTGGATGATTTGGAAATCACACAAGTGTTAGGCCCAAAAAGGAGGCAAACACAACTGAGGGGGGGGGTGAATCAGTTGTCCACTAACAATTAAACTTTAATTCCACTTAAACCAATTAATGATCTGAAAGATAGACAGTAAAGCAAGATCCACTATACATAACACATGACACTTGAATTTTGTTCTCGAGGAAACCCTGTTAAGGGAAAAACGCCGGTGGGAATCAAACCCACTAGATAGATGTACTTTGTTAAAAGTATTGCCCGGTTAAGAGCAAATGAAAATACAAAAGGGGAATGCATATGCATTCATAGGCCCACTGCCTAGAGCTCACTGCTCACAATAAAACAATTTGGCCCTCAGCCGAGTTCATTGATCAATCTTGATTACAATTCACAAGGGTGGACAAACTGTCCAAAATAAGCGAACTGACTTACAACATCTGCTATGCCAATACAACTCCAATGAAGTACAATTTCTGCCTCAATTGCAGAATACAAACATCCTCTTTTCTCCTCAATTACACACACATTGCAATCACAAAATGATTGCCCATTTTATACATATTATAATACAACAAGGTCGGCTAGGACCCATACACATAAAAGATACAACATTATGCTCAAATCACAAGGCGATCCAAATCAAGTCGGCCGAGACTTAGATAGGACCCAAAATATTATCCTCAAACACACTACAACTTCGCCAAATCAGTTCCAAGAATTGCAACATGTTACTTCACCAAGTCGGCTAGGACCTAAATGAAGAAACACCAACACACTAGCAAAACACCACACGCGATCACCTCGATCAATGCGATCCAATGACAAGGTCATAACACGATCCAAGAATACCAGCAAATAGCTTGAATAACTTCTCGAACCTTCCCATCATCTTGATCTCAAAATCCAAACTCATCTCTGCACTGAATACCAACAATACTGAACACAAGATTCTGTTACAATAGAAAGATAACTTGCTGAACTCTGAATCATGAACAACACCAGTTGAGGAAACAAAAATGAATCACAACACTACCACCAGCTTTGCATCAGCTGAATCAACCATACCGCTCCTCACTGAAGCAATAACTCAACCTCTGTCACAACAAGAACACTGAAATATTGTCACTTGATAAATCAATCATATCTTCCTCAAATTGTCACCTAAACTTCTGTGAACCTCTGTAGACCAACTATAGACATATCTGAACCATACCTTACAATCGCAACACAAGATCTTCAATGTAGCATATGAACAACCAAAATCTTCTTCACTAGACATATTGAACACATCGTCTGCAATAACAATTAGTATGTTGACATCAATGACAAAACATTAATGTCATCACACACAAACACCAAACTCTGACATGCTCAACAAATTTCCAACAATCTCCCCATTTGGCATTGATGGCAACATATGAAGTGAAAAACTGATCAATGCACAAAGTCATCAATATATCCACTTGATCACTCTGAATATCCAACTTCAAACCTCTCAACATAATCTCTACTTAGCACAATCTGATTTTCTCTATTTTTCACACAATCTCTCCCCTTTTAACATCAATGGCAAAGGGCCAAAGACATCAAAAAGAGCTGAACTCACTTCAAAAGGCACAATAGGTCACAAGATTGCTCCCCCTGAGGAGAAGTTCCCAAACTTATCAATCCAGAGAATAATATTCTGATAAGTTTATGGATTGACACCATCCCTAGCACCATTAGCTCTGATTAGGAGGGGCCAAGATCCCAATCTTCTCTTTGAGATACTCAAATGTATCCTTCAGCAAAGGTTTTGTAAATATATCAACAATCTGTTCCTTAGTAGACACATACTCCAATTTTACTTTCTTTTCACTGACCTTATCCCTAAAGAAATGATACTTAATATAAATATGCTTTGTCTTTGAATGTTGCATAGGGTTCTTTGAAATATTTATAGCACTAGAGTTGTCACAGTAAATAACAATCGGTTCATCAATGTTTACCCTTAAATCCTTCAGCATTTGCTTCATCCAAACAACTTGATTACAATTTATAGCAGCAACAACATACTTAGCTTCAGCAGTAGATTGAGTGATACAATCTTGTTTCTTACTAGTCTAAGAGATTAGTTTCTTACCCAAAAAGAATGCACCACCACTTGTACTTTTCTTATCATCCACATTACCTGCCCAATCAACATCTGTATATGCACTCAAGGTAAAATCATCGTCTTTTCCATACCATAATTTGTAGTCAACTGCACCCTTCAAGTATCTGAAAATTCTCTTGTAGCAACCATATGTGATTCCTTTGATCCTGCTTGAAATCTTGCAACAATTCCAACTGCATTTGATATGTTTGGTCTAGTATGAGTTAGATATTGCAATCCTTAGATCATAGATCTATATTTTGATTGATTTGCGCAAGAGGATTCATCATCCTTAGTCAATTTGCAACCAATAACCATACGAGTCCCTACCGGTTTTGAATCTTCCATACCAAATTTCTTCAACAATTCTTTGACATACTTGGACTGTGTAATAAAAATTCCTTTATCTACCTGTGTAATTTGCAATCCAAGAAAGAGTTTCATCTCACCTATCATAGACATTTTAAATTCTTTTTGCATTTCATCAACAAAACCTCTACTCAACTCATCATTACCACCAAATATGATATCATCAACAAAGACTTTAGCAATCAAGATATTATTTTCAACTATTTTGAAATATAAGTTACTATCTGCAGTACCTTTGCTGAATCCAATCTTTATCAAATACCTGTCCAATCTAGCATACCAAGCTCTAGGGGCTTGCTTCAATCCATACAATGCTTTCTACAATTTACAAACCATATTTCCTTCCTTGGTTAGTGGAAATCTATTAAGCTGCTCAATGTAAACATCTTCTAACTCACCATTAAAAAATGCAAACTTAACATCCATTTGATATACCTTAAATTTTTTGTAGGCTGCATATGCAAGAAGTAATTTAATAGCTTTAAGTCTAGCTATAGGAGCAAAGGTCTCTATAAAATCGATACCTTCCATTTGAGAATACCCTTTGCAAACCAGTTTTGCTTTGTTCCGAACCACCTTACTGTCTTCATTCAACTTGTTTTTGAATACCCATTTAGTTCTGATCACATTCTTGTCCATAGGTTTGGGAACAAGAATCCAGGTCTAGTTTTTCTCAATTTGACCAAGTTCTTCTTTCATTGCTTTCACCCTACTTTCATCATTACATGCTTCATTTACATCTTTAGGCTCAAACTTAGATATCAAACATGTTTCTTCTCTAGCAATTCTTCCTCTAGTTTGAACGCCTCTATTCTTATCACCAATAATAGCATCTTTAGAGTGATTAATCCTTTACATACCATGGAGTCTTCGGAATAGGCTTTGTAGCGGATCCTTCGGTATCAACATCCTCCTCATTTGCCATAGGTTCAACTTGTTCTTCTGGATCATTCTGATTCTAATTCTGCACTTCCATAATCTAATTATCTTCGGGTATATCATACTTGCAAGCTAAGTCACAGGGTTCAAAATTCGGCAAACTTCAAAACATCATAAAAAATTTGTTAAAATTCGCCTAAAATTCATCTAGATATATAGCACCGGCTTTAAAAATACATTTTTAGGGTTTGTTTTGCATTATTTTTCGTCACTATTTGTGTTTTATCCTCTTAGACGGGTGGGGGAAACTAATCATGGATGTGTAGGCGACAAATTTGTGAGTGCAATTCTGTCCAACAAGGATTTGCAGAATATTGTGGCTAGGATTTTCAGAATGTCGTGGTTGCTGGAGAAAATGGAGGAATGTAGAGCGTCATGTTTTGAACTAAGCTTTTTCCATTCGACGAAAATATTGGTAGTGCCGTGTATATTTGTTTTTTAAAATTTTAATGTTATAAGTAGGCATTATGTATTTATATTGTGTTTTATGTTTTGGTAATATTATTTTATATGTTAATATTATTTTTATTATTTATATATAGTAGATATAATTTATTAATAAAAACATATATTTAAATAAAATTTCATATTTATACTGTTAAAATATATTATTTATATAATTTTAATACTATTTCTTTGTATTATGTTTTTATATATTATAAATATTATATATATATATATATATATATATATATATATATATATATATATATATATATAATATATATATATATATATGAATTGGTACCCTTGGTACCTATTTGTGGAAATAAAAAAGCATTATTTATTTTTCAATGATATACATATATTTTTGAAAAAATCAAATTTATATAAACTGAATTTAATCATGAATTTTTTTTTCGAACTTTTTGCCCTTGCCGAACTTAATCCAAATTTTATGGTTGCCGAACACAAATATGAACTTGAACCTTGTGACTTAGCCTGCAAGTTCTCTTGGATCTCTGCACATTCTCATCAACTCTGACATTTGCACTTTCAACAATCTTCTTTAGTCTATAGTTATAACATTTATATGCCTTGCTCTTAGTGGAATATCCAAGAAATATCCCTTCATCACTTCTAGGATCAAACTTTCCAATATCCTCATCTCTCTTAATAGAACACTTGCTTCCAAAAATTCTAAAATACTTAATTGTAGGAACATGACCAAACCAAAGTGCATAAGGAGTCTTACCGGTTCCTTGCTTTATCTGTACCTAATTCAAAGCTCTAGTGCTCACCGCTTCTCTCCAATAGATCTGCGGAACATTTCCTTCAACCGTCATAGGTCTAGCTGTGTCCAGAATAGTTCTATTCCTTCACTCTGCAACACCATTTTGCTGTGAGGTTTGCGGAGCAGAAGTCTGCCTCTTTATTCCATGTTCTTCACAAAAAGCATAAAACTCACTGGATGTGAATTCTCCACCTCTGTCTAATCTTAGGCACTTCAATCTCTATCTGGACCCAGTCTCAACTATCATCTTGAATATCTGAAATTTTTGAAAGGCTTTTGATTTCTCTTTCAAAAAAGTAACCCACATCATCCTTGAATAGTCATCAATAAATAGCATAAAGTATCTATCTCCATAATAGCTTCTTGTTTTAGTAGGACCACACAAATCAGTATGCACCAAATCTAGCAACCCACTAGAAGAATGTCTTATTCTTAAAAGTAGATCTAGTCAGTTTACCCAATTGACACTCTTTGCACATATTATCAGGCTTCATCAGCTTAGGCAAATCTCTTACAACATTAGTAGTGCTAGCCTTCACCATATTATCAAAATTCACATGACAAAATCTTCTATGCCACAACCAACTGTCATCAATCTTAGCAACCAAGCACTTATTCTCAACAATTTTCAAATGAAATAGATTACTTGCAGTCTATGTACCGAATGCAATTAGATTTCTTGTGCTTCCAATAATTTTACACTTCCCTTCCATGAATTCCAATCGGTAGCCCTTATCCAGTAGCTGTCCAACACTCAATAAGTTATGTCTTAAGCTTTCAACATACAGAATAGCATCAGTTTTATTCTTACCATCAAGAGTGATAGATCCTTTTCCTCTAATAAAACAAGGACTCTTATTATCGAATCTAACAACACCACCATCATAATCTTCAAGCTTCCCAAACTTATTTTTATCACTAGTCATATGATGTGAGCATCCACTATCAATGACCCATTCATTTCTTTTATCAACATGCGAAACCAAAGCTTTCTCTTCTTTAAGATTATCTTCTTTAATAGCAATAAACACAATCTCTTCTTCATCAATAGATTCATCATCAGTCACTTTCAACATTTATGACCCTTAGAATGAAATCTCTTAGATCTGAACTTAGGTTCCTTAGAAACTTTATTAGGACATCTAGATGCAATGTGACCAATCTTATCACAGTTAAAGCATTTCAAAGGCAACTTTCTTTCATACTTACCAAAGCCCTTAGGTAGTCTTTTTGCAATCAAGGCTTCAAGTTCATCAATCTTCCTTTCCTCTTCCATGACCTCTTCCTATTGCTTAGCATAGTGGTTGAATTTGTCTTTAGAGGAGCTCTCTCCCTTTTCATATTTAGTCACATTGGCTTTGAATGCAGTTTCAACCTTCGGAAGTTTCTTGATAAGAGTAGTCATCTCATAGGCACAGAGTCTACCAGCCAAAGCTTCTCTTGAAATGTCTCTAATAGTTTTTAATTCCTCAATAGCAGCAACCTTCTCACTGTAACATGCGGGTAAAGATCTCAGAATTTTGTTTACAACTTCATCATCACTTGAGGTACCACCAACACATCTGATTCCACAAACCAGATCATTTACTCTCTGCATATAGGCTGAGATATATTCGCTTTCACTCATCTTCATATCTTCAAATTTTCCTTTAAGACCCTGCAACTTATCTTGCTTAACATACTTGTCGCCTTCATAAATGGTTTCTAATTTAGTCCATACCTCATGTGCTGTCCTCATGTTAAACTTATAGCTTTATATGAGTAAAATATCCCTTATATATTATTGATGATTTAAGAGTTATAAATTGTCTCATTTTTATGTGTCGAAGAATGTCGTATCTTTTTGTCTTGCGTGGTTTATTATTCTCTGCAGGGCCTAAGCATGACAAATGGCACTTTTGGAATATTTGGAACCTCATCCACGATGAAAGCACACCGAAAACACACCTCATCACTAATAGGCCCGCACAGCTGTCTGGCCAACGATTTTCGGTTTGCCCTTCTCACCCGCACTCTTGCGCTGGCACACATCACTACTTCGGTTACTCACTTTATTCGGGGGTGCCGTTTGCTCTTCCAAAAAGATGATTTGGCATGTTCTTTCACGTAGAGCGTTTTTGGGAAGACGTTTTGTCTTTTCTCTCTTGCGGGCTGTTATCGTGATCGGGTTGTTAGTCTACGATGCATCTTCTGTTGTCGGGTTGGGTAGTTTGAGATTATCGTATGTTCTCAGTTTTATTTTCTATTCTTTTTGATAAGCTGTGTATGTTCAGCTATCATTTGTTTTTCATAGCAGAGAGAGTGATAGAGGCTCAGCTGTTTGACCTGTGTAGTGAGCTTCTCTCAGCTGAGCCCTTATTCTTATATGTATTGTATTTCTTCAGATAATTCGAAGTATCTATTTTGCTGGGTTGTTTCCCTCTGCATTGAGAGGGTTTTTCCTAGGGTAGTTGGTGTCCTGTGTTGAAAGCTCGTCTTTTGTATCTAACATGGTATCAAAGCTAGGTGCGTGATTACTCAATTTTTTCTGTACCACCTGCTCAGCTTCATTTTTCTCCTCCAATCATCATGGTCCTCGGGTTGAAGGTTGAAGATCGTCTAGAAGGAGCTTCAAATTTCATTTCTTGGAAGTCTAGAATCTTAATGATTCTTGAAGAAAATGATCTTAATTGTGTGGATCCTGATAACAAAGCTCCTGAGGATGAATCTGAATTATCGCTATGGAAGAAGAAAAATGTTTTGGCAAAAAGGATCATTGTTGATTCTATGAAAGATCATCTTGTCCCTGCCATTTCTAAACTGTAGTCGGCTAATGAGATGTTTAAGTCTCTTCATAGCATGTTCGAGATAAATAATACCAGCAGAGCTTTGGCTCTTCGCATGCAACTCATTCACATCAAAATGAGTAAAGGTGAATCTATCATTTCTTTCTTCTTGAGGATTACTGATTTAATGAATCAACTAAATGTTATTGGGGAATCAGTGAATGAAAAGGAGCTTGTAATGCTTGCCATGAATGGTCTCCCACAATCTTGGGAATCATTCATTCAAGGTATCAGTGGTAGGAGTAAAGTTCCTAGCCTTGACAGAGTAAGGTTAGATTGCATTCAAGAAGAATGCAGGTTGGAAGCTAGAGGAAACTCTCGTAAATCTCTTTCGTCTAAAGATCAAGTCTTGGCAGCTCACACATTCAACAAGAGGGGAAGGAAAAGGAATGTTTCCAATGATAAGAAATTTCCTCCCTCTTCTTCAGATTTTAAAAGGAGAAGAGATATCTCCAAGATTCAATGCTTCAGATGTGAGAAATATGGTCACTTTGCCAGAAACTGCTCTATGAAACTTAATCATCAAGTTGCTGTGTCAAACGTTAAAGAATCTTCTCCTTCCAAGATCTCTTTCGATCAGTCTGAAGGTCTTCTCTTAATTTCAGCTCTTTCAAGTTGTGTTCCTGCTAATTGCAACACCTGGCTGATAGATAGTGGTGCATCTCGCCACATCTCGGGATATAAGCAGCACATCGCAAATTTATCAGAAAAGGATTCTCATTTGAAAGTTGTGATTGGTGATGATGCTTCTTATTTAGTAAAAGGAGCAAGTAATACTTCCTTCATATTAAACTCTGGAGTCTCTCTTCATCTCAGCAATGTATTATTTGTTCCAGGGATCAAGAGGAATCTCATCTCTATTTCAGCTCTAGAGGATAAAGGGTTCAATGTAGCTTTCTCAAATGGCAATGTTGTTGCTTGGAGGAAAGATTCTGATTTCAGTACAACCCAAGTGATTGGAGTGAGGCACGAAAGTCTTTATAAGCTCTCTGCAAATCTAGTTCAAGTATTAAATCATGACATTTCTGATCTCAACTTGCTATGGCACAAAAGGTTCGGTCATCTCAACTTCAAATCCTTGTCTTCTATGGAAAAGCTGGTTGTAGGGCTTCCCAAATTAAGTATTGCTCATGACGGCATTTGCAAAGGATGTGCTTTGGGTAAATTTTCTAAAGGTTCATTTCATTCTAGCAAGAGTAGATCAAATCAGATTTTAGAACTAATTCATTCTGACTTGTGTGGACCCATGTCTTCTGCTTCTTTAAGTGGTTTTTGGTATTACGTAACTTTTATTGATGATTTTTCTCGTAAGACATGGATCTACTTTCTCAAATCCAAGGATTCAGATGAAGTTCTTTCAAAGTTTAAAGTATTTAAAGCATTGGCTGAAAATCTCTCTGAAAAGAAGATCAAGACTCTCAGATCTGACAATGGAGGAGAATTTACCTCTGGACAGTTCCAATCTTTTTGTACAGAGTGTGGCATTAAGAGGGAGTTCTCTGTTCCCTACAACCCTCAACAAAACGGGGTTATTGAATGGAAAAACAAAGCTATTGTTGAGGCTGCTAAAGCCATGCTTCATGATCAAGGTTTGCAGATTTTTTTATGGGCAGAGGCTTGTCAGACTGCTGTTTATATTCAGAATAGGAGCCCTCACTCAGCTCTAAATAACTCCACTCCTGAAGAAGTTTTCTTTGGCTCCAAACCTGATGTAAGTCATTTTAAAATTTTTGGTTCTCCTGTTTATATTCATGTGCCCAAGGAGAAAAGATCTAAGTTAGAACCCTCTAGCAAGAAGGGTATGTTTGTTGGTTACAGTGAATCATCAGAGGCTTATAGGATCTACATTCCAGGTCAAAAATCAATTGAAATTAGTAGAGATGTATCTTTTGATGAAAGTTTTGCCTGTAAAAGTTCTGCTGATCCTTCTCTTGATTCTAATTTGGATATGCCTTCTTTTTCTCAAGATCTTTCTCCTGCTGTTCCCTCCTCTCCTTGCCTCTCTGAGAGGGAGGATTCTCCTCCTTCTTGCCCTCCTTCTCCTATTCATCAGATTGCTTCAAAAGCTGGTCCTAGTTCTCTTTCAGTTTCAAAGAAGAGACTTTTGTGGGCAAGGAATACTGTTCAAGACGCTGAAAACTTTTCTGCTCCTAAAGGAACTTTTTGTGAAAGCAAAAGACCTCAGAAATTTGATAACTATGTTGCTCTTATGTGCAATACCATTGACTCTTAGCCTTCTTGTTTTGAGACAGCCTCAAATCAACAAGTTTGGAAAGATGCCATGTTGGAAGAATATGAATCTATTCTGAAAAATGATGTTTGGGAAATTGTTCCTCGTCCTAAAAATAAATCTGTAATCTCTTCCAAATGGTTATACAAGATTAAACATGCGGCTGATGGAAGTATTGACAAATTCAAAGCCAGATTTGTAGCTAGAGGATTCAGTCAAAAGGAAGGGATAGATTATGATGAGATCTTCGCTCCGGTTGCAAGGTATACTTCTATCAGATTCATCATTGCTATTGTTGCTACTAAAAGATGGAAATTACATCAAATGAATGTTAAGACAGCCTTTCTAAATGGTGTGATTGAGGAAGAAGTCTATGTTGAACAGCCAGATGGCTTCATTATTCATAACAAGGCTTCTCATGTTTGCAAGCTTAAAAAGGCTTTGTATGGTCTTAAACAAGCTCCCCAAGCTTGGTATGATCGTATTGATGGATATCTAGCGAGTTTGGGGTTTGAGAAAAATGAAGTTGATCCCAATATCTATATGAAAAAGGTAAATGATTTGATTTTGGTTCTTGTTTTATATGTGGATGATCTTTTTCTCACTGGTGATGATGATTTGATTATTAAATGTAAACAAGAATTAACATCCGAATTCGAGATGAAAGATCTTGGATTAATGCATTTTTTCCTTGGGTTGGAAATCTGGCAAAGGCCAAATGAAATCATTATAAGTCAAGGTAAGTATGCTCTAGAAATTCTTAAGAGATTTGGAATGGTTGATTGCAAACCCAATGCAACACCTATGGAGGCCAACCTGAAGAAACTTCAAGAAGTTGCAGCCGATTCAGACCTTACTGATTGCACTCCTTATAGTCAGTTGATTGGTTCTCTTATGTTTCTTGTTAACACAAGGCTTGACATTTGCTTTGCTGTAAATCACTTGAGTCAGTTCATGTGCAACCCAAGGAAGTACCACCTCATTGCAGTCAAGCATATTTTGAGATATGTGAAAGGATCTCTTATATATGGATTAAAGTTCTCATGTTCTAATGATCTTCTCCTTCATGGTTTTTCTGATTCTGATTGGGCAAGAAGTATTGTGGACAGAAAAAGCACCTCAGGGTTTTGTTTCAGCATCGGATCAGCCATGATATCTTGGTGTAGCAGAAAGCAAAAATGTGTTGCTCAAAGTACTGTTGAAGCTGAATATGTGGCAGCTTGTTCCGCAGCTCGAGAAGCTGTATGGCTTCGTAAACTCCTTAGTGGATTGTTTGGAGAAGTTGCAGATCCTACTATCATTTTCTGTGACAATCAGAGCTGCATAAAGATCTCTATAAATTCTGTTTTTCATGACAAGTCCAAACATATAGAAATCAAATTTCATTATCTAAGGGATATGGTACTTCGAAAGGCTGTGGAATTGAAGTATATCAGCATTGATGATCAGACTGCTGACATACTTACCAAGCCCTTAGCAAAGGTAAAATTCTCTTACTTCAGGGAGAAGTTAGGAATGGTAAATCGTGAGGCTTAAATGGAACTAAGTCTCATTTTTGTTGTGCTACTTTGATAATATTGTGTGTCAATAAGATTGTAAGAATCAACTATGATAACTCTTTCACTCTAGGAGTGAGCGTCATGTTGAGAGATTCCATGACCATATCAGGTTGAGAGATTCCGTGATGAGAGTTGGAAGTCATGTTGAGAGATTCCATGACTGTATCACGTTGAGAGATTCCGTGATTAAAGGGCTTAGTATAGATTCTTGCAATTGTTATCATGTTGAGTGATTCCATGATTTTGATTGATGATCCTATCTTCCTGAGTGATTCCAGAATTGTCTGTTCTTGGTTTTGATTTCAAGATGTTAAAATGGTTACATATATTCTTGGTTCATAACAGCTAAGAGGGAGTGTTAAACTTATAGCTTTATATGAGTAAAATATCCCTTATATATTATTGATGATTTAAGAGTTATAAATTGTCTCATTTTTATGTGTCGAAGAATGTCGTATCTTTTTGTCTTGCGTGGATTATTATTCTTTGCAGGGCCTAAGCATGACAAATGGCACTTTCGGAATATCTGGAACCTCATCCATGATGAAAGCACACCAAAAACACACCTCATCACTAACGGGCCCGCACAGCTTTCTGGCCAACAATTTTCGGTTTGCCCTTCTCACCCGCACTCTTGCGCTGGCACACATCACCGCTTCGGTTACTCACTTTATTCGGGGGTGCCGTTTGCTCTTCCAAAAAGATGATTTGGCATGTTCTTTCACGTAGAGCGTTTTTGGGAAGACGACGTCTTTTCTCTCTTGCGGGCTGTTATTGTGATCGGGTTGTTAGTCTACGATGCGTCTTCTGTTGTCGGGTTGGGTAGTCTGAGATTATCGTATGTTCTCAGTTTTATTTTCTATTCTTTTTGATAAGTTGTGTATGTTCAGCTATCATTTGTTTTTCATAGCAGAGAGAGTGATAGAGGCTCAGCTGTTTGACCTGTATAGTGAGCTTCTCTCAGCTGAGCCCTTATTCTTATATGTATTGTATTTCTTCAGATAATTCGAAGTATCTATTTTGCTGGGTTGTTTCCCTCTGCATTGAGAAGGTTTTTCCCAGGGTAGCTGGTGTCCTGTGTTGAAAGCTCGTCTTTTGTATCTAACACCTCAATCCATAGATGTGTGAATACTCTGTGTTTGATAAGGCACTGATCAAAGCTTCCCTTGCTAATATGTACTCCTTGAATTTCCTCTTTTCATCAGCAGTAGCTTGAGACAAGTCATTAGGAATGGTGTAAGGCTTCTCTGTGATATCCTAATATTCAACTCCCATGCATATCAGATTAGTAGTCATCTGATCCTTCCATATCAGATAATTGCTTCCATCAAACTTAGGGCTTTCTTTCCTTATGCTTGCCATGTTGGATCACTTTCAAGCGATTAAGCTTCTTCAAAAAGACTTGGCTTTGGTACCAATTGTTTGTTAGATATTGCTAATGCATTGGGGAGATTGTTGGATACATTTAATATGTTTAATCACTATGTTGAGTGATGTTGGAATTATTGCTGTTGTCATTCGTGTTTTGTTACTGATGTCAACATATGTTTCTATGAAGAGAACAGGCTGGTTATTACAGTGTATGGATACTGTACGGATGTTTCAGAACGTGCGAAGTCAGTTGTGTGTACAGGAAGGTGTTGTGATCTTATATCTAAGATTGCATGATATAATATTGTATATTGGTTGAGTTACAGAAGATTTGGTGAAGATTGGTTACTAGACAGTGACAGTGGAAGTTGACAGAGTAAGTCTCTGAGTTTTGGGTATATCTTACAGGTGATGAGGATTCAGTGTATATGAGCTTAAGGGATGACAGATAAGGTACTGAAGAATGTTCGTTGATCTTAGCAAGGTACAAAAAGCAAGATGACGTTAGCTGTGGCGTGTCTTCTAGAGATGACCTATTTGGAAGCCGACTTCAGAGTTGTAGCGTATATCATGATTGGCGAGCATGGATTATGGATGTCGGTACGTAATTATTGAATTGTAATTGTTGTATACTTGTCTTAGATACCGTGGGTATCTTAGCAAGGAGTTATGTAAGCATTTGTATATTAGGAAAGCCTAATTGGCCGACTTGATCATTTATTTTGTAATAGGGTATATATGTAAGATCTTTTCTTTTGAAAAGATATGGCAGAATGTATGTGATGTAAAAGAGGATTGTGGAAGCTGCGAGCTTGTGTTTGCTGGATGTAGAGCAGAGGATAAATTATATACTTCATTGGAACTGATCAAGCAAAGACAGTTGCTACCAGACAATTCAAGATTGTGTATTTTCTTACATAGACTTGTGTTGCAAATAGCTGAAGGTGGACATAACTTCTTTGGGCAGTGAGCCTACCTTATTTTTTCTTGACTCCTAACAGGGTCTATCCTCTAACAAGGACTATGTACTGTAATGTTTTAATCAGCTCCTAACAGGGCTAGATCTTCTAACAAGGATACTATACTCTCAGTACATCATTAGTGGGTGTTAATTCCCATTGGGGTTTTACCTTTAACAGGGTTTCCTCGACAACAAATATTGTGTTATTGTGTTGGCATTCATTGTGTTCATTTGATTTGATATTGCTGCTATTCAAAGTTTAAAGTTACAACTGATTTACCCCCCCCCCCCCCCCCCCCCCCTCTCAGTTGTATTGGTGGACTGTTATTCCTAACATTGTTAGGCCCAAAGAGGAGGCAAGCACAACTGAGGAGGGGGGTGAATCAGTTGTCCCCTAACTATTAAATTTTAATACCACTTAAACCAATTAATGATCTGAAATATAGACAGTAAAGCAAGATCCACAATACATAACACAAAACATTGAATTTTGTTCTCAAGAAAACCCTGTTAAGGGAAAAACCCCCGTGGGAATCAAACCCACTAGATAGATGTACTCTATTAAAAAAACTGCCCGGTTAAGAGCAAATGAAAATACAAAAGGGGAATGCATATGCATTCACAGGCCCACTGCCTAGAGCTCACTGCTCACAATACAACGATTTGGCCCTCAGTTGGTTTCATTGATCAATCTTGATTACAATTCACAAGGGTGGACAAACTGTCCAAAATGAGCGAACTGACTTACAACATCTGCTATGCCAATACAGTTCCAATGAAGTACAATTTCTGCCTCAGTTGTAGAATACAAACATCCTCTTTTCTCCTCAATTACACACACACACACCACAATCACAAAATGATTGCCCATTTTATACATATTATAATACAACAAGGTCGGCTAGGACCCATACACATAAAAGATACAACATTATGCTCAAATCACAAGGCGATCCAAATCAAGTCGGCCAAGACTTAGATAGGATCCAAAACATTATCCTCGAACATGCTACAGCTTCGCCAAATCAGCTCCAAGAATCGCAACATGTTACTTCACCAAGTCGGCTAGGACATAAATGAAGAAACACCAACACGCTAGCAAAACACCACACATGGTCACCTCGATCAATGCGATCCAATGACAAGGTCATAACACGATCCAAGAATACCAGCAAGTAGTGTGAATAACTTCTCGAACCTTCCCTTCATCTTGATCTCAAAATCCAAACTCATCTCTGCACTAAATACCAACAATACTGAACGCAAGATTTTGTTACAACAGAAAGATAACTTGTTGAACTCTGAATCATGGACAACACCAGTTGAGGAAACAAAAATGAATCCCAACACTGCCACCAGCTTCGCATCAGCTGAATCAACCATACCGATCCTCACCGAAGCAATAATTCAATCTTTGTCACAATAGGAACTTTGAAATACTGTCACTTGATAAATTAATCATTTCTTCCTCAAACTGTCACCTAAACTTCCGCCAACCTCTGTAGACCAACTACAAACATATCTGAACCATACCTTACGATCGCAACATAGGATCTTCAATGTAGCATTTGAACAACCAAAATCTTCTTCACTAGACATACTGAACACACTATCTGCAATAGCAATTAATATGTTGACATCAATGACAAATCATTAATGTTAGCACACACAAACACCAAACTCTGACATGCTCAACAATCTTCCAACAACAAGGGCCTATTAATTTGGCCACATTATCCCCAATTCAAAAGCTGAAGCTTGCCTCATTTGCTCAAGCGAAATCAAGAGAAGAGATTTTGAGGTCTCATGTTGAAGATAATGAGCTTTTGAGCCTTGCATTAGGTGTTTTTGAAAAGATCATGCCAATTTATGTTAAGGATCCATTTGCTACTCCATCTGACCAGTTGAATTGACTAATCAATTTTGTAAGTACTCATTTTTGAATCATTTGTGAAGTCAGCTCAGATCAAAGTTAAGAAGGAATTTGATGAAAATAGATTTAGTGAGTTGAAGGAGATGATTGGGAATGATAGAATACTATTGAGCAGTAGTGTCAAGAGTATTCAAGATGCTCTATCAGAAGGAGGCAATGTGTACAAGGTATGTGTATCATTTTCTAAGTTTGTTTATAACATTGAGAAGGAGATCAAAGAAAATGAAAAGCAGTTATCTGATCTGTCTTAGAATTTTGATCCTTTAAGCATTCTTGTTTCTATTTAAGAGAGTCAAGTCATTGCTTTGATTGACAAAATAAAGAGCTTAGTGAATGAAATGGATAGACATGTGAGTAGAATTGGAGAACTTAGGAGTCTGATTGCTCCTAAATTGGGAACATTGTTCAATGCGATGAAGGAAGCAGAAGCAGCTATGGTCACAAGTAACCCATCTGATCTTCAAACTGCAGAGTTTCAAGCTTATCTATTTTGTGGACATATTTCTATTTTGGAGTCTCAAATAGGGTTGGGACAATGATTTGAGCTCATTGAAAAACATTTATGCAGATATCTTCAAAATGATGTAAGTTTGTAAAGTCTTTGTGTACATATTTGGCATGTGGATCCCTATCTTTGCCATTGATGCCAAAGGGGGAGAGTAGTACAGTGAAAAATGCATGTAAAGTCATCTATCTCAGGGGGAGCATAGAAATTTTGGATTTTGAGGAGTTAATGTTTGACATTGATTTTGACACTTAGTCATTTTTCACTAAGTGTTGCCATCAATGCCAAAGGGGGAGATTGTTGGTCAAACCGGAAGTATTTTTGGTGATTTGGTTAAGAATAGAGTATGTGACAGTCTTCAGTAGTCGGTTCGGTATGGACTCCCAGATCAATATTTTGAGTTGCAAACCTAAGGGAAGATTATAAAATGTCTAATTTATAATATTCTAGATTCGCAAAGTTCGAGGGTAATTGGTGGGTGAGATATGAAGATCTGTGTATCAGTTTTGGGGCAAACAGTGAAGAACAACAACAGTGTGAAGTAGATCCTTATGCGGATTGATTTTTGTGTTCAAGGATGTTCATCCGACTTATGGGATAGCGTATGCTTAATTGTTTTGGTCCACATTAAGATTTACATGTAGATCCAGGCAACTGTTTATAACACGTTTCATTATTTTGTAAAGTGTTCTTGAGCCGACTCGTGGATGATGAAATATTTGTAGCGGATATATAAGATCAATATATTCGATCATTTTGAGATAGTGAGATGTAAGGTGTGGATATATCGATTATGCGTAGTTGCATGTGCGCAAGGTCATGGTTTGAGGTTTGAGACAGAGCTACATAGCAGTAAGTTATGAAGTGCATGAAATTAGTATATTGTGCCTAAGTGGAAATGTAATTTGGCATTTGTAGATGCTGTATATTAGTTCAATTTTCTCAGGGACATTGTATTTGTCATATAGGTAGTAAGCCTCTTTTTGAATTTTAGTAGTGAGCTCTAGGCAGTGTGCCTGAATGCATGTGCATTCCATTTTGTAAACCTTTAACAGGGTATAATACTTTTGCAAAGTATTTTCATTTGTGGGTTCATCCCCTCTATGGTTTTTCCCTTGACCAGGTTTCCATTAAAAATATTGGTGTTATGGTGTTGTGGATGTTTGCATTTTGCTTTAGCATCTTCATTTTCATTGCAGAACACTGCTCAACCCCCCTCTCAGTGTTCCTTAATAGCAAGAGGAGTTAGATAGGAAAGATGATATCACTCGAGAATAGTAGAGGACTTGTGGGAAGGCATGTAGTAGATCACGACTAGTAATTGTTATGGTAAATTGATGTTGTAAAAGATGAAAGCTCCTTATATAGATTTACAAAGACGATGTTTCTATTATGAAACAATCATGAACTAAAGACGAAAATAGACACTACCTAATAAACTAAAGACTAACTAAGATGACCATTAAAGAAACATTACAATATTCTAATACCCTCCCTTAATGGTCATCGTCTAACGGCCCTACAGAAGACTGTACATGTCTTGTGCTCATAAATTCTTCGAAACATTTTGCTGTTGCTGAGACCCTCCCTGGATTTGCAGAATGTTAATGACCAATAGTAGCCAAAATTCATCCTGAAAAAATAGAGAAGGCTGCCCCCTTCTTCAGAATGCTTTGCAACAAGAGACAAGAACCTACCACTGACTCTGCTATTGAGATGAGTCTACCACTAACCCTCCCAGAATTTGCAAAATGTTTGACCAAAAATCACCACAAAACGTCCAACCAGATGTTGGATAATAGAGTTGCCCCTCCCTGTAGCCAGAGAAACACCGAGAACAACTGCCATGATTTTGAGGAAAATTGGCAAACCCTCCAAATTTTTGCAAAAGAGCATGACGCCCTAGAGTTGACTGCAAAAAGTAACAATTTTTGAGGAAAAAATCACCAAAACCCAAGATTACAAATCATTGTTTTTTTTGAGGAACAAACAAGAAAAACCCACAAAGGAATCCCACACAACTTTGTGAACTACAAAATCCAAAAATGATTTTTGAGGATAAAATTGAAAAACCAAACAGATAGCTGGTAGAAAATTTGAGACATGGATCAACATATAAAACATCATTTTAAAGGAAAAAAGTTAAAACGGTAAAACCTTTCTAGAAACTAGAGAGCCCTCCCTGACAGGAGCAAACCCTTAATTTTTGAGGAAAGTATTGTAAACCCAAAATGATTTTTTTTCAAGGGACAAAATTATTAAAACCCACCAAAAGAATTTTTAAAGGGAAAAAAATTATGAAAACCCATCAAAAAATTTTTAAGGGAAATTTTTTTGAAAACCCATCAAAAATTTTATAAGGGAAAAAATTTTAAAAACTCATCAGAAATTTTTTAAGGGAAAAAATTATGAAACCCATCAGAGAAAGTTTCATGCGTCAAAACATGAAACTTCGCGTGGTAAACAACATATGCAAGTAACATGCAACTCACAAAAAGCACATGCAAGCAACGTGCAAGTACATGCAACCCTTGAAAAACAGAGACTTTTCAAGTTTGCAATTTTTCAGCAAAAATCTTTGAAGATAAACCACAAAATTTTCATAAAATACTTCCAACGATTTTTATTTAAAAAAATCGAAAAACAAATTTTTGGAAAAAAATTCTAAATCAGAAGAGGCTTTAATTTTTCTTAAAATTTCTGTTAAATTTAATAAAATCCCATTGACCCGCTCTGATACCATGTTATGGTAAATTAATGTTGTATTAAGTAGAGGAGATGAAAGCTCCTTATATAGATTTACAAAGACAATGTTTCTATTATGAAGCAACCGTGAACTAAAGACGGAAATAGAAACTACCTAATAAACTAAAGACTAATTAAGATGACCATTAAAGAAACATTACAATATTCTAATAGTAACACCCCTTAAAGCTTCTTCCACATCAATGAGGTCAAATTTGAAAATCTTTCCCAAAACGTTAGAGTCAACAGCTCTTGTAATGGGGAATTATTCCCATTTGTGAATTGGGAAGAACATGTACTTGTTGAGTTGATCTCCATAGCTCCAGCTCCAAAGCTAGAATGACAAAAATCAACTCGCCGATGGATTTAAAAGAGGTTCACATATTTGGGAAATACTTTGCCCAGAGAAACACAATTAGCATCTACAGTGACACCAAGTGAGGGCTGAAGCCAAAATATATGTTTTGATTACTTTTGTATTGGCCGAGCAGCTTGCAAACTTTGATGGTAGAGGAAGGAATATGAAGTGAACAGGACTATGCTTGCATAAATCCACACAAGCAAATTAAGTGAAAAATATCATTAAAAAGGGGATTTCATTCATAGAATGTTGGTTATGCGATAATGCTTGCCAAATATTTGGACATCGTGGATGTTTTCCTTATCATACTCTGCAAAGCATAAGGCTTGATCGCAAGTTGCATTTGCAAGAGAATCCACTAGAACATTATCCTCTCTAAACCAATAAGATGTTTTATAATAATCAAACCAATCTAACAACTCCAAGGCTTAATGCCTGATGTTGTTGATACACCAATTACTGAAAACTTTCTTCTTTAAAGCATTAATAATAATCAGCAAATCTCCCTATATCGCAATTCTTGTAACATTTTTTTTGAAGCCAAATTTAAGCCCAAGAGTAAAGCTCTAGCAGTTCAAAAGAAGATGATTTATGTCTTCAATGACAGGGTGCAGTTAAAAGGATCAGCAATTGCCAATTCATTTAATTTTGATTTAGCTAAAATCTTGCCTTTTAAAGTTGACCAAGACAAAGCTTCCATTTGGTTGTTAGAGGCAATGTTCTCTTAACAGCCAATTCCTCCAATTCTACCAGTGCCCATGTTACTGCGAGTTGAACCATCATTATTAATTTTGAGAAAGCTAGAAAGGGGAGGGCACCACTTGCCACACCTATTCACCTTCTTCATGGACTGAGATCTAGAGCTAGACAGAAAATGCCCAAATTACGTCAAAGAAGTAAATCACAAGAAGTTAATATCCCCTCAACAGAACATTTAGCAGCAAGAGTTTCTGTATTGTTTCTTCTATCATGGGTAGCCATATTGAACAATGCCCACTATCCTATTTTTTCGGTCTCTTCAATTTAAGACCATAATGCTGTCACATGCCTGTTTTAGTTATGAATATCTTGATTGCACAACATCTACTATCCTATTTTCTTCCACACCTTGCTATATACCTTATTGAGCAGAAGTTCCCAGGTATTTTTTTAAAGAAGGAAGCATTTTATTTGCCATCTTTCTCCCATTCTTCTCTACACTTGACTTTGGAATATGCTTGGGGGTCTTGAGTATTTGTTACTCTGGTCATGAGAATGAAATTCACAATTGGTTTTTCATTTTGGAGTCCAATTACATGAGATTTACTATATCAGGGGTAGACTCATTGCTTATATTTTCATCAGATAGAGTTTCAACTGAAGCAGAGTCTTTGGATACAACCTCATCATTATTTTATAGCTCTTTGTATTATAGAATTTAGACATCTTCTACACAGGAATAACGTGTCTTGTCTTTATCTAAATCAGATGAGGAATGTAGGTATTATTGATGATTGAAATTGAAGCTTGGCTTTTAAAACTGTTGAATTTGTAAGCTTTAGCTTCTTTAGCAGTCTTCTGCCTAGGAATTATTTTCTCATCAATATTTTTTACAAGAAACCAATCGGACCAAAGTTCGACTCTGTTTCCTTGCAGGGTGATTTGATAATCAAATATCAGTATTTTAGTCAAGTTAGGTACATAGTAGACATCTCAAATCATGCCATCTTTGCAGTATGATATCAACACTACGCCAAACAGAACTCATTTATTTGCTCATTTGTTATCTTATCAAGTTTTTGGTCTGTAGTCTTTGGCCATGTGATGGAAGCACTTAGAATCTGTAATATCCCCTTTTTGAAATAGGATTTAATAATAATTAATCATAATAATAAAATTAAAATAAAAACATATAATATAATTTAATTACAAGTTAATTAAGTTTAATGAAAAGTCAAGGTGCATGCCATGAAGAGTTGTGACTCCCTCAAACATAAGATATAAAAGGGAGAAGAGTTCGTTTGATAGGGAGAAAGGAAGAAAGGAGCATAGGAATTAAGGAAGGATTAATGGAAGAAGAAAGGAAGGGGAAGAGAATAAGGAAGTAACTCCAAAGGGGCAGCAATGATTAAGGGTTGTGACTCTTTTGCAGGGTGGCAATTCTGAAAGGTTGTGACTCTTCCAAAGGGCAACAATGATAAAAGGCTGTGAGTCTTCCAAAGGGTGGTAATTGTGAAAGGTCGTGACCATTGCAAAAGGGAATGGTATTTATGGAGGAAAGTTGGAGATGAGTAAGGGACTTTGAAAAAGGAGGAGCAGCAACAAAATAATATATTCAAATTTTAAGAGCTGATTGTGAAGATGAATAGGAGCGGGCATTAAGGAAATAAAATAGAAGAACTCCATTTGATGAAGGAGATCGATCCAATCAGCATAAGCATTCATCTGAAGAGAAGCGATCAGCATCCAAAGAGGGAATCAGCATAATGTCAGATCTGCCTAAATTGTAACAGCAGACTGAAAGACAAGATTTAGGGCAATCCCAAAAGGGGACATTTCAGAATCTAAAAGTATTGGCTCTAATGTCATTATGTTTGCCTCTTCAATATTGCTTTCCTTGACTTGCCTCAGGTCCCAGTTCCTGTCTGGGTATAACTCAGGTATGGCTCTTATATGTTCCAGACAAACTTGAGACAGATCCTCAAATCTGTGCTGTATCTGGATACCCTATCGCCTCCAATTTTCTTTTTTTAATCTTCAATGAAAAACAGAATACTTGAGTTAAAATAGAAACCTAAACTAACCCTCAAAATATCTGACCGACCATTGAGTGTTGCTACATTTTGAACATATATAACTGTTTTGGTTTATCATTAACATTTGACAGTGAATTATCAATTATCAGCATGTTTTGTATTTATTTTGTGCAAATTAGGGGCTATTTTTTATATTCTCACTATATATTTTGTATGGCCATACCCTGTTGCACCGAACATGGGTTAAAAAGAATTGGCAAACTACTGTATCTGAACCCCAAACTCATCCCTAAACCAGCTACTAGATTTTTCCAGTTGGCGATCCATATACTAAATTGGATTCAGACACATAAAAAGTACAGACTGAGGAACTGACAGGAAAACAAATGTAGTGTCTACCTGGGTAGGACTGTCAACTGTGGTATTGTCCATTAATAGCGAGCACTCCAAATTCCAATTGTGAAATGTACAGTTGCCATTTTAGCTTCCTTTGTATGTGGGAATTCATTTATGCTAGGGGACAACCTCCTGTTCACAAAAATCCATAAAAGGGAGTTGAAGCTTAAGTTTTAGAGGATGAATTTATTGTTGAGAGGATAGGAAGAATGCTCTCAGAAAATCCAGGTTTTCATTAGAGGGGGTAAACAGAACTTGAGAGCAAAAGATTGAAGACCCACTTCTCATAATTATCTTCCCAATCTTATACTTAAGGTAGCAAGGTCATTGCCACTGTAATTTCCCCTTCCTAAGCACTTCAGTTTGGTGGACTATTAGCCTAATCAATGGGTTCTCATAGGCTAATAAGTTAGGGTTAGCAAACTCATGATGACAGTTTGATCCAGCAGTTTGGCAATGACAAGTGTTTCTTTTAGCTCAGATGGTTGAGATGTGCACAATGCCCTTTTTTGGAGTGGATTTGGATGGTTTCCCCATTCTTCTATTTTTAGTAAGTCAATTTTGGGTACCAACTAAGCTAGCTGTCAATGTTACTATTTTTAAATTGGTTGGTGGGTGCAGTTGATGATGATATCTTGACATTTGATATATTCCAGTGCTCTAAAATTAAATAACAATTAGTTATAAAGTTAAATTAAAGTTTTAGCTTTATTGTTATTTTAAATTATTTTAAATGTGGACTGTATGGGCATCCAAATATTAAGAGTGAAGTGTTTAAATTTGAATCCTTTTGGAGATGAGTGCCACTTTTAGTAGAGACATAAGGTTTTAAAATAAAGTTAAAAATATCTCCTTGGTTGTGGGGCATAGCTTTTGGGACAGCTATAAAAGCAAGTTTCAAGTGCACATTTGATATGCTTGGTTATTGGTATTCTTGAGATTTCTTTACTCGTTGAACTTGTACATCTTGTGGCTTTGTGAGGATATTAACCCTTGCAAGGAATATCTTCCACATTGGCGAGAGATCCAATCTCGAGGATTACTTGGTGGTTTTATACATGAATCATAACTAGAGTCTATTGTTGATCATATGTACATTTTGCTTCTCAGAGAACTCAGGACAGATTTGGGAGATATCATTTAGAGCAGATTGGATTAGTTTTGAGTAGACATTGAGCATATTTAACCTCCATACCATTCCTAGCTGGGCGTACACCTGCTAGAGGGGATGTGAGAGTTAGAGGAGGGGCCAATTTGGGTTTTGAAGGCAATATCTGCAGTTTGTGGGGTCCTTGATTTTTCTTCCTTTCATTAGGCTGTCCCTCTTGGTGGTAGTTTTGTGGTAGCACCAGAGTTTTTGGGTGTTTTATTGCTGGTCATTACTATTAATGCTCCATATTTTATGTAATCAGCAAATAGATATGGTGAATATTTGATTGTAATGAGCTTTAATCATTTGGGATCTCTAGTTTTATTACTGGTAGCACCAGGGTTTTTGGGTGTTTTATTGCTGGTCATTGCTATTAATGCTCTATATTTTATGTAATCAGAAAATAGATATGGTGAATATTTGATTGTAATGAGCTTTAATCGTTTGGGATCTCTAGTTTTATTTCTGTATTGAATTTTCAGATTATAGATGGTTGTGAGCATTTGAAATATTGTATTTGCAAGTTATTTCCTTTGTTTATTTGTTGCAATAAATCTATATACATTGTAATACATAAAACACATCTTTAATGACTTTTCAAACAAACACACCAAACACATTTTTGATCAAACATAGTTAATTGACAGTCAAATATGTGTTGCAAGCAAGAAGGGCTCCTCATCTTGCACAGTTAATTCACTACTGGGATTGATCTCATCCAAATAAATAGGCTGCCTTGTTTCTTTTTCCTCTATTTTGTGCTAAGTTGAAGATGCATTGTACAAATACCAGGTTATTGAAATGTTGTTAAAGTCAGATGTATTGCACAAAAACCAAGTTATTGAGTCGATGTTTTATGCTTCTTCATGTGAATGACACCAAACAAACTGTAGTTGCATTCACAACTAGAAGCTGTTATTATAAGTCAATATATACAATAGAGGCAAAAGTCTCTATTTATAAGAGATTACATGACGATCTTTCTAAATGAAACAATCGTTAATAGAAGCCAGAAGTAGAAACTAACTAAACTAACTAAGATGACCATTAAAGAAACATTACATTATTTAATTGCAAATCGTTTCCAGATTTGATTGTGTCAGTATTTTTTACATCAATGTTTCGGATCACACTTCGTAATCCATCATCAAGATGATAGAAAGAGAACATCAAGAGAAAAAACAATCTACTTGGATTGTGGAAATCTACTTGCTCTCATTACACTATTTAATACCCTCCCTTTATGGTCATCGTTCTAACTACCCTACAAAAGACAATATGCAAGTCTTTTTGGTCATGAATGCATAGAAGGATGCCCCCTTTGGTCATGAATGCATAGAGAAGACTACCCCCTTCTCTTCAGAGTGCTTTGCAAAATGAGTTTGCTACTGAGACCTTGATGCTGCAAAACTTTTGGATATGACCAAGATATCCACAAACCTTCCAACCTGATGTTGGGTAATTGTCCCTCCCTATAGCTAGAAACATCGAGTTTAGCTTCTAAAATTGAAACCACGATTTTGAGGAGAAAATCGTTAAACCCTTCAATGCTTTAGAAAAATACTCATGATTTTGTTCAAAAAATTGGCAAAAACTATTGCAGATGAGCACTACGACCCAAAATAGACTACAAGAAACCACAAGTTTTGTGGAGTAAATTGTCAAATCCTCCAATGATTTTTTGGCCGAAAAGATCAAAAAACCTCGAGACCAGCAACATCAGTCATAATTTTTTTGGAAAAAATCAGAAAACCCATAAGCGTTTTTTAAGGAGAAAATTGAAAAAACTAGACATGATGTTTGAGGAGAAAAATCAATCAAAACTAGACAATAAATTTTTAAGGAAAAAATTATAAAACCCAATAGATAATTTTTTATGGTAAAAAAATTATAAAACCGAACAAATAATTTCTTTCAGGAAAAAGTTATAAAATTGAACAAATAATTTTTTGAGACAAATTTTAAAACCTAGATATATTTTTGAGGAATTTTTTTATAAAAACCCAGATCATGATACAAATCCTTCTTGCGGAAGGGATAGCTTTGTTTGCAGACGAAAACGAAATCCTAGCCGAACATGAAAAATGACCAAAAATACTTAAGCCGTTGCGAGTTAAAGAAGGCCACATGGTATTCTGTATAGATTGTGACTAAAAAAAAACCTTTAAAAAATGGTGCTCGACACAAAAAACTCAGAATGTGCGGGCCACACACAGTAGGTGTGCACCATAAAAACACAGATGATCATGAAAGACAAAATAAATCCCTCATCACTGTCGCACAGAAAATCGTGCTGATTTTCTTGCAATATGATTTTGTCTTGCTATTAGGAAGAGATTTCAACACCTTGAAGCATTTGACCAAAAATATCAACTATCACCAAAGAGGGGTTGACCTACAATATGGAGTGCTTGGCTGAATCCAAGAACTCAAACAGACACTTGTAAACCCATGCCAAAGATGACCGAAAACCAATACCAAAAATATTTGGAAGCTCCAACTAGTTTACCTTGAAAATCTTCATAATTTTAAAACCTTGTGTTAGAATGTGAGGTTGATGCTATTCATGTTGTCATTGATGTCAACATATCCGATGCATAGATATGATTCATTTATGTTTTGTCTGTTTTGCTGTATCGGTTGATGTGTGTATCAATAGCTTTGGTGTATCGGTAGAAGTGTTCACCAAAGGATGCTCTTCAAATGTTTATCCTTATTTGTGTTAGTAGTGGTTCTGTTTAGTGTGCAACATATGGTGGAACATTTATTTGGGTTTGGTCCTATCTTAGAGGTGTTCGTTGTGGTTTCGGTCCTAGTAGTTACCGTGTGATGCATTGTTCATATCTGTTCATACCAAAAGTCTTGGAGATGGTGTAGCGTGCTGATTTGCACGAGGCATATTGTATTGAGCGAGGTGGTCCATGTTTCATTCCTTACCACCGTGGGAATGCTTCGATGTGACCTATTTTAAATTGGTTTAGGCCGATTTGGTTGATGGCATCAAGTAGTATAAGAAAAGCGATAATCTCAGTTGTTTGGTGTGATGCTTGTATGCAAGTAATATGCGAAATGAATGCAAATTTGATAAGGGAAGATCTGTGTTAATGTCCATATGAGTTGGTGCAATTGGTAACAAATTGTTATATCGTTTTTGTATCGCAGAGACAATGGTTTCAGTGGTGGTGTCATGTCCCCATTCTGGCTGACATCGTTTGGCGTGCCGGATCAGTCTATCACGGGCTCTCATAGACTGGTGGCGATGTGGAGAGAGTCATTCTGATGATTATTTGGGGATTGGATGGTCTTATTTGCTTTTGGAGAGATGGTGTTTATCATATTTTTTATTATAATGTGTTATCTGGGGGCCAAAATGTTATAATTTTGAGTTGAGTTGCACTTTTTATTTTATAAAGTTACTTTTTATATAAAAGTGCATTATAAAGGGATTTTATAAGAATATTTTATAGATACTTCTAGAAGTTCTGGTGGCTTCTTAGAAAAGTGAATAAATAGAGTGCTTGGCCTCTCATTTGGACATCCCATGACTTGAGTTTACACTATTTTTCTCTTTGAGCATTTGTGGTGCCATCTTGGTCTGCAGATTGTCATTTGATCTTTAGGAACGGAGTTTCTTAAGGATTTGCATAACTGAGGAGGTGAAATATCCTTTGAAGGGTTGCACTTTAGAAGTGGTATTCAGCCATTTCAAGTTGAGCTTATTTGGAGTCCTCAGACTTACCTGAGGGTTTGAGTTTTTGATTGCAAGAAAAAAAAAAGCAGATCCGAAAAAAGTAGTCCGAGAAAGCAAAGCGAAAAAAACAGTCCGAAAAAGCAAAATGAAAAAAGCAGTCCGAAAAAAGCAAAGCGAAAAAGCAGATCCGAAAAAAGCAAAGCAAAAAGCAGATCCGAAAAAGCAGTCCGAAAAAGCAGATCCGAAAAAGCAGATCCGAAAAAGTAGTCCGAAAAAGCAGATCCGAAAAAGCAAAGCGAAAAAGCAGATCCGAAAAAACAGAGCGAAAAAGCAATCTGAAAAAGTTTTTGCTACAAGTCTAATTCAGTTTTCAGAATTTCAGGATAGGGTTTTGGAACCACATTTTTGCTCATATCTTCCTCATTACTCAGCATATCATTCTGGGTATTTTTGCATTGGATTTCTATCATCGAGGAGATAAAGATAGGTGCATTTTGGAGTCCCAAAATGCCATGATTTATTTTTAAGGAATTTTCAAAACTCCTAGGCATTTTCGAAAATTGGCAAGGAAGTACATCTTCAGATTTGGGGTGACTTTGGCTTGGGTGTTGGCATCTTCAGCATTGGTAAAAATTATTGCAGCCATCTACAATTAGGTTCCTCACTTCTCATTTAGCATTTGGCATATTTTCTGAGAAATGTATGTTTTCAGCTGAGTACAAAATATAGCTTCAGCACTTTACTATTTTACATTGTACTTGTCTTTGTTTGCCATTTGGCATTGTTGGTATCAAAGGAAGGCTAGGATTTTGCAAGTGAAAGGGGCATTGTAATTTTTAGTATATCTATATTGCAAACCTAGGGTTTGATGATCATATTATTGGCTGATATATGTATGACATTGTTGCAAATTGTTGATATATGAATGGCATATGGTTTTGAGCAATTTCCTACATCATTGATAGTGTTTTAGATGGTATTTGGTTGCTATCTATTATTCTGAAATTTTGGGACAGCGAACTCATATATTGCAAAATAATTTTCTATCTACATTTTGAGTTACATTCTTGAGGGGTTTTTAGTGGCCTATTGGTAAGGGTCATTACAGGTGGATTCAAACTCATTTCTTATATTTTGGCAAGGAGCCTATTTGTACTGGTACTGAGCCTATTTATATTGGTGGTTAGCCACATTTATATTTCATGGTAGTAAGCCCGACTGACAGTGAGCCAAACCACAGTGAGCCCTTGTAAAAAAAAACTTTAACCGATGTCACCTTAACTGGTTTCCATTTCATGAGAATTAGCTTCTTTGTGGTCTGTTCCCGTTTGGGTTTCCACGTAAGTTCTGGTGTTCATTATGTTGATGGTTTTGTGCATTCATGTTCATATCTATTATAAGTTTATGATTGGATTAAGTAATTACCGGTTCAGTAAAAGTTTAAGAAAGTGTTTGTGAATAATTGATTCACCCCCCTCTTAGTTATTCAATCTATTTAACAATTGTTATCAGAGCTTGGTTCCTTAGTGAACAACTTAACCACTTGAGGCAGATCTGATGGCGCACAAACTAAACGTCCCTATGTTTGATGGATCTGACTACAGTTCATGGAAAGAGCAGATGAGAGGATATATGATCTTGATTGGTTACACCTTCCTAGAAACATGTGGAGACAAAGTATGTGTTTCCTTAGAATGGCCTTAATACTCAAGATGAAATCACAGCCTCTGAGAATGAGAAAGCAAGGTATGCGATCTTTGGTGCTGTTGATGTTTGTAGCACAGATTAGATAAAATATTGATCATACAATAATAGATAAATTGTGAGATATATATAACTAAATGTTTATTATTATTATTGATATCTATAATATATATATAATTTTATTGTAATCTTTATTATTGCTATAATATAATAATAATAATGATTATCATTATTATTAATATATTATGGTCAATTTATATATCGCTGAGTTGTGTTAATATAATCATATTACCAATCGATATTATTATCGATTTGCTGCTATGATCACTTACGGTAAACAGATGGTGATATACGGAGCAGTCGGTTAATAATCCATATCGATATGGAGTATTAATAGTTGCCGATCAATATAATACAGACAACGGCATAATAGTAATGCGGCATGTATCAGCGAAAGCAATTGTATCAAGTAGTTCGTTATGGAATCGGGTGACTTGACAATATCAGTTTAACTTAACAGTAATACCGATGGATATTGGTTGGCATATGAAACAGTCATACCGATGGATATCGGTTGGTTTATGAATGCCGTGTATTATCGATTAATATGAAACGGTACAAATTAAATGGTGGAAAAACATGTTGATGAACAGACATGTCTCCACGTGTGGAGTGGAGACATGTCTCTTCATCAACATGCCTTACTTATATATAAATGATTCCTTATTGGAGAAATAGATAATGGAGAACAATACAGTCTTTCTTCTATAAAGGTGCAGAGTTATAATAAAATACAGTTAGATATATTTGTTAATATATCTAACATTACATATGTACATCTATTGTGATTATATCTAGTTGAGATAAGAAAAATTAAAAGCCAGACATTTTGATCCAAAACTTAACAAGTGCTTTATCTAAAATTGAATTAGCTAAGGTTATTTCATTAAAGTCTGCTTATGAAGTTTGGGAAAAGTTGAAAGAGATTTATGAAAGCAATGATAGAATTAAGTTATCGAAGAAGCTAAGAGCTAAGCGACATTATGAGAATCTAAAAATGGAGGAAGCTGAAGGCATTAGAAGCTATTTTCAGAAGGTTGACAATGCAGTGAATGAAGTCAAGAATCAAGAAGGAAATATCACTGATGAAGATGTTATGGAGAAAATTTTGATGTCATTACCGGATAGCTATAGTGACAAGATCTCGGTGATTGAAGAAGTTTACGATCCACAGAAGTTTACCAGAGAACAATTATTTGGCACCTTGATTGCATTTGAATTGAGAAAGTTCGGTAAAAAGAAGAGCAGATTTGAGACAACATTTAAAGTAATGAAATGAGAGGAAGATCCGGATGGTGATGAAGATTTAGATGAGATGGAAGTAAACTTTGCAAGGAAGCTAAAGAAAGGTACTGGTGAATGCAAAGGCATGTTACCTCTTAAATGTTTTAGATGTGGAAAGTGTAAAGAGCCCAGCTGGCTCTCATTTACAAACTAGCTCTTTCCTCAAATTGAATTGCACTTCTTTGGATTAATACGGCTATGAAGAATTGAGTATGCAACTAAATGGAAGTTGGCGCCAGCACCTACACAAGCCGTTCACAACTGCTATTGGCAGCTCCAGCAAATCCACACGCCAAGCTTAACAACTGCAACACACATCAGCGATTTCCCATTAACTTCCAACCGCTACACAATTAGCAAACACAACATTGATTGTTCGTACGATTTTTGCAGAATTCCGTACGACTCTAGCATAAACTTATGCAATGTTCAACAACAAATAAATTCTTTACGACAGCTCCAATAAAAAGCTAATAATTACTATCCAGCAGCAAATAAAATTCTGATCATTCACCATTCATTGCACATGAAATTTGGATGAGTTCTCTCCAAATCTAAAGACCAAACTCACGAACAACTTCTCAATAACAGTAAACACAGTAGAGAAGTAAACTCAATTTGCTCTACCTCAGCAGCAAATTGGTGCAACACACCTCTCAGAAAATCAAACCCTTATACCACAGCAAGGGTTTAAAAATCAGAAAACTCAAACTCCTCAAAGGCAACAAAAGCAAATAAATATTCTAGTGTGTTTTCTCCAATGAAATGAGCTCATATTTATAATGCTTTGTTGATAAAATTTTCCAAAAGAACTCAACTTCTGAAATTGTGAAAGTTTCCCAAATGATCTCCACTCAACACAACTTCCTTTAAAACATTATTATAATAAGATATCATTATAATAATGCGACTCAGGTTTAATTATCAATTAAATAATGGCCCCTTCCAATGATGACTTAACCCTCAACTTAAGTGAAATTATAAAGTTAGATTATAACTTTATAATAAGCCATTTAATAATTTAATAATAATTTGGCCACTAAAAATGTAATAACTCCCAAAATACTCATCATTTAAATATGTTGTCTGAAATAGGAGTTATACCTATTATTTCTCCATATGACCAAATGCACTTTCCAAAAATAGAAAGTGTCCATCTCAATCAACACCCAACTTAGCACAAATAGTAAGTACACAAATGTAAGCCCAAATGAAGTCCAATCTGAGCCAAACGAAGACCAACCTGTAGCTTATTGAATTGTGGAGAAGACAAGACCCTCCCAAGCCAAGCCACTACCTCAGAAGACCCTCTATCCACAATAATTAGCCTATGAGGATCAAAATAATAGGCTAATCCTCGAAACACCAATGTTGGCAAAATTGGGGACATTACAGTCCTCCCTCCCTAAGATTGCTTGTTCCCAAGCAATCCGGAGCAAAATGAACATCATAGTCCACCTGGATCCCAAGGATAGAACGGAGTAATGTCCCTATCATCACCACACTCCAACAAAAATAATTCCAACATCAACATTACCAACTGCAGCGTCTGAGAAACTGAACTCAACACTCGAACTGATGATACTGAGACAGGAACATCACATGGGAGTAACTCAACCGTGAGTAACTTACACAGAAGCAACTCAACCGACAAATTGGACTTGCCCCCAGTCTGTGTGCCAACTAAACAATCATACCAGTCATCAAACAGATGCACCGATGGACTGTGTAACTGGTAGATATCCTTCACGTGAGGATCAAATGTAAAATTGTAAGCACTCCTCACTGTGTACACCTCTGTAAACTGCTCAACAAAATTTGACTGACATCCTGTAAAAACTGTGTGATCATGTGGTGTACTAAAAGAATCCCAATCATCATCATCATCATCCTCACTCATCACCTGAAAGGGATCATCGCTGAACTCAAATAATGGATTGTCATATGACATAGTGACATCCATATCAAATAAAGGATTGTTCACAAAATGAACAACTCTCACCTGCAGATCTGAATAAGATATTTGTGAGCTGTGAGAGACATGATGTGTAATCTGCTCTACCTGAATGGACTCATATCTCTGAGAATCCTCACTATCTGCAATAAGTCCCTGTAAACTATGATCTTGGGATTCATCCAAAATCTCCTCAGAGTCATCACCCAACATCCCACAGGGGTGGCCATACCCAATGTGGCTCATAGCATCCTCAAATGTGTCAATACTATCTGCATCCACATCTCCTACTAAAGCCTCAATTGCTGACACTTGACTCTGCACACATCCCACAGGGGGTGCCATACCCAATGCGGCTCATAGCATCCTCAAATGTATCATCAGATGTGTCCATACTATCTGCATCCACATCTCCTACTAAAGCCTCAACTGCTAACACGACTCTGCACACATGACTCAACGTTAGGCTGTGCACCAATAATGTTGGAGCATGAATCACCATCTACTGACTCCGCTATAATGCCCAGATCACCAACATCACAGCTAGGTGACTCCATACATGCATCGGTCCCATATGAGGTAGTAGCTACCTCCTGCACTGGAGCAACACTATGATAGCTGACATAAAAGTCTCCAATAACAATTCCCTCCACGGAAGAGTTTGAACACTCATTGACAACTACAGCATCAGTTGCCTCTAAACTAACTGTAGCGACTACTCTAGGAGTCTCAACCTGCTGAAGCTTAGTGCTGCTGTCCACCAAGGGCACTGATACATCCACATGTCCCTGTGAAATAAGTCCATCATCAGCACTGCGGATAGGACTAGCAGGTGCTGTACTAAATATAGGTACATCTACATCATGGGCACCTATTGGGGAAAACTCAAGCTTCCTTCCCTGTAGTCTTGATGTCGGCCTTCTAAAGGCAAAAACCATATACCTCGCTGCCCTGTCAACTGTCTCTGGATCCGACAAACTTTCCGCCAATCTCTACTGATGAAGCCTAAGTCTTTCCATACTTTCCATCAAGGCATTTATTTCCTCTCTTTTTTCCATACTGCTATGCCGACTCCCAGAACTAGGCCTCCTGTATTTGTCCATAGCTTAGAAAAGTGGGAATGCTGATCACTCTTAATATAACATCAAAATAAAAAAGAATTCATATCCCACAGGATGGCAGGAAACATGCTCTGATACCACTGTAAAGAGCCCAGCTGGCTCTCATTTACAAATTAGCTCTTTCCTCAAATTGAATTGCACTTCTTTGGATTAATACGACTGTGAAGAATTGAGTATGCAGCCAAATGGAAATTGGCGCCAGCACCTACACAAGCCGTTCACAACTGCTATTGGCAGCTCCAGCAAATCCACACGCCAAGCTTAACAACCGCAACACACATCAGCGATTTCCCATTAACTTCCAGCCGCCACACAATTAGCAAACACAACATTGATTGTCCGTACGATTTTTGTAGAATTCCGTACGGCTCCAGCATAAACTTATGCAATGTTCAACAGAAAATAAATTCTGTACAACAGCTCCAATAAAAAGCTAATAATTACTATCCAACAACAAATAAAATTCTGATCATTCACCATTCATTGCACATGAAATTTGAATGAGTTCTCTCCAAATCTAAAGACCAAACTCACAAACAGCTTCTCAATAACAGTAAACACAGTAGAGAAGCAAAATCAATTTGCTCTACCTCAACAGCAAATAGGTGCAACACATCTCTCAGAAAATCAGACCCTTATACCACAACAAGGGTTTAGAAATCAGAAAACGCAGAAACTCCTCAAAGGCAACAAAAGCAAATAAATATTCCAGTGTGTTTTCTCCAATGAAATGAGCTCATATTTATAATGCTTTGTTGATAAAATTTTCCAAAAGAACTCAACTTCTGAAATTGTGAAAGTTTCCCAAATGATCTCCACCCAACAGAACTCCCTTTTAACAACTAACTTTAAAACATTATTATAATAAGATATCATTATAATAATGCGACTCAGGTTTAATAATCAATTAAATAATGGCCCCTTCCAATGATGACTTAACCCTCAACTTAAGTGAAATTATAAAGTTAGATTATAACTTTATAATAAGCCATTTAATAATTTAATAATAATTTGGCCACTAAAAATGTAATAACTCCCAAAATACTCATCATTTAAATATGTCGTTTGAAGGAGGAGTTATACCTATTATTTCTCCATGTGACCAAATGCACTTTCAAAAAATAGAAAGGGTCCATCTCAATCAACACCCAACTTAGTACAAATAGTAAGTACACAAATGTAAGCCCAAATGAAGTCCAATTTGAGCCAAACGAAGACCAACCTGTAGCTTACTGAATTGTGGAGAAGACAAGACCCTCCCAAGCCAAGCCACTGCCTCAGAAGACCCTCTATCCACAATAATTAGCCTACGAGGATCAAAATAATAGGCTAATCCTTGAAACACCAATGCTGGCAAAATTGGGGACATTACAGAAAGATTGTTATTTGACTACTAGATGTTCGAAGAAAGGTCCTAGGCAGAAATTTAAGAAATTCTGTAAGAAAGCTTACTATGTTAATGAAGATGCTAGTATTTCAGATGATGAGTCAAAAACAAAAGATTGTTTGTTTTATGCTGAAGAAGAAAAACCTAGAATTGATATTTCTAATATTTGCCCAGAAATTGATGAAAATGTTGAAACTACTTTGTATGTTAGAAGGAACAAAAATGAATGGTTAATTGATAGTGGTTTCTCTAATCATATGATTGGTGATAAAAGTAAGTTTGTAACACTTGGGAAATATGACAGTGGTCTTGTTAGATTTGGTGATGATAAGACAACATATATTGTCAGTAGAGCTTCTATTCCTTTTGATGGGAAGCATAACACTAACATGGTTTATTATGTGAAGGGTTTGTGTCACAATCTTTTAAGTGTTGGACATATGTATGAGAATGACTTTGATGTTGTGTTCAAGAATGAAGGATGTGAGATTCAAAAGAAATCTGGAGCAGCCATTGCAGTTGGCAAAAGGATAGGAATGAACTTAGCTGTTAGAATAACTGAGAGGGGGGTGAATCAGTTATCCACAGTCCCAATCACAAAATGTATATCCATAAACAATTTACTAAAACTTCTGTAGCTCGGTAACATAAAATAGTATTATGTCTGTGCTTATACCGATTACCAGTTAATAACATATAGTGATTACTGATCAAATCCAATATGCAACATGTAAAGTATGACAACAAACAATCATCACAGTCAACACATAACACGAGATTTAACGTGGAAACCCTGTAAAGGGAAAAACCACATGGGACCGGCAACCCAAAAATTGTTCACTCTTCTGAAGTGAGGTCGGTGAACACCCAACCCTATTAAAGGTTACAAACACACTGTGAGGTGTGACTTTGTTAGAGGATTTTAGACCAACCGTTATCGTCCAACTAGCATTCACTATGGGGTTGACAGGATAACAAATGTACACTCTATGAATGACATTAAAAGACTTTCTAGTCCACTCTGTTAAGAGATTTATCTATTTACAATGGTTAAAATGTAACAACAGGTGATCTGATTACAACACAACTTCAATTGCAGATTATCAGATCTATGTTAAGCTCATTCAAATCCTTTGATCAATATATCAATTCTGTTTCAATCAATATTCAGTAACTTAGTGTCTCTCGGTTATAGCTTTCTGACGCTCGGTAATCTCTGCAGTTTGGTTCTCCTTAACCAGTCTGATCAGGCATGCATGAAACTTGTTCACGCGATATCTCTGCAGTCTCCTTCCGGCATGAGTTTCATAATGAAACCCTAGTCTCTTAAATAGACAAGTAAACCGTTTTAATTCCATCCATCAGATTTTGCTGCTTAATCTCCTTTGTTGATTTTGCCGCTTTAACACTCCTAGGCTGATGTGTCAGTAACACGTTTTATTTCAATCCCTTAGATCTTCTTCGAATTATGCTAGCCGTTGATCTTCGTAACAAACATTATCTTCAACTCCATAATCATAACACTTTACAGCTCATCAACTTCCATCGGCTAAACTAGTCATTTAGTTCTTTTCTTCTGCTCGGTTAACAAAGAAATGTGTCGGTGAATACAAGATCGGTTTATACTGTGCTCGGTATACACTACACTGCGTCGGTGTATACTGAAATGCTTCTTTAACCGACCACACTGCTTTGTGCATTTTGCTCTATCCTTCATCATAGATAAATGCAACATAATCAAGTCAATAACATAAGGTTATAGACTCATTCATAAGTTACCCAATGTATTCCTCATCTTTATTTGTCATATCCATCTTCCTCATGTAGATATATCTGTTCTTCATCTCTTTTTTTCTTCTTTCTACAAATGTTTGAGTATAGTAACTTACAAGATAAGTATTGTCAAAAATTAGTTGACATCAATGACAACATATTACTGATTTAATCATCTTACATATCTAATCAGCAACTCAGTGATCTCAAATCATAGATCTTCAAGTTATACAATTTATTCAAATCAGTTGTAGTTCATCAATCTCTCCCTTTGGCATTGATGGCAACACAAGCAATATGAAATATGCCATACACATACCAAACATGTATTCTACAACTCTGTCAACAAATGTTGTAACTCGGTACAAGCTCTCCCTAGCTTAATATGTTTAATCACTATGTTACATAAAAGCATTTGCAAGTGCAGACTAAGTTCTGCAGATATGATCTTTTCAGCTCGCAGGTTTTTTTCTGTTCTTAGTAACTGATCTTCAATGCTCTCCCTTTTCTGTATCTCTCTCCCTTTGTCTTTGGCTTCATATTGAGATCTCTTTCCCTTTGATAGCAATGCGAAAGAACAATAAAAACATACAGCTCTGTAGTAGCCATGTAACTCTCTGTTGTCCGGTGCATTCTTTGTATCTCAGTATACTGATGTGCAAATTTGTTCAAGTACTTCAACCTTTCACAACCTTAGACAGAAATCCAAAGTGTGAACTCTATTGCATCAACATGTATGATCTTCTGATAATATTAGGCTGATGCAACCTCCAGATCACCTTAGTGACTGGTAGACAGGGGACGGACCCCAAGTCTAGTCCTCAAGTATTCATATGTATCCTTCGGTAGAGGCTTTGTGAAAATATCAGCAAGTTGTTCTTTTGATGTAATAAATTCTAGCTTCACTTGCTTCTCCTGCACTTGTTCCCTTAAGTAGTGATACTTAATAGATATGTGCTTTGTTTTAGAGTGCATCACTGGATTCTTTGAAATATTAATTGCACTAGTGTTGTCACAATATATAATCACCGGTTCAGTGATTACCTCATTCATACCTTCCAACACTTGCTTGATATAAGCAATATTTGAATAGTTAGTAGCAGCAGCAACATACTTTGCTTCAGCTGTAGACTGAGAAATGCAAGACTGTTTCTTACTTGTCCATGTAACAAGTCTTTCACCAAAGAAGAATGCTCCTCCGTTGGTACTCTTTCTATCATCTACATTTCCAGCCCAATCAGTATCGATGTATACCTTAAGTTCAAACTTGCCTTTCTTAGGATACCATAGTCCATAATCTATTTCTTCCTCCTGTGCATATCCCTTGCATACTAATCTAGCTTTGTTCCTTGTTACCTCTCCATTCTCTTTAAGCTTGTTTCTAAATATCCACTTAGTACCGATAACATTCTTGTCCTTAGGTCTGGGTACTAAACTCCAGGTTTTGTTCTTCTCTATCTGTTCTATTTTCTCTTTCATTGCATTAACCCATTCATCATTTTCCAATGCAACTTTTACATTCTTCGGTTCATATTCACAAACTAGACATGTACCTTGTCTTGCTTTACTTCTTGTTTGCATGTCAGCTTGTCTGTCTCCAATGATTTGTGTCTCAGGATGATGTTTTCTGACAAATCTTCCCAGTATTCGATCTCTTCTTTCTTGTTCATCCTGTGCAGGTTCATTTTCTTGCTCGGTAGGTGCTTCTTGCTCGTCGGTTTCTTTTTCCTGTTCCTTGGTATTGTTTTCCTGCTGACCGGTTGACACTGTCTGCGGTGTTAGTAGGTACTCTGGTTGTTCAATGTAGGTGAATCTACCGTAGTCTTCCAGTTCCTTTGTGCTTTCCTCTGCATTCTTATCATCAAACTTATCAACCCGAACATTAGTACTTTCAATCATTTTATTAGTTACTTTGTTAAGACACTTGTATGCTTTACTTTTAGTAGAATATCCCAGAAATATCCCTTCATCACCTTCTGAGTCAAACTTCCCATTTCTTTCATCTTTCAAAATAAAGCATTTACTTCCAAAAACTCTGAAATAACTTACAGTGGGTTTGTGGCCAAACCATAACTCATAGGGTGTCTTATTAGTGTCTTTCTTTAGTTGTACTCGATTCAGAACATAAACAGCTGTGCTAACTGCTTCTCTCCAATATGTCTGAGCAACATTCTTTTGTAACATCAGTGTTCTCGCACAGTCAACAATTGACCTATTCCTCCTTTCAGCTATTCCATTTTGTTGAGGTGTCCTCGGTGCAGAGACCTGTCTTTTAATACCATGCTCATTACAAAAGTTAGTAAATTCATCAGAAATAAATTCACCACCTCTGTTAGATCTCAAACACTTCAATTCTTTACCAGTCTCTTTCTAAACTTTTGCTTTATACCACTTGAACATGTTAAATGCCTCTGATTTTTCCTTCAAGAACATAACTGTCATTAATCTAGTATAATCATCAACAAAAAGAATAAAATATCTGTCTTCATTGTAACTTTGAGTTTTCATAGGACCACATAGGTCGGTATGCACTAACTCAAGTAATTTCGTTGTTGAATAATCTTTGCTTTTGAAACTAGATTTTGTCATTTTACCTTTCTGACATTCATGACACATAACATGATCAAGCTTAAGATAAGTTAGGCAGACCTCTAACCTTTTTCTTTTTACTGATCTTAATCATGTTATCAAAATTCACATGACATAACCTTTTATGCCACAACCATGCATCTTCATCTTTCATCATTAAACAAGAAGACTGATCATTATCAAGATAAAACAAATTACCTCTCGATTGTGTTCCAGTTCCAACAAGTCTTCATCATCAAATATCTTCACTTTCTTGCTCTCAAAAGCAACTCGGTGGCCTGAATTGTTCAGCTGTGCCACACTTAACAAATTATAGTTTAGTCCTTTTACCCAATAAGCATTGTCACATCTAATTTTATCATTTATCATCAGGGATCATTTTCCTCTAACCATACAAGGTGCATCATTACCCATTCTAACAGATCCTCCATTGTGTTCTTCAAAATGATCAAATTTTTCTTCATCACCAGTCACGTGATGTGTACAGACTACAACCACTATCTATGATCTATGTATCATTTTTATAAACCTTAGAGATAAGTGCTGTCTCTACATACCTTTCATCTTCCTCTGAGTCATCCTTCATTGCAACAAATACTACCTCCACATCTTCATCAGTGTGGGTATCGGTGACATCTTCTTCTGCAATGTAGCACACCTTCTTGCCTTTATCAATATTGTCTCGGTTGTCTCTGTTGTAGTGTCGGTAACTTCTGTTGCCTCTTCTCCCATAACTTCCTTCACCAGATCGGTCTTTGTTTCTGTCATCATCTTTCCTGTGTGGACATCTAACAACAATATGACCAACCTCTTTACAGTTAAAGCATGCTAAAGGTAATTTACCTCTATATCTTCCTTTACCTTTAGGTAACCTTCTGGCCATAAGAGCTTCAAGTTCATCAAGCTCATCATCAGTATTGCTATCACTATCATCATTCTTATTTCTGCTACTAGACTTACCAATCTTCAGAGAAGACATAAAAGCAGATTCAACAGATGGTACAACACTATTATCAAAGTTGTTCAGTTCAAAGGTTGTAAGCTCACCAATTAGATTATCAAGAGTAAGGTTGTTACCAGATGCAGACCTAGTTTCATGAATTGCAGATATTTTGATTGCATAAATCGGCAATAAGGTTCCGAGAACTTTGCTTACCACTGTCTCTTCGTCAATAACACCATCAGATCCTCTGATAGCATGAACTACCTCTTTTAGTCTATTTGTGTACTGCACAATATTTTCTCCTTCCTTCATTTTCATATCATCGAATATTCCCCTTAAGCTTTCAGCTCTGGCTCTTTTGACATTCACATCACCACTATAAACTTGAGCAAGTTTATCCCACATCTGCTTAGCAGTAGTACGGTCCTTGATATCTTCAAATTCGGCATCTGTACAGGTAGCAACAATCTCCATCATAGTAACATTATGTTCATGCCTGTCTCTTAGTTGATCAAGGGTCAAAGGACCAGTGGGTGGTGCAAGGTATCCATTCTCCATTAGTGTGAGGGCAGAATTCCCAATTCCAGATATATGCAGCTTCATTCGGCTTTGCCATATTGTTAAGTTATCCTTGTTTAGCTTTGGCACTTCGCTCTTAGACATTTTGAGATCTTTGTGTTGAAGTCCTTAAAACTCTGTTCCAAGCAACCAACGCTCTGATACCAATTGTTAGAATAACTGAAAGGGGGGTGAATCTGTTATCCACAGTCCCAATCACAAAATGTATATCCAAAAATAATTTCCTAAAACTTCTGCAACTCGGTAACATAAAATAGTATTCTGTTTGTGCTTTTACCGGTTACTAGTTAATAACATATAGTGATTACCGATCAAATCCAATATGCAACATGTAAAGTATGACAACAAACAATCATCACAGTCAACACATAACACATGAGATTTAACGTGGAAACCCTGTAAAGGGAAAAACCACCTGGGACCGGCAACCCAAAAATTGTTCACTCTTCTAAAGTGAGGTCGGTGAAGACCCAACCCTGTTAAAGGTTACAAACACACTGTGAGGTGTGACCTTGTTAGAGGATTTTAGACCAACCATTATCGTCCAACCAACATTCACTATGGGGTTGACAGGATAACAAATGTACACTCTATGAATGACATTACAAGACTTTTTAGTCCACTCTGTTAAGAGATTTATCTGTTTACAATGGTTAAAATGTAACAGCAGGTGATCTGATTACAACACAACTTCAATTGCAGATTATCAGATCTATGTTAAGCTCATTCAAATCCTCTGATCAATATATCAATTCTGTTTCAATCAATATTCAGTAACTTACTGTCTCTCGGTTATAGCTTTCTGACGCTCGGTAATCTCTGCAGTTCGGTTCTCCTTAACCAGTCTGATCAGGCATGCATGAAGCTTGTTCACGCGATATCTCTGCAGTCTCCTTCCGGCATGAGTTTCATAATGAAACCCTAGTCTCTTAAATAGACAAGTAAACCTTTTTAATTCCATCCATCAGATTTTGCCGCTTAATCTCCTTTGTTGATTTTGCCGCTTTAACCTTCCTGGGCTGATGTGTCAGTAACATGTTTTATTTCAATCCCTTAGATCTTCTTCGAATTATGCTAGCCGTTGATCTTCTTAACAAACATTATCTTCAACTCCGTAATCATAACACTTTACAGCTCATCAACTTCCATCAGCTAAACTAGTCATTTAATTTTTTTCTTCTGCTCGGTTAACAAAGAAATGCGTCGGTGAACACAAACTCGGTTTATACTGTGCTCGGTATACACTACACTGCGTCAGTGTATACTGAAATGCTTCTTTAACTGACCACACTACTTTGTGCATTTTGCTCTATCCTTCATCATAGATGAATGCAACATAATCAAGTTAATAACATAAGGTTATAGACTCATTCATAAGTTACCCAATGTATTCCTTATCGTTATCTATCATATCCATCTTCCTCATGTAGATATATCTGTTCTTCATCTCTTTTCTTCTTTCTACAGATGTTTGGGTATAGTAACTTACAAGATAAGTATTGTCAAAAACTAGTTGACATCAATAACAACATATTACTGATTTAATCATCTTACATATCTAATCAGCAATTCAATGATCTCAAATCACAGATCTTCAAGTTATACAATTTATTCAAATCAATTGTACTTCATCACCAGCTTGAAGGAGATACACAAGGATGTTTACTCTCTCAGGTTGATGACAGTTGGCTCTAGCACCGGAGGATGTGCCACATGAATTTTGACAATTTGGTAAGAATAAGTTCATCACATGTAGTAAGAGACTTACCTAGAGATTATGCAAACTAGACAATGTTATCTATAAAAGATGTTAGGAAGGAAAGCAGAGAAGAGAATTGTTCAAGGCAAAATATTATTCGTCTACCGGTTTACTGGATCTAGTGCACACCAACCTATGTGGTCCTACCACAACAAGGAGTTTACAAGGTGATAAATACTTCATACTTTTCATTGATGATTATTCAAGATTATCTTGGGTTGCATTCCTAAGAGAAAAATCAAAGCATTTGAGAAATTAAAGATTTTTAAAGCAAGAGTTGAGAATGAATGTGGTAGGAAGATTAAATGTTTGAGATTTGATAGAGGAGAATTTACTTCTGACGAATTTGAAAGTTTTTGTGAGAAACATGGTATTAAGAGATTGTTTTTAGTGGCTAGAACACCACAATAGAATGGTGTAGTGGAAAGAATGAATTAGACAATACAGGAAGCAACAAAGACAATGTTGAAGGAAGCAAGTTTATTGGAGGTTTACTGGAGAGAAGTTGTACACACAGCTATGTACACACTGAACAAAGTTTTGTACTAGAAGAAGTATGACAAGACATCATATGAGCTATGGAATGGAAGAGCACCTATAGTGAAATATCTCAAGATCTTTGGATGTAGATGTTATATTCGGAGAGATGTGGAAAATTTAGGTAAATTTGACAATAGAGCAGATGAAGGTAAATTTCTAGGATATTCTACAAAGAGCAAGGTGTACCAATGTTACAGCAAGAGACTCAATAAGATTGTTGAAAGTGCAAATGTGAAGGTTGATGATTTTTAGAAGACTCTTGAGAAACACATTGAATGAGTCTGATACAGAGAACAGAGGAAAGGAAGAAAAGAGAGAAGAGAAAGAGACAAGGCAGACTCCGACTTCTACAACTAAGACACCAAGGTATGTATAGAGAAATCATTCTGAGAATCAGATTATTGGCGATAAGAATAGAGGGGTTGTAACAAGAAGTAGAGCAACTCAAGAGCAAGTTTTTTTGTGTTTACTTTCAAAAATTGAGCCTAAGATCGTGGAAGAAGAATGTAATGATTAGAATTGGGTAAAAACAATGAAGGAAGAACTTGATCTAATAGAGAAGAATCAGACTTGGGAACTTGTGCCTAAACCGATTGATAAGAATGTGATTGGTACTAAGTGGGTTTTCAAGAACAAGCTGGATGAGAATGGTAAGGTATAAGGAACAAGACAAGGTTAGTATGCAAAGGTTATACTTAGATTGAAGGAATCGATTTTGATGAGATTTATGCCCCTGTTGTCGGGATGAAGGCGATCCAGATATTTCTAGCTTTTGCAACATCCAAAGATTTCAAGGTTTATCAAATGGATGTCAAGTCAACATTCTTGAATGGAGAACTAAAGGAGGAAGTATACATTGAACAACCGGAAGGACTTAGATCAGAAGAGAATCCGAATGCTGTGTGTAGATTGAAGAAGGCATTGTATGATTTGAACAGGCACAGGGAGCCTGGTATGGCAGATTGGATAGGTATTTGATTGGACAAGGATTTCAAAAAGGATCGGCAGACAACAACTTGTATTACAGAATTTATTCAGATAAGATCTTGATTGTTGTTTATGTTGATTACATTATTTTTGGAGGGAAAGATGATTTGTGCAAGAAATTTGTAGAGGAGATGCAGAAGGAATTTGAGACATTTATGATTGGCGAGTTGAATTTCTTTCTTGGATTGCAAGTAAATTAGAATAGTAAAGGCATTTTCATTTCTCAATCCAAGTATATTAAGGAATTATTGAAGAAGTTCGGTTTGGAGAATTCTAAACCGATATGTACTCCTATTGTTACCAAATGTAAGTTGACTAAGGAAGATGATTCACTGAAAGCAGATGTAAGTAAGTACAAATCAATGATTGGAGGATTATTGTACTTGATTGCTACTAGACCAGATATTATGTATGCAGTATGTTTGGCAACTAGATTTCAACAAGAATTGAAAGAGTCACATGTTATGGTAGTAAAGAGGATTTTCAGATATTTGAAGGGAACAAAAGAGTTTGGATTATGGTATCCAAAAAATTCAGATTTCATGTTGACATCTTATACTAATGTAGATTGGGCCGATTGTCTAGATAATTGGAGATGTAATAGTGATGGAGCTTATTTTCTTGGCTCTCGGTTGGTTGCTTGGTCAAGCAAGAAGCATGATTCTGTAACATTATCAATTGTTGAATTAGAATACATTGCAACATCGTCATGTTGTACTCAAGTATTATGGATGAAACAGACTTTGAAGGATATAGGTATAACTTTTGATGAGCCAATTTCAATCATGTGTGATAATACGAGTGCTATAAACATTTTAAAGAATCCAATGCATCATTTCAGAATCAAATATATATCTATTAGGTATCATTTCTTGAGAGAGAAGGTATTAGAGAAGGAAGTGAAACTTGAGTATGTGCCTACAAAGGAGCAAATAGCAAACATATTTACAAAACCTTTGTGTAAGGATACAATTGAGTATCTCAGGGGGAAGTTGGGTGTTCTGCCCCTTTTGAATGTTCACTAAATGCACCAATGTGTGCATTGGTCTAGTGAATTGCATGCTTATTCCTTTTTGGATCAATGCTTGGCGGCTTCCTCTCAGGGGGAGCAGAGTGAGTCAATAAGGGGGAGTTTTGGCCCTTTGTCATTGTTGTCAAAGGGGAGAAGATTAGTTGGAGAAAAGTAGAGAAGAATAAAGGACTTTGATGTTGATATCTTTTGGCAATGAGTTGTTTTCTTTGTTATTGATGAGTGCTACCATCAATGACAAAGGGGAAGATTGTTAGAGTGTGTGGTTGATGCTATTCATTCTGTTGTCATTGATGTCAACATATCTGATGCATAGATATAATTCATTTATGTTTTGGTTGTTTTCCTGTATTGGTTAATGTGTGTACCGATAGCTTTGGTGTATCGATAGAAGTGTTCATCGAAGGATGTGCTTCAAATGTTTATCCTTATTCATGTTGGTGGTGGTTCTTTTTAGTGTGCAACATATGGTGGAACGTTTATTTGGGTTCTGTCCTATCTTGGACGTGTTCGTTGTAGTTTCGGTCCTAGCAGTTATCGTGTGATGCATTGTTCATATCTGTTGGTACCGAAAGTCTCGGAGATGGTGTAGCGTGCTGATTTGCATGAGGTATATTGTATTGAGCGAGGTGGTCCAGGTTTCATTCCTCATCACAGTGGGAATGCTTCAGCGTGACCTATTTCAAATTAGTTTTGGACGACTTGGTTGATGGCATCAAGCAGTATAAGAAAAGCGATAATCTCAGTTGTTTGGTGTGATGCTTGTATGCGAGTAATATGCGAAGTGAATGCGAATTCGACAATGGAAGATCAATGTGTTAATGTTCATATGAGTTGGTGCAATCGGTAGCAGGCTGTTATATCATTTTTGCATTGTAGAGACAGTGGTTTCAGTGGTGGATTTAAACTCATTTCTTATATTCTGGCAGTGAGCATATTTGTACTGATAGTGAGCCTATTTATATTGGCAATTGGCACATTTATATTTTAGGGTAGTTAGCCCAACCGATAGTGAGCCAAACTGCAATGAGCAAACCGGTAGTGAGCCCTTGTAAAAATCAGCTTAACCAGTGTTCATTTCATTAGAATTAGCTTCTCCATGGCTTTTCCCAGTTTGGGTTTCCATGTAAATTTTGGTGTTCATTGTGTTGATGGTTTTGTGCATTCATGTTCATATTTGTTATAAGTTTTTGATTGGTTTAAGTGATTGCCGGTTTAGTAAAAGTTTAAGAAAGTGTTTTTGAATAACTGATTCACCCCCCCTCTCAGTTATTCGACTTGTTTAACACCCTAAATCACCCCAACTCCATAAAACTAATGTATTCCCTAAGTGAGAATAGTAGGCTAACTAGGATGGATCTCTCACCACCAAAACTAGTAAGATTGAAGAGGGCTTTCCTCCTCAACTTTTGTTTGAACTCCTCAGTTCATTTTGACATCTCCTTAAGTGTGCAAATATTGAATGAGAGAAACAAGAGTCAAAACTTCAATTAATAGAGTTTGGAGGGAATTAGGGCATTTAATAAATTCATATATTTTATTTTCCCACAAAAAATCCCTCATAATGTTTTAAAACAATTTAAGTACCCCACAACTCCTAGACATCCAACTTGGGGAACAAGAAAACACATAAATATTTAAACACTTAAGTGAATAATAAAATGTAACTTTATTATTGTTGGTGTATTTAATTGTTGCACTTAGTAAGTTATTTTGCTGGGTTCTAAACACACATGCACTTAAGTTTACTTAGGGAATGCATAGAAATATTCTAGGTGATGCTATCTTATTATTACTTTTTCACCTTAAGTGGAATTTCCACCTTTGGTGGACTTATCAATTTATCACTTTTCCACATATGAAGGGTGATCCACTTTTAGTGGACATGTGACACTTTCACTTTTCCACCTTTGGTGGGTGATAAGTTGTATGTTTGGTTATCATGTATGCACTACTATGTTTTCACCTTGGTCTATTTAACCAAGGGGTCTTCTTTATACTATTCAATGAAGTGAATTGAGTTAATTCATTCTATTCTATTGCATTCTTGGTGAAAGTACAATTTATATTAAAATATTATTGTAATGTTGCTATAATAGTCATCTAAGTTGGTTTAGTTAGTTTCCTTTTCTGTTTCAATTTATGATTGTTTCTTTTTAGAAACATTGTCTTGTAGTCTTTTATAAATAGAGCCTTTAGAGTGGGCTAATATTTTTTTGGTGGATTTTAAAAAAAAAAAATATTCATAGTTTCCTAGAAATTATTTTCCAAAAGTTTATTGAATTTGTTTTTGAAACTTTTTCAAAAGTTTTTTGTTCAAGGGTAGTAGATTTTCGTGGTCATGGGTTTTTACCATTTTCTCCTCAAAAGTCATGTCCGGGTTTTTATGATTTTTCTCCTCAAAAGTTGTCTAGGTTTTTTGAGCTTTTTTTTAAAAAAAAACATGGAAGGGTTTTGCATGATTTTCTCCTTAAAATCATGGTTTTTTCATTTTTTGCGCAAATTTTTCATACAAAAATTGTGGGTTCTTTCTTTGCTAGAGGTTTTTGTTGATTTTTCCACAAAATCGTGGGTGATCTTACATCACATCAAGGGTTTGTCGATTTTTCCACAAAAATCATGGTTTCTTGTAGTTGTTTTAGGTCGAACCTAGAGTTCCTGGGGCAATTGGTGTTCATCTGCAAAAGTTTTTGATGATTTTTTTTACAAAATTATGGCTGTTTTTATGAAGTAGTAGAGGGTTTCACGATTTTCTCCTCAAAATCATGGTTTCAATTTGAGAAGCTGATCTTGGTGTCTCTGACTACAAGGAGGGAAATCTTTGTTACCCAACATCAGGTTGGAAGGATTGTGGTTATCTTGGTCTTATCTAGAAGTTCTATAGAAGCAGGGAGGGTCTCAGTAGCATGCTTGTGTCATAGTGTTTTGAAGAGAAGGTGGCAGCCTTCTATGAATTAGTGACCAAAAGACCTGCAGATTATGTCTTTTGTAGGTTGGTTAGAAAGATGACCATTAAGGGAGGGTATTAAAATATTATTGTAATATTTCTATAATGGTCATTTTAGTTTAGTTAGTATCCTTTTTAGTTTTACTTTTCGATTGTTTTTTTAAGAAACATCGTCTTGAAATCTTTTATAAATAGAGATTTTTGTCTCTATTGTATATATTGCTTTATAAAAATAGTTTATTCCATGGTTGTGCTAGACAAAGTGCATGCCCCCATGACGAAAGTGACATCTGTCATAAAAGAAGGGCTAATTAGGAACAACAACAACAGTACAGAATGTTATGATCAGCATTGGAGGATAGATGAACATCGATCATTACCCAGAAGTGATTATTTTCAAGAGATCCTTATTCATTGAGGAATGATGATTTTAATAGGAGGAGATTGCAATAACAAAAAATAAACATAAATTAAAGAAATATTCAAGAGGTGTTATTAAAGCAAATTGGCAATTGACTTAAAGAATAACAAATAGATACCTCCCCTCACAAAGGACAGCCATCCTAAAGGGACATGCACCTTCAAGGAGTGGAGGAGATACATATGGAGGGCTACAGGAGACAAGTCATCATGAGCAGATCAAACAAGAAGCATTCCATTTAAGGAAGCAAAGGAACTTAAGATCGAATCTCTATACATTTATCAGCAAATACATCAAGTATTATCCACTGTGATTAATAATCAGACCAGGCTTGAGCAGCAGACCAGGCTTGAACGCGGCAGTCTAGATTTGATTTGGTGTAGTGCAAGATTCAAAATGAAAGAGTAGATCAAGAAGCATAGGCATGCATAATGTCCCAAAAGTGTCATCACATCTGTTAAACCATTTCCTCTTTGATGTCGTTCTTGTTGGTTCAAGTTTTGCACCCATAGTCACTTTATGCAAGCTTTATTTTTCCAGATGTAACTCCTGATTTTTCCACCCATAGTAATTGTGTGACTTGAGGGGACTTATGTGTTGGTTCCATGTGTTTTGATTGCAAAAATACAAAATATGACAGAGAAAACAACAATATGAGCCTCACAATGGAAGAAATTTGACCCCTTATCTCAAAAAATTTAAAAAATTGACCATTGTTTATGTATTTTCCAAGAAAGCAACCAAAAAGCAAAACCTAAGATTTGATGGAAATAAGTACTTGGTAAAACTTATGAAAAAACAGGTCTGATTTTTGTGTAGAGGGGTAAACTAGCTTTCCATGCTGCAAGTATCCCAACAAATTGAGATCAAATTAAAAAATTCTGAGTTTGTGAGTGAAACAACTTGATCTGACTTTAGAGGCCAATAAGTATCACTAGCAACATAATCTGAAAATAATTAATAGCTCCATTTTGTAATGTCCCCTCTTTGCACTTAATCAGATGGTTAATCCGTTAGCCTAGTTTTGAGTCCTAGTAGGCTAAGTGGTCTGGGTTAAGGGACTCTGTCTCCTGGTTGTGTTTGTGCAGGAGTTTGACTCTGTCTCCTGGTTGAGTTTGTGCAGGAGTTTCCAGAGCTTTCCGGCATGTTTTCTATTGATAAGTAGGAGATATTTTCCACAGCAAGTCAAATTGTGATATTGCTATCAAGATTCAATTGTGTAGTTTTTTGAGTCAAACTCATTGACCCATGTTCCATGAGTAGTGGTTCACAAGAACCCATCCCTCATGAGAATGAATGCAACACTTAGCGCTCATTGCATCTAGGTGATGCTCATAGAGGTGAAGCACCGATACTTCCTCTTTTAGCAAGGAGCTATTTTGAGTACTTACTACTTATAGTAAGTCAGTGGGCCATGAGTTCTTTAGTAGTGCAGAGCTTCTATCTATATCTTTTGTGAGTTAAAAGGTTTCAAAGAAATATTTTATTTATTGGCCATATTAATCTTTTAAATGTTGCTTTTAAGTCTCTCATAAAAGTACCCCATGCCCTAGTCAGACAATGTTGTTTTAAAAGGGGGCCAATGTATTTGCTTGATATGAGGCTAACATTATGCCTTTGAAAGTGGACGCCTAAGGTAATGTGCAAAAATGTTTTAAGAAGTCAATTGAAAAGGCAAAGGAAGGTGGACACCTAGGAAGGGAGATATAAGGAGATTAAAATAAAATTAAAAGAACTTAGAAACCTAAAAGGGGCGTGGAGTTTTGGAGTAAAATGGTTTCAAACTTTTGTTGCCCTAATCCTCTCCTTTCTTCTTTAAAAGAACATTTATGCTCTTATTTGAACATCTTGTTTTTGGCAACATAATGAAGTGCTGCTGGAGTGTTTTAGGAAGGACAATCTGCTGGGTTGAGGACGAATACCCTCAGTTGGGACACCGGTTTCGGTGTTGAAAGACTCACTCAAGTTGGTTATTGTTAGAAGATTAGAGTTTTGAAGTTTTTTTGTGTGTGTTTTGGGCTACCTTACCGGTGCGTCTGCTCAGAGGTTGGATGCGGGAGTGGGTACGACTTGGTGCTGGTGCTGGTCCGGGTGCCCTGTGGGTGCCACCTAAGTGCCACCATAGGCGCCCAGATGCGAGTGGATGCCTGTCGCAGGCATCCACTCGCATCCGGGTGCCTGTGGTGGCACCCGGACGCATTCGGGAGCACCCGCGGGCCTAGAAGGAAAAAAACGCCATTTAAAAAAAAAATTCACTTAAAATAACAATAAAACATGTGGAAATAAGAAGTTTTTAACTTCTTTTTTTTGCCCTAAACCCTAAAACAGCCCTAAAAGAGGCCATTCGACCATGCTTTATGCCTTATTATTTGCAGCTGGATATTTTCTCATTTGCTCTCCATTTTCTGGATTTTGAAGGCAAGCTGGTTATTTTCGAAGAGGAACGATCGTAGAGGAAGGGAGAGCTTCCACAAAGCATTTTTAAACATTCCAGGTAAGCATTTGGTCCCATTCTGAAGTTGTTTAATGAATTTCTTTGAGATTTTGATGAGTTTTTTAATTTTTTCAAGTTTGTGAAGAATTTTTTGAAGTTTTTTTCAAATTTTATTTTTTTAAAAGAAATAAACAAACAAGTTTAGCTATCTATTTGTATCATTTTTTTGCATTTGTATGCTTGATGTTTGTAGTTTTTTTTCTAAATTAAATCTTTTTTTTTATTATTATAGCAAGAAACTAGACTGTATTGTGCAAGAATGGCCACCGGTAGTCATAGTTCAGTTGGAGGGCAAGAAACCGATAATTTTAATATTGATGTTGGATCTCCTTTATGGAGACATACGACAAGACTATCACAGGTTTCAGGAGGTGGCTTGTATCTTTGGAAGTGTAATTATTGTCAAAGTAACAAAGGAAAAGCATTCAATAGCTCATATTACCGGGTCAAACTTCATTTTATGGGCCCTACTGGTAAAGGATTTGCAATGTGCAAAGGCACAATTGGGAAGGGCATGTCTGATGCACAAATAGCTTCATTTGTAAGAGAACAAGAAGAGGTTGATAATTTGGTGAAAAGATAAAAAAAAAGTTTTTATCAACCTCCATTAGGAAAGAAGAAAATGCAATTACCCACTGAACTAGTTGCATCCTCCAAACATCCATTCTTGCAAGTACCTGTACCAGGAGAAGAAGAGGAAGAAGTAGAGGGTACCACCCGCAAAAGAGGCCCTTTGGACAGCGCATTTAAAATGGAGGCAAGAGAGCTTGTTGATGAAGCCATTGCACGTTGCCTCTATGCCAATGGTCTTCCTTTCAACTTGGTAAGATCACCATATTGGAAGGAAATGGTGCAAGCCATACTTAGAGCTCCAGCTGATTATGTAAGTCCCGGGTATGAAAAGGTGCGTACCACTCTATTGCAAAAAGAGGGCTTGTATAGAGAGAGCTCTTCAACCAATGAAACATGCTTGGAAAACTTCTGGTATAACTATTGTGTCTGAAGGATGGAAAGATGTAAGAAATCGACCATTGATTAATGTGATTGCAATGTCCCCCAAAGGGGCAATGTTTTTGAGAGCTGTTGATTGTGAAGGGCAGGCGAAGGATTCACAATTCATTTCTAGAATTCTCATTGAGGCCATAGAGATGGTGGGTAGTGAGAATGTGGTCCAGGTGGTTACAGACAATGCCAAAAATTGTAGGGGTGCAGGTGCTTTGATTGAGGGTCGCTATGACCATATTTTTTGGACACCATGCACAATACACTCCCTAAACTTGATCATGCAACAAATTGGCACTCAAATTGATTGGGTGAAGCAAATTTACCAAGATGGGGAGGAGATACAAATGTTTGTGACGAACCACCACATGTCACAATCCATATTTAGATCATTCTCCAAATTGGAGCTGCTGAAGGTAAACTCAAATTGTAATTACTAAATTACTAAATTTCATTTATTTATGTTCATGTTCAATTATCAAATTGTATATAACTTTGCTTAATATTTATTGACATATTGTTAACTTGCTTTATGCTTAGGTTGCTGAGACCCGTTTTGCGTCTCATACTATTGTTATGAGACGACTTGTGAAGGTGCAAACAGCATTAAGCCAAATGGTTATTTCTAACCAGTGGGGTATATGGAAGGCTTCAAATTCAGAAAGAGCCCAAAAGGTCAAGGCTTTGGTCTTGGATGACAGTTGGTGGGCTCGTGTACAATTTGTATTGGATTTTACGGAGCCTATTATGACTATGCTCTGCTTTGCCAATACAGATACACCTTGCTTGGGCGATGTGTATGATGGCATGGACACCATGGTTGAGAAGGTAAAAGTTTCCATACAATAGCATGAGAATGACCCCACAGAATGTGAAGCCTTATGCAATAAGGTGGAAAAGATCATTCATCATCGTTGGGAGAAGATGACTACCCCATTGCACCTCTTCGCATATGCCTTATCTCTGAGGTACTATAGTGAGAAAGTACTTGCTATGCCAGATAGAGTTGCACCATATGCGGATGAAGAAGTTGCCATTGGGTGCTAAAAAGCTTTTGCAAGACTCTTCTCAGATGAGGAAATGCATGACAGAGTGAGGCTAGAATTTGGCTTGTTTGCTTCGGGTGCAAAAAACTCTCCATTTGCAATAAAGGACCAATATAAATTGGGAGCTATCACTTGGTGGTACATGTATGGTCAACCATACAAGCAACTACAACCTCTTGCAATCAAGATCTTGTCACAAGTAAATTTTATTTTGTTTTTTGTTTGCCACTTGTATTCTACACTTTAGTGTTTAACATTCTTTAAATTGTTTTTCATTTGTATGTTTAATTTTGTGAACACTATCCAAGTTGCAAGTTTTTCTGCTGCTGAACGGAATTGGAGTACACACTCCTATATCCATTTAGTGAAGCGCAACCGGTTGGGCTCAAAGAAAGCTGAGGACTTGGTCTACATTCATACCAACTTGCGTCTTTTGTCACGTTACCAAAATGAATACAAGGGTCAACCAAGCTTTTGGATGTAACCCCTGAGTGTGCAAACTTGGATGCAACGCTTCATGATCTCATTACAACCACAGATGATGGTGATGATACCATAACACATGGTGCATCTAGCACAAGTGGAACCGTTCTTGGTTCAAATGATCTTGAACTTGCAGCAGTTGGAGATGATGAGAATGTGGATTTTTTTGAGAATCCTTATGATTCTCAATCTGATTAGTGCATCTTGTGTCTTGACTCTTGAATCCTTGATAGTTGATTGATAAACATTGAAGTTTGAACGATACTAGCAAGTTTCAATTTGAATATTTGTGTCTATGAAATTTTAAGTTGAAGTTGTTGAACTAATATGAAATATCTTGAATCTTGATAAATGCTGATTGGTGAAGTATCATTATTCTAATTTTGAAATTCATACTATCAAATGATTTAGTTTTGTATAATTCTTGCACTTCTTTGCATATTGATATATCATATATTATATATATATATTTAAAAATATATATATATATACACACGTATCCAAACGCATCTGCACCCCCTAAAAAAAATTTTTTGCGCATCCCGCACCCGCATCCGAATCCGCACCCGAATTGGTAACTTAGGTTTTGAGGTGTTAAAATGAAGGTTTTCAGCATGTTTTGATGTGGGTTTTCACTCTACTCTTTGGTGTGCATGGTTTTTAGTGTGTTGGTGATTGTTCTTCATTTTGGAGTGAGTTAGGGTGTGTGTGGCTTCAATTTCAGTGTGCTGGAGTTTATTAACAGATTTCTGGAAGTGATTATTCAAGGCGGCTGAAGCACGTTTTGGATCATAACTCTTAGAGAGGTTCAAATCCGTTTCTGGGTATTTTCTAAATGGATTCTTTGCTGCTAGGCGATAAGGATTGATACATCGCATGAGGGTTTTGCAAAGCATTGAATTTTCTAGCTCTAAATCGGCCCTAGGAGGTAGCACCCAACTTGGCAGTGCTGAATCTGCATTTCTAAGCATTTTGAAGGGGTTGGCATTGGAGTTTGATATTGTTGATTGCAAACGGAGATTTCTGGAGTAGATGTGGAGCTGTTGGACACATATAATACCCCCTCGGAGAAATCACCCGTGTCATACTTGAAGTCTAGGTGGTGCTGGGTCTAATTTCTGAGTGTTATCTCTCACGCCTGGAAGTCTGTAGTAGGTCTACAATATGTTTAAATATGATTTTAATATCCTTTGAACATGTTTAATGATGATTGAATGAAGACTAGTTATTGTTAGCTCACTGCTTATATATTATGTTGTATATATATCATGCTTGTGTATGTTCTTCATAATGAGTAAAATCTGATTGCACCAAACAACAAACTACTTTCATTGGTTCCATAAACTTGCAAACATATTTAAAAAAAAAAATCAGGGGTGGCCATTACACATTTGATCAGATTCAAAACCAGCTTTCCAATAGTATATGATTTGCAAAAATTGGTGTCTAGATGCCTGAGATGCACCTGATTTCATGAGAATTTTCTAATTTTCCTTCTTGGAGAGTTGGGGGCTTGAAAGAAAGCTCTTGGTCCTATTGCAAACCATGGGGCTTGACATAGGGATATGGATCCAAGCTCCTAGCCCTTGGTTGCTAGTATAATCAGAGTGAGAGTTGGAGGGTGGACGAGCTGCGGAATGGAGGTGGACCACTGGTGGTGGCCAGGTGACAGAGGAGATAATATTTTGCTAGAAAATTGGGCTAGGAACTCGAAAAGTGATGCATATACATCCTGAAATTTTCTAGTGGTTGAAATCATGAAAAGTCATCGAAAAATTCCATAAGTGCCTTAAAATCTGCATAAGCCTGGGCAGAAATAACACTAGTAGGTATGACACATTACAAATCTGTACACATGTACGGATGCTATACAATTGCATGGAGTTTTGGCTCAAAAAATGTGTCGTTATTTCTTTTATCTTAGATTTAACTGCTTAGATTTTGATGAATGAACAGTTGATCCTTACGTATTTGGGCATTCTGGATGCAATGGTGAGGTTCTTTTCACTCCATACATTGATTTTTTTCGCAAGGTCTGATCTTTCAAAATTTGAATAAGAAATTGCAAATCTAGTGCTTTGATGCCATAATGTGGTTGATAGTTGAAACCCGCAGCTCCTAGAAATCTTTTGCGAGCAAATTACCTGTCACAAAGAGAGATCAAAACAACTGATTTTCACAACTAATTGAGAAATTGCATTGATGCAATACCCTGGATGAGTGACTACAATGATAAAATAAACCCTAGATCAAACCCTAGGTGATGATAACATTAGATTATGACAAATGTCCTCACCCTATGCTATGAGACAAAAAAACACAATCTAATAATAGAAAAAGCTTTCCCTATGTTTAGCACAAGTGCATAAAGTATAAGGGGTCTATTAATTAATTATTAGTTGATTTTCATATTTACTCTAACATAGTGGTTTGTAAACTAGCTGTAGGTTGTACAAGCTTTTTGTCAATGTATAAAGCTTGGTTGAATGTCCAATTGTACAACTACAATTTATTTGACTGATTTTGTAGTGGAGTTGAGGAGTTTCTAGCTCTCTCTTGCTACGGTATTCTCCCCAATTTGGGAATTCTCTAGGTTAAACCTTTGTGTACAGTCATTGTGTAATGAGCCCAACTGGATCTCTATTGCATCTAAGCTCTTTGCTCAATTTTAATTGCAATTTGTTTGTATTTTCAACACATAAATGACTTTTGATAATTTCAGCAAATTCAATACAACATTTCCAAAGAGTATGCAATTTCTTTTAATTCAATTTCTTGCATTAATGTGGAGATAATAACAGAACAATTAATTGTCTTTCCAAAATTCGCAAATAATAATTTGATTGCTTGCCAAATTAGTGAACAATACATAAATTAATATGGCACCTTATTATCAAAATGTGGCTGCTCAAGATAATATCTAAATAGTGACTGCTGAAGATTGTGAGACAGCCTGAGAAGAGTTGACGCCAGTTATCCCAAATGATCATAATTAACAGCTGTTAAACTTCCACCAAATATAGCTGTTGATAGTGCCCAAACACCACACTTCCTCACACTCAAAGCCAAGTCCGTACAACAGCTAATAACAGGTTCGTACGGCAGCAAATATCAGGTCTGTACGGCTATCACAAAGATCAGAATTTAAATAAATTTACTCACTTCCAGCCAAGGTAAATACTGATTCAAACCAGCTCTGCAACCCAGCAATGTATTGGATGTTTTCTCCAAAATCTGAAGACCAAACATTCAAAACCCTTGCACTCCTCAAGCAATTTCAAAATTCTCCTGTAAGCTCAAATTGAACTTCTGAATGGAGCCCACACTATAGCAAATCTCAATGTTTATTTCAACACCTCAAATGCTTGTAAAAACTTTGAAGAATTCACAATTCTCCAAGTCTGAAATTCTGAAACCCTTATTCCAAATTTCTCTTCACACAAATCAATAATATCAAATGCACAATAGAATGAATGAAATGAAATCTCAATCCCCTTTTATAATATTCAATTTTCATTTGTTTTCATCGCTTTTAATTTACTTTAATTTCATTTCTCATAAAGCAACTTTATGTTATAATTTAAAGATGACATATAATAAAGTCACTTTATTAATTTAAACTCCCCCATTGCTCCAAAAATGACCTTTCATTAATAGAATGATATTTTGACACATAGGGTCCTTGTTTTATGTGCTCAAGATTTAAAACTTCTCAACCCGGATCTAACGAGCTATAACACCAAAGTGTCCAATATGCAATCCCAATAAAAATAGCAACCTTAGCCAATTTAATTAAATAATAATCATAATTCACCCATCTTGCAAAAATGACTGAAGAAGCATCAAAATCGAAATTTGACAGCACATGCATGATCCTGATGAAGAAAGACGATGAATGAGCCTGATGAGGTGACTTACTAAAAATAGACGCTCCCTCCAAGAATCTTGGAGTCCAAACCGGAAGCCGAAAATAAAATCTGAGAGCATCATATAACTTCTCTAAATCATCTGAGCTTAGTAGAACCATATGTTGACTTACTATAAATAGTAAGTCCCTCAAAAAAGGCCAAAACCCACAACAGGGTCCTCTAATCACCATAATTAGCCTAGAAGGACCCAATGATAGGCTAAATCCACTAACTCCAATGCTCGCTCAGAATGGGGACATTACACATTGTAATGCATTTCCTTTTGGTTTTCACTCGTATATTTTCTCTACAAGACATCTTTGTTCAAATAGATATTGATATAGCTCAAAATAAACAAAACTAGAAGGTGCTTGTGGGAAGCAACATTTTAAGTGTTTGTTCTAGATGAGTTGTTTGGGAGTATTCCTCTCAATTTATGGATCAACACTCCTCTTTGAATGTCAGTGGCCTATATGGAGGTTGTTGCCATTATCCACTTAAGTTTCTTTGCTCTTGCACTGATGATTGATGATGTGGCCATGTTGCAAGCCCTAGGGGTAAAAAGTAAAGAAATTTGAAGCCTGTATTTGGAGGTGATAGCTCGAGTCAAATTGACTCAATATTTTCCTCAAATATTCTAAAAATACAACTGGATTTGCTCCTTGGTGCCATAAAGCATGACTTCCTTTGGAATCCATAGTTCTCCATTACAATCTAAAAGATGAATGTGACCCTTATTTGCTGTGAATGAGATTCTTTTTTATCTTCGATTTGCAACAAATGAAGGTCAAAATCAGAATATGCCCTTTGTTGCAAAAAAAAGCTTGATATCTCCTTTTTTAAGAAAATGTTTGGAGAATAGAATTGCAACACAAAAAACTTAAGTGTAGTGCTGTTTCTCTTGTCAAACATAAGGTACCATGAAATATATAGTTTAGGCCTAAAGCTTTGATATCATGTTAGATCACACAATTAGGCTCTGTGTTAGCTTTAAGTAAATTCCATGAACAAGAGAAAGAGTAAACGGCATTGTGAGAAGGCATCGAAAGACACCCAAGTGAGAAAGATTTTTATAATATATAAATAGATTTGGAATGAATTTGACGAAATGGTGTGCGTGAACATCCATGTATGCTGGTGTTCCTTGGGAATGCATCCTCGGGGTAAAATCTGCATACTAGGGGGTAGGGATGGAGGGATGGGAATTAAATGAGACCCTGACTCCCCTTTGAGGACTACTGACTAAGGGGGCCATATCTAGTATGACCTTGTAGTGTAGGGGACATCCTGTTGACTCGGGGACATGCAGAAGTCCCTTGATCATCCAAGGGAGAACAAGGCATCTGCAACATCCCAAACTGAATTTTTTAATTTTTGGGACAATGAAGATGTAGAAACCTTATCATCTTTTGTTCACCGAGATCCCAATGTGGGCAAGGTGAGATCATACAGTGAAAATACTAGAATAATATTATATTAATATTTTTATTGGCGGCAAGCTGTGCAAATTGATATTGCAAACTGTTACAAAATTTGGAAGTAAGTTATGCTTATTCCAACCTCATGCTTCCCAGAACAAGTACAAACTCTAAATTATTGAAATCAACTACAAACTTAATACCTTCACTAGTGGTGAACCACATAAGAAATTACAGAAAAAAATTTGAGAATGTCATTTCTGGAAAATTAGTAACTTCCTTAAATACACAGCTGATCACAACAAAAATACTCTAATCAATTGCTACAATATGAAATCATAATAGCTACAGACTGAAACCAAATTCTAATACCAAATAGAACTGTAAAATTGCCACCCCAGACTCCAAAGGAAGTATATCAAAGTGGTACTATGCAGTATGCATAACAAAGTTATGGCAGCCTCGGAAGTGAATCACAACAAGTAATTGGTATAAATTACCACATTGGGGATAATTGCTCAATACCAAATAATGTGATTTCCTTTAAAGGATGTAACAACTAGTATAAACAGGTTGATCCCTTTGGGAATAGTATGACCCAATAATTAGGAGTGCCTCTTAAAACCTTTCAACCTTAGATAAGTATGGCCCTTCCAAAATCATTCAAAATTATGTTGCAATGTTCTAGCAAAATAAACAACAATGCATAGTATGACTGTCTCCAATATGGTACGGCTGAAAACTATGAGCATGTGACAACATACAATAGTATAGTTAGCATTAGATTATATACAATCACTCCCATAGAACATATTATTTTAGAACCACCTCAGAACTAGTACCAAATATGAACTTACTGGAATTTGCAAACAAGTTCAATTAGAAACCCAAAACAATTCAGACAAAATCTAAGCCTCACATAACAAATCAAACAAACTGAAGCTGAAAAATCTTTTGCAACTTTACAGCTCACCAGTAGTCCCTTGATGGAATTACTCATGAATAGGACAGTTTTTGTCCTTGAATCCATTTGGCAAAAAGGGTTTTTGTCCTGATAGAAAGATGAACATTCATTTGATCTCAAAAAAAATGGATTTTGATTTCATGAAGTCACAATCTTACACTCAACTCCTCTTTATATAAGCACTTAAGTGAAATATTGAATTATAATATTATTTTCTTTTTTATCCTTTTCCCTCCAAAACTTTATTTTAGAAGTGTTATATAAAGGCCTTTTAAGAAAACATTACTTTTGACTTTTGACTGCTTTTTCCTAATGACACTTTAGTAGGTTGACACTTTATTAGGTCTACTTTTAACATTAGATCAGACTTTTCATATAAACATAATGATAATAAGTTGCAATTTTAAAAATGGTATACAATAAATTCATTAAGACAATCTAAAATTTTATTTTTTTTAATTTCCCTAGCTATTTTTTGAAAGGGGACATGACAGTGTCTCCATGGCATTAAAAAAGAATACTCATTTTTCAAAATCATAGCGAAAATCTATAAATTTTCTTTTCATAAATGTTTGTGAGTTTTTTAATCCTCCTAACTACTTCCTTGGGAATATTATGCTATTCCACTTCTTCAATTGTGCAGTTCTCTCCTTCAGCCTCTTTGCCTTCTATTACACAGTCACTCTTCTGTAATCTTTACACTTTCCTCTTCATTCAGTCTTAATTTCACAAAACAATGAGAAACACAAAACAATGAGAAACTCTTTAACTTAAAGTTAATATCAACTGATGTATTCATTATTTTAAAATTTTATTAAACCTTGAGTTTCAACTAGATATAAGAATCAATCTCTTCAAGCTTGATATTTCTACCAATTCCTACCTATAGTTTGTGAATTGGATAAATGGCAAGTGTCTACTTTTTTACCACTAAAGCTCAGTACATTTGAAAATACTCTGTTGTATTTGTTGTCTCTTGTCAAAGGTTGGCTTAAAATGGGCAAAAATAAATGGTCTACCTTGGGGATTTAGGAGTTAAAAAGGGATTTAGCATTTTTGTACTGAGGTGTATGCCACAGCATTTGCATTGGACACTGAGTTCAAATAACCATTGACCCATTGTACTTGTAACACTAACTTTGTATTTCAAACTTGACTAAATCATGAAATTGAATATATATATATCAATTTCATGATTTTGTCAAGTTTGTATATTTGGAATTTTGGTTCAGTTGGTTGTTGAATTGGTTGCGCAAATAATAAATAGTGATTTGTTTTACTATTTTTTATAATAAATTTTTCAAGTATTATATATAATTTTAGCTGCCTTTACCGTGCTGCCCCCAAATTTGAAAAACAAAATCCCATCCCTGAAACTAAGCCACCTCAATCCGTGAGAATCCATGGAACACTTGTATACACTGTATATACACTTGATATAAGGATGGGCTGACCAATAGGGACACATATGTCAATATTATATTATAATATACCTTAGACATATTGGCCCTTAAATATAAGTAATCTCACTAACACATTGAAGCTAAATAAGCAAGGCAAATAGTACCAATACAGGATAACATAACCCAAAGGTGAACCACAGGCCATGATAACTCAATAGCACCCATAATGATGAGTTTTATGTAACGTCTCCAAATTTTGCTGAAATAAATTAATTATTTTAAAGTTGTCCAAATAAATTAAATATTAAAAGGATGGCTTTATTATAATTAATTTAATTAAAAGTGACTTCAATAAATAAATATTATTGAAAGTCACTTTAATTAATAAAGCTTTCCAGCTTGTTCGAGGAGCTACTTCATGAGGGAAATCCTAGAAGCTTCACCAAATTGTTATAAAATGAGGGTTTTGCAATGCATTTGATATGTTCAGATGTTTATGGATTTTGGATGCTTTGCATTGAGGAATTGCTGAGGACGGAAACCTTCAATGATCAAAAGGGCTGGATGAAAACTTAGTTCTTCTTTTTGGGAGTGGATTTGCGATGGAGCTCACACTCGTGCGGAATTTGCGGAGTCTTCACTCCAAGACAAATTTGCAGAAAGAAAGTTATTTGCAGTATATCTGATATTTATTTGTCTGGATACTATACTATTTGGCGATAGCTAATATATTAAAGTGTATAAGTGAGTTATTGTTGAAAAGATGAATTAATATACCCCCAGTGATTACATTAGTACTGTGCCTCATTGAAATAATTAGTTGCATAAATTAAAGGGTGGAGGATTAATTCTTTATTGCGGCACTAAGGTTTGGCAGAATAATTTGTGAATGTGGGGCTGACTCATACTTGGGCTTCTAAAGTAGCATTGAAAATTTGAATGGGACTCATCGGGAGGGGATAAATATACTGACCAAATGTTAATATTATCTGACATTAGAACTCAAGCCCGATTCATACTTTCTATTGTTGGAAGAAAGGTAAGCTTGCAAATAATAGAGAAGGTAAACGGAGGGAATTTTGTATCCTGAACGCACACAGCAAGCAATAATTACAAGGGTATCACATAGTAACATAGAAGCACCAGTTGAGCAGTGTTTCCCTTCTCTGACTGAAATGCCTTCTACTCAACCTTGGTCAGGTGTTTGTATCACCACAATGATTTGAGGAATGCATGGACTGACAGTCCATGGGGAAGGGCTGCGTAGTTTATTCTCAGACAGTGATAATTCGATACTCTAGTCTCCAGCTTTGTCTGGGAGTGTGATGTCCCCTTTTTGAATAAGATTTGATAATAAATATAAATAATAAATAATGTTAATCAAATGTTATATATAGTAAACAATTATCTAAATAATAAATAATATTAATTATAATCAAAGTTAATAATATTAATTAAATCTACACAATAAATATCTGTTAAAGTAAATATATTATTAATAATAAACATAAAACATATAATACTAAATATATTATTTACATAATAAACACCCATAACCGGCGACTCGGCATCGTGAATGGGTGCGATTTCATTTAAGGCAGAGATGTGTATGATAATCACGTCCATTCAAGCGTTAACAATATAAGTGGGAGTAGCATCGCACAAATTAAAAAAGGAGGGGGATATAAGAATAAATCTGCACTTTCCATTGTCCAGTCAGCATCCAGTATAAATATCAGCTTGTATGGAAGGACTTACATGTTGACGAAGGGAATATTAAAAATAGGAGATTAGGAAAATAGGAGTTCTGATCATATTAAAGAAGTGGATACTTACCGTGCTGTAAGAATAGTGTGATATCAAATAGGCTGTTACGTACTTGAGTAGATACTTATTTATGGGTATGTATATGTATATTAATAATAAAATCAGACTATATATATATATAATGGAGGTGACTGATAATATATATTAAGAGAGATTTATATATTAAGAGATATAGATATAATAAATATATATATGTAATAATAAATAAGTTACTGATTAGAATATAATATCAGAATTCCTGTTAGAGATTATTATTAATATATTGTATATAAATATAGTATATACCTATTAATAATATTAAAAATCAGAATTATATATCTTATAGTGTATTATATATATGTAGATATATATGAAGAATATATGTGAAATATATATCTTAAGTATATGTTTGAATTATATATATTCTAATGCATATTATGGAATATTCGAAGTATAATATATTCAAATTTAGGAATGATCTAATATTTAGATATATCATATATATGTATTAGTAATAATGAAAATCAAAATTATATATCAGTTGTATTATACTATCATTACTGATATACAGAGGGAATAAAGTATATAATCATAATTATATGTGTGTGTAGAGAGAAAGACATTAATAAATATGTTTTCTGTATTCAAATAAATTTCTAAATGGAGATATTGAACTAATAATATCCAGTATAGATCATATGAACTCATCTCTTTCATCCCACTAGAGCATCTTTTGGGTGAGAAGGTTGTGGAAGGTAGAGGCAGAGTAATTTCGGGCACATGATGGTTATCCCAACACTGGGGTTAGGCCTTGAGGGAAGCCACTTGTAGCCTGTTTCACGCGACCTAGGCCCTGTAACTCTTCCACTCTTGATGGCCCTAGGGAAAGAGAGAGAGAAGGGTTCCTCCATGATCCATACGAGAGATATTTTGGCATTCATACGAAATATGTTTTCTTATTTGTTCCATTGTTGGTTTACATTTCTTTAATGATTCTGCATAATGAAGGATAGTATATAGGATGTAATGTTTAAAGAACCCCTAATCTAACCAAATTGGCATTAATTGATGAAAGAGCACAAAGTTAAGGAAAAGGTTCATTACAGGGAGATTCAGTGATTTCTATTGCCGTAGAGATTAGTGTGGGAACTTGGGCGTTTTGTTTGAGATTCCAGTCATCCTTGCACATGAACATTGGATGTCATTTCACCATTGCATTCTGCCACTCTGTGAACGTGGAGGTTGTGAGCATTTATTCTGCTGTATGCGTTAGTAGCTGTGCATCTGGGAGCTCTCAGGGGCTGTGAAAGGATTACTTCAACGCTGTTACTATAAGTTTTGGAGTCTACAGCAATAAGGAGAAGCTCAGACTTCTTTGCAACACGTGAAGCTTGGACAGATGACTGAAATACAAGTTCTGTAGATATTTCTGACTGTATCTTAGTTGAAGAGTTCCAGGCTCTGCTCATGCTATGTAATGGACACCCCTGAATGCCCCAAAAAACTAAACCCACTGCTGAAAGGAATTATGTCAAACAGTTTGCATGCAACTTCTTATTTCTCCATTTAATGTTTTAAACCCCTTATAACACTGGAAATCAAACATTTATTTGTTTGTTGTGTTTTGTGCATGGAATAGGAATCATACAACATAAACAAGAAATAAACTACAATAATATGCAAAGTGGACAATGAACTGCTGCTGATAAAATGTTATTTTCAGAATTAATAAAACCAAATACATGGCAGATTTATCAACTCACTAATTACTCCAGCATTAATGAAATAATACTCCAGCCCATGCTTTCGAACTTGTTGCTACAGTGACGTGAATAGTACCACGTGAATAGTGTCGCGTGAATAGTGCCGCATGAATAGTGCCACGTGAATAGTGCCGCATGAACAGTGCCGCTACAGTACTTTGTCCTTCAATCATTCCACTACCTTCATAAAATCATTCCCTCAAAGCGGCATAAGCATTGGACAAGTAGTGAAGAAGATATGAGTAAAATACCAAATCTGCCTGTAGCTGGAAATGCAACTAAACTGCCTGATAATGAAACTGATAACAATGGATTCCAAAGGCCAAACCCCAAGGGAATGACGTCTAGAATGTCACAAGAGAGGATAAACGCCCTCAAATGCCAAGAATGGATCTGCAACTCACACACCAATTTCTTCTCCTATTCAACTCCCTCTAATGAAGCCACAAACGCTTCCTTTTATTCTATTTCCAAGGGTCGGTTCAACTCTCATGGGCAATGTGGGAAAAAAGATGAGCAATATAAAACATATATTAAAATATCCCCTTATGTCTCCCTTGGGTACACATCCCTATAAAATAAATATTAAAGTAACACTTTAATACTTTACAATTAAATTAAATGTTACTTTAATAAAACTTCAGGCATTAAAATGTATTAGCAATCGGACTCCGAATAATGCAAGTGATAGCTCGTCGGAAAGCTCTCACCGAAGAGTATCAAATCCAATCACCAAAACTGGCCTCCACTGTGTCCTGTTGACTTACTAAAAATAGTAAGTATGCCTGAAACTGAGTAAATCAACTTCATTTTGGCCCAAACTGGAAATGACTAGGCCAAAACACTCCAGGATCCCCTTAAACCCTTCGTTAGCCCTCGGGACCATGTAGAACAAGGCTAACGCACACACGCTTGGTCAACTGCTAAAGTGGGGACATTACAGTCCGCCCCCCTTGAAATTGCTTGTCCTCAAGCAATCTCAGTCCAGCCTGCTGAATAACCTGCTCACTCTCCCATGTAGAATCCTCCTCCGGCAGGTCTCTCCATCTGACCAAATACTCCTTCACTACCCTATTTCTAAGCTTCCTTTCTCTGGTGTCCAAAATAGCCTCGGGTACTAACACAAGCTTCCCCTCCTCATCCAAAGGGGGTAAATCTGAAGAAGGCACTACACTCTGACCAATGGCTTTCTTAAGCCTAGACACGTGAAACACATTGTGCACCCGACTGCCCTCTGGAAGCTCAAGCTCATAGGCCACTTCGCCCACTTTGCGTATTACCCTGTAGGGACCATAAAATCTAGGTTTCAACTTTTCAGCTCCACTCTTCTTGAGCGATGACTGTCTATATGGTTGTAGCCTCAAGTAAACCATATCCCCTACCTCAAAACTGCGCTCTATTCGGTGCTGATCAGCGTACAATTTCTGTTGATTCTGGGCCTGTTGTATATTCTCCTTGAGCACTTTCAGGATGTCCTGACTATCCTGCAATAAGTTTTTGGCTTTGGGCACTCTGCTGTCCCCCAAAACTAAATCCATGAAGCTAGGTGCTTCATAACCATAGAGTGCCATGAAAGGAGTCATCCTGATGGACATATGATAAGTGGTGTTATAACAATACTCTCCCATATGCAACCATCTGATCCAAGCCTTTTGTTGTGCAGTTACATAGTTCCTCAAATATCCCTCCACCCATTTATTCACAATCTCTGTTTGCCCATCTGTCTGTGGATGATAACTAGTGCTAGGTGTAAGATCTGTACCACACATCCTAAACAACTCTTGCCAAAAAACACTCATAAACTTACTATCCCGGTCACTAACAATGAATCTGGGCAGCCCATGTAACCTGAATATCTCTCTAAAGAAAAGATCTGCCACCTGTGCTGCTGTGTAAGTGGACGGAATAGCAAAGAAGTGAGCGAACTTCGTCAAGCGGTCCACCACCACATAGATGCAATCCCTTCCCTGCACTCGTGGTAAACCAGTGATGAAGTCCATCGAAATACTTTCCCATTTCCTATCAGGAATGGGCAAGGGCTGTAATAACCCTGCAGGAAATGTGTGCTCTCCCTTATTCTGTTGACAAATTGCACACTCCCTGACATACCTCTGAACATCATCCTTGAGCCCTCTCCATGAGAATCGCTCTCGGATCTGCCTGTAGGTCTTGAAGACCCCTGGATGCCCAGCTGTGGGTGCATCATGAAATGCCTTCAGTATCGCCTCTCTCAAGGGTGACGACGGAATCAAATAAACCCTGTTCTGAACTCTGATCAATCCATCTATCACCTCATAGCGATCATCCTGTATGGTACCTGAAATCAATCCAGAAGCCCAAGCATCTCCGACATACTCTGCTATAATCCGATCTCTCCAATCTCCTGAAATCTCTGCCAGAGCACATAAGTGAGGTCTCCGAGATAAGGCATCAGCCACCACGTTTTTCTTACCTTTGACAAACTCTATGTCAAAGTCATAAGCCTGCAATTTAGTAACCCATTTCTGTTGCCGGTCGTTAAGATCACGCTGGCTCATGAAGTATTTAATACTGTTGTGATCAGTCTTGATCACAAAACGCCCACCTACCAAATATGATCGGAATTTGGCCAATGCATGCATTATGGCCAACATCTCTCGGTCATAGATAGAATAACTCTTCTCAACTCCCCGGAGCTTCCTACTCTCGAATGCAATGGGATGCTTCTCCTGCATCAATACTGCTCCAATCCCATCACCCGATGCATCACAATGAAGCTCAAAAGGCTTCGTGAAATCCGGTAGAGCTAGAACTGGACATGAAGACATTACCTGCTTGAAATGCTCAAAACACCTCTGTGCTGCCCCTGTCCACACGAAGGCCCCTTTCCTGGTAAGATCTGTCAAGGGTGCAGCAGTCTGTGAGAATCCCTTAACAAACCTCCTATAAAAACCACATAAACCAAAGAACCCCTTAAGCTGTGTAAGGTTTGTGGGAGTAGGCCAATCTACAATAGCTCTAATCTTTTCGGGATCAACCCGAACACCATCTGCACTAATGATATGCCCAAGGTAAAGGAGCTCGGTCATGCCAAACTCGCATTTAGATTCCTTGGCATACAATGACTCTCTCTCCAGAATAGCTAACACCTCCTCCAAATGATGTAAGTGCTCCTCCCAGGTCTTACTGAAGACCAAAATGTCATCAAAGAAGATCAAGGCAAACCTCCTCAACTGCTTCCTGAATACCTGGTTCATACAACTCTGAAATGTAGCGGGTGCGTTGGTTAGTCCAAATGGCATCACCATAAACTCAAAGTGGCCAAAGTGACATCGGAAGGCTGTTTTCTCAATGTCCTCTGCTCTCATCCTGATTTGATGGTATCCGGACCGCAAATCAATTTTGGTGAAGAAGCATGCCCCATGCAACTCATCAATCAGCTCATCAATCCGAGGAATGGGATACCTGTTTTTAATTGTTTTCTTATTCAGTGCCCTGTAATCGATGCACATGCGCATCGTCCCATCCTTCTTCTTTACCAAAACTACTGCTGAAGCAAAGGGGCTCTTACTGGGCCTGATATGCCCCATCTCCAACAAATCCTTAATCGCCTTCTCTATCTCATCCTTGTGTTTCTTAGGATGACGATATGGAGTAATCATAACTGGTTTGGCTCCCTCCTCGAGCTCGATAACATGCTCTATCCCTCTGTCAGGAGGAACCCCATGAGGAATATCGCCAAATACTTTAGCGTGTCTATCAAGTATCTTCTGGATATCTGGTGGATGACTCTTTTCCTGTGGCTCTGGTGAAGCTGGCATAATGTAGCACTCTGTCGCCCACTCTATGTCATCATGACGAAAAAGTCTCTGCATTCTCCTCAAGGACACTAGTCTGCAACCTCCATCCGAAAGTCCTCTAAGTACCACAGTTCTGCCCTCATGCTGGAATCTCATCTCCAATTTCGCTAGGTTGAGTGTGAACTCAACTAGCGAAGCCATCCATGTCATGCCGAGGATGACATCATAATCTCCCATGTCCACAACATAGAACTCATCCTCCAACTCATAGCCATCTCCAAACCTAATGTGAAGATTAGATATCTTCCGAGTGCACAATAATTTGTCACCGTTCGCCACCATGACTCTAAACCCATCATGCTCCTCGGTCTGTAACCCTCTCCTAGCTACCAACTGTGCATCTATGAAGTTATGTGTAGCCCCAGTGTCAATGAGAGATATCACTTTCTGCCCCTGGATAGTACCCCTGACCTTAAATGTGATTGCCCTTTGGGCCCCTGTCAAGCGTGCCAACGATCTATCATCCTTAGGAATGCTGCTCTCCTCTATAGTGTTACCTTCATCTGAATCGGAGTGCTGATCCTCCCCCTCTGACTCTGACTCTTCTGCTGAAAAATACTCCATTTGATTTGCCTTAGCCTTGAGAGGGCATTTATGAGATAAGTCCCAAGGCTCTCTACAGTGGAAGCACAGCTTCTTCCTTCGAAGTTCATTCATGGTTTCATTGTCTAGTCCTTTTGATCCTTCTTTGGGTTTGTTATACTCTTTCTGAAATGGTTTTTTGTCTTTGTCCTTGCGGTAGGAAGAATCTGTTGAATGGTATTTTCCTTTGTATACCGAAGGGGCTAAATCTCGTGCCTTTTTAGTTGCTTCAGCTAAGGTGAGTGGATCATGTCCCTTCACCCAACCTCGTAATGGATCAGCAAGCCCATCACAAAATAACACCACCAATCTCCTAGGAGAGATATCAGTAACAAGTACAGACAAGCGCTGAAACTCAGCGATGTAAGCATCTACAGAACCTGACTGTTTTAACTGTGCTAGCTCCTTGAAATGTAACTCGGGATCCCTAGTGTCAAATCTCTCAATCAATCTGTCGGTGAATTCCTCATAGGATGTAATCTGATTATGCCCCAGAGTCACCATGCCATGATGCCACCATTCATGTGCAACGCCATCCAAGTGCATAGCCGCATACTTGATAGCCTCCTCCTCAGGCATAGGATTTAGCTGCAAGTATGTATCTACCTTCTGCACCCAAGCTCGTGCAGTCATCTTCCCTGAAGCATCATAATAAGGTAAAGAAAGTTTTCCAACTTTCTTTCTCAGCTCAAAGTTTTGATTCCTCCCTCCTGCTCTAGGCATGTGTCTCATCCTCAAGTCCATATAATCTCTGAGGGAAATATCCGCCTGAAACTCCGGTCCACTAGCCTCCCAGTCCCTCCTGAATTGATCCTGTAACTCGGTAATCTGCGGTTCGTTTACTGGTTGAACCGGATCTCTGGGTGGGAAGGTGGGTAGAAGAGGTCTCGAGCTCGCTGTCCGAGCTGGGCGTGCAACGTGTCTAAAGTTATCAGCCTCATTCCCATTGTTGCCGTGTCCATTATTACCATTTATGTTATTCTCAGGACCATTGTTGTTACCTTGGCCTCCATTATTATCATTGCCCCCATTGTTATTGTTTCTGTTGTTGGCATCACCTGGATTAATATTGACACCCATCTGTCTAGCCATGAGCTGCAACATCATGTCCATTCGCCTATTCTGCTCCTGCTGCATACGCTGCCCCTGCTCTAATGTATCCAGTAACTGTCTAAACATTACATCCCCCTGATCTGGACCAGTGTTCCTGCCTCCGCCTAATCCTGTATTCATGTCATCTCGGTCACCCATATTGCTGTCTTGATCAAAGAATATCTCCTCTGTGTCTGTATGACTGGATTCTATTTCCACCTGCACGGATGAACTAGACTGTTCGCTCTGCAAGTCTAAAATCCTGTTTTGTCTTGCTCTAGTATTGCGAAAATTATAAGGCCCCTGTCGCATGCTCAAACATAAATGCTTAGCCTGTTTTTTGTTTTTTTTTAGTTCTGATTTTAGTGTTTTGACATTTCGTCAAACACTTTTCCCTCTATCCGGCTGTTCCAAATTCCCTATAAGACCTCCACAGGATGGCAGGACTTATAGCTCTGATACCACTGTAATGGACACCCCTGAATGCCCCAAAAAACTAAACCCACTGCTGAAAGGAATTATGTCAAACAGTTTGCATGCAACTTCTTATTTCTCCATTTAATGTTTTAAACCCCTTATAACACTGGAAATCAAACATTTATTTGTTTGTTGTGTTTTGTGCATGGAATAGGAATCATACAACATAAACAAGAAATAAACTACAATAATATGCAAAGTGGACAATGAACTGCTGCTGATAAAATGTTATTTTCAGAATTAATAAAACCAAATACATGGCAGATTTATCAACTCACTAATTACTCCAGCATTAATGAAATAATACTCCAGCCCATGCTTTCGAACTTGTTGCTACAGTGACGTGAATAGTACCACGTGAATAGTGTCGCGTGAATAGTGCCGCATGAATAGTGCCACGTGAATAGTGCCGCATGAACAGTGCCGCTACAGTACTTTGTCCTTCAATCATTCCACTACCTTCATAAAATCATTCCCTCAAAGCGGCATAAGCATTGGACAAGTAGTGAAGAAGATATGAGTAAAATACCAAATCTGCCTGTAGCTGGAAATGCAACTAAACTGCCTGATAATGAAACTGATAACAATGGATTCCAAAGGCCAAACCCCAAGGGAATGACGTCTAGAATGTCACAAGAGAGGATAAACGCCCTCAAATGCCAAGAATGGATCTGCAACTCACACACCAATTTCTTCTCCTATTCAACTCCCTCTAATGAAGCCACAAACGCTTCCTTTTATTCTATTTCCAAGGGTCGGTTCAACTCTCATGGGCAATGTGGGAAAAAAGATGAGCAATATAAAACATATATTAAAATATCCCCTTATGTCTCCCTTGGGTACACATCCCTATAAAATAAATATTAAAGTAACACTTTAATACTTTACAATTAAATTAAATGTTACTTTAATAAAACTTCAGGCATTAAAATGTATTAGCAATCGGACTCCGAATAATGCAAGTGATAGCTCGTCGGAAAGCTCTCACCGAAGAGTATCAAATCCAATCACCAAAACTGGCCTCCACTGTGTCCTGTTGACTTACTAAAAATAGTAAGTATGCCTGAAACTGAGTAAATCAACTTCATTTTGGCCCAAACTGGAAATGACTAGGCCAAAACACTCCAGGATCCCCTTAAACCCTTCGTTAGCCCTCGGGACCATGTAGAACAAGGCTAACGCACACACGCTTGGTCAACTGCTAAAGTGGGGACATTACATGCTATTGCTGGAAGATTCAAGATAGTTTGAGTTCTGTGAGAGAAGCTGTATTGGATCACCTGTAAGTCTTGAATTTGTGTAATAGCAAAACAAGAGGCTCTTGGGATTCTTAATTATTCTTGATAGATTACTGCCAGTACCACATTTCTGTTCTTCAACAGCAATTTAATATTCAGAAATGAATCTTATGTTTAATCCAATCATTTATGCTATCTCATGTGCAAAGTTGTATTAAACATGGAGTAAACAGCATTAATTTCTCAGACTAAGCCTAAGTTCTGTTGCTGAAAACTTCACTGAAGATTTGGATTGTTTATCTCAGTTATAACAGTGAATACATAAGTCTCAGTTTAATATTTGTTATTCTCCATGCATAAATCTTGAATATAATTGTCACTGAAACTCAGATTAGCAGAGGTTTTCAACGGATGCAAAACTGAAACCCCAAATTGCAAACATAAATTTCTCACATTATACAAAAATCTGCAAACTGTTTGATGAAATGTTTTGTAACTAAGGGCAATTGAATAGCGCATATAAGCAAGGGATATTACATTTTATGTTTAAATAAATATCACTCTTCTTGCTAGTACTATGGGGATTTACCACGTTTCTTGTCTTTTGTAGTGTCATGGGGTAGACCTTATGTTTGTTGCTCTTGTCCCATGGAATTTTGTGTAGTACCCTGTTTCACAGGGAAAAAGAAAAAAACAAACAGACTTATTTTAGACTGCTTGTTTTTCATTTTGCTTGTGTGCTTATATGTTTTGATAGATTCTTTGTTTCATCAAATTTCAGTGCGCCTTCATGGTGATAGATGCAAACCATTTTTGTTTAAAGTGACATGCAGAAGAGAGACAAACAGAAAGCACACTAACTGCAACTGACATAATTTTGTTGTCTGCAAGCATACAGGTCCTTGACTTGCATGAAATGAACAAGGGAGGCGAACGTTTGAAGGCAGCTCTTTCACTGGTTTGTTTAGAGCTTCTCATTTGACTGCTCAAGATTAGCATCTGCATTACTTACCAAGAACCTTATGCTGTATGCTTGTACATCTTTTCTCCCAATTTGTCAAAATATTGTTTAATTTTCTAGCAGATTTTTTCTAACAAATTTATTTTTGAATATACATAAAAATGAAATTCAAAGCAAATGATGCTGTATTTTTTGATTCTCTTTTTTATGAAAATTTTAATTCTCTCGATAAATAGAAAATCTATTTCTTCCTAGGACGAGGATGAGAAATCTCATTCATTCTGTAAGGCTATTATTGATATGAGCTGTAATGACTCAAGACATTCATGACTCAATTCACCAACAAAGCTCTTTACTTGAATATATTCTGGTATGGGCTTCCCTACTGTTGACTACAAGAACTATGCTTAAATGCTCAATTAAAGTTATTGATATCATGCTGCAATTGAATAAATATTTAGGCTACAACAAACTGGAAGTTGGAAGGGCATAAAAGAAATGATTTACTACAGCAAGCACAAATGAAAGACACTGGTTGCTCTAGACAAAATCCACAATGTTAAAAAGCCCAACAAGAAATAAGGCCAATGTCTTTGCTTCCTTAATTAAGCAAGAAAATTACCAAGTTTACAAGGAATTGGCTTTCCAATAGAGCACACAAGCACTGTTGTTCCACTTTCAGATGTCTTGCAGGGTGTGACACCCTGAGCTTGACTCTTGGCACTGCAATTGACATCTCTTGTGGTAAAAGGGACCTCTTCACCTTCAAAATGCCATGTTTTCTGCAGAATCACGGCGAAACAAATATTGGGTTGTAATTGGCATGAAAAATCAGGCAGTGAAACTTCTAACATTATTTATTAGAGTAATATTGTTATATTTCTTATTTAATGGTCACTTAATGTACTTTAGTTAGTTTAATTAGTTTCTATTTCTGGTTTCAGTCTATGATTGTTTCATTTAGAAACATCGTCTTTGTAATTCCTTTAAATGGAGCATTTCGTCTCCATTTTTAACACAACGAATAACCATTTCATGGTATCAGAGCCATTAAAAATTTTCGGCAAATTTTTTTAATGAAATTTTTTTTTGTGGATGATCTTGAAAAGCTTTCTTCAGAAGTATTTTATTGATTTTTTTTCCAACAGAAATCGAAAGTCTTTTGAGGTGTTTTTCTTCGAACTCTTGTTTTCTACAAATTCAAGGGTTTTTCAAATCCATATTTTTTTGCTTGGTCTCAAGCATTTGCAGCTACAGACGAAGTTTCTTTTGCTGTTTTTTGCAGACCTGTGTATTCAGACCCGCTTCTCCAAAGTTGTGGACTTTTACTTGCAATTTCTCTGTTTATAACTTTATTGACACGGCTCTTCATTTTTTTGTGTAAGAATCTGCTTGGCGGCAATGAATATTAAAAAAAATCCCGTGTTTTTTTTCCAAGCTGTTTTTTTGGTGTTCAAAGACTGTGCACGATAGATCTCATCGTGCTTTTTCCTGGGTGACCTGATCAAAGCCTGCATTTGAGCATTTTTGAAACCTGCGTTTTACTTCTTAGCAAATCCTAGGTATTTTATTTTGTGGTTTCAAATTTTCTACAACCTAGCACAATGGCTCGGGTTTTGCTGCCTTTTTCTTCCGATTTTTTTAAACTGTCATTTTTCAAAACTTAGGGTTTTTGAAAATTTTGACCAGGGTTTTTGACATTTTGCCCTAGGGCTTAAGTGCCTATATATTAGTCCTATGGGTTCCTCTTTGTTTTTTCCAATTTTCCCATATAAAATCTGAGTTTTACTATAGAAGAGTGCCTTGGGATTTGTGCTAGTGCAACATGTTTTGTTTTTCGACAACGACCTTGGAGTTTGGTTAAAGTTTAGTTTTGACTATACTTTGTTACCTCATTTTTTATGCATTGGAAAGCAGGAGAGATGGTGTCATCGACCAGCATCATGTTGGAAAGTAGTCAGTGCTTCAATGGCAAGAATTTCAACATGTGGAAATTGTAATCGGAGTTTGGTTAAAGTTTAGTTTTGACTATACTTTGTTACCTCATTTTTTATGCATTGGAAAGCACGAGAGATGGTGTCATTGACCAGCATCATGTTGGAAAGTAGTCAGCGCTTCAATGGCAAGAATTACAACATGTGGAAACAGTGCATGCTCACGATCTTCAAGTACTGGTGCCTGGATTAGATTGTACTTGGTAAAGTTGCTCGTCCCACAGTGGTAGGCGAAGATTAGGACAAGTTTGATGAGTGCAATCGGGAAGCAATTATGCTCATCAAGTTATCAGTTGCCAATGAAATGCTTCCAGAAGTGTCGTTTGGCAGGACAAATGCAGAGATTTGGACTCGTTTGAAGAATATCCATGAATAGTCAGACCAAGGCAGCGCATTCTTTTCGAAGAATATGTTCTCCATTATGATGGACAATAAGGTGTCTCTGTAGGAGCATCTTATAAAGATTAAGGATATTCGTGATTAACTAGAGGTTATTGGTTGCAAGATGGAAGAAGAGGATATGGTGGTTATCACGCTGAAAAGCCTACCATGATCCTACAAGCACTTGATCGAAACTCTCAACATTATGTCCACCAGTGTTGATTTGAAATTTGATGAATTGTGAACAAGCTCTTGCAATAGGATAGGTGGAAACAATAATTTGGGAGTAGCCAGACACCTACTATGGAACAAGTGTTTATTGCCAAAGCTAATGACGAAAGGCAAAGGCAAGTCCGTTCGACAAAAAGGACAAAGAAAATATGAGGAGAGTTCCAAGAAGGTAATAAAATGTTTTATTGTGGTAAACTTGGTCATAGGAAAAACCAATGTAGGAAATGCTTGGTTGATGAAAAATCCAACTAGGTAGGGTCTCAGTAGAAAGCCCATGTTGTAGAGCATACTGAGTAGATAGAGTCTACCTTTTATGCATTTATGGCCAAAAGACCAAAAATCATACCATGACATTTGCTTGGTACATTGATTCTGGAGCTTCTCGACACTTTACACACAGAAGAGATTGGTTCACGGAGTACACTACTTGCTCCGATTCAGTGCTCTTTGGCAAAGGTGAGGAGTATATAGTTGTTGACAAGGGAAATGTTCACATTACATCTAGTGGGAGAAATCTCATATTTCTCAACATATACTATGTTCTAGGCATGTAACTCAATCTTCTCTTAGTGAGCTAGATTATGCCCAACTGTTCGAAGTTGGATATTGTCTTCAATACAAGTGTCATATTGTTGACAGAGTCGAAAACTACAATTGTTGTTGGCTTCGAAAATCATGAATTAGTTTGCCTTATTGATAGTGGAGAGTCTCAAGAGGTTGTAATAGCTGCGAAGAGTTCATCCCCTCAGTTCTCTTTGGCATCAAAAGTATGGTCACCTCAACATGCCCTATCTATCTCAATTGGCTTGGGAGAATTTGGTGAATGGCTTACCTAAGATTCAGTCACAATCACATGGCGTTTGTGGTGCCATACAGGCAGGGAAGCAACATTGCACTCTCTTCTCAAACGATGACTTTGGAGAGCATCCAAATTCTTGTAGTTGGTTCATGCAGATGTTTGTGGACCAGTGAATACTGCATCAGTCACTTGTGCTATGTATTTTATTTTGTTTGTAGATGATTTCAGGTGGAAAATGTGGGTTTTTTTCATAAAGGCAAAATCATATGTGTTTAATGAATTCTAGAAGTTTAAAGCATTAGTTGAAAAAGAGTCAGGATTTTGGATCATAACTCTTAGGTCTAATAATGGGGGGGAATTCTGTTCCAATGAATTCTTCAACTTTTGTGCTAAAAACGGTATCAAGCATTAGCTTACCACTCTCGGCACCCTAAGCAAAATGGTGTTGTTGAGAGGAGGAACCGTACTATTACAGAAATGGCCTGGTCTATGTTGGGGCATAGACATGTTCCTAAGAAGTTTTGGGCAGAAGTAGTGTATACTGTAGTGTACCTTTTGAATTGGTCCCCCATATAGACAAATGGGCGAACTCCCCAGTCAACAGAAGCAGTTAGAGGCAATAGATAGAAATGCATGTTTCCGGGTCGAGACGACACCCGTAATGTCCTCTCTTGATGCTTCGTCCAAGTTAGCCCGGGCTGGGTGGCCCATTTATTTTTTACCACTTTGAGAAATGGCTCGCACTGTTGTTTCTCTCCCCGAACCAGTGCCACTTAGCATAACTTCTGCTTCTTTCAAAAGACCTTGATTTACAAAGGTATGAACAAATTTTTTTGTTGCAATCTGAGCAGCAAATGGTGAATGCCTTTTTCTACCTTTGAATCCGCAAGCACCGACAGAAGACCAAGAAACTGCTTGCCCTTGTGTATTTGTAATAATAACAATGGTATTGTGAAAACTTGTTCGAATGCAAATAACTCCTTTTAGTTAGGAAGAAGACCCTAGAGGAAGCATGGTTTAGGAGGAAACCAAATATGAGTCACCTGAAGGTTTATGGTTCAACAACATATGTTTGGACTCCAGATGCTAAGAGGACCAAACTAGATTCTAAAAGTCAGAAGTTGATGCTTGCAGGCTAAAGTGATAATCATAAAGCCTATCAGCTAATTGATGTAGACATTGGCCATCTCACATTCAATAGAGATGTAGTTTTTGATGAAGGTGGGCCCTTTATGCTCTCTTCTCCTATCCAGAGTCCTAAATGTCAGTCTATGAAGAAAATAATTCTGGGTGTCAGGCTTCCATTTGCTTCAACTGAAGAGAGGGATTCTAAAGATTCTGAACTAGAACTGGTGGAATCTTCTAGGCATGACATTATACCACCAGATTTCCCTCAGGATAACTTGGATCAACATCCAAATGATTTCATTTCAAGAAGCCCAAGTCATGATGATCATCCCAATTTGAAACAAGATGGTTCTACTCACCGTCCTAAATGGTGGGAAAAGCTTATCAGTGACCTTCAAGATGATGAGCTTTTTGAGGGTAGATCGTCTAGAGGCAAGAGCAAAAAGGATACAGTCAATTTTGCTCTTATGGCCATCATTTTGAGTGTTTATGAATCCTAGATTTATTTAGAGGCGAAAGGGATACTTGAATGGGAAAAGGCTATGGAAGCTGAGTATCATAGTATTTTGAAGAACAAATCTTGGGTTCTGTCAGATCTTTCACCAAAGAAGAAACCCATTGGCTACAAATGGGTTTATAAAGTGAAGTACAAAATTGATGAAACTCTTGATAAGTACAAAGCTTGGTTGGTGGCTAAAGGCTTCTCGTAGAAAGGTGTTGACTATGAGGAAACCTTTGCTCCTATGGAAAGGATGAACATCATCCAGTTGGTTCTGGCCATTGTAGCATAGCGCGGTTGGACAGTCCAAATGGACATGAAGAGTAACTTTTGAAGAGCACACGAGAAATATTGAGGTGGGGGCTGAATCAGTATTTCAGTATTTTGCAAACTTTTAAACGCACGAAACCACAAACAAAAAGTAGAATAATCATCAAGACACAAACACCAAATTTCTCTTGGAAAACCCTTTTGGGTAAAAAACTAGGACACACAATAGCTTTCATTAACATCAATGCACACCAACCCAATGGGCACCAGCCCAGATTAGAAAAGTGAACACCAACCCACAGAGAGCACCAAATCTCAAAGAGCACCAACCCTCTTCGAAGCACCAACTCCGAAGACTAAAGCACCAACTTTAGTCAGCTGAGGCACCAACCCACAAACTCTAAAAATGCACTTGAATCTTAGACAACCTTGGACAAAAATACACACCTATAAACTGTAGCTTTTCAAATAAAACACCATGCATGTCTGTGGTTTTGTATGCAATCCAGATTTCAGAAAACAAAACATAAAGACTCTTTCTACAGGAAATGAATGGCAGAGGTAGATCCTTTTCAAAATGCACAGTTCCAGAGAAAACTTCTAGCACTTACAACCACGATACCATACCAGTAGGTGCCAACTCAAAAGGATTCAATTAATACACTTAATTCTTCCAAAATACCCAATACTACACGAAAACACCATCGTTTTTTAATCCCTTCAATACTTTTGCATCTTTCCATGCATCCACACTATGAAACTGCACCAAGAGCTCAACTTAAATACACCTTAAAATCAAAATCATGTGCACAGACTTTACACAACTTAAAGATATCATACACCACCCAAACATATGCATCTTGTCATACCTATAATAAAATCAATGCAGCCCACAAAACATATTCCACCAACTCAAAACCGATTTAATTATCTTTTAAAAATGCACACCAATATATATTGATCCAAATCTTCTCTCAGGTATATCCATATCCTTAGTCACATGCCGCTCCCATACTATTCTCAACGGCAATAAAATACGTTATAGTGCATGTACGATGACTAGTAATAGCCGGCTATAATAATCTTTTAATGTTTCAAACATTTTCCGCCCCAGTCGGAGGATATATGCATTACTGACAAAAGATAATTGATGAGGTTCATGGTTCTGTTTGACTGAAATTGTAATGTCCTGAGTCTGGTCTATGGTACTTGGGACTGATTTCTTTATGTTTGATTGCAAGAGAGACCTTATGTTTAGTCTTATACTTAAAAGATTTTGGGAGGTAATAATAATATGCTATCTTCAAATATCAACTTCCAATTTCCTCAATGAACAATGATCAATGTTTTTCTTTCACAAGGATCTTCTTGCAGGTGCTACACTGCACAAATTGCAGATGGACCACACGGTTCAACCATCTTTTCAGGGAGGGCCCCTACCCTTAGAATAGTAGGGCTATGGGCGACTCGTTCGGTTTTTGTAATTATTCTCAACCCTCAGTTATGATAGTGACAGATATCACATAAAGAAACTGCATTCCAAAACACTTTCCGGTCCGTCAACCCGAGATTGAACTGCTCACTACATCCATCTCGTGCAAGCAAATTGGTATGCCCTTATTTAGAGATGGGCGGCAATGCAAACAAAAGAGATAAATGTGAATATCTCTTATTCATAGAATGTATTCTTTGTTGAAACTACTGAAGCCCGTTGCCCCTTTCTAAATAAGAGGTCTCAATAACACCTATGATAGGGCAAATCCAATTGCATTTCCCATTCTATATTGAGATTGAGCATATTCAGGTGCTTACCCTGAAGTTTAAGATACGATGTAATCAATCCACACCCAGCTCTTCATAAATCTGTTCTTGATTTCTTCTTAGTCTGCTAAAAAATTGTTCTTAAATCTGCTCATCATCTCTTCGTAAGTCTGCTATAATTCTTCTCATTGAGTTGGCTCAACCATGCTTCGTATATCTGGCCAACACTTAAATCTGTGAAAACATGCTTTCCTAATTCTACACTAAATTATTTTTTAATTCTGCCTTATATCTGCTCATAGATCTGCCCAAAATCACATTCTTATCTTTGCCAAGCTTCTTCAATTAAATTAATATTTCATTCTCAACTTCCTCCGCCATGTGTATGACTTCGAACTTCACTTCTATCTACTCTTTCTCTTACAATTGGGTACTTTCCGCATATGAGATTAGGCACGGGTATGAAATATTATTGGAACAAAATATATATCCAAGTCAAATGCCATGCATTTCGCTCCTTGGTTTAGTGATTGTGTCATCTAATGAAATATATAAGGTCTTTATATGTTTGCGAATCCATTCTTTCTTTCTCATATTCAGAATGATGAGTGTTATTAAGACTTGTATAGACCAGCACTTTTTGGAATTTATAAACGGTAGTGGTGACTTGCAGTTGAGATCCTCCGCAGATATAAAGTCTTGGCACTACAAGGAGACTCCGCCAATATATTTGAATCTTCAATAGTTAGTTAATATAAATCTAAGATCTTCAATATACATATTTCGACGACACTAAAAGAAACAAGAGGCAATGGTTTAAGAATGTCTTCCGTGATTATATGCTATCAAGCTGTTCGCTATCTGTATGTATCCTCTATTTCTTATTTTCTTCTCTAAATCCCCCGATGCAGTCCGCAATTTTATCCATGATCGATGAGAATGATTTTTTCTTTATCCGTGTTTGCCTGAATTCAATCTATATATTTACTTGATTCCTCATCACCTATGTTTCCCTAAATGATGATAATAATGATTATGTAAAGACGGTACTATATACAAGTCACTTATGAGTCTGAACATTATTACACTGTCGTTGATGATGAGTATATCTTTGTTTCCTTGAATCATAGCAATCACTATTATGTTGATTGACTTCTCTTATTTAATCTTCCCTTAATTGATTGGTTATTGGTTAGTTAATGATTCAAACCTTTCCTTCCTCACCGGTATGGCATTTGCGTTCCAGATCTTGTGCACATAGCAATCACTATTATGTTGATTGACTTCTCTTATTTAATCTTCCCTTAATTGATTGGTTATTGGTTAGTTAATGATTCAAACCTTTCCTTCCTCACCGGTATGGCATTTGCGTTCCAGATCTTGTGCACTTAATAATGTGTGGATGTGAATTACTTCAGCATCATATATTCTCTTGATTGCAATCCATACTCCAATGTTTTCCAGAAAAAAATGTCCTTTCCAATATTAATGTGTTATCTCCTTATATGTCTTGCAATTCAAAGGGTTGCACCTTTTAGACTATCATTAATGCTTATTTAATTAATCATTAAACCTATTGATTTGTAATTATATTATTTATATATTTTTATTCATTTATTTATTAATATAATATGATTATTTTATTATATATTATATTATTATTATTTCAAATATATTATATTAATAACATATTATTATATTTATATATTATATTATATTTTTTTATTTATTAAATTTTATTTTATTATTATTCTTTATCTAATAAAATCCCATTATTTGATTATTGTCTATTATTAAATCCTATTTCAAAATGGGGACATGTTACCTATTTTTGAATTGTTCAATGTTGTGGAGAATATGCAGAGAGGAAACAACTTAGTAAAAATTACACAACTTGAAGCCATCGCTCAGTGAATTTGTTTCAAAAGTGAATACCCATCAATTAGTTCTGATGTCATCCAAAATTGAGAAGATGATGAATTTAATCTTAGCTACAATTTTCAAGACTAACAAAGCAATCAATTCCATGTTTAGGAAAATTTGACTCTATATAATTAAAGAGTTATAATAAAACCAAATGTTTTTCAAAAACACATAACTCCAAAAATACTACCATTCACAAATGATTTTTGCACAATTATATTTAATTAAATTATGCCTCTACAATATTCAACTAATGACATGGCACAAGTTAGTCGACAAGTAGGCAGCATAGCCAGACAACCAACTCAACTAGATAACCAGGTAGCTCAAGCATGTCAAGCACATTAAGCACCTCAAGAACCTACGTCAAACAACTCAAGCACCTCAAGCACCTCAACCAAGCAAACAAGTAGCTCAATCCAAATTTCTATTGCTTTGAGCAATCCCCCTGAGATTTATACGACCTTGATCATCAATCTTTGACATCAATGACAACATACTCAACAATCTCCCCCTATGTCATTGATGGCAACTCCACCTGAAGTCAACCTGAAACAAAGAACTGCTCTGGCAACAATTGAAACAAGCCGACTTACTTTGAAACAAAGCTGCTCCCCTTGACTTATTTCTCCCCCTTTGACATCAATGATGAAAGCAACCTGCAAACCTAAAACCATCTAGCATGATTGAAACCAACCTGCATAACTAAAACCATCCTGCATAATTGAAACGGGGCTGAAAGAATATGACAACGAAAAACTCCCCCTCATTCCAAACAATAATACAGTGACGGAGTGAAATCACTCTCAACTTCTCCCTTTTTATATCATTAAGAATGTAAAGATTGTTAGCAACCCTGCGTGCATTAGCAATATGTTTACCATCTTTTCTAGTCTCACAACAATCTGAATTAAAAACCAAACTGTGTCCCTGATCACACATTTGATTCATACTTTAAAAATTGTGTTTTAGACCTTCTACATACAAAACATCCTCAACTTTTGTCTCCCCATAATCCAAAACTATAGTACCTCTAATTTTTGCAGATGTATTAATAGAAAATCTTACCTTACCTCCATTAGTGCACTTGAGAGTAAGAAACTTGCTCTTGTCTCCTTTTACATGCCTAGGGCAGCCATTGTCAATGTACCATATATCCTTTTTACTTTGCGCAAGAAAGGCTGTTTGCACAATCAAAGACTCCTCTATAACTTGTTTTTCCTTCTTCTAAACTTTAGTAATCTCCTTTTCTTTGTCCTCTTTTTCAAACTTCATGTTCTGTTGAGAGAAATCTGCCATACGACTTATACAAACTTTTTTATTGTGACCAAAATTTTTACATTTATAGCATACAACATTGTAGTTCCTTGAAGGAGTAAAGAAATCCCTACTCCTAAGTCTGAAATCATTTCTTGCAAACCTTCTACAGTTGATTGCCTTTTGTCCAAAATAATTGCAAGAGAAACGATAACCATGAAAGAAAGAATTATTAAACCTGTTCATACGTGTTTGTCTCAAGATAGGAGGCTTCTTGAAAGCATTATTTTTTATTTTTGATGTTGAAGGCTTTGAGCTATCAATGTTGGGCTTCTGCTGTTTTTCTTTTGTAGACATAGAACTTTGACCTTTTTCAAGACCAACTCCACCTTTATCTTTAGATGATTTTCGTGAGGCAATCACCTTATCCAAGGACATAAATTTTTTCTGATTTATCTTCTCATCCTGTGTTGAAAATTTGTCTGTCTTTCTGAGTGAAACAATTGTAGCTTCAAGTTTCTCACAATCTTCTTCTTTAAGCTTAAGCTGTTTTCTGATTTCTTCTTCAATTTTCTTTGCTTCTTCAATCTGAACCTTTGAATCAACAATGAGTTTTTCTACTTCTGCAAGAGTTAGAGATATCTTGGTATTCACCTCATTTCCTTCTTGTAGCAACAACTTTAGATTCTATTTTTTCTTTCCAAGTCTCTTAATTTTATCTAAGGCCCTTATTAGCTCTTCCTCCAAATCCACCTCTTCATCAGCATGATCTTCAAGTTCTTGATCTTCATCCTCTACTTCTTCTAAGGCCATGAACAAAATTTCTTCAATTGAAGACTCGTCATCACCAACATCAGATGAACTACTTTCTTCCTTGGAATAACGACTCTTTTTGAATTTTTGTCCCTTCTCTTTTCCCTTAATGCTTCTTGTTGTTGAACTTGGGCTTCTTTCAGTGTTGTTGTCCTCACTTTTTGCATAAGGACATTTAACTGCTAAATGTCCTACCTTACCACAGCTAAAATACTTGAAAAGACAGCTTGCCTTTGTATTTTCTGGTACCTTTCTTCAACTTCCTCATGATATCTGCATCTTCAAAATCAGATTCTTCATCAAAACTTTCACTTGAGATATCTTCCTTATCTTTACTTTTCTTCAAGGCTTAGAAGGTTGTCTTTCTTTTGAGTGATGAATTAGAATTTTTCCTCATCTCATAGGCTGTTAAAATGCCATGTTGCTTGTCAATAGTCATCTTGTCAAGATTAGCCATCTCTTCAATTGCTGAAACTTTTGCATTAAATCTCAAAGCTAGAGATCTAAAATTTTCCTGAGCTATAACACTGTCTTCAACCTTTTCACCTAGGCCCTTAAGAAAATTTACAACTTCAACTCTCAAAAAATAAGCAACAATGTTCTCTTCTTCCCATATCCTGAGACTTTCAAACTGCATCCTATGAGTTTGTAGCTTGGCCTTTTTAACCTTGTCATCTCCTTCATATGTATTTGAAGTCTCTCCCACATGTCGTGAGCTGTTTCACAATGCATGACCTTCACAAATTCTGCCTCTGATAAGCCACATAATATTGCATTCATGTCTTTTGCATTGCTTTCAAATGCCTTCCCAACAACATCCGTTGGAGGAGTTGTATGAATAGTGTAAGCATTCTCCACACTAGACCAAACATCCAAACCAAGAGACATTATGTAAGTGCGCATTCAATTTCTCCAAGATGCGTAGTTGGAGCCATCATATAATGAAGATCTATTCGTAGCCTTCACGAGAACCCATGTGTGCAATCTGGATCAACCTCCAAGAGTTTAAGCTCTATTTCCATAGGCACCTCGCTTTGATACTAATTGAAGAGCACACATGAAATATTGAGAGGGGGGTTGGTGAATCAATATTTCAGTATTTTTCTAACTTTTAAATGCACGAAATCACATTATCAAAAAGTAGAATAATCATCAAGACACACACCAAATTTCTCGTGGAAAACCCTTTCAGGTAAAAACCCACAACACACGATAGCTTTCATTAACATAAATGGACACCAACCCAGATTACAAATGTGAGCACCAAGCCACAAAGAGAATCAACTCTCAGAAAGCACCAACTCCAAATACTAAAGCATGAACTCTAGTCTGTTGAGGCTCCAACCCCAGTTTAGGCATGAACTCCAGTCAGTTGAGGCTCCAACCCCAGTGGAGAATATTGGTAGAGGAAATGGCTTAGTAAAAATTACACAATTTGATGTCGTCACCCAATGAATTTGTTTCAAAAACAAACACCCATTAATTAGTTTTGATGTCGTCCAAAAGTGAGAATATGATGAATTTAATCTTAGCCATGACTTTCAAGACTAATGCAACAACCAATTCCATGTTTAGGCAAATTCGACTCCATATAATTAAAGACTTATAATAAACCAAATGTCTTTGAAAAACATGCAACTCCAAAATTATTACCATTCACAAATGATTCCGCATAGTTATATTTAATTAAATCATGCCTCTAGAATATTCAATGGATGACATGGCTATGAAGGTGACTTGGCACAAATTAGTAGACAAGTAGGCAACATAACCAAACACGCAACCCGCTCAACCAGACAACCAGGAAGCTCAAGAAGTTCAAGCACTTACATCAAGCAGTAGCTCAATGCCATTTTCTATTACTTTAAGCAATCCTTTGAGATTTATATGACCTTGATCATCAACCTTTGACATCAATGACAACATACTCAACACCTTTCTGAATGGTGATTTGGAGGAAGAAGTCTATATGTTGCAATCTCCTAGTTTCAAAGTTGCAAGCAAAGAGCACCAGGTATGCAGACTAGTTGAGGCTCTTTATGGCCTAAAGTAGGCTCCTAGTGCTTGATACATCAAAATTGATACCTATTTGGTTGTATAGGGTTTTCACAGAAGTTCTTCAGACTCAAACTTGTATGTCAAGAGCACTGGTAATGACATCATTTTTCTTGTCATCTATGTACATATTGTTATTATTGGTAATTGGGCACAAATGCTTGAGTAGATCAAATTGAATTTGTGTTAGGCATTTGATATGATTGATTTGGGACATTTGCATTATTTTCTTAGTGTAGAGGTTTGGCAGATAGGTGGCAACATTTTCATTTCTCAATTGAAGAATGCTAGGAGTTTGCTAGATAAGTTCTGGATGGAAATTGCAAGCCTTCATCTCCACCTATGGAGAAAGGGTTGAAACTATAAGCCAAATCAGATTCACCTATAGTGAATGAGTCAACTTTTAAGCAAATAACGGCTAGCCTAATATATCTCACCCCCACTAGACCTGTGTAATGTCCCTCTTTGGGATCTACCCTTATTTAGTCCTGAATGGTAATTTCAACTTGAGGTGAGAACTGCAATATATTTTAAATATAAACTTATCAAATCTGAAGATATTTCATTATAATATTCAACTTAAAGTTCAAAGAATAATTCAAAAGAGATAACTTATCTTGATTTATCGTAGCACTTCCCTTTTCCTGTGTTAAGTATTGCCCTATTCCATGATGAGCCTTGATGAACAAACCTAATCCTTAGGGAGAATTCGTAATTAGGTTCCAAGCTCTTTGGGGATCTTGGGGCTCTAGTTGCCTTATGGCCATTCTAGAATGGTCCTCAACCTATGTCATCATCTCATTACAAATTTCTCCTCCTAAGGTCTTATGAATATCCTTTACTTTGTATATCCACCCTTATAACCCTTGGAAAGAGATCCATCTCTTCCCAGGCCTTATGGATATCCACACTAGGCGTATCCATCCTCACATATGCGTATGTCATTGACTCTAATAGTACATACTGGCCTTTAGAGATGTATAATCTTTGCCTTAATTCCTTTCTAGGAATTTCAACATTCACCAAGAATGTCCTTGATCTTGTCCTTAATTGCTAGCAAATGTAAATTCTTATTTGATAATGATGATTCCCAAAATAGGTAATGGGGATATAAGTTATGATATGATCATAAACTCCTTAAATTTATTAAAGATAATCATATGAATTAACATGGCTGCGATCATACTTATCATTCAGATACATAATTTAGGTATATCCAGATATATAGTATATACTATATATAAGTATATTTCTGATTTAACTCTCTCTCTCTCTCTCCACCCTGTTAGCTTATTACTTCCTTCTTCATAGGGCTTCATCCAGCGTGGTACCAAGCGACAGCTTGGCTCCACCCCTCATTCCAGATCTGTGAGGCCTAGGACGAGTTCCTCGTTGCAACAACATTCTTCTTCTTCTTCTTCCAAGATCACTCTGAGACGATCTAGGGCTCTGACTAGTCCTGCTACCTATCCTTCCGTTCAGAAGTTCTTTACAGCTGTTCAAAACCCTTAATTGGGTTGGGTTGGGTTGGGTTGGGTTGGGGGGAGAGGGGGGGTTCTTTTCCTTTGGTCTCCTCTCTCTGTTGGTTTTGCTTTTATTTCTGCTGTTGTTTTCTTCTTAGGGCACCATTTGGTGTCTTTGTTGTGGGCTGGCCCCCTCTTGGTTGTACTTGTCAGTCCCTTTGACCCTTTGTGGTCTTTTGTTGGACATTAATAAATTTATCTTATCTTATCTTATCTCTCTGTCACTCTCTCTCTCTCTCTCTCAAACACACATAACATATAAGTATAGCTCTGATTTTATTTCCATTATTAAAATTGCACACACATATCTATATAAATTATAAACACACACACACACACATATAAAGTATGGTTCTGATTTCATTTCTATTATTATTTATACATACGATCTATACATACATACACATAAGTATAGTTCTGATTTCTTTATTATTATCCTAGGTATATATATATATATATATATAATATATATAATTATACTAGATCATATAATAGTTCTTTTCCTTAATAGAATTCAAACATACTATTTTGTAATCAGTATCCAACTAATAGATGCTTGCCAGCAGTAAATATGATTCATTCCCTTTCTCATTTCTTCGTTGTGAAGCATATCCAATTGATTTTCTATCCTCTGTTTCCTTCGCTGAACTCCCATAATCAGAAATGAAAATGTATCTTTTATATTCTCCTCTTCCTTTATGGTTAAAAGATTTTTCCCCTTCTATCTGTTCCATTTCCTCCTTCCATGCCCGCTTGGATGGATTTCAACTTTCATCTTATATCTTGCCAATTGAATGGTTACATCCCTTAGATGTTAAGAGACACCTTTCTTCAATCTATTCCTCAATCCCATCCTTTTGACTCTTTTAATAATTTCTATTATTAGTTAATATCCAAACGTAATTTCTTTTTCAATAATCGATACCTTATTAACTTCCCATTTACAATGCTTATTAATTGGTATTTGTCTTTAATGGATACGTTTAAAGGTTCATACGTTGCTGATTCCGATGTTCCTCTGCTTTGGAAGCTTAGTCATCAAAAGGAGGCTCTTTCTTATTGCTAACAAATTATAATCGATGACATTAATTAGTGTTTGCATCAATTCAGATGATCACCATTTGACTAAACACATGAGTAGTTTCTTATTGATGTTTAGTGAATATCTCTTTTCATATGGACGTTAGTTCTATATTTCTCTATATTAGATGATGAATAAGATATCTCCCAAGTTGGATTGTTATTACAACCTAATGCGATTCCCTTCTCTTTCTTTATTCAACCAAAAAGGAAATTTCTGAGCCCATTCCTTGGCGTCAGCTTCCTCATCCAATTTGTAGTAATTATATCCTCAATCACCATTTATGTCTTTCTTCAAGATGTTATGTTATAAGTCGAGTAAGTGTTCTCCTTAGTACTAAGCGATATTCAGGAGTTTTGACTAAATTGATTCTCGAGACTACTGTCACCAATTGGATATTAACTAGTGTAACATGGGGATGCGTCCCCACCCCTAAACCCCCCTGAACCTAGGTCAAGGACTTGGTGTCTCCACATCTCCCCCCCCCTCCCATCGCCTCCCCACCACCAAGTCGCCGTCGGGACGCTGGGACATGGGGGGGATGCGCAGAAGTTCCATCTGGCGCCGTTGCCAAACGAATCTAGCAAGTGACGGAATGAGTGGACAGATGGGAATACCATTGGAGGAGAATATCAATGTGAGGACGAATGAGGACGGAATCACATAAGTTTTTGAAGAAGAGCATGCTCTAACAATTGATGATTGAATAGAATTTATGCCTAATCAATTGAATAAAAATAGAAATTTAAAGAAGGAACTCGAAGAAGAACAAGCCGCTAGAATTGTCGTACTCGCACAACAGCAAGCGGAGCAAAGGGAGAGATTCAGAAGACGCGTCGAAAGACTACCGAAGAGAGTAAGTGAAGGCGAGCGTCTAGAGGAATCTAACCGGGAGGCCGGAAGAAGTGACGAGGACTGCCTGGAGGAAACAAGGAGCTTGTTCGGGTCCTTAACCTTAACCCCACAGACGGAAGCAAGAGAAGCCCGAAGGAAGGAAGAAGAGGAAGCCGCATGGAGGGAGGCTCAGGATACCGCTACCGCCGAGAGTATTGAAGTGATAGAGGCACGAGGATCATAGTAGCCTACTAGGCTTGGACAGTTCCAGTAGTTCGGGGACATCAAGTGGTACGGTACCAAACATTTCCGCGGTACTGACGCCGGCAGGACCATCCCAACCTATCGTACAACTAGCACATCAAATACTTCCGGTGACCCAACCGGCAACGCAATAGGTGGTACATACCACTGTCCCACCCCCGAGGGTGAATATGGCGGCTAACAAGGAGAAGTTACCCAAGTTCCATGGCGATGGAAAAGAAGACCCTATTCGGCATTGCCGCACACGCGAGACAATTTGGTCCGTGAATGGAGTTGCTGACTAGGCGGAATGGATGAAACAGTTTTCAGCAACCCTCAGAGGGGTAGTAATCGATTGGTACTCTGACTTAGACAAAAGCGAAGTGACCACTTGGGACTTATTGAAGAAGGCATTCGAAAAGGAGTTTAGGCTCCTGCGAGACGACAATGAAATCGTCTCTGAAATATATGGAACCAAGCAAGGGAAAAAAGAGACTGTGCGGGCTTACAGTCGTTGACTAAAGGAGTTAGTTGGAAAAATGGATAGCCAGCCATTGGATGGCTTGAAGAAAAGATGGTTCATGGAGGGCCTGAAATCTAACCTACGGAGGAAAATGAAGATAGTGCCCCCCACCTCATACGTAGATGCCTATAACCGGACGATGGACTTGGAGAGCGAACAAAAAACCTCCAAGAAGAAAAGAAGCAAGTTCTCTTCCGACGAAGATGACACTTTGGATGATGACAGTGGCAGTGATGGCGAGACGAAGAAAAAAGTCATGGCACTCCAAAAGGACATGGAGAGAATGGAGTTCAAGACCATGAAAGGGAGTACCAGCAAGGGGGAAGTTGACATATGGTGTACGGACTGCAAGGCAAGTGGCCATACAAAGGGGTCGTGTCCCAAAATGGCATTTTGTGACATTCGCTAGATCATGGGCCATTCCACCAAGGAATGCCCATACAACATGAAGGTGAGGAATCAACAAGTGCTATTTACCCAAGAGCAACCATCTACATCAGAGGCAGAGACTAACAATAACACATCCTTGGGTGGGTACGGAGGCAACAAACGCGGCGGCGGAAGGGGCAATACCAACAACACCAACACAAGGAGTCAAATACAATACGACTCCAAAGGTTGGCCGATGATCCAGTGTCGAGCTTGCAATCAGTGGGGCCACTTTGCAAGGGACTGCAACAAGGGCGACACCTCGCAGAAGCTATGTTGCTGGTGTGGTCGTAGCAACCACGAGGATGCCAACTGCCCAAAATCCAGGGTCAACTTGCTCAACATCGACGGAACAAGAAGTGACGAGGGGGCACTAGCCATCACAAGCAAAACAAGGGGCACGGGAGGGTAAGGAAGAAATAGAGAAGGCGATGAAGGCACCAAAAGAAAGATGGGAGATGGCTACCACCTTGGGCCGGAGGGAGGCAGAACAAAACATTCTTGAGACAAATGTTACAGTAGAGGTACCAGTGAAACTCCAGGACCTCCTTGACACCATGCCTCACTTGGGAACGACATTGTTGGGGAACTTGGCCACGCAGCCAAATACCACACGTACAGACATCCCTTGAGGGTTTGCAACTGACCCGATGATACTTGCTGTAAATAGCGGAAGGTACCCGATAGTCGTCGAGATGGGCATCCTTGGTTCCATCCTAATAAACACTAGTGGACGGAGGATCAGGAGTGAACGTCCTTCCGGAGGAGACATGGAAGAAATTGGGCAAACCAACCTTGTGGCCCCCAACCTTCAACTTATTGGATGTCGATCAGCAGGGTATCAAATCCCTCGGAACGCTGATGGCACAACGGGTCACCATTGGCTCACAACCATTTGTACTAGACTTTGTGGTGATACCTTTGAAAAAGAAGGGTTACGATGCCATTCTGGGTCGAGGGTGGCTGGTCACGGCTAAGGTAAACCACAATTGGAAGAAAAACACCCTCTCGATGGAGAATGGGGGGAGGAAGTTCACCATCGACCTTCGCACCCAGATGGTGAGCGAAGAGATAGCCTCTTCTTCAGACTTAGAATCGGACTTTGAAAAAGAAAACAATCGAAGGGATGAAGGAAGGGACGGAATGGAACCGAATAGTGAAGGTGTGCTAAGATTGGGGGAATGCTCAGAGGATGATGCAAATTCACTGAACGGTCTCTTCCACATGCAAATAGAGGATTATGAACTCTTTCGACCAGCATGCAATATTCTAAGTGTTGAGGAAGAGCCAGAAACATTTCCCCCCGAGTACGGTGAATACAAGGAAGAGGAACCTAAGATCATTCTTGTCGGCGATGATTGGAATCCTCTGTGGAAGACTGTATCCTTCAAAATATTTATTCTCCTTCTTATGTACGGGCAAGAGACCATGGTCCCTATAGAATTTATGGTTCCAAGCCTTTGGATCGCCATTGAAAGTAGACTCGACGACAGGGAAAGCTTAAGGGAACGACTGCACACTCTAAAGAATGAGATTAAGCCAGGAAAATTTCGGGAAGTCGGCTACGACGGGGCTGTCAAGTTGTGGACTCTCAACGGACTGGAAATACATGAGGCCATCAACGGGTCCAAATTGAGACCTTACCCGAAGAGGATGAACCTGAGAGGAGGGACAGAGCATCCAAGAGGATGGAAAGAGCACTTGAGAGGATGGAAAGGGACTCGAGAGGTCACACAGGCGACTAGAGAGTCATCCATATGGGTGATTGGAGACGCATTCGGAAGGCAATGAAAAATTTTCTTTTAAAAAAAAAAAAAGAATAATTTTTTTAAAAAAAAAGACAAAAAAAATCGTACGGCCGAGAGCCAACAACAAAGGAAAGCACCGTACGGTCATTGATCATACGACGAATGAAGCACCGTATGGTGAAACAAAAGCGGAAAAGCGGTCGTACGACAGAAGGGAGGGGGAATTTCGTATGTCATTAAAACGCCCATTTAAAACATTGTACGACAAAAAGCGAGAGGACTTAAAGACCGTACGCACGCGGGAGAAAAACATAAAGGCGTGCGCATTGGAGAAGGATAGAAAGACCGTACGGACAATCTATTGTACGACATGAAGACAAAACGTCACATAAAGTCACTGCAAAAGGTCCGTAGGACATATAGGAGGTGAAAACACAAAATGACCGTATGGCGTACAAGGAGATAAAAAGTGTGCATTTCATATGGTGGACAAGGTATTCAAGGACCGTACAACTGAAGAGCGAACGGAGACAAGAGATTGAGAACCGTATGGTGCCTGGAAGATAAGACAAGGAAAAGGCCGTACGGCCCACACGTGATTAAGGTGCCAAGTAACCGTACGATACACAAGATTAAGACCGAATTTTGGTATGCAGCAAAATGCCGTATGGTTTCATTTGTTCAAGTACACGCAGGAAAGCATAGTCCGTACGACAGGAAGGCACAGTCCGTATGGCTAGAAGGAAGAGAAGTTCCATTCGGACGGCAATGAGTGGCAGCGAAGGTTCTAAAAAAAAAAATCGACGACAAATAAAAACAGTTCACAGTGAATAACGTATGTTACCGAAGGAGAGAAAATAAGCAGGTAGTGAGGAAAACATAAGCGGTTGGCAGAAAAGAGTATGGGATCAGAAGAAAATCACAAAAATAGTGTGCCCCATAGACTTCTGTGTGGGTTTGAAGGTGCTAATTTGGTCTTGGCGGCAGGGGTGTTGCCCCTTGACCCCGCCCTGTACCACAAGGGAATGTGCGGGGCGCTGCCCCTCGATCCCACTAGGGGCGTTGCCCCCTAGACCCCCATTGTATTTTTGAGGTACACTACAATTGTGAGTTGAGGCATCGGAACGACACGAGGAAATTGTTCAGTTATTAGCCTTTGGGGAGTGTGACCAGTTGATGAGACCCGAAGTTGCTATAGGCATGGAGTGTCTACATGCCAAGGTGGAGAGAGCACTGGAGCAAGCCTTTCGAGAGGGGTACTACGCTTGAGGCACTCAGAGTAGGTTTTGGTTGGATGTGAGGCTGTCTTGGTGGATGCACAGAGAGCTCGGGAGGAGCTGACCACCCGATTGGAGGCAGTAGAGCGACACTTGGCTCAGCATACCCAGGAATTGGAAGTGGAGAAGGTAGCACGGGTGGCTATTCAGGTCAAATTGGCTAGGGAGACAGTATTGTGTTAGCAGAGGCTACAGCTGAAACGTGTTTTTTGGAGACTAGTTTAGTGGAGGCACAGGAGGAATGTGATGTGACGGAACAAGAACTACTCGAAGCAACATTGATGGGGAGGGCGGCACTCCAACTTTTTCAGGGACGCCCCTCCACCTCTTCTCAGTGATTTTCTTAATCTATGTGGTGTATTTCATCTCCCTTTTGTTGTGAGTCACCGGAGACGACTTTCTTTTTTGGGGGGATGATGTTAGCCAAAAAGACTTCTTTATTATATGTCGTGCATTAGTTATGTTGTTCCGACAGTAATTAGTTATTACTGAAGGGTAGTTGGGTTGGGTGGTGACGTTTGGTCACACCCCTTCGGGTAGATAAATATGTACCACCTACGGGTGAAGGAATTATTACAATTATCATTATGTGAATGTACTCATACGTTGGAATGATTAATGAAAGCATCTATTATTCTCTGATATATTTTGCGTTTATTATATTTCCTGTACTATGTCTGTGCAAAACTAAGTTTACCCCAGCGGGCAAACACCGGGTTGCAGCGAAGCGTGTATTGAGATAAGTGAAAGGGACATCAAACTTTAGCATTTTGTACAACAGAAGCAAAGATCCTCAGCTGATTGGTTTTACAAACTCAGATTGAGTGGCATCTGTTGATGATAGGATGTTTGCTTCTAGGTATGTCTTCAATCTTGGTATAGGTGCAGTCACGTGGGCTAGTAAGAAGCAACATGCAGTAGCCCTTTCCTCAACTGAAGTAGAATATTGGGGAACTGTTAAAGTAGAATGTAGGGAAATAGGACTATGGAGAATGCGTTTGGACATGAAAATGTCTCAAGCAGGGCCTTCACCCTTGTTTTGTGGCAATCGAGGGGTGCTAGAACTCGCCGAGAATCTAGTCCCATGAGCGAACCAAACATGTGGAACTTCATTGTCATTTCATCAGAAAGCTTGTTGAAGATGGAACTGTGATGTTGTAATATGTTCCAACTAAGGACCAGATTGCAGATATCCTCACCAAGTCTTCGAGCCGAGACAAGTTTGTCAAATTTAAGGGGCAACTTGGTCTAGTTAATAGAATGACCATTAAGAGAGGGTAGTAGAGTAATATTGTTATATTTCTTATTTAATGGTCACTTAATGTATTTTAGTTAGTTTCTATTTTTGGCTTCAGTCTACAATTGTTTCATTTAGAAACATTGACTTTCTAATTCCTTTAAATGGAGCATTTCATCTCCATTCTTAATGCAACGAATTACCATTTCATTATTCACCCAGCCAGCTAAGTATGAAAAGCATATCTTTCCATTTTTATGCTAGGGAGCCCATCTTGCTAAATCTGAAAGGAAGCAAGATACACGACAATGCTTCCTACACCAATCTAATGAGAGCAGACAGTGCAAATTTTTCTTAAAACCCTTAACAATTACAATAAGGAGATCCCCATACTACGATTAAATTAACATGCAACAAAGCAAAAATACCATAACACAATATGTATATGGAGAAAACCCTTTCGGGAAAAAACCCCCGCACACCAAAAGCCTTCTTAATGTATTAGGATAAATAATGCTTTTACAATCACTCACAGAGCAATTTTTCTTCAGAGGTGTTTACAGTGTCACTATTTGGAGCTATTCTAGCATCATAACAATACCTGCAAATTTCAACATTTTACCTCTTCAAATTACAACATTTCGCTGGTAAATGAGATGGGCATTCAAATCCACGTGGCACATTTTTCAACTACCTGTAAGCATGTAAACAAATTTTTTTCCATAAATAGGTATGACGAATGCTTGTCATAGAATCTGTCATAATTGACAACACTTACAGGTGTAGGAGAATCCATCATAACTGACTATTAATAGCTGATTCTCTTACAACCTGTCATTAGCCAACTCGGGCGCCCACTTTCTCCATTCTGTCATAGAATTCGGTTCTTATGAGTCATAACTTGTCATAGGAATCGGCTCTTGTATGGTGTACATAGAATTGGTAATAACATGTACTGCTCAAGCTGCATATTGCTAAGCTTGCCATTGCTATACATTATACATGGTCAGAAAGAATTTGGATACATCCTTTTGTATCTTTGGCCATTGTGCGTATTACTACAAATCATCAACTGATTTTCAACAACAGTGTGCTCTGCTACTTTTGAAGTGTGTACTCCCATGAGGTTCATATTTCCTTATAATACACAGTGTACCCAATAACTAGAGTAGTCCATCCTTGTTGTAGAAATCAATTGTTTCTTAACATGCTATCTCTTTAGCTCCTTGGGAATGCTGATAGACATCCCTAGAATCTGCATCATTGTCATACTTCATACATCCAATAGACGAAGGGCATGAGCTTAGCTATTGTGCCTATTGTTGAAAGTGAAATATCTGTTTCTGTTGGTTGCATAGATAGCATATCTGCTGCATTTTGGTGATGGCTTTGATTTACTTGATTACTAAAGGGATTTATTATAGAAATCCCTTTCACCTGAAAGTACTTGTTTGCTGCAATTTATTTTGTGTTTGCAAGAATTTGAAGGTTACGGCTAGCTCATAAAATGCCTTGTCATATTTTGGATAATTTTGAGCTGTTCCATGGAATTATTCCTACTGTGCTATAGCAAAGGAAACAGAGCATTCAAGAGGAATTATCTTATCCATATCCTTTAATCTATACACTGGGTTGAATTTGTAATTGTTGTTTGGTTTGCCAAGAAAATATATTCCATGTATAATTTCTGTTGGGTCTGTTTCAAAAGTTGAATACTCACCCGTGATTCTGTTCTCAGCGCACTTTTTATATCTGTCTCCTACCTTCCCTTTCTCATAGTTATTGGGTTCTCTATTTTGTTTGGAATTTTGGAGATCTAATTTGGGCCAGGTATCAATTTGTTCTTCCAGTGGCAAATAGTGCTTAGCCTAATACTATTCCCTAGTATAACAAGACAAGAAATTCTATAAATATTGTGTTGTTTGGTCCCGCCATTAGATCAGATTCCTTGGGTACTGATAACTGAAGATATTGTAAATTTCCAATGGTTTTCTGCAGATGAGATACAAGAACGTGGAGGAGATAAACCTTGAATTTGCTCAAGATGTTGAAGACAAGCATCTTCTGTTACTCAAGGGCATGGTAACTCAAATTAAAAAAGTTTCTCTGTTGCTTTCCTTGATATTGTGGAAAAATCTTTGAAGTATATAATGTTTTAACTTTTTTTAGTTGTTCCATTGCTAAGTGTGTCCTAATTAATTGTGCAGTCTTTCCAGAAATTAAAGTATTTTAACTTAAATGGCTGCCAAAAAATCACTGATGATGGAGTGGAGGTCATTGTTCTTGCAAGTCCCAAACTGAAGTGTTTGTCTATCTATTGGAATGTAAGGTATTGACAGTTCACTAAGGATTTCCTGCTAAAACTCTATCAAGACATTCTGTTGAAGTCTTCTTGCTTTTCATGCATCTTTTCTTATTATTGTTTTTAATTTTTTAAATTCATCATGCATTCCACTTTTTTTTGCTTTCATTTGCTATAATAGCTGCAATTTATTCTGATACCTCAGGATCACCGATCAGAGTATCAAGCACCTGGTGAAGAACTGCAATGATATAGTCTTACTGAACTTGAGTGGATGTAAGGTAACTGTCTTTTCTTGTTTAAAAGTTTAACACTCGCTTTCTGCTTTTTTACATGACTAGAAATTAAAATGCAAACTGGTCATGAATAAATCTCTTAATATTGTACGCTATAATGATAAGACATATTTACAACCAATACTGTTATAGGTTTTAAACTTTCATGGATTCTCTTTAACAACCTTGGTCGATCCAGCTTCCTTGTGTTGCATTTTTGCTAGATTTTCTTATTGTCTTCTTTGATCTTTTGGCTAAAGGACATTCTTTCCTTGGCCTTGCATATCGGACACATTAAATATTTAGGAAGTTGGTATACATACAATTTGTCTAGATTATATACATAATAATGCTAAATGCAAAGGAATCTCAATCCAAACTATTTAGCTGTGTATAATATTGCATGCATAGCTTATGACATAAAATCACTTGAAGGCTAGACCACACTATATGGATACAGGTAGGAGAGAAATATCAAGCAACATAGCACAATGAAATTAACTAGAGATGTTACTTGAGGAACTTACATAATAGTGAAAAAAGATATGAAAATAACCCTGCATTTGCAATGCCTTTGGCCATAAATTTCATTATTTGTCTGTGCATAGGTGATTTGGTGAATTGAAAGAAGAACACCTAATGGTAATGAACTGGATGGAATCACCTTCCAATTGTAATGTCATAATTTTTGTGAATCTCTGAACTAATTAGAGTCTTTGGTAGAATTCATCCAAGGGAATATGCTATTTTTTTGAAATATCTAATGTTTAAGTCTTAAAGATATAGTATCCATGAAGTTTTTAAGTTCCTAATAACCAAATGATTTAGTCCTTTGAGGCAAATTTTTTGTCTTGCCTGAGTTACATCTGATTTGCTTGAGTCCTCAATATATGAGTGAGCTTGTTCTGATATCTTACCTGTATATCACAGGCTAAGACGCTGCACCCTAAAGAGTTCTTATTAAAGAATTCAAGTTATAATGGATGACAATATTTGATGTTTGAAATGGTAGATTCTGAAAGATCTAATTCTGAAAATTGGCCTTTAAACTTTTTCTTTCTATCATTTGTGCTAGATGATGTTAACACTACCAGTATGAACTCTTATTCCAGTCCGTTGTTCCATTTCATTGAATGCATCTAGATCTTCTGAGTCTGGACATTGTTTTCTTTCTTTCTTAATTGTGATGTATAGAAATCTAAAATTTTGTTGATTTCTTTCATTTATTATATTTTTAATTTTTCTTTTCTTTCACTAATTGTCAAGTATAGAAATATTTGGTTTTCTCTCTTTATTGATTTCCTTCAATGTTGTTGGCTAAAACTTCAAACAAATTGAAATATGTGAATTACGGAGACAAACTAAGATTTAAACATCTCCTTTTGCATTGAGATTGAGGCAATCACTTGTTGTCAAGTATACAGGGCGGTATGTTGTGCAAGATATTGTAGATACAGGTCTCAAATGTAAATTACTGTTTTTTGTAACTATGATAGCAGCTTCCTTGATCAAAATTAAAGGGGAAAGAACCTAAATAAAAAATGCGTATGTAGTTACAGGAATGTTTTTTATGTGTTTTCCGGTTTTCTTTGAAGGCAATAGTTTACTTGTGTTTAACAAACGTGGCCTCCCTAAAGTAGTATTGATGTTTTGGGTTTTGCAGAATATTACAGACCAAAGTTTGTATCTCCTCGCAAATTACTACAAGGAAATAAAGCATTTGAATTTGACCAGGTAGATGTAGTTTAGCATATCATTTAAGATTCAAACAGTATTGTGTATTGCTCATTTTTCTTCGATTCTCTTTAATTATAAGAATCACTAGGTGTGATGGCATTGAGATCAAATATTAGTCTATTTCTATCAATGCTTAAGGTAACTCTGGAAAAATAGAAATTTAAAGAAATATTAAAATAATATCTTTGTAATATCTTTATTATTTCTTATTTAATGGTCAATATTGTAACTTATGTAAATATTAGATACTTTCTATTTTAGGATTGTTTCTTTATAGAAACATTGTCTTTTGTATCTCTATAAATGATCGTTTGATCATTCATTTTTTTACCAATTACATGCGTAAATGGTATCAGAGCAAAAATACGAAGTTTTGTTTTTTGAAGAAATTTTGATTGAAATTTTTTTAGGTTTTTGAAAAACGAATTCATTTTTCAAGGTGCATAGTTTTTTTTCTCCATTGGAAAATCAAGAGCTGGGTTTTTCAAGTTGCTTCTTTCTCTGCAATTCGTGGGTATTCTAATACCCTAACCTTTCGATTCTCTTCTGCTCGTTGACGGCCATTTTCTTCCAAAAAGGTGTTTGTTCGCATTTTCTTTCTAGCTATGTTTTTTTTTTAATATATTTTGTGTTCGTGGTTCTTTTGAGGTTTTTCAGCGTGCTTTCCCATGCACATTTCACGTTTTATAAAAACGCATTTTCAGCAACAAAGCTTTCTGCTCATGTAAACACGAAAATGAGGGTTTTTAGTCATTTTTTAGCTTCCTTGTGCGACAACCTCAGTGTTGGAATCATTTGTCGTTGCACGAAAAGCTCGATCTATCAATGCTCGATACAAATTCCAGATTTAACCCAATCCACGGGAGGCAGTTAAGCCATGTCACGAATCTCCAAGGAGGTGTTGACCACCAAGTCAACAATCTCCCCCTCAGCACCGACTGAGCCTTCAACACCCACTAAAGGGAGACTCGAATTCGTGACCCAAGGCTCTGATACCAATTGTTGGAATCATTTGCCGTTGCACCAAAAGCTCAAACTATCAATGCCCGATACAAATGCCAGATTTAACCCGATCCACGGGAGGCGGTTAAGCCATATCACGAATCTCCAAGGAGGTGTTGACCACCAAGTCAACACTCAGTTCATCTGTTCGTGTTTCCTCATCGACAACTTTGTGGTTGTGTTTGTGTAGATTTTTCGCATCATTTTTGACACATTTTCTCCTTTGAAAATCTTATCATCAAGGGGTTCTCTACTCACGTCTGTATTTGTGGCGCCATTTTTGTCAGTAACAGGATTATTTTTTTGAGATTTTTTGAAAATAGGAGGCCTTTCTTGTTAGTGGCCTATTTCTCAGCTTGCACGACCTTTCCTTGGTCGTTTGTTATTGTAGATGATATTTCCTCTTCTGTAGAGGACGTTTCTCCTCAATACATGACAACTTCCTCCATTTTTTTGTATTTATAGATCTCTGTTGCGACCTAGGGTTTTTTATCTTACGCTGACTAGGGTTTTTTAAAAATCCTTTGAATTTTTTAACAGATTGAAACTTTACCTACATAGTCTTTGTGGGTTTTTCACGAAGATTTCTGGGTTTTCATTAGATTTTTTATGGGTATATGAAAAATTCGTACATTGGGATTCATGCCAGTCGTAGTTCATCTTTCTTGAAGTTTGTACTTGAATTTGCCTTTGGTTGTGCATTGGGATCTATGCCTTAGGTACCACCCTTTGTTTTTTGCCTCTTCAAAAATTTTCGTTTTCTGTGCCTTGAAAAATGTGCAAATGGCGTCTTTGACAACATAATGTTGGAAGGCAATCAACGATTCAACGACAAAAAATACAACACATGGAAGCAATGGATGATGACTATCTTTGAGTATCGTTGCCTTGATGAGCTTGTTTTGGGTAAACAGTCTCGTTCTATCGGAGTTGGACAAGATCATGATAAGTTTGACGAGTGCAACCGAGAGGCGGTCATGCTTATCAAGCTTTCAGTGACTGATGATCATTTGCCACAAGTGCCATCCAAAAAGATAGTTGCAGAGATTTGGACTATTTTGAAGGATCTCGATGAGACATCAGATAAGAGTCGTGTGATCTTCCTAAAGAACCAGTTATTTTCTATCATGATGGATGAGTGTATGTCATAACAGGAGCATCTGACAAAGTTCAAGGACATTCAAGACCAGCTTGAGGCCATTGGTCAAAAAATTGAGGAAGAGGATATGGTAGTCATAACTCTGAAGAGCCTACCTAAATCCTATGAGCACTTCTTAGAAACGCTCAACATTAATACAACTAATGTTGACTTAAAGTTTTCAGATTTGTGCACCAAACTTTTGTAGTAGGATCGTTAGAAACAACAGTTTGGTAGCAGTTAATATTGTAACTTATGTAAATATTAGATTCTTTCTATTTTACGATTGTTTCTTTATGGAAACATTGTCTTTTCTATCTCTTTAAATTACCGTTTGATCATTCATTTAATCCATTCATTTGTTTACCAATTACATGTGTAATAAGAAAGTACTTTTGTTTTTAATTTAATCTTTTAAACAACATAATTGAACACAACAAAATATTCAACTCATATAATGAAGAAAATTATATGAGAATAAATTATGGTTTGTGTATTTGTGAACATCAACAAACACAACTTAATAATAGAAAAGTTGGAGTTTCATCATTTATATCCTAATTAATTACATGGTCTTCAAATGCATTCAATACATAACATGTTTGTTGTTGGAGAAATTATACAGAAAGAAAGAAGTTATACATACAGAAAGAAAGAAGTTATACTTACAGAAATGGTGATGGTATTTTGATGCTTAACCACAATAGTTCAGTCATACCTAAGCAACTTTTCTAGTTTGAAAACTAACGAAAATAAGTGCATCATGTGGATGCATATTTTTTCAGGGTTACTTACGATGGCAAGCCTCAAGACAACAAAATCTTATTCTATATCTATTTCCTCTTTAGTAGATAACATAGCATAGCTACCAAATTCAAATGCAAGTTCACCTTATGAAATTCTACCCTTCATGGGTTATTTTTCTCCAGTGCTTGATAAGCTTTGCTAACTTTCTCTGAGGAAAATGAAAATAACAAAAAATCTAATTTTCATACATACTACGTTACCGGCTTCTCTAGAGGACCCCCCCGGGTCCCAATCTGATCCAAACCAGGTTCTGGTCTGGGCTCAGTTGCTTGTGAGTTTGTATAGGGTTTGGCTTACAGATTGGGTTAAACTGTACCGAACCTAGACGAATGTAGGTAGAACTTGGGTTATTTTTGGACCTTTTTCTTTGTCTTTTTAAAGGTTTTTTGCTTGAAAAGGTCAAATCGACCCACAACCCTAATTTTGACCACTAAGAACATTTGAAAGGTAAAACCTATTTCATTTATGCAATTGTGATTGAAAAACAAAACTATTTGTCTCCATTGCTGAACTTTCTTTTTTGCTTGCCATTGCTCAAAGAGAGTTGAAGACTAGATGTTGCACCCTCTAAGCTGGTTCGTTTGCTATTCCTACATGCTTGGAAGTGTTGATTTGTTCTGAAAGGTTGCGAAGAGGAAGATTTCAACAAAAGAGGTAGGTTTTTGTTTCTTTTGTTTTTTCTTTTTAAAATTTCCCTTGCATTTTTTAACAAATTGAAATGAACTCTCTAGCTTTGTTTTGTTTTTTTTAATTTTGGCTTGTTGCTTTGTGCCTATGTTGTTTATAGAATGCCAAGTGCTTCTAGCTTTGGGGGCCGGTGCCGGTTTAAAACAAAACCACACTCTCCAATGGAAATGTGGAAATAGTACGACTACTAGGAGGAGGTTTCACTTGGATTTGTAGTCATCACAAAGAATAATATAACTCATATAGTCAAATGAAAGTACATTTGTGCTTTATCCCTTAAAAAGACATCAAGTTTTGTCCAAGACAACCAAAAGGTAAAGGGTTTCTTGCAGAGGAACAAGTAATGAAATATATTGAAGAGCAAGCAAAAGAAGACGAAGCAACAAGGCAAATAGCTATAGGCTCTCATCCTTTGGAAAAGTCTAAGAAAGGATCAAAAGTCTCTCCATCAATTTCTAATCTTGAACCTGTAGAGGGCTATCCATTCTTGTGTATACCTCAAGAAAACTAGTGTCACATAAGAGAGCAAAGGGACCCTTGCAAATGACATTTCACAATGAGAGTAGAGAGATTGTTGAGCAAGACATAGTTAGATGTATTTATGCTAATGGATTGAAATTTGATGTTGTTTTCCCACCTTACTAGCATAAAATGGTGAGATCGATTAATGAGGTTCCAAAGGGGTTCAAGAGCCTAGGTTATGAGAAGGTGCATACTTATTGGATAGAGAAGTGAAACATGTAGAGGATGCCTTGAAGCCCATCAAGGACATGGATCGAAATAGGGTGTCCATTGTATTTGTTGGATGGAAAGATGCAAGGAATTGCTTGTTGATCAATGTTATTGCAGTGTCCCCTAAAGGGGCAATGTTTTTGTGAGAAGTGGATTGTGAAGAGTAGGTGAAGGACTGTCCATTTATTGCTTAGATTCTTTGCCAAGCGATTGAGGAAGTTGGCCTGTTGGATAAGTTGTAACGAATGCTAAAAACTATAGGGCAGCTAGGTTATTTGTTGAAGAGCTATTCACACTTTCTTTGGACATCTTGTGTTGCCCACTCACTCAACCTAATGCTGCAAAAAATTGGCAACAAAGTGAAATAGATCAAACAAGTGTATGCTGATGCCAAGGAGATCCAAATGTTCATCACCAACCACCATATGTCACAAGGCATATTTAGACAATTCTAAATATGCCTCGTTGAGACTCATTTTGCCTCCAACACACTTGTGTTGAGATGCCTTGTGAAGGTTTGTGAGACACTATCTAGAATGATAATCAGCCCTAATTGGAGCATATGGAGGCCATTTAGCATTACAAGGGCAGCAAACATTACGGCAATGATACTGGATGACTCTTGGTGGGATCGTGCTAAATACCTCCTAAATTTCACTGAGCTTATATTGAACACGATCCAATGTACTGACATGGATAAGACTTGCTTGGGTGAGGTATATATGATTTCATTGACTCAATGATTGAGAGTATGAAATTCAGCATACATGAAAAAGAGCAAGATCCCAAAGAAACATTTTTCAAGAACTTCACAAGTCATTGTGGAGAGATGGAACAAAATGACTACTCCTTTGCATCTCCTTGCCTTTGCATTGAGTCCCAAGTATTATAGTCAACATCTTATGGGCACAAGAGTTGCCACATATAGAGATCCTGAAGTTGCTCTAGGGTACAAGAAAACCATTCGCAGACTCTTTCACCATGACATACAACTTGTATTGAGGGCTGAATTCATGAGTTTTGCAAGCACACATGACAGTGGTCTTGAAGCTTTTAGGGACAAGCATAGGGTTGATGCTAAATGGTGGTACTTCCGTAGTGAATCCTACCATCACCTATAACTTCTTGCTATCAAAATTTTATCGCAAGTTCCTAACTCTTAAGTTTCTCGTTAGTGAATTTATATTTTAATTTTGTTCATAACTCTTAACTCTCTAATTTCAATATTGATAATCTTGATAGGTTGCTAGTTCATCTTCATCTAAGTGGAATTGGATTACATACTCCATCCACTCAATAAAGTGCAAAAGACTACGCTCCAAAAAGGCGGAGGACTTGGTCTTTGTGCATTCAAACTTGCAGTTCCTTACACAAAGAAAATACCTACAAACAAGGGGAGACAAAGGAGTGAGATATTGATCCAGAGCATGCTGAGTTGGATGATTCGGTTTCCTGCCTTGCTGCACTCGGAGTTGATGATGACCATGAGCTATCTAGTGATCATGACGCTGAGAATACTAATGCTAGTGCCAGTGCTAATGTCATTGTCACTGATAGTGGCACTATTTGTGGTTCTTTTAATTTACCACAACATATGGAGGATGATGGTGTTTTTATGACCCATATGATATTTTATCAGTGATGGCTGATTGTTGACAGCTGACATTATTATTTTGAACTAAAACATTAATATGGTGGCGTATTTTGGCATTTCGCTATGTTTTTGATTAAGGATTAAGTAGGAATAAGAAGGTATTATGGCATTTTGCTATGTTATTTGAACTAAAACTTTAATATATATCATGGCATTCGAGTTTTGACTATTAATATGGTAGTTTATTTTCCTATGTTATTTGACTATTAGTATAGTGGTGTATTATGAACTTAATTACTGCTGCACACACACATTTTATTTTTATATGTTTTTGTATGGACAAACCCAAAACAAACTCAACCCCCCAAAAAAATTTGATCGAACCCACAAACCTAAACCTCCAACTGGAACAGGCAACTTAGATATTTTTGTATGTGATTAATTTGTTTAGACCTATTTGATGTTTTATGTTTATCCATAAACATGCCACCATGTTCTTCATCACTGCTTTGAGCAAAGTAATTTCCTTGTCCATGTCCTGCATTTTCTCTGCTGAATCATGACCTTGTAAATCCCCCCAAGAAAGAATCTGCTACCTTAAATGTTCACTTAGCAATCCACTGAAATATTGACTTGAGCACTGCCATGTTAGCTAGATTCTTTAAAATTACTGCTGCAAAAGGCGTGTATTCTAAGTTACCGGTTCGGGTTCAGGGATGGGTGTGGGTACAAGAACTCGGTACGTGGGTACGTGAATTGTTTTTTTGGGTTTGGGTATGCGCGCGCACGCGTATATATATATACAAAAAAATAAGAGAAATATACAGAATTGTAAAACTAAATTATTTCATAGTATGATACTTGATCATTGAGCAATGCCAAATGCCAAAGATAAATATTAAATGCCAATTGATAGTTGAAAAATATTTGAATAAGCCATATCAAGTACCCAGCAAGTACCCATGGACGTACCGGTACCGGTTGTGTACCCAAACCCGGTTCAGGGCCTGTGGGTATGAACTCGGTAACTATGCTTGTATTCTATTTTTTCTCTGTGCAAGCCCATACAACCCAATTACTGCCTTGATCATTGACAGAGTGCCTATATCGCCATCCACCTAGAAGGTGCTTTTAAGTATTCTGTTTATAAGAGCCCCAACAATTAGGGTCTATTTATTACTTTTTTATCACAATTCCACATACGTGCAAAAAGCTATCCACACAAACTTGGAGAGCTTGGAGAAGTGGATTGTAAAAATCAAAATCTTCTTTGCCTGTTGAGATTGTTCTGTTTGGCTTTCTTTTGTTGGCTAGCGGTAGCCTACAATATTCTCCTTTGGTAGATCAAGCTAGGGTTTACTTTTGCTTTTCTGTCTTTAGCACTGTTAGTCCTTGTCTGCACAGAGTCTACTGGGCAATAAGAAATACTTGTAGCGTCTTTTATTAGGTTGCCACTAGACCCCAAACTTTTGGTGATTTTGGATTAATGCTCAATTCTTTTACTACTATTGTTCACCTTTCTGTTTCATCCTGTCTTGCTGTCCTTTAAATTATTGGTATGATGATGAGTTCTAAATCTATGCATCCTGAGCTCTCCTCTTTAGATTAGGAAAAATGTAAATACAGAGTTCGGCTCTTTCAAACATTAATGGCAGGAAAATTTCTCTGCCTTCGTGATCTTGGCCAATTGCTATCGTCAGTATGATGTTTTTCCAACAATAACTGCCAACCTCAGGTTTAGGCTTTGTTATCTTTATCAGGATCTAATAAAATGAAGTAATCCTCTGAGAGAGCATTATATTATTGACAAAGTGGGAAAGTACATTTATTCAGAGGATGGAAGACTTTTTTCCTTAAGTTACCAGTTTGGGTTGAGGTCCTGGGGTTCGGTAGATGGATCCACCATTTTTTTTTGCAGTTGGCTTCCTCCATACAAAATTGAAAATACATATAAAAGCTGTAATATATACAGATTTGCAGATAAAATAAAAAATTAAATCATAAAGATATTATATTACATTTAAAAATATTGCATTATAAATATTAAGTTGTAAAAATATCGTATAAGTAATAATAATCTTTTTTTGAATTTCTGCTACATTTCTTCTTCTAATTTGCAGCTATTTCCTTGAATGATTGTCCTTTAATCACTGGTCAATTTATGGGTTTTTGTCCTCTTTGGCTGTAATTATTTATTTGCAAGCTACTTGATATTTTCCAAATTGATGTCGTCACCGCCATGAAATGATCACCCTTTATATCTTTTTATTTATTTTTGATGAAGTCCCTTTCTATTAAGTTTTAATATAAAAATACATATTCACAAAAAAAGGGTCGGGGGATACGAGATCACCCCGCAAATGTCCACACAGTCTTAAGGCCGGAAACTATAACTATTCATAAAAAAAAAACAGTAATAGCCTCCTCAGGCTGCAAGAGTAGTGCCAGCCGAGGGAGGTGGGTCTTGGCAGTCCTCAGAACCCCATACATCAGTGTGGTTTGGTGGAGGGTCTGGGACAGACCAACCATCATCTTCTTTTTCTTTTTCTTCTTCCTTCCTCCTGGGAGGCGAAATGGCCAACGCTAGGTGAGAAAACCACTTGTCGTTGGTGGCAGAGGGCCGCCTAGAGGCAGAAGCAGCAGGAGCAACAGGGGACCAACTAGAGCCACGCCGAGGAGGAGAGGCGGAGTGGCGCTGCCACCCATTCGGACCTCCAGCAGAGGAGCGGTGTGGGGCCTGGGACCTCGGGGCCTAAGAATGGCGGGCAGAAGAGTTGCAGCTGCGACGACGTCCACGGGGCGGAATGCGATCAGCAGAGGGATACACTGGCAGCACTCTGGCCACCGTACATGGGACGTTACCCCAATGCTTTAATAACTCCTCGAGGCGGGCCACCTCAAGAGCCACCTTGTTTGCTTGAACTTGAATCTACATAAGAACATTATTACAAATGCATGCTTTAGTGTACATTGAAACATTGATATCTAGATAGCTGTGAGAGAAAAAAACAACATTTATATCTTTCCATAGAGTAAAAAGAATCTCCATCTTGAAAACATGCCAAATCTGGGGAAACTTGTGGGGGAGCTTGGGATAATCTCCCAGCAAAGCCATATGCCAAGAAAAAGGCTCCGATCTGAAAGGCTTGAAAAAGTCGTGAATCTAGCTCCAGAAATGTTGAGCTCTTCGACAAAATCAGAAAAGGTGCAAAAACATCTCAGGCTGACCACAGAAAGGGCATCTGGGATCAAAAACCCCCAAATGTTTGAGCCTCGAGCCCAAGGGCAAGCCCTGGTAGAGCACACACCAAGAAAAATGAGCAATTTTAGGTTCTGTGGTAGCAGACCACACAGAAAGGAACCATAAATGCCAACGTTGGTTGAAAATAGTGACCACAGGCAAGTGAGGAACCAACCAGTGATAACCCATCTTGGGCTTGTAACTAGAAAGAGGAGTACAAGGATACCATTTCTAGTCCTTCCACCATGGCTTAACAGAAGCAATGCCCAACTTGTGAATTAAATGAGGCAAGGCAGAAACCAGCAAGTCAAAAGTTTGTCAATCTGGACGAGACATACGAAACTGGACCTGCAAATCCTCCTAGGAATGAAGATTCATGGTGGCTCTTGAGAACAAATCTTTGGGCGTCCAAATGCCACATTTATGAAAACGAAGAGCACTGACCCCTTGAGTTTTGGCAAGAGGAAAACCTTGAACATAAAAGAGAGGTGACCACCAGAGATTCTGTTGATTCATAGAAAGCCCATCACGAAAGCCATCACCAGCCCAATGAAGCCAAGGCTTGACAGCCTCCCAGGCTCTCCAGATGCTTTTAATGACAAAAGTACCCTAGATCTGTATTGGCTCTTTCATAACAAGAAGGGTTTGAAAGCCAATCCCCTTCTAGGCAGGCCTATTAATAGGGAAGCCTGAGGAAGTCGCAACATTTCACATTGGAAGGAGTCGCAACCCTTATCCAATTGCTGCTCATGATAATTTTTAATATGATTTTTATTAAATTCCTTTATATTCTAAATTGCTAGCATCTCCTTATTAACTTTTTCTATTAGAAGCTTAATTGTCCAGACCAAGGTTTAAAAGGGGTTGTGATTTGATGTCTTTGGCAGGGGCTTAACATATAATTTATGTGCAAATCTTGGAAATCATTCTATTTCTTTTTTATATTCATGATTGCTTTAGCAATATGCATTTTATTGTGTTATGTTTTGCTTTCATAATTAGTCTTGTAGATAAATGTTTGATTCTTGTAGTTTTATTTTCTATCATTTTCAGTAGCCCATTTTATTGTTATTTCTTGTAATATAAATGTTTTTGTTTCTAGCATTACCCTTATCCATTTTTCCTTTTTATAATAGCTGCATGCATGTCATACTCAACCTTATTATTTTCAGCCCTTGTGCACATTGCCACTGCGTATTTGGCAAGCTTATGCATCTGGATTTACAATGGATTAAATTGAACTCTAATTTTTCAACCATATTGGCATTAGATTCAAATATTAGATCTATTCCAAAAGGTAGTTACATAACCAGCTCAGTTTAATCTAATCAAAGGTCTCTCGCATATAATCAAATTATTCTCTTATGTATACTATTGTATTTTGCAGTAGTCTTTTAGTTGTGGTGGATGATAATGTCGGTTGTTCCTCTATTGACTTCAGCTTTGACTTCCTCTGTTTTGTATTTGCCTTGGGGGTCCTCTCCTGGGTTGACTATTTATATTTGTAATAATACATTATAAGGTTTACCTTTGTGTTGCATTTTGTTCTTTCATTGTTTTAAGTGTTTACCCAAGTCACATTTTCCACTCCCAAGGTTCTTTTTATCCCAATATTTTTCTTTTGGAATAGGATTCTCTTATGAGATCCATTGACCTACCTTGTTCATTCTTGAGATTAATATAGTTTCTCTGTTTAGTGCATCTACTATTTCTAACAAAGTGCCAAAATTAGATATAGTAGAATGTGGAATTATAGTTGCATGCAACTTGTTCACAGGGATGATCTTCCTATTGAGCTTTTATTGGCAGATTTACAGATCATTCTCAACGATAATGAATTCTTACATGCCAAAATTATTTTCCCCTTTTCATCATTCCACTTCCACTGATGTTCCCCACTTCTTGCATAGGATAACATAGTTTAGTTGTAAAATGGGATTGTTTTGTCCCATTTCTTGATTTGCAATCTTCTAAATCTCAGCGGGTCCACATGAGCTGTCCATAAAAAAATGTCATTATTAACTCCAGGCTTTATCCCATACATTCACATAGGCTATGGCGTTCTGAATAGAACATTAGCACTTCTAATCATCAGTATTTTCTGTTACTTTTATTCTAATATATATTTGCCGAATCATTTTCTGTGTTTCTGTGATGGTTTCAAGGATTTCTCATGTCTAATCTTCTTAGCCCAGGTGTGTGAAGCTGACTGATGCTGGCTTGATGCAGCTGTTAGACAATTGTCGAAGCATTGAGGATCTGAACCTCTATGCTGATTCAAGGTTCACTTGTGTCCTATAACTTGTCAACATGATTAGATTGTTATCCTTGGTTTCAATATATTCTTATTTTTATTACAATCCCCCCTTGCAGTTTTACTGATAAGTCTTATGAGAAGATATCAAATCTTAGTGAATTGAGGATCTTGGACCTCTGTGGTGCTCAGGTATCTTGCTTTTCTTATTACTTATTTGAATATTATGTATGTTGTTGAGGTATGTGTGGAAATCACTTTTCTATATTTGTTCACATCTTGATTGATTGGTATAATTTTTAGCATAATTTTATATCTGTTCAAAAGGCACATATATAAAACTCAATATTTAAATATGTCTGTATTTTGTATTGTGTTAGTACATATCCGATCAAGGTCTTTTATCAATAGCCAAATGCAGGAAGCTGGTATCACTAAATTTAACATGGTAATGCTGTAAAACATTTCCATAATCTGTAATCTCTTTCTCTTGAGTGTCAGTGGTTGAAATTTTACTTGCAAGTGCTTGAAATATTTCAAGGCTAACTATAGTTGCCACAGGTGTATCTGTGTTACAGATGTTGGTGTCAAATCAGTTGCTCAGAATTGCCCATACCTTGAGTTTCTTAGGTACAGTTATACAGCAGAAACAGCTAATTTTTTATTGAAAGATGCCTTTTTAATCCCTTTATAGGAAAGAGGCTGATATATAATTAAATTTGTGCTTCTCCATTTTATAGCTTGTTTGGAATTTTGGGAGTAACTGATTCAAGCCTGGAAACTCTTTCCAAGTTCTGTTCAGATAAACTGACAACATTGGATGTCAATGGTTGTATTAACATAAAGGTATTTGACTGTACATTAGGAATTATCTTTTTGGTATGTTCGAATTCAAATTTTCTTGCTAACATGTTTTCTTATGTTAAGAAGTTTCTAATGGTTACAAATGATCCTCAGAACACTGATTTCCTCTATTTTATGCAGAGGCGGTCAAAAAATGAACTTTTGGAGCTTTTTCCCAAGCTTACTTGTTTCAAAGTACATAGCTAATCATTATCAAGCATTGCTCTTAGAGATGCCCTCTTAATACAATTGCTTTGCAAAGTATACCTCTATATCCTTGCTTCATTGCTTATGAGAGTTTGTATTTGCCTATTCATAATTAAGTCTACTCTCAATATCTTGAAAGTTAAAAGTTTTTAGAAGTGAGGGTACTCTTCAACTTCCTTCTGTATTTTGTGAGAGAATTTATGCTATTACTGTTGATAGGATTCTATGTGTAGTGTAGAAACCTCAAAACTTGTTTCTGGACAAAACACTGGAAAACTTAAGAAATGAGAATTATAAATATGTACAATGCCATTATAGGTTAAAGACTGCTGGAGAACAAGGCAGGCTAGTTAGAGAAGTGTATTCAAGGAAAATTATGTTTTGTGTTGTTGACATTATTGCTTGGTTGTTTTATTAGTGAGAATCTTGACAGTGGTGGATCAAAGTCTATGTAAATTACTTTGGTTTGGTAATCAAGAGGCAACAAGCAAAGCTAAGCTTAATTGGTTTAATGAAGGTGCTAGAGGCTCTAAGTATATTTTAAACATCTTGAAAGACAAATAAAATAGAGAAAAAGTTGGCCTAATTGTTGTTGGTGATTCTTTTCAAAGTTCTTACCAAGATCTTTTTACCTCTAGAGATTTTGATCAGAGCTTTGTGGTTAGAGGCTTTTGTAAAATAGACTATTCCCAGAAAGATCACTGAAAAAGATGCCAAGGAAATTAGTAAAAAACTGAGCAACGAAGAGATTAGTAGAACAATAAAGTCTTTAAAATTAGTAAATCTCTTGGCATTGACAGCCTTTTGATTGAATTTTATAAGACTAATAATGATTGGATTTCTGAAGCCCTGTTAGATGTGTACGAGGAAGCTTTTGATAAAGGTTCCCTGGGAGCTAACATTAATAGAGAAATTGTAATGCCCTGCCAGGGAACCCAAGAAAAGTTAACCTAAAACATGTTTTTAAGTTTACAAAATAATTGTTTTTCTTAAGAGTTACAATCAATAAGTGCATTAATGCGGAAGCAAACAGTGTAATACAAAACATACTCATAAAAGTAACTCAACTCATAGATTAAAATTTTCAAGGGTTAACATAGAATTATGTATTAATTAATTAATTACTTTAGATTAAGTATAATTACAAATCTCATATATACAAATGAATAACAAATACAACATCATATAAATGAAACATAAATACAATTGATACCATAAGGTATACACATTGAAACATCATCCATTGCACAAGTCACAGGGTATGCAATACCAATCATATACATAGTACATGTACAATATCCTGAAAGATAAAAGCGAGTGTCTAATAATGATAAACAATGAAGAAGGTAACAACAACAAGGATCATCCAATACTAGTTCACGAACGTCGGAATCTCAATGGTAAAAGAAACACTACCACCCAACCACGTAGAACCAAGAAGTCCACTCCCATCGTGCTTAAAAGATAACATCAGACCCCTCTCAAATAACAATACCACAACCAATCATAAGGAAGAACTAAGTAAGAGATCCTGAAAGCTCTTTATCTCAAAGGGTACAACTCAATTGTAAGGGTAAACAAACTAATTCAGAGGCAACCAACACATGTAGGAAACTTAAGATGTATATAGGGAAGTGTCATCACATACATTTAACTCTTGAGTTTTGTCCTGACAGTCTCTTCAGACCCCGACACTCAAGTGACCATATGCGGCATCAGTAAACCTCTTGTACAGACAAGGTTACTAATCATGCAAGATCTTAATCAAGTACTCAGGTATGGGCAATGAACATATGTTATTAATTCATTTAAAAACCCCCCTTTTAATGTAACATGTTATCACTTTATTAAGTTACTTACGATAAGTGATCCCGACAGCTATTTGTGGGCCTCGGCGCTTATTGCAAGCCACCCCATTTATACACCTAGATAACCTACTCTAAGCTCATAAGTCATAAAAATATCTCATAAATCATATAAAACATGATAATCAATTTCAGTTCCATAAAAGATAATTGGAACTCACACTGGTCCTCAAACCATAATCCCACAATTACAAGTTAGTCTTCAAACCATAACATGATATAACACACCCTCTCAAAGAGTTCACAAAATAATGAGCTTAAGAAAACAGGTTTGGTAAAAATAATTGTGACCAAATCAACATTACAAAAATATTGAGAATGCACGTCACATAAAAAACAAACCCCCCAACCCTTTGTATACCTCTCGTAAAGGCAACATAATTTTCTCAAATAAACAACATCAAACAAGGTAATAGAATATAACAAGTAGTCAAAACAAACACAAGTCTCAATTGTTTAAGTACACTCAATTTTGTTTACTAAAGTTTAGTTTGACTTATTAAGAAAACATTCATATAAAATTTCATGCACATATACTTTTTAAATAAGTATTTAACTAAAATCTCTATGCATGTCAAAAAATTTATGTATTTAATAATAAAATAATATTATTGATTTTTTAAATATAAATATAAATGAAAACATTGATATTAAAATTCGCATGTAAAAAAAAATCAACTAAAATTTATTTATTAAATATTTTTTTCGAAATAAATAAATATTAATTTTTAAAAATAATTTAAATCTAAAAATTAATAAATAATAATAATTAATTTTTTTTTTTTAATTCAAAAATTAATTAATTTATATATATACATAACATATACATATACATATACTATTTCAAAGTCCAAATACATATACATTTAATTTTTTGTTGGTTTTCTAATTCATGATTAATATCTTTTCGTCCATATATATATATATATATATATATATATATATATATATATATATATATATATATATTCTTTACTACTTTCTTTTAATTCTATAAAAAAAAATTATGCTCATGCAAATATTTTATATATATTTTAATTTGATTTAATGTCTAGGATTTCAACAACAAATACAAACAAATCTTAACTGAATTAATTTCAAGTTTTTTCCTATTGTTCTCCAAACAAATTCTAGATTTTTCTTAAAAGAAATTCAATAACCAATTCAAACTGAAAACAATGAAAAATCAAATAGTAATCACAATTCAAATAAAACTATAATTTTCTTTTCTTATTAATAAAACAATTGATTTTCAAGAATCTAGTTTTTTACTATTTAAATTTCAATTGGGTTTTCACATTCAATTGTTTGACGATTTCAATTTCTGTTGTTTTCTCGAATACTCTGTTTAATAATTTAATCAAACCATTATTATATCTAAATTTCATATTTTTCTAAATCAATTGTTTGTAGGTTTCCACCTTGAGCAACCTAGGGTTTTAACCAAAATATAATTTTCTTTTAAATTTAAATACAAGGGTTTCTAGAATAATATAAAAGATTATGCTTATATACAAAATTAATACACGTATGCTTACATGCATATTAAATTACTAGAATTTCTTCTCACACAACAAAAAAACCTAAAAAGCTTTTCAAACCAAAACCTCCAATAATAAAACACTAAAATCTTCAATTCAAATCATACAACAATATGGTAAACATGAAAAAAATAATATTTTCATAAAGAATATTTATAAAGGAAAATACAAACCCCACCTCAAATTCAATAAATATGTGACGATGCCAATCCAAAATTCAAGCTTTCAAAAATCCAAGCTTTCAAAAAAATTCTTCAACTCCAAGTTGCAAGCAAAACCCGTGATCTCCAAAATCAATCTTCCCCAAAAATGGGTAAAGAGATCTCACATATTAATGGGGAGGCTAGGATAGACTAGCTAGTCTATGCTCTGATCCTTGCCCAAGGACTCAAGTGTGCTCCTGACACCTGTGGTTGATCTATAGGATACCTTATACATTCAAGGAGCCCCTGATCTACCTAACCAACCCACCAAGTTAAACAAATTCATCCATCAACATGACAAACTTTGCTTTCAGGCTACTAACCCTTACATTGGCTCATAAGGGCCATTTAGTCTTCCACTTCTCTTCCAAACTCCAATAGTGAATTTTATGAGTTTCAAGAACTTCTTAGGGCTAATGACACCTATCCATCAACTTGGCAAGGTTTTGGAAGCACCCGATTTGGTAGTTTCTTTGTATTCTAGGGCTACAAGGAGGAGGCCTAATTAGCCCTCCTTCCGGTTTCTTAGGGATTTTGACGCCCTTTGCTCACCGTTTCATCCACCTTGTCCTAAAGGACTTTGACTACAAATGACCCAACCTAATGGATTTTTGGGGTCTCAGGTGCCCATTCGACCGTACAGTGCCTTTTGCCATTTTTGAGGGTTTCAATGGTTATAGAACTTTCCTCTGCTCCTAGCTTCACCAATGCATTTCTAGGACTTCCCAGACCTTCTCCTTCACAAGGCTAAGCCTTCAAACACCATTCTTGACTCCCTCCAAAGGGCAAGTCATGAAACTCTCCCTACTGTCTGCTGGAGTTCTTTTGCTGCTGCACAACCCTAGCCGGATTGCTCCCAATTCGCCTAGGGCTTTGTCAAGCCATTGCTTGCTCTTGTTTGTTGGGCCCCTGCTTGTTTATAATACAAGTTTAGGGTCTGTAATGTTGGGATCCAAAGTCCCATGGCAAGCCCACAGTGGAAACAAGATCTACAGCCCCATTTACATAAACCTCTCCAAAACTAGCAGAGCACTGTCAAATGAAAGAACTCAAACTAAAACAAAACACAACCTCTATAAAACTAGTCTAATGCATGTAAATGAAAAGGAAACACACTCAAATCAATTACTACAACCAAATTGCACAAAAACATCAACTATTCACATTCCCATAGTCCAAAACAGTGACTGTTCTTGCTTCCATAGTGTTCAATCTAGTTTGCCGTACTGAGACCGTACAGAATGAATGCCAACCCTCACATTAGGGTTTTTCAAAGCTAATATAGTCTCCTCCTCGGTGTGTGCATGAGATTAGGGCTTCGTAGCCGCTGAGGTTAGGTTAGGATACAAGTCTGAAAAAGTTGCTTAGCAACTTTCAAAAGTTACTGACAACTTTCAAGCAACTTTTGTTGCATAAGACAACATTGACTTCCTTCTTTAATGACCTCTTCTGAAGGCCTCCTGAAGCACTCACATGTGCTCAAATACATTCAAACCAACCTAAGACTACAATCTCCTATCCAAGCATTGATTCAGGATGACATCACATCACTCCATGAATCAGGATGCCTTACAATTTAGGAAGACCAGTGAACTTCTAGGACTTAGACATTTCCAAGACACAACCAAAATGAGTTTCAAGCTCTCATTCTAACTACAACTTCATCATTGGAGATGAACACACCAAAAATGGATGGTGAGGGCCCTCATAGAGGTGCTCCTGCACCATACTCCCCCTCAGCACAAGCTAAGGGCACTTTGGGACCTAGGAGAGCTAGATCAACACCAAACCTTTTGAACTGTCCTTCCTCTATCTAGGTGGCTTCAGATTCAGGGTGACCCTTCCACTTGATCAGATGCTCCATGTAGACTTGATGTCTAGTTGTCTTCTTCACCCTAGATTCTAAGATCTTCTCCGCTTTGGCTGGCTCCTTCTTGGGCATTGCATTAGTGTCTATATCTTGTAGAACCTTTGGTGGGGCTATACCTTGCTGACTGATATCACCTTTAAACCTAATCAGGTCTGCAATGTTGAACACTGGTGAGATGGCTAAATCTGAAGGCAAGTCCACCTTGTAGGCATTCTCTCCATATTTGGCTAAAATCTTGCATGGGCCTACTCTCCTCATCTATAACTTAGTGGGCATGCCCTTCTGTATTCTTGCTTTGCTAAGATGGACCATGACATAGTCCCCAATCTGAAACTGTACTTCTTTCCTCTTTTCATCCACTTTAGCCTTGAGTCTTTGAGTAGACTCCAAAATAGATTTCTTCACCTGCTCTTGCACCTCCTTGATTGTTTGAGTGAAATCTTCAGCTTGTCCACTCTTCAACTCCATGGAACCTAAGTCTCTCAACTCACACACTCCTCTGGGGTGTCTTCCATAGACTATCTCAAAAGGACTTCTTCCTATGGTCCTGTTGACACTGTCATTGTAAGCATATTCAACCTGAGATATCACAAGATCCCAAGTCTGCCCATACTCCTTTGTCAAGCACCTTAACAAGTTGCCAAGCACCTTATTGATGACCTCAGTTTGACCATCAGTTTGAGGATGGTATGCTGAACTGAAAGAGAGATTAGTTCCCAGCCTTTTCCATAAAGTTTGTCAAAAATGGCCCATGAACTTGTTGTCCTTGTCTGACACAATACTCAAAGGGAGTCCATGGATCCTAACTATCTCCTTAAAAGAGATGTGCTACATAGCTTGCATCATGAGTAGTTTTGCAAGGAATGAAATGACCCATTTTAGAAAACCTTTCTACTACAACATAGATGCTATCCATACCTGATTTGGTTTTAGGGAGTCCAACCACAAAGTCCATACTTACACACTCCCAAGGCCTATTTGGAATTGGTAGAGGTTGATAGAGTCCTGCATTGCTTGAACCTCCTTTAGCTCTCTGACATACTCCACATTGCTCTACATACCTCCTGACATCCCTTGGTAGCTTAGGCCAAAAGTAGTATCTTTGAACTAACTCCAATGTTTTGTTTATGCCAAAATGACCACTTAGGCTGCCATTATGCTTCTCTTGGATCAGATTTTCCCTCATGGATCCTCAAGGTACACAAAGCTGATTACCTTGAACAACAACCCATTTTGAAGGGTGTAATCTGCAAACTCACCATGAAAATGGTTCTCAAACTCTAGGCACACCTTGTAGGCTTGTAAGAAGTCTTCATCCTCCTCATATAAGTCTTTAAAACCTGCTATTCCAATGCTTTGCAGTTGTACCTCTTGGACAGTCAATAACTTCCTACTCAAGGCATCTGCTACCTTATTGAGCTGCCCTTTTTTGTGCTTGATTGTGAAGGTAAAGGATTGGAGATATTACATCCACTTCAAGTGCCTATTACTAAGCTTCTCCTAAGTGTTGATATAGCTTAAAGCCTGATTATCAGTAAAGACAAAAAAATCTTTTGGCAAGAGGTAATGCCTCCACTTCTTGAGAGATTGTACCAATGCATACAACTCCAAGTCATAAGCTGAATACTTCTTCTTTGCTTCATTGAGTTTCTCACCGAAGAATGCCACAGGCCTTCCTTCTTGACTCAATACACCCCCTACTGCTACACCACTTGCATCACATTCAATGGTGAACAACTTATCAAAAATTGGCAAGAGTAAGATACGTTTTGTAGCTACCTCTTGTTTCAATGTTTGAAATGCTTTCTTAGCTACCTCAGTCCACTTGAACTTTGTTTTTAGTCCTCCTTTGATGGTGTCTAATACTAGTGCACAAATCCCACTGAAGTTTCTTACAAACTTTCTATAAAATTGGGCTAGACCATGAAAACTTCTAACTTCTGTCCCTATTTTTGGGGTAGGCCAATTCAAGATTGCCTCATCATCAATGGTCCATTTTCAGATTACCCTTGGACACTACAAAGCCCAAATAAATCAGCTCTTGCTACATGAACTCACACTTTTCCAGATTGATGGCTAATTGCTCTTCATGGAGTCTCTTCATGACCAACCTTAAGTGCTCAAAATTCTCTGTCTTTGTCTTGCTATAGATGAGTATATCATCTAGATACACCAATACAAATCTTCCTATGAAGTCCTTCAAGACCTCATTCATTAACCTCATGAAAGTGCTTGGGGCATTGATAAGCCCAAATGGCATCACAAGCCATTCATACGATCCATCTGTGGTTTTGAAAGCAGTCTTCCACTCATCACCCTCCTTAACTCTGATTTGGTGATAACCACTCTTTAAATCCAGCTTGGTGAAATACATAGCACCTCCTAAGCAATCCATCAAATCTTCTATTCTTGGAATTGGGAACCTATACCTGATAGTGATCCTGTTGATAGCCCTTGAATCTACGCAAAGTCTCCATTTTCCTCCTTTCTTGGATGCTAAGACCACTGGGACTACACATGGACTAATACTCTTCTTTATCAGCCCTTGATCCAACAATTCTTGCACTTGTCTTGCCACTTCCTTATTCTGGTCCGGGGTAAGCTTGTAGGCTGCTTTATTGGGTAGAGAAGCACCGGGAACAAAGTCAATTTGATGACTTATAGCTCTTCTTGGAGGTAAGGTGGAAGGGGTTCCATCACTTACTATATCTCTGAATTCTTCCAACATTTGCTGCACTTCTAATGGTAAATCTGCCTGCACCTTCTTGTCCTCCTCCTTTGGTTTCACCATAATAGCACATCCTACGGTCTCCTCATCATGCAAGGCTTGTAGGAACTCTTTACCACTGCTAAGCAACACATTGGGTGTCTTAGAAGTTCCTTTTTCATTCTCTATTAAGGACTGAATTTTGAAAGTCCTCCCATCCTTCTTGAAAGCAATGGAGTTTTCCTCTCCATCATAGATCATCTTTCTATCAAATTGCTAGGGTCTTCCCAATAGAAGATGGCATGCATCCATAGGTAAGACATCGCAAAGAATTCTGTATTTATAGCCTCCAATAGAAAACTCTACCCATGTCTGCTCATTAACTAGCACACTTTGCTCATGGTTCAACCAAGTCACCTTGTAAGGATTTGCATGGGGAACCTTTGTAAGTTTCAGCTTCTTTGTTGCTTCCTCTGCTATGATGTTATCAGTAGACCCTGAATCTACTATAACCTTGCATACTTTGCCTTGTATCTTGCACTTGACTCTAAAAAGAGCCCTCCTTTGCTTTGGTTCACCTTGATTTGGCTGCCTTATAAGCACCCTCCTGAACATAAGGTTCTCCCCCATTTCTGATTCTAATTTGCTGACTTCATTAGTGCATGAGCTGCTGCTGTCCTCTTGGGTATATGCTACCGTCTTCTCATTATTTGAGGCTGATGGTTTATCAGGACATCTGTAGGAAGGGTGTCCAAGTTGTCCACACTGATAGCATTTCATGGTGGCAAAGTAGGAGTTGTTTCTTCTTGCTCCTCTTCCTCTGTTTCCTTGAGAACCTCTTCCTCTACCATAAGATCCTCTTGTACTAATTTTTGAACTTTGTTCCAAGAGTCTGCTCTCACCTTGGTTTCTTGATTCACCACCTCTACTAGAACCTCCTCTTTGACCCCCTCTAGAGTCTCTACCTTTTCCCCTATTCTTGGAGTTAGGTTCTTGCTTTCTTCTTTGTTTATCTTCAATTTTTTGTGCCATATGCTGACATCCAAGTACGGTGGTGAGAGTGAACAAACTCATCTCCTCAGCTATGCTCCATTTCAAGCCACTTAGGTACCTTGCCACTTTGACACTTTCTTCTTCTTTGATCTTGGATCTCAAGCTCAACTTGTGGAACTCTTCAGTGTAGGTGGCTACATCCATCTCCTTCTGTCTGAGATTCAATCTCCCATGCTGCTGGATTTCATAATCAGCTGGTAGGTATGCCTCCCTAACTTTATTGGCCATTGCTTTCCAGTTAGAGATTGGCTTCGTTCCCTCTTTCTCTCTTTCACCCTGCAAGTAGTTCCACCAGGTTAAAGTTTGTCCTCTCAACCTAGATTTGGCCACTTTGACCTTTTGTGCCTCTAAGATCTCTTCACACTCGAAGTGATTCTCCATGCCTTCAATGCATTGCATCACAAGCTTTGTATCCATCCTGCCAGTCAGTAATGGGACACCTTCAAGTGCCTTGCCTATGATAGCCTTCAGGGCTTTAAGAAATTGCTCATCTTGAGTTGGAGGATCTGGTGTAGGTACCTCATCATCAATGGTCTCTTCTTTTCCTTTAGCATCTTGTTTCTCCATCCTATCATTCACCTTGTTTTCTTTTGCTTGGACATCATCCAAGAGTTGTTCCATCAGCAACAATATTTCCTGCAAGATTTTGTTAGCTTCCTCTTGATCTTCTACCTTCTTGGCGAGCTCTGCATTGGTCACCATTTTCTATTTTTGAGATGATCCACTTGATTCTTCTGGTGGTTGAAACATCCACCCTTCACTTCCCAAGCCTTAAGAGGCTCTGATACCAATCTGATGGGGAGGCTAGGATAGACTAGCTAGTCTATGCTCTGATCCTTGCCCAAGGACTCAAGTGTGCTCTTGACACCTATGGTTGATCTATAGGATACCTTATACATTCAAGGACCCCCTGATCTACCTAACCAACCCACCAAGTTAAACAAATTCATCCATCAACATGACAAACTTTGCTTTCAGGCTACCAACCCTTACATTGGCTCATAAGGGCCTTTTAGTCTTCCACTTCTCTTCCAAACTCCAACAGTGAATTTTATGAGTTTCAAGAACTTTTTAGTGCTAATGACACCTATCCATCAACTTGGCAAGGTTTTGGAAGCACCCGATTTGGTAGTTTCTTTGTATTCTAGGGCTACAAGGAGGATGCCTAATTAGCCCTCCTTCCGGTTTCTTAGGGATTTTGAAGCCCTTTGCTCATCGTTTCATCCACCCTGTCCTAAAGGACTTTGACTACAAATGACCCAAGCTAATGGATTTTTGGGGTCTCAGGTGCCCATTCGACCATACAGTGCCTTTTGCCATTTTTGAGGGTTTCAATGGTTATAGAACTTTCCTCTGCTCCTAGCTCCACCAATGCATTTCTAGGACTTCCTAGACCTTCTCCTTCACAAGGCTAAGCCTTCAAACACCATTCTTGACTCCCTCCAAAGGGCAAGTCATGAAACTCTCCCTACTGTCTACTGGAGTTCTTTTGCTGCTGCATAACCCTAGCCGGATTGCTCCCAATTCGCCTAGGGCTTTGTCAAGCCATTGCTTGCTCTTGTTTGCTAGGGCCCTACTTGTTTATAATACAAGTTTAGGATCTGTAATCTTGGAATCCAAAGTCCCATGGAAAGCCCATAGTGGAAACAAGATCTACAGCCCCATTTACATAAAGCTCTCCAAAACTAGCAGAGCACTGTCAAATGAAAGAACTCAAACTAAAACAAAACACAACCTCTATAAAACTAGTTTAATGCATGTAAATGAAAAGGAAACACACTCAAATCAATTACTACAACCAAATTGCACAAAAACATCAACTATTCACATTCCCAGAGTCCAAAACAGTGATTGTTCATGCTTCCACAGTGTTCAGTCTGGTCTGCCGTATTGAGACCGTATAGAATGAATGCCAACCCTCACCTTAGGGTTTTTCAAAGCTAATATAGTCTCCTCCTCGGTGTGGGCACTGAGATTAGGGCTTCGTAGCCGCTGAGGTTAGGTTAGGATACAAGTCTGAAAAAGTTGCTTAGCAACTTTCAAAAGTCGCTGACAACTTTCAAGCAACTTTTGTTGCATAAGACAACATTGACTTCCTTCTTTAATGACCTCTCCTGAAGGCCTCCTGAAGCACTCACATGTGCTCAAATACATTCAAACCAACCTAAGACTACAATCTCCTATCCAAGCATTGATTCAGGATGACATCACATCACTCCATGAATCAGGATGCCTTACAATTTAGGAAGACCAGTGAACTTCTAGGACTTAGACATTGCCAAGACACAACCAAAATTAGTTTCAAGCTCTCATTCTAACTACAACTTCATCATTGGAGATGAACACACCAAAAATGGATGGTGAGGGCCCTCAGAGGTGCTCCTGCACCACATATAGAAATCCCAACAAACATAACTCAATATGCAACATCCAATCAAGAATTAGAATTCAACATGCAACACCCAATTAGGAATTAGAACTTAACTTCCTAATTTTGTTTTTATCAATTTCCTTTTTGCATATTTAATTAATTATAATAATAATTATATGCACGTTAATTCAATTTTTAATTTAAATTCCCTAATTCAATTCTATTAAACTGAATGTGCAACTTAAATTGTATTTAATATTTTAATTTACTAATTTAACATTTATAACATCTTAATAATATGCAACTTGATAAATAATTACCAATTGATATTATCCATGCATTTAAATTTAAATTTAATATTTAATATTTAATGACATCTCCAATTTCTATTATTAAATTTTTAATTAAGTCTTTTTAATTAAACAAAGATATTTATTTAAGATTTTTAAAAGTAACATTTTGACCCAGTTGGAAATATCCCTAGAACACCCTAAAATTGAAATGTGCAAGGAAGACGATAAAGTTGTGATCAAAGGTGGGTGGAAGCGAAACAACTAAGTATTGCTATTTGATGCTCAGGAGTATGGATCTCACACGAACAAGGGATTTCCAAAGATATGAATAATCTCTTACCATGTCATTTCTCCACCAAGGTCAAATTGTGCCCAAAGGCGTGGATTTGTACTGGTCAAGAAAGTCATTTAGAAGTTCTGAAACTGAAAAATACACCCTAAAGCTTGCTGTTAGCTCACAGACATGGAATGATAGATAGATAGATAGATAAAATTTTGACGTCCACGAGGCTAAACATAGCCTATGGGACGCAAGGCAACTTAAGCTGACTTCAATAACTTGGTTAGTTTCTTGTGCAAGTTGATGATGAGCCCACCTAACTTCTCAATGTACTCCTCGCTGAATAGGTTATGCCAAGAACTACCAGATATAGTATTCACAAATTTATCCCTGTTATTCTTGTAGGCTTCACATTCTAAAAGAAAATGATGTTCGGTTTGCACTTTCCCAGAGTTGCAAAACATGCAAATTCTCTCTTCCCAAGCCTCCTTTGGCCTCTTCCAATGCCCAGTCTCACAACGGAGTTGATGAGAGTTGGTTCTTAGCTGAGCAATAAGAATTTTAGCTCTCCAAGAAATGTTGGCTCCTATGTACGCTTTTTGGAGTTGATCACATGCGGGGTTGAGCTCATTGATATAATATATTTTCTTTCTTCTGATCCCATTTCCCCAATTTCTCTTGTAAAATTTCTCCATAACAAAGATTTTTATTTCTTTTTTATTTGTGGGGCACATATTGAATCAGATATTCCATTTACTCATCCACTTGATGTTTTGTTGCATCCACGTCTTTTTTCGTTTACACAATGTATCATTAAAGACAATGTTAGGCCATCTATCTCCTTCCATTTTTTCGATTCTTTTTAGATAGCTTATGAGGCGAACCATAGCAAGTGCCTTGATAGGGGCAGCCCCCATTTCACTTAGCATGATATCATATGGGATGGTGCTTTTGATTTTAAATTTGTTTGTGATCAAACACTTTTGGATTCCCTCGATTTGTTTCCATTGTACTATTGAAGTGTTGCTAGCCCATAATTCACACCCATAAAGAACAACCAGCAACACAAGAAGACCAAACAAGGTTTGAATAGTTTTTCAATCCCATACCTCTGCTTCACAACACTTGTTTTGAAGAGCATAAAATGTCTTCCATCCACCTAATGTCCTTTTATTTTTGCAGCCTGCCCAACTTAGATTTTTGTTAAAATCAATGTCGAGATATTTATACTCCACAACTTCCTAAGAATGCTGCCACCAAAATAAAACTCATGTTGACGCTATTTTTTATTATTAGAGAAAACCATAAGTTTAGTCTTGCTGATATTGACATGCATCCCCATCGTTTTGCAAAAGCGCTCAAGAGAAATAAATGTTCTTGCAAACCACAGACAGATTTGGCAAGCAAAATGAGATCGTTTGCATAAAGGAGCAACTTTATTACAAATTCACCTAACAAGAACATATTTAAACATAATGTGTTATAGATTTAAACCTCAAAGAACAAATTTATGCATGACAAGTAGGGGTTTCAAAAATACAAACATCTACCTATTCTCAAAACAACAGTTTGTCAAAATTTTATGCAACATAAATCAAAATTCTTCTCTGTGTATAAAGTCTAGAGAAATACATATCCCATGCTCTGAGAAGAAATTGCAAATGATTTGAAAATTGAAGGCAGAGGTTGTGTGAGAAGGGTGAAATTTGTTGTAGACATCAACCTGGAATGTAATCGAGAGACCGGCTTGCTAAGTGCAAAGGAAAAGCCTGAAGATGCAAAGAGTCTGTGACGAGACCCCAAACGTGTTCAGAGCATTGTTTCCTCACTCACCTAGAATCTCGCTCATGATAAAATCTAGAAGGCATCGAATCCCACCAAAGACAATGTTCTCTCTTGAGCACCGAAATAAGAAAGGTAAGAAATGAGTTTGAAGAAGGAAGTCCAACAAAATAGCTCAATCACGCTCTGAGCGCAAATCCCATATGCATATGAAATCTCGCTCAGTCAAAGGAATCCACGAGGGCCTTCTGTTTGCGCTCCCAACACGATTTTCAGTTAGTTAAGGAGTTGCAAAGGAAAGAAATCAGAATTTACAAACATTGATTAAATCAAAATTGGAGAGGATGGAAATTTATTTTAGGGTTGGAAATATTCGCTCATGACCAATTAACACTATAGAAGAAATTACTAGATGTTGATTTAAAATTAGTCAAGTAAGGAATCATTTTCTATATCCTATGTGTACACTCAAGGTTATTATTTAACAAAGTCATGGGAGTGCAATTTAATTAAATATCGCAACATGTCTAAAGTGGTATTTAAACTTTTGAAATAATTAAATTGCCTAAGTGAAGAAATTCCACCCCCTTCACAAGTTTGCACCCATGACGGATGTATGCAACTAATATGTTAACAACATAATTCAAATATTAATCTACTAATTACCTTAGAATTCCATCTATTATGCACACAATGAAATATGAAAAATCAAGTAAAATAAACAAGTTTACCTTTGTAGCTTGATTCCATTGCCTTCCTATGCTTTGAATTCTTGGTTGTTGAGCTCCCAGATCTGAAATCAGCTCCCCAAGATGCCTTCAAAGTGTGGAATATAGTGGATTATGAAATGCAATAAGGATGAGTTCCTAAAATGCTCTAAATGGTAGATGCAAGATGAATGATGGATTAGCTATGGCTTGATAATGATGATGATAAAATGGCTTATGATGTGATTATACTAATTATTATATGATAATTTCTCAAATGCTCACAAATGCTCTTAAAATGCTAAAATCACTAGAATGCTAAAATCTTACAAGATGCTAATTAGCTCCAAATGGTGAGAAAGTGCTTCTTTTATAGGCTTTTGCAACTGTCAAGCCCATGTGGCAAAATCAAACGGCTAGAATTGAAATGTGGAAATATCAATGGTTGAAATTGACCTGGTTGAAGAGGTTGAAAAAAAGTAGAGTAGTTGGAATGTGAGAGGGAGAATAGGAGGAATGTTCCCCCTACATTGACGAGGCAGAGGGTCATGTGAGAAGGAGATGCACTTGTCAAGTGTCTCTTCATGACTCATGAGTAGAAGAAGTGATGCATAGGTGGTGTGTAAGCCTTCCTGAGTCCATGCCCTGATTGAAATGCAATATCAATCAGTCAATAAGTGAGACAACTTCTCACATCAAACATCCTTCCAAGGATCCACTATCTAGTCTTCTCCAAATGCACCTAGAGCCTCCAAGTTGTCAAATCTTCAAACTAGTCTTCCACCCTTGTTCTAACACCTTAGGATACCTTAACATGGTCCATATACAATGTTCCACCAGCCCTCCAAGTCTGGTCAAGTTATCTTCCACACAACTCACACCATTAACCCTTTAGGCTTGTAGCCTTCACCAGTCACAAATCTGCCCTTTACTCTAGAATTCTCCAAACAACTCAAGAAACCATTGACTGATTTAAATAACCTTTTGGATTCTCTAAATCCTACCCAAACCCCATGATAGGTTCCTTTGGACCAAATACTAGATCCAATACCCTAGCAACCACAAACTAGACCTAATTCCATCCCATTAACAAAGAAACTTGTATACATACTCATCCCCTTAACTCCAAAGAAAGAAACAATCTTCAATAAGGTTTAAAAATAAAATATTTTCAAGGTTTCAAGGTCTCATCCCTTACTTATACTTCTAGCCACCAAACCCTTACCTCTAGGGTCATTTATCTAGGGTCTACTCAAAAGGGTCTTCACCACTATCTCCAGATCAAACTAATTGATCTAACATACCAATATGGACCCAAACATCCATGATCCATCATAAAAAATATCCATCCTTAAGGGCATACACTCTCTAAGTGACTGTTGCCAAAACATGGCACTCTCCAATCAGCATTCTTCCACCTTTCTATGGCTCCACCAACTCATTTCTTCTTATCCCTGCATAAAACACTAATATACAAGGATATATTACAACATTGACTCCTCCCACCAATTACATTTGTCACAAGGGGTGGGAGAGTCAATCCATTAAGGAGACTACAACCCCAATCACTGTCTACAATCACAAACACATGCACAGTCAGGGACACCAATAAATTCCCTAGTTTTTTTACTGATTGAAACAATGAAATAAGTGTATGAACATGTAAGTCAAACACAAGGCAATACTCTTGTTGGCAATTTGGCTAAGTTAGATATCTAGATGTTTTCATTATGGCAACATATGATCTACATGAAGACTGCATATGACAAAGAGCAAGTATGACAAAGCACAGAGCAAAATTGTCTAAGTGTGTGCAGTATTTTTCTAAGTGTACCTCGAGACAGTTTTGATTGGCAACATCGATTGAAGTAAGTTCAGTGCTTGCGCACTTGAACATAGATACTATGATGCATATTGAAGACTCACCTGAGAGCGCATGTCTGTATGGAATGTACGGAAGAAGTTATTGCAGTATTACCAGAGATAGTGTTAAAGCCGACTGGACATAGAAAGAAGACAAAATTGGTAAAGAGTTAAGGGATTATTTTGTTTATCAAAATAATGTCTTAATAATATAAAGGGACGACATCCTAGATGTTAACCTTTGGGTAAATATGTATTTTGTGAAAAGCTTTATGTTTTGTAAAGCCGACTCTAAAAGTTATTATTCCTAATAACTTGTATAAATGTAAGACATATGGAATGAGAACAATATATAGAGATGACATGTGAATGAGATAGATGATATAGCGAAAGGTATTGATGCGAAGTTGTGAAAGACAAGAAAACAGTATAAGGTTATGTACCTTACCCTATTTTGTAATCAGTAATCATTGTACATTACTTGTTTGGGCAGTGGGCTCATCTTGTAATCATTTGTAATCAGTACTACCAACTCTTAGCAGGGTTGAGGCTTCTAACAAGGCCTATAGTCCCTTAATCAGGACCGAGACACTATATATATGTAATAGGCTCCTAACATGGTCAACATCCTTAACATGATACTTTTGATTAGTGGATCTTTGTGGGTATCATCCCCACCGGGGTTTTCCCTTGGCCAGGGTTTCCTCGAGAACAAATAATGTGTTATGAGTTCATTTGCTTTATTGTTATGCATGTTCTTTACTTTACTCTATTATGCAAGCATAAAGATAATCTATTATATCCATAATTGGGCAAAAGTAAAAGTTTGTAGAATACTGATTCACCCCCCCTCTCAGTATTCCCTATTTCTAACAACTCTTACATCATTACCCAATCAAGTTTGCATTGACAAAACAATTCAAAGTCACAAATACAATGATTGTGTCCCTGCAGCAGAATACAGTATGAAATGAAATGTTTGTTGTTTATTAAATGAAAACCATTTGGAAATGGTTCTTTACACACCAACTCCATCACACCATCCACTCACGTGGATCTACATTCAAATAGACTCCCAAACTCTCCAATAAACTGACTGTACCCATTCTAACTGCCTAAATTGTCTCCAAAACTGTCCTAAACTGACTATCAAAACAAAATATGATTAAATAGTGTTGTCAACTCGACCACATGACTCTAATACCCCTCCTAGGACTTTCAAAAGGTTTCAAATCAACCTTATTAACCACACTAACCCCCCCACATGAGCCTTATAGGCTATAATTGCATTAAAATGCAATTTTACATCTTTTTGGCATCTTTGCACTTTGAGTGCAATTACATGATTTAATGGCATTAATGGTCATATTACAAAATTATATATCCTTATAGGTCCTTAAACTTTACATATTTCATGATGGGGCAAGCTTGGTAGTGCAAGGGTAACTCTATTGCATACATGTGCATGTGAAAACACTGCAATCACACTAATGTGCATAACTCATAGTTCCCACAATGGTCGATAGGATTGGGAGACGTTGTCCCTAGGATAGATGATAAAGAACTTAGTCCAAGATATAGGTGAGGAGGATAATAACACATGATAAAAAATTTGGAGGGAGTGGAGGAGATTATAGATGTGGAGGAGGGGGAGGAGATAGTGGTTAGGTAGAAGGAAGAGTATAAAGGTTTTTTCTAGGTGTAGGTTTGATAGTTCCCAATTTAGTTTAGTCATAGTTGAAACCATAGGTGGGGCCTCAAGAATAGCCACAAAGATATGGAGAGGATGATCTATGGAAACTTGTATAGCTTCTCTACACGCAAAAGTGGTTAGAATACAAGCACATTTGGATGCATGAAATTTTTTAATTACCACATTATAGTCATAGATGGACATGGTTTTGATGGGGATGGATACAACAATATCCTAATATCTAAGGGTTGAGGTAGCCCTTTAGGCATTATACATGTGATCGATACAAGTTTGTTTAATGGTTTAAGTTGTATTATAGGTTTAATGGTGTAAGTTGTATTATAAGTTTAATGGTTTTTAAATGGTTTAAGTTGTATTATAGGTCTAATAGTTTGAGTATAATAGTTTAATGGTTTGATTTAATTTAAGTCATTTATGCTAAATATTAAATTTAAATATATTTTATACACTATATAAACATTAACTTTACAAAAAAAAATTAAAAAAAGAACATTTCTCCACAATAAAATATTAAAAAATATTATGTTTACATAAAACTACAAATAAACATTAAAAATAAATATTTTTCAATAATACAACATTCAAAAAATATTTTTTAAACATATAACTACTATAAAATAAAAAAAGAAAAGTGGGCCCCTACCTAGGACTCAACTGAGCACCCCTAAGTAGCCCTTGTCGCTCCACAAGCCTCTCACTGTGCAAATGAGGGGCTTAAACGAAGCGGGTGGGTTATAAATTTGGGTAGTTTCAACTGAGTAGTAATCTCTCATTTAGCCTAAAATGTGACACACAATTGTGATTTTACCCCAATATAAATACTTTACCACACAATTTAAACAATTTAGTGAGCACACCAAATATTCATAGCTCAATTGTCCAACACAATTGGTGAAGTTGATGTATGTCCCTTGATTATGCAACCACCAAGGTTTGAATCCCCTAGAGATGCAATAAATAAGGGATCATGCTAAGATTGTGCCTTGGACTACTTTGTTGGAATGGATAAGATTTTTACAAATATTATTTCTTAAATTAAGATTTTAGAATTTAAATGAAATATAGACTAGTAAAGATATTTTAAATACATCTATTTTAAAAATGTCAAAAAATAAAATTGTTCTTTTATTATTAGTACTTGTCATTAGGCTAAGTACTATTGTATCATTTTTTGAGTTGTGTATCTTAACTAGTGATTAAATGAACTCTTGTGTACCAATCAAAATAAATTATATTTGATATTTCATTATACTTTTTTCATTTCTAAAAATATAGATGCAAATTTTTTAACTTTATAATATTTATAAATTATTTTTTTAATCATCTCATTGGAGGAATGTATTTGAACTGTTATACACAGATTTCTCGCAGTATGGAACATAATATTTTATAAAATTTGTTTTACCTCCACACTCCATCTTTTTCACCCTATTTGTTGATCATTTCTCATCATTTCTCATTTCTACTGACAAGATACTTGACTTTAGTTATATAATTAATTTTAATTTTAATTTTAATTTATATGTAAAATGATTTGTAATTATAAATAATTATAAAATTACTATAATTATAGTTGTAATAATAATTTTGTTTAACTTTATAAATAATTATAAAATATTATTTATAATATATTTAAATTATAATTTTTTTTACTTATAATTATATTAGAAATTAAGCTAATTGTTATACTTTACAAAATAATTTAAATTAACATTAGAATAAAATAAAATAAATTAACATTAGAATAAAATAAAATTAACTACAATTTCTAATTTATATTATTAAAATAATTATAATGAAAAAGAATTACTTATTGCTACATCTAAAATTATTTAAACTAATATAATTATTATCATCAAATTTTATAATTAATTAAAATATATTTATTAATATTAGAATTACATTTACAAAAAATTATAATAAATATAATAAAATAGATTTAAATTTATCTACAACTAAACTTATAATTAAATCCGGCAAGTACTAGCCATAGACTTGTTTTACTTTAAAATTATTTTATTTTTAAAAAAGAAATTGTATTATTAATTAAGAATTATTTAATTATTTATTTAAAATTTATTTTACTTATATAATTTTAATGTTAAAGAGCCATTCATTATTCTCATTATTTTTTTATTTGAATTTTATTTATTCAAAATTTGAATAAATATTATAAAATTTAATTACATTTTATTTACAAAAGAATTATTTGATTACTTTAAAACTATTTAATACTTTTTTATTCTTTATTTTAAAATATTGGACTCTTTCTATAAAATTAATTGTCGTTATATTACACCTACAAACATAGTCAAATTACTTTATACAATTTAACTTACTGACAGAATCATACTCTATTGCTTTATCCACATATTGATAAGAAAATGATATGTAAAAAATAATTAAAAAATAAAATAAACCTCTAATAGTTTTAATTGTCTCAGATTTGTATAAAATTAAAAAAAATATTAATGTGCCACAAAAATTAAAGTAACGTAGAATGTAAGTATGAGTGTCGGAATGTTCTTCACGCTTACGAGAATTTGCAAAGAAAGACTAAACAATAATAAATTAATTAATATTAATAAATAATACACGTGTGGCGAGGATTCCTATTTGCATAAAATAAAATAAACTTGATTTTTTTCGTATCACACCTACCTTTTCGTGTTCAATTTTCTCGATCAAATCTCCAATTTCAATGGAAGCTCAAAAATATATTCAATAATATGGAAAAGTAAAAATATATTCAACAATGTGGAAAAATCTCATACATTGCAAACTCCAAATTCTATCATTTAAACCTACCCTAATGTCTGGCGAGTTGCAAGTAATAACAATAAATGCTGCCATTCATATTCTCAACAATACTCAAGAAAATATGTGTATAGATGTTTTTTTATATTATATAAACAAACATCATAAAGCAAATGGGTCACACTAGATAAGCTCTCTTTGTTTTGTTTGTTTTTTAATTATTGAGATGGAGAAAATATATAATTTAGGTAAATTAATTTCTTATTCTTAGTTGCTTGTCAATTATGGTATTGGTAAATACGAGATATTTTCTAAGTCAATGAGTTTGACTCAAAAATTATACCGTTGAATTTTGATAACACAATTCATATTCAATTGCGAGAGATTTCTTTATCTTTCATGGTGTCTTTAAATTGTCTAGTGTCAAAGAAACTTTAGAAAAAATTAGCATTATTTTGAATGTCATAAATTTGTTGAGGAAGTTTAGGAAGTTTCAGTTGTTACGATGGTGAGTTGAAATTTATTAGCATATAAGTATCTCTAGCTCCTATGAATTTATAAAATTTATTTTTTTGTGTTTATAGATGGATGACATTAAGAAGTATTTAAAGTAAGTGTGGGAATTTAGTTGAAAATTAATTAGTCTATATTAATCATGAACAAAGTTAGAAGATTTACCCCACAAGTATATGATGATGCATAGATGATAGGTTGGCATAAAATGTTTGTGGTCCATATATCATTGTACGCTTAGTACAATGATATATAGGTGACACATGGTGCCTACGTGACTTTGGTCGAGTACTACTTGTATGCACCCTAAAATGGTCGCCTAGACTTTGGGCCCCATTTCTGCAATTTGTCAAATCTCTGAATCAATATTTTAAAAAATCAACAATATCAATTATATCAATTTTCTTGATCAAATCATAATCAATTCAATATTTCCTAAAGTTTGAGCCTTATTTAATTTAAAAGAGAGAAAAAAATAAAAATCTTATTTAATTAAGAGAACATGCTCTTTTTTAATTAATTAAAAATCTCTTTTAATTAAATAATAAAATCACTTTATCCTAAGCCTTTATTTAATTAAAAAGAATTTCTTTCCCTTTTATTTAAATAAAAAATCTTCATTTTTCTTCTTATCCTATGTTGCACAAATAAAGCATTTAATTCTTATTTATAAAAAAAATAAAATAAAAAATAAAAGAAAAGTACTTTTTGTCTCACATGAACATAAAGTAAATGCTTCTAATTTTCTTATTGGAGGATATTTGTGCACAAGGATCAAGCTTCTTTTTTTCTCCATCGTTGATTAAGTCTTTTGCCTCTTAATCTCCATGGTCCATTATTTTTCACTTCCTATAAAAGAAGAGCTCTCTTCCTCATTTGCACACACAATACATACTTGAATTATTATGCTACAGGTTTTCTAAGTCATTGAAGCTTTTGGAGATATTCTTACATCAAGTTTTGAAGATTTGGAGCATCATTGACATTTATCTTGCATCTACATCACATCATAGCTTGCATTATAGTTGCATTATCATGGTATCATTTCTTTTCATTTTTTAAATTAATCTCACATAGTTTAATTAGAAGGTTTGTAACTCTTTTATTTCAATTTTCATAGCTTAATTGCATCTTCATTCTCATAAGATTAATTTGCATTCTCATATAGATTTGCATAGCATTGCATTCATTTGGAATCTCTCATTGTGTGGTTGACTAGCAAGGTCATGAGTTTATAGCTCTAGTTGAGAGCAATTTTACAAATCTTGCAACTCCATGCATAAAGAGCTATGGATCGATTTGTGAGGGCTCATTTTTTAGTTTTCTTGCATGTAAGGATTCATAGAAGTGTGACAATATTTTAGCACATATTTTTGGTGCCCACCGTGGGGCAACCCACTTTTTACATGTTGGTTTTGATTATTTTTGGAGCTAACCTTTGTGCAGATTTGTTTGGAGACAAAAAAATCTTAGATTTGAAAGATTTGATCATATCTCCCAAATGGCTTGGTTTTTTGGTTTGAAAATTTTTTTGTAGGTTGGTGACTTATCAAATAAGCTCCAAAATTTTTTTTAGAATTTTCGGAGGTAATTTATATTTTTTTATGATTTTTTCTTGATTTTTCATAAAAAATCAATTTTTGGCGCAAATCAGCATATTTTTTAAAAAATTTTATATTTCTGGAAATCTCTTGAAATTCTACAGAGGGTATATTCATTTTTTTTTTAATTTAGAAATCATATCATAGCTCATTTGGTCAATTTATAAAAACTAGTCTATTTTGGTAAAATGGGTCTCTAGGGCACAAATGAAAAGATTTTTCTAAAAATTTTATATTTTTGGAAAGCTCTTTATTTTTTGATAGAGGTCTCTTTTTTCCATTTTGGGTTTAAGGTCTGAATTCATGTGGTAAAAATCAGATCTTGTTGACTAGGTCAAATGCAAAAAAAATAAAATTTTGTGATGGGTATGCACTTATTTTTCATTGTTCAATGCATGATATGAGTTATCATTTAGATTATTTGTTGGTTATCATTGCTCTTAACAATTGATTTTCAGATCTAACCCTAGGGTTTGCATAAGTTGGATATACATTGCATATCTTGTTTGCTTTTTTTCTTGTCTTGTTCATTTGAAGGTGCATGGCTTGCTTTCATGAAAAATGCTTAAAACAAACAAAAAAATGGTGAAATCTACCAAGCGCGTTGCGTTGGAATTGAGTTATTTTGTTACAACTCTACAACATTTGGATCTTGAGATTAAAATTGAACCTCTCATGTGTTTGGCTTGAGTGTTTACATGCTTTCATAGAACACATTTCAATTGATACTCTTAATGGGAAATGAAAAAATATAGATTTATTTTTTCAAGTTTGTGTAAGTGAATGCTTGTGTTTAAACCTTAAGTAATTCTTGGTTTCAATATCAAATATCTCATTGAGTGATTGAGGGCATGGATTTATTCCTTGTTTACATAGGGAGTTAAATGCACCACTTTGTGGACTCACTCTATGTTTCCTTGGAAAGTTAAATATTCCATTGACTCAACCCTTGGTCATTTGTGAGTAGTATTGATAAGCAACTTTAGATTACTTGTGATTGATCTAGATTGCTATCTTGGGTTATTGGACTCGCTAATCCGTCGGCCCCTCGTTTCCACCCCGTGGTTGCAAGATCAACGCCACATTAAAGGGGAGGGGTCTACAGGGAAGAAGTGTTAATTGCTCTATTAGGCAACCCTTTTGTGTTTTTTGGAACTCACTTATTTTCTAAGGTGTGGACTCACTTTGAGTTGATGTGACGAGTTAAATGTTCCACTTTTGGACTCACTTTGAGTTGGTGTGAAAGGTTAAGTATTCCACTTTTTGGACTCGCTTCACATTATCTTAAAGGGTTAAATGTTCCACTTTTGGGCTCACTTTGCATTCACTTGAAGGGTTAAGTGTCCCACTTTTGGACTCTCTTCGCATTTACTTGAAGAGTTAAGCGTTCCACCTTTAGTGCTCTAAATACTTTTGATAGTGAATTACTTAGTTTTTATTTCTAGAAGGCCTGCTTGGGGACACACCACCTCAAGGGATGACCTTAACTCCTGTGTTCCGGTGGAGTATAAATATCGAGAGGTGAATCCAAAGACACCTCTCTTGGGAATTGAGTTTGATATCACTCTTGGCTAAGTCTCAAAGAACTTTATACCTTTGAGAAGTGAAGGAGGAGATTTGGGTTACCGTCTCCCCCCGGCTGTGTGATTTTAAATTTTTCTCATCTACGGATTTGGGCCTCACGTACCTTGTGTATATCGAGGACTCCTTTTAGAAAGCCACGTATATCCTTGTAGATATCTTGTTAAGGTGTTGTTGTGTTTTATGTGCCTGCTAAAATATTTTCAAGAACATACACAAGTAGAATCTTTAAGGAGTAGAAATACTAAGTCACTATCTATGTTCATGCGCAAGGTTGCTTTGTCCCTTGCCCATTGCTTGAAGACTGTTTGCTTGAATTTCCTGGTTGTTGTTCTATGTGCTTGATCATCATTGAAAAATCTTTTGAAAGATCTAATTGGAATATTGAAACTGAGTTCCATCTTGCTGTAGTGAGTTCTCTTTAGAAGCTTGGTCTTCCTTGGTCAGTCCAGATCTCAGATCCTAGGTGCTGTCATGTTGCTCAAAATCTCAATGAACGTTATGGTATCAATTGCACAAGATGACTCTTAGTCTTCTTCTTTCTTTTCCATTTCCCATGTTCTTCTAAAGTCTTCTATTCCCATGGGAAATTCTTCTTCTTCTTCTTGATTCTTTTCCTCTTACTATCTAGTCTACCTTCTTCTATTCATCTATTCATTTCTTTCATGCTTGATTCCTCCTCTTTTATAACCATGAATCTTGACTATCTGGTTTTGGAACCTTTATTAAGAATAGATGAGCTTGAGCTCATTGACATATTCGAAAAGTGTTGTTCCTCCAAAATTCTCATGAGTGATGAATTTATAGCAAAAATAAAAGAAAAGATGATTAAATCAGATGCCTTTGCTAGAATCATAAACATGATCATATCACAATCTTCTTCTTCCAAACATTTTTCATCATCTAAATCTTTTCATTCTTCTTCACCTTCCAAGTCTTATCATGACTCTTCCAGACATCATTCTCATTCTTCATCTTCTAAGTCTTATCATGATTCTTCTAAACACTATTCACATTCTTCATCTTCCAAATCTTATCATGACTCTTTTAAACATCATTCAAATTCCTCATCATCCAAGTATTTTTCTTCCACTAGGTCTTCACTTTCCTCTTCTTCACGATCTTGTTCTTCTTCTACTTCTCCCAAAAGTCTTACTTCACTTCAGAAGACATACCATAAAGAGCAACGTGATAGTCCTTATGATGTCTCTTCCACAAAGAGTGACACACCCACCTATGATGACTATGATGATGGACAAGGTAGTGATGCCCATGAAACTTCTATTCCTAAGCATCATCCTCGTGGTACACTTATGATTTCTAAGGGGGAGTCATATTGGGTAGACTGTGATGGTGATCCATATAACTCTAAATTTGAAAAATTCTTTGATGATTTTTGTGAACAATACAATATTCCTACTGAGGAAGAGAAAATCTACCGCGCTGATTTCAAATGTCAAAAGAATCTCTCCTCTAAAAGTTCTCATGCTGAAAATAAAGGTTGCACTCTCAAGCAAAATCATATTAATATTGAACCTTTGTCTTGTGATGGTTCCCTTCCATCCCCTACTTCCTCCAATACTCATACATTTTCTAAAGCTTCCAATTCTTCCAAATCTATCACAAATCCTTCATCCAACAAAGATCCTAAGACTTTCCATGCAGTTCCCTATAGTTATCCTCAAGGGCTACCTCTTAAAGAAACTCAAGCTAACCTTCACTTTGCTACAAATACTTCTAATGATGCTAAACTAAAAGATCTTAAGCCTTCGTTTGCTATACTACCTACTTCAGCTAATTCTTCACTATCTCTTCCAAAGTCTTCCATACAATTCCAACCTGCTTCCTTGTTCTTAGAAGTGGCTCCATGTCAAGAGGACTCTAAAAATGATAAAGAAAAGAACATAAAGAAAGATCAAGATCAAGAACCCTCCATGTCATCCAATACTGTTCTTGATGTCTCTCATTCGTTGCATGGTTCTTTTGATCCTCTACACTCTTCCGCATTCATTCCACCATCTTCTAAGCAAGATCAAGCTACTACTTACACTATTGAGCTTATTGATAATCAAAATAATCTTACCACACTTGCGCTTTCCAAAGATGATACTTCCATTAAGGTTATTAAAAATGGTGTTGTTACTTATGATGTAAAGCCTATTGAAAATCAAGAAAAAAATGATGTGCTTATGCTATCCAAAGATCCTTGTCAAGATCGAAGTCTTCCATCTTCTTGTTCTACCACTCCATGATCACTTCCACTTTCTACTCTTCCTAAATCTTTGCAAGCTTTGAATGATCCTATCTTAAGTTTTCTTGCATGTAAGGATTCATAGAAGTGTGACAACATTTTAGCACACACTACTCGATCGAGTAATCTCTCATTTAGCCTAAAATGTGACACACGATTGTGATTTTACCCCAATACAAATACTTTACCACACAATTTAAACAATTTAGTGAGCACACCAAATATTCATAGCTCAATTGTCCAACACAATTGGTGAAGTTGATGTATGTCCCATGATTATGTAAGGTTTGAATCCCCTAGACATGCAATAAATAAGGGATCATGCTAAGATTGTGCCTTGGACTACTTTGTTGGAATGGATAATATTCAACCTTTAGCTCTTAGCCAAAGACGTGATGTAAGAGCATCCTAGGATTCTTGGCAATCCTGTATCAACCAAAAATATGTTTGTCTTTGAAGGTAGATTGCTAGTTTTGATCTTAGTTGGTGGAGTACTTGCTCAGTTTCTGTGGTTGCCGAGGTGTTCGGTCTCTAAAGAACACTCGATAACTGAAGGCGTCGGTTCACTGGCGCTCAGTGATAACTGTGTTGCTCGGTCATGCTTGGCATGGTCAGTTTCTGACGCTCGGTTATTTCTTTGTTGCTCGGTGTTCTTGCTTACCGACTTGGTTTGTTTGGATGGATCGGCTTGGCCGACTAGTTCCGTTGATTTGGTTCGTGCTCCTCGAGTTATGGATTGACCCTAGGGCATGAGAGGACCTAGATCTGGCATGTTGCATTTGTCTATATAGATCCGATGATCGTTTGGGGTCATCTTGGAGAGTTTATTTATTTGTAAGGCTATTTGAGAGCTGACTGATGTTTTGGCATTTAATATTTGTATGTAAGGGTTAATTGTTTCATTAGCCGACTTGTGGATGGGAATTAGTATTTACAGGATGCTTGGGTAGTTGTTTAGAGGAGAGGTTTTTGGTGGGAGTTAGTAGCCGACGAGCTTAGGAATAGGAAGATTGCTTGGAAGTTTGAGTACAAGTTTAGATCTTTCCTGGATGCCTACTAGTGTGCTGCATGTTGCAGACCTGGGCTAGCTGAATACTGATGTTGTGGAAAAGATTTGGATCCTGCGAGATCTTGTAGACTATGACTTGCTTTGTATCTGGCCGTAACCGGGAAGGCCTTACAGCCCAACACATTGCATGTAATCGATGATTTGATGAATAAAGAGTTATGTTCTATATCAGATCTGTCGTTGTTGTTGTGTATTTCTGTAGTGTATTGGTTTGGCTGCAAGGTCAGACAGTCCTTCATTGGATTCCCCAACCTTGACTGCGTCAAGTGGTATTAGAACGAAGTTTGTTCCTGTTTGAGCGAAGTTGGTTCCTGTTTGAGTGAAGTTTGTTCTTGTTGGAGCCGAGTTGATCTTGTATATTGTTTGCATCTGGATCTTGATTTGAAGATGCCTCCGAGGAGAGCTCATGAGATGCCAGAGGAGGAAGCTGCTAGAGAATTTAGTCTTGATGATTTTAGGGCTTTGCAAAAACAAGTACAAGATCTGCAAGAGGAATTGAGAAAGAAGAAGACTACACCGAAGGAAGGTAGTGATGATGAATCTGAGGAAGAAGATCATTTTGAAGAAGCTTTAGAAGAAGCTAGAGATCCAAAGGAGAATCAAATTCTGAAAGCTATGTCTAAAATCGGGAAAAGACCTAAGATTGAAGTTTTTGCATTTACTGGAAGCCTTAGGCCAGAAAAGTTGATTGATTGGATTAATGAGATGGATGAGTACTTTGAGTATGAAGAAATAGAAGATCCTGATAGGGTTAGATTTGCAAAGACTAAGTTGAAGGGTCATGCAAATATTTGGTGGAGAGAAGTTCAATTGGAAAGAGGTAGAAGAGGAAAAGAAAAGATCACTAAGTGGAACCGAATGGTTGACAAGTTGAAGAAGCAATTCATTTCGGTGGATTATGAATTGGACATGTTTAAGAAAATGTAAGCTTTGAAGAAGACTAACAAATCGGTGCAGGAGTATATCGAGGAGTTTTACAGAATCTTGATTAGGACTGGTCATTCTGAAGCTGATAAAGAGAAGGTTGCTAGGTATGTCTATAGTTTGAGACCTAGTATTCAAGAAGAGTTATTTACTGTTCGGATGACAACAATAGGAGATGCTTATCAGATGACATTGAAAATTGAAGAGAAGTTGAATAAGAAGTTTGAGGGAAGACAAAACAATAGGAACCGAGGTGGTAAGACTGGTGAGACAATTGCTGAAAGTAATGTGACAGAGAATCCTAAGTTTGATGTGGGATTTGGCAGTGGTCATGTCACTAAGCATTTCAATAATGGATAGAGAGGACGATGGAAGAATGAGTTCACCGGTACATGTTATCAATGTGGTGAAGCCGGTCATAGAAGTTTTCAATGTCCTAAGAAAAGAGTTGCACTGACTATTGAAGAAGATATTGTGAATGTTGCAGAAAAAGGTGAGACACTTATCACTAGGAGATTAGCTGCATGTGTCCAGGAACCGGTACAAAGAAGGAATTTGTTCAGAACTAGATGTAAGTGCAAGAATAAGGTATGTAATGTCATAGTTGATGGTGGCAGTTCTGAGAACTTTGTTTCAGAAGAGATGGTTAGTAAGTTGAATTTGGAAAGAAAGAAGCATCCTAATCCTTATCTGGTTAGTTGGATACAAGATGTTTCTAAGGTTAGAGTTGAAGAACAATGCTTGGTTAATTTTCAGATTGGATCTTATCATGATGAGATATTGTGTGATGTATTGCCTATGGATTATTTTCATCTATTGCTTGGTAGACCTTGGCAATTTGACAGAAATGTTTTGTTTGATGGTCGTGCTAACACCTATGTGGTTAGGCATGAAGGATCTAGACATAAGTTGTTACCTTTACAGGAGACATGGGTTAAGGAATGTGGAGTTATCCGGTGTTGTCCATGTGATAGTGACAAACCTCAGAAGCACAGGATTGATGAACCTATTTCTGCGAAGTCTAGTTTGAAGGAGAAGGAGAATGATATATCTAAAGAGTTTGTGGAGATCAAGAGGTAGATGGTTTTTTTGACAGAGATGGTACAATAGATGATGACATTTATGACATAGAGAGATGTAGATGAAACTGAGTTGATTGAGGAGTCCAGAGAGGCTGAACCTTACCAAGACACTGATGTGATCGGTAGTGGTCAGATTCAGCTGCTATCAGTTGCCGACCAGAAGGATAAGCAAAGTGGAAAGCAGAAGAACTTGTTGCAGGGAGAAATGAATGAAGTGAAGACAACTTGGGACGAAGGACAAGAGGAGATATGGGTTAAGAACAGATTTGGCATACTTGTTCTGATTCCCTTGAAACGTTCTTGATTTCCTTATGAGAAAATCTTTCTTACCTGGGGTGTCTGATGCAGGAGAATCCTAGGATTCTTGGCAATCTTGTATCAACCAAAAATATGTTTGTCTTTGAAGGTAGATTGCTAGTTTTGATCTTAGTTGGTGGAGTACTTGCTCGGTTTGGGAGACTGGTTGCTCGGTTTCTGTGGTTGTCAGGGTGCTTGGTCTCTGAAGAACGCTCAGTAACTGAAGGCGTCGGTTCACTAGCGCTCAGTGATAACTGCATTGCTCGGTCATGCTTGGCGTGGTCAGTTTCTTACACTCGATTATTTCTCTGTTGCTCGGTGTTCTTGCTTACCGACTTGGTTTGTTTGGATGGATCGGCTTGGCTGACTGGTTCCGTTGATTTGGGTCGTGCTCCTCGAGTTATGGATTGACCATTGGGCGTGAGAGGACCTAGATCTAGTGTGTTGCATTCGTCTATGCGGATCTGATGACCGTTTGGGGCCATCTTGGAGATTTTATTTATTTGTAAGGCTATTTGAGAGCCGACTGATGTTTGACATTTAATATTTATTTGTAAGGGTTAATTGTTTCATCAGCCGACTTGTGGATGGAAATGAGTATTTATAGGATGCTTGGGTAGTTGTTTGGAGGAGGAGAGGTTTTTGGTGGGAGTTAGTAGCCGACGAGCTTAGGAACATGAAGATTGCTTGGAAGTTTGAGTACAAGTTTATATCTTTCCTGGATGCCTAACAGTTTGTTGCATGTTGTAGACCTGGGCTAGCTGAATATTGATGTTGTGGAAAAGATTTGGATCTTGCAAGATCTTGTAGACTGTGACTTGCTTTGTATCTGGCCGTAACCGGGAAGGTCTTACAGCTCGGCACATTGCATGTAATCGGTGATTTGATGAATAAAGAGTTCTGTTCTATATCAGATCTATCGTTGTTGTTGTGTATTTTTGCTGCGTATTGGTTTCGCTGCAAGGTCAGATAGTCCTTCGTTGGATTCCCCAACCTTGACTGTGTCAACATGTCAACTTAGGCTCATGCTCTTATCTAAAAAATAAAGCACTCTTTACTCCTCGACTCTAACAAAAAAGTGTCAGTATAAACTTATGCTCTCCTATTAAAAAATAATTTGAATTTGAAGAAAAAACCTTTAAAAATTACTAGATAAGATAATAAATAATAACAAGCTTTTACAAATATTATTTCTTAAATTAAGATTTTAGAATTTAAATGAAATATAGACTAGTAAAGATGTTTTAAATACATCTATTTTAAAAATGTCAAAAAAAAAAAATTGTTATTTTATTATTTTACTATAAAACTATTTTATTTTTAGAAAAGAAATTGTATTATTAGTTAAGAATTACTTAATTATTTATTTAAAATTTATTCTACTTATATAATTTTTATGTGAAAGAGTCGTTCATTATTTTCATTATTCTTTTATTTGAATTTTATTTATTCAAAATTTGAATAAATATTATATAATTTAATTACATTTTATTTACATAAGAATTATTTGATTATTTTGAAACTATTTAATACCTTTTTATTCTTTATTTTAAAATATTGGACTCTTTCTATAAAATTAATTGTCGTTATATTACACCTACAAACATAGTCAAATTACTTTATACAATTTAACTTACTGACAGAATCATACTCTATTGCTTTATCCACATATTGATAAGAAAATGATATGTAAAAAATAATTAAAAAATAAAATAAACCTCTAATAGTTTTAATTGCCTCAGATTTGTATAAAATTTTAAAAAAATATTAATGTGCCACAAAAATTAAAGTAACGTAAAATGCAAGTATGAGTGTCGGAATGTTCTTCACGCTTACGAGAATTTGCAAAGAAAGACTAAACAATAATAAATTAATATTAATATTAATATTACTAAATAATACACGTGTGGCGAGGATTCCTATTTGCATAAAATAAAATAAACTTGATTTTTTTCGTATCACACCTACCTTTTCGTGTTCAATTTTCTCGATCAAATCTCCAATTTCAACGTAAGCTCAAAAATATATTCAATAATATGGAAAAGTAAAAATATATTCAACAATGTGGAAATATCTCATACATTGCAAACTCCAAATTCTATCATTTAAACCTAACCTGATATCTTGCGAGTTGCAAGTAATAACAATAAATGCCGCCATTCATATTCTCAACAATACTCAAGAAAACGTGTGCATAGATGTTTTTTTATATTATAAAAACAAACATCATAAAGAAAATGGGTCACTAGATAAGCTCTCTTTGTTTTGTTTTGTTTTAATTATTGAGATGAAGAAAATATATAATCTATGCAAATTAATTTCTTATTCTTAGTTGCTTGTCAATTATGGTATTGGTAAATACGAGATATTTTTAAGTCAATGAGTTTAAAACTACACAGTTGAATTTTGATAACACAAGTCATATTCAATTGCGAGAGATTCCTTTATCTTTCATGGTGTCTTTGAATTGTCTAGTGTCAAGGAAACATTAGAAAAAATTAGCATTATTTTGAATGTCATAAGTTTGTTGAGGAAGTTTAGGAAGTTTCAATTGTTATGATGGTGGAGTTGAAATTTATTAGCATAGAAGTATCTCTAGCTCCTATGAATTTATAAACTTTATTTTTGTGTTTATAGATGGATGGCGTTAAGAAGTATTTAAGGTAAGTATGGGAATTTAGTTGAAAATTAATTAGTCTATATTAATCATGAACAAAGTTAGAAGATACACCACAGAAGTATATGATGATGCGTAGATGATAAGTTGGCGTAGAATGTTTGTGGTCCATATATCATTGTGTACTTGATTTTGTAACAGATGTAATGTAAATACAGTTTGATCTATTTTATCGAAACTAATGACCTATTGTTGGCCTTATATAGAAGATCGTATGCCCTTGAGTCAAAGCGTGATGTGAAACTTAATAGGTGATGATCACATTCTCTAAATGAGTCAATTCAATAAATTGGGAATTTGATTTTGAATGAGGTGGCTCAAGTGCATCTGTAATTTTTTCCAATGGGTATGGTCAAGTCAAAGTTAACATAAGCTTACAAAATTGGACCGATCTATTTTATAATAATGGATTAAGCATCACGTAGACTAGGTTTAGGTTTAGGGTCAACTTACACACAAAACAAGGTAAATTAAGCATTGGGACAATGTGAAATTACAATTGAATTCTATTTAATATCTTGGGAAGGTAAATTCTAATTGATCCTTTTTGTGAACTTCTTAGAAAACTTTGTGAAATTGTATTGCATGATGTTGTATATGAAAGTTATATTTAACAATAACTAATGAAACAAAGAGACAATTGTGTTAAATTTTCCTTTATGGTCCTTTATGGATGTGATTATCTAGTTATAAGTGGTGTTGTGTTGTGAACACCCTATTATGCTTGATTTTCCTATGCTTGGGCTTGTGATATTTACTATCCATCATTGGGCTCTTTACATTGTTGCAAGTATAGTGGAATCATTCTTGTGTGTTTTCTTGTTATGTACCCTATTGAGTGTCAACTTTCAAGTATGTGACCTCCATATTTTTAAAGTAAAGAAAGACTATGGAAGACTTAGGGACCTACGGTTTCATATTTTTATTCAATCTATACAGACCCTTAGTCAGAATACATTCCTATGAAAAAGTATTGGGCATTTATCCTATATGGTTGGGCCATCAAGTGGTGTTGGAATAATCAGGTCCTAAGATTACTGGGGGGGGTGAATCAGTAATCTACCAATAAACACAAATTTGATCTGATAAAACGTATCCTTCAAATCCTCATGACATGCATGTAATAAGTAACCTTTACTTGTAGTAAGACATACACCAAGAAATAAGCATCCACACAAATTCAACACATAACACAAGTATTTTTCATGTGGAAACCCAAAGGGGAAAAACAAATGTGGGAATGATGCCCATGAGTAATAAAGTACTCTTCTGAAGTACGTCCGGTGAAGAGCTTAGCCCAATTTATGGATTTACCTCTAGCCCTATTAGGAGCTTTACCTTTTTAGGAGTAGCCTTGTGAGAGGACTTCAAACACTAGCTAAAGTGCCACCCTATTAAAGGATTTACATAAAAGATCTATTAGGATCTACCCAATTAAGGGACTTAACCCACTACAACTGTTAGGGAACAACAAGAATGTTGATCTGGAAAATAACACCAATGTCTTGCTTGTACATACCCAATTAAGCTCACACTTATTCCTCTCTTGCATATTTACCTTTCCTCTGAATCACACCTCTTTATTTACTATCTATCTCTACCACACACATGATCTCTATTGCTTATTTTTCCACACACACTCAAAAATACATTACAATATGATATTAATACACTTTCAATAATTAAAGCATGTAGCCACCTAAATATTACATCTAAAATTCATATTTCCCTCCATAGAAATCTTCCAAACAAGTTGGAATCATTTTCCAGCTTGCACCAACATTGGGATCCAATCACACTTTGATTTGACACCAAAAGGTCAAACATATTACACTCCCCTGGGTTCATGCACCTCTTCATGAATTATTGATCAAAGAAACCAATAAGAATCATACCTGACATTCCACATAATCTTTGACACATCATCACATATTTTGGAATACTCAAGCATCTTCTCAAATCGATCTACCTTCATCAGTCAAGGATCTAGCCGATTGAACTTCATTGTTCTTTCCTTCTTCATTGTCTGAACTTCAGAATCCTATAACTGTATCCGCCAATCACCAATCTTGATGCAATTGCAACAGTAATCCAATAATATCATCAATATCACACACCTTCTATCACAAAACCCGATTCCATTCCCATGGGACGTATCGATCAAATCTTTCTTCTATGTTCCTTCACTGCTAAACCAATTCCTTGTCTTCACCAAATTGACTATAACTTTCATGAAACTCATCATACACATATGTGATCATAGATGTAGCATTATACAAACATCTAGATCCTATGTGTCAAATTGCACACCAGAATTCACAACATAACTTGCAATTCATCTTCTACATCATAACTTGGTACACCAAGAACATAGTCATCTACCTAAGAACACCTAGGTTGACATCAATGACAAAAACATAAACGAAAAAACTCATCATCAATCCATCAACATACTTACTCATCTTATTTGCATCAGTTATGCCAACAATCTCCCCCTTTGGCATTGATCACACCACACTGGAAGCAATACCAAACATGTTCTTGAACCACAACACTTTGTCTACATCATATATTATTTCTAAGTAGTCTTTGTAGTCTCATTAGCTTCTCTCCCCTATTTATCTTCTCTTCATAGTTCATCTCCCCTTTTTCTATTCTACTATTCCCCCCTTTGACAACAATGCCAAAGGTGTCATAGTTCTCAAGACTTCATCTATCCGACTACTCCCCCTAAGGAGCAGTCCTCTTTACATCAATCCATTGAAAAATAAAATAGTAATAGCTACTGGATTGATGCAACATTTGCATCTTAATTCTACCTAGGTAAGGGCATGACCCCCAAATTACCTCTAAGGTACTCAAAAGTATCCTTAGGAAGTGGTTTGTTAAAGATATCTGCAATTTTCTCTTTAGTTGGAATGTACTCCAACCTCACCTCTTTCTCCTACACATGTTCTCTCAATAAAGGATACTTAATAGCAATGTGTTTGGTCTTCGAGTGCATTTTTAGGTTCTTGGAAATATTTATAGCACTACTATTATCATAGTAAATTGTCACCGGTTTTGTTACCTTCTCCATAATCCCTTCTAGGATTTGCTTAATCCAAGCTACCTGTGTGCAATCGATAGTTGATGCCACATATTCCACTTTAGCTATAGATTGAGATATGTAATTTTGTTTCTTTCTTGTCCAAGACACAAGCCTACCACCTAGAAAGAATGCACTACCACTTGTTCTCTTTCATTCATCTATATTACCTGCCCAATCAAAATCAATAAAAACCACCTTCATGAGAATACCATAATCCATAATCCATAGTGCCTTTTAGATATCTAAAGATTCTCTATACTACAACCATGTGTGACTCCTTCGGGCTTGACTGAAAACTTGCAACTATGCCAACTGGTTGTGCAATATCCGATCTACTATGTACAACATTGTGTAGCTTTTTAATAATGGACCTTTATAAAATGGCATCAACAGACTTAGATTCATCATCCTTGGATAGTTTACAACCTATAATTATGCGGGTACCAACCGGTTTAGAATCTTTCATGCCAAAAGTCTTCAACACCTCCTTTACATATTTAGATTGACTTATGTATATTCCATTGTCTAACTGTGATACCTACAGTCCTATGAAGGATTTGATTTCCCCTATCATTGACATTTCAAATTCTTTTTTCATCTCATCAACAAAAGACATACTCATCTCATCATCACCACCAAAAATTATTTCATCAACAAAGACTTTAGCAATTAATATCTTTTCACCTTTAACCTTTAAGTAAACATTACTATCATCAGAAGTCCTATTGAAACCAATCCAAATGAGATAAGAGTGTAATCTTTCATACCATGCTCTAGGGGATTGCTTTAGATCATACAATTCTTTTTTAAGTTCACATACCATGTTTTTGTCCTTAGTTAATGCAAATTCATCTAGTTACTCAATATAGACCTCTTCTTCTAGAATTCCATTCAAGAACGGTGATTTGACATCCATTTGATAGACTTTGAATTTTTTGAATGCAACATAAGCAAGTAGTATCTTGACACCTTCCAATATTTCTATAGGAGAAAATGTCTCACCATAATCCAAACCTTCTTCTTGTGCATAACCCTTATGCAAAAGTCTTTCTTTGTTTTTTACCACTTCTCATTTAATTTATTTCTGAAAACCCATTTTGTACCTATCACATTTTTGCCTTCAAGCCTTGGCACAAGATTCCAAGTTTCATTCTTCTCAATCTAATCTAGTTCTTCATGCATATATCTCACCCAATCATCATTTTTAATTGCTTTCTTTATTTTTTTGGGCTCAAATTGTGATATCAGACATACATTTTCTCTAACCTTACTTCTTGTCAACATAGTTGCATTATTATCACCAATTATTTGACCAAAAGAATGATTCCTTTTCACATACCTTGGGATCACTGGTTCAAACCTAGGAACTTCTTATTCTTGATTGTTCTTCTCTATTGGTCTAGACTCCTCTGATTCAATAAACTCCATTCCCCAATCTGCTCATGTCTCCTTTTTGCTTGTTTCCTCATATTTCTCAGGAAATTTATCAATCTTTACATTAGCACTTTCAATAATTTTATTAGTCCTTTTATTAAAACATTTGTAAGCCTTTCTCTTAGTTGAATAACCCAAAAATATGGCTTCATCACTTTTGGGATCAAATTTTCCAAAAAAGTCATCTCTTTTTATGTAACAAGTACTTCCAAAAAATTTGAAATACTTTACACTTGGAGAATGACCATACCATAATTCATAGGGTTTTTTTTTGGTTCGCTTCTTCACTTGCACCTGGTTCAGAGTATAAATAGTAGTACTGATTTATTCTCTTGAGTAGATCTTCAATACATCTCCCTATATCAACATAGTCCTTGTAGCATCAACAATTGTTTTGTGCTTCCTCTCTATAACACCATTTTGTTTTGGAGTTCACGGAGTAGACATATGTCTTTTTATACCATTCTCTTCACAATACTTCATAAACTCATCTAATGTGAACTCACCTCCTCTATCCAATCTTAATCACTTCATACTTTTTCCTGATTCCTTCTCCACCAGTGCTCTGAAAGCCTTGAGCTTACTGAACGCATCTGATTTCTCCTTAAGAAATGTGACCCACATAATTCTTGAATAATCATTAGTAAATAGGATAAAATGTTTATCAACATTATAACTCATTTGTCTCATAGGACCGCACAAATTAGTATGCACTAAATCAAGTATATTCTTTAATGAATAAGATTTTATTTTGAAAGATGTACTAGTTAACTTACCAAGTTGACACTCTTTACACATGAAATTATTTGGTTTCACAAGTTGTGGCATTCCTCTTACTGCATTAGTCTTTCTTACCTTCACCAAGCTATCAAATTTCACATGGAAAAACCTTTTATGTCATAACCAACTATCTTCAATCTGAGAAACCAGACAATTGTTAAATGTAATGTTCAATTGAAATAAGTTACCTCTAGTTTTCCTTCCAGTAGCAATCTCATCACTGGAACTTCCAATGATCCTGCACATTCCTCCTTTAAACTCAAGTTTGTATCCTTTGTCATTAAGTTGAACCACACTCAACAAGTTATGTGTTAAACCTTCAACACAATAGACATCATCTGTATTGCTTTTTCTATTAAAGGAAGTGGTACCTTTACCTTTCACTAACTAGGGTGAATTGTTTCTAAACCTCACAAAACCACCATCAAATTCATTGAATTTAATAAACTTACTTTTATTGGTCATGTGATATGAGCACCCACTGTCTATTATACAGTCATCATTTTGTCTGATATGTGAAACACATGCTATTACTTCCTTTCACATTTTCTTAAGTAGTCATGAGACATAAATAATAATACATAGAAATATTAGATCTCACCAAATTCAATTGGGTAAGAAAAAATATTCTTACTGTTCCTAATTGAAAAAGTAATTTCACTTTCTTTGTCTCTTGTAGGATGACCTTCCTTAATAGAAACAAAAAAAATTCCTCTTTATCATTTTCATCAAATTCTTCATCGGTTACACCTTCATCCATAACCATATAACATTATTTCTTAGGCTTTCCTTTGTACTTCTTGTATTTGTCCTTATCCTTGTATTGTTCTCCATTAGGGAACCTAGCAACGATGTGACCAATCTGGCTACAAGAGAAATATTTTAAAAGTAATTTACATTTGTACTTACGGGTTCCTCTAAGTAACCTCCTTTCTATCAATGCTTCAAGTTCTCCTTTTCTGTTCTATTCCTTCAAAATAACATCTAAATCCCTAGTGAAACTAGACACTATCAGATTTAGTCATCAAATATTTACTTTTTCTTGTAGGAAAACTTACCACATAATCCTTAAAAGTAGTTTCAACCTTCGGAATAATGTTATCATAATTATTAAGCTCAAATGTTGTAAGCTTACTGATCAGTCCCTCAATAGTCACTTTATCAAATTTTCTCCGCTCATTAATTGAAGACACTCTAATGGCATAAGAAGGTAACAAGGTTCTTAACATCCTACTTACCACAACTTCTTCTTCCATGGTACCACTTGTACCTTTGATTGCAACAACATCTTTGATTCTTGCACCATATTGAGCATTGATCTCTCCTTCTACTATTTTCATATCATCATATTTTCATCTCTTCTCTTGACTTTTACAAATGTTTGTCACCTCCATAGAATTTTCAAGTTTATTCCAAACTTCATAAGTTGTTTTAAGACCTTTTACATCAATATATTGAGTATCAGAAATGGTACTTACTATGGATTCTTGTGCTTGTGTGTTCTCTTACTTCTCCTTCAAATGATCTATAGTTAGGGTTCCCTAAGGCACCGTATATTGAATTTCAAAATGCTTCTAGTATTGATCACCCATATCTCTTATGTATAACTCCATAATGTCTGCCCATACTAGGCTGTTATTTTTTGTGAACTTAGGAACCTTCTTTCTAAACATCTTGTTAATCAGATCTTTTTAGAGTAATAAGTTGTTTTCTTATTAATTGAATCATATTGATTTAATTATTAAGTCACGTATTATCTCTTTCTGCTTAAGCTAAACTTTAAGCATATAATAATTAATCATTTTATTAATTATTATTATGCAACCTAGGTTTCCTTTTAGGGTTTTGATCTCCTTTTATAAGGATCGATCTCTCTTATAAACATAATTCAATAGATTATTCAATATTGAATTGCAACTTTTGTTTTTTCACATCAATGATTTCGCCTCTCTTGTGGATCAATGCGTTCAGGCCTCCATAGTTGTTTACTTCTCTCCTTCTGTGACCGGTGTTTACATGTAGGTGTTTTTGAGAGATTTGGTTTTCTTTCTCATCAAATCCAACTCGATATCAGAGCTTCAGATCTGTATGTCCATGTCCTCTTCTTGAGAGATTCAACATTGTTTGTCAGATCTACGTATTTAGAGGATTTTTTGTAGGATTTTTGGGACCTCTTTTTCTGGTCATTTTGGGCTAAAATGAACCTCACTATTGTATTCAGAGCACCCAAGAACCCCTATTTCCATATAAAATTTGTCCAATTTGGAAAAATTTATATTCTGTGGCAAGATTTTTTTGCACTGGGGTTGTTCGACCCTAGCACGCATTCTGAGGTGGTAACTATTTATTGGAGCCTTTTGGGCTCAAATTTGGACAAGTTGACCTTTAAGGCAAAAAATAATTTGCATACCAGGGTCGTACGACCCTAGTACACATCCTGAGGTGGGTGTAAAAAAAATTGTAAAGAGAGGGGGCCACCTGGGTGCCACCCATTAGCCACCACTGGTGACCATGGTCACCACCCACCGGGTCGCGGTCACCGTTGGTGTAACCGTCGAGCAGGTCATGGTGACAACCATGGTAATGGTAGGGGTAACCGCCAACGAGACATGCAGTCAAAGCTAACTACAAGAGATCAGCCCCTAACCACGCCAACCAACGGTCATATGTAGAGCCATGAGCTTAGTTATGCAGCCCCCAATTTGTAGCCCCTTGGTCACCTAGATGACCATGGACCCATATTTTTTGGCCCCAGGGGCCTATTGGCTTTTGTAGTGACATCCATTTGGCCATCAAATTTAAGCATGTGAATGCTGATGTCAGCACTGCATCAGCACATTTGGACACCATTTTGGGCCCTCCAAAGTAGCTAGTGGTTTTTTTCTCATAGTTTGAGCATACAGTGTTGAAATCGAGAAAATGAGATATCCTCATAAATCCCTTTATGAGATCTATCCAGATTTGGAGGTTTGAATTTATGATTTTGATTTTTTGATGGTGTTTTTTGTTGTCAAAGCCAAAAGTTCCTTTTGCACTCCAAGAGACATATCTTGCACATCCAGACCCCATTTTTGGCAAATGATATATCATTGGAAATCTTGTTATATGATCTTTCCATTTCTATGATTCATTTTTCCATATTATACTCCAAGTATTTTTTATTCATTTTTTTTCATTTCTGCACTCTGGTGAATATCTTGGATGTTTCAGGTCCTGGGATATCTTCCTTTTGTGGGATGACTCATTTTAGGTTGTTCTTCTTGTTTCAGCAACCTTTTGTAATCTTTGATCATTGTATACATCTTTTGTAAGAATTATTTTATGCAAACCCACTGAGATAAAGTGTCATTCTATTGCATGCTTGGGATCTTGCACATGTTTGTGCCATTTGTATTCACACTTCATTATAAAGTGTAGGGGGTTTGATGGTTTCATTTTTTTTTCCATATACCTTTTTCAAGTGAGTATTCCTCCAATGACATTACCCTCAAGATGTATTTATTTGTGTTTTTACTCTCTCTGCACCTTCGATGTTCCTGGTTCTTCATCATGCAGTTCATATTGGATATTATTTTCAGTGTATCTGTCATTTCTCCCTTGTCATAATTATGGACAGGTTTCTACTGATTGTTCTTCTTCTTCCTTGGTTCGATGGAGCACGAGCTATGTATTCAGTATTTGTTCCTATGTACTAGGCGGATGCAGTGGCTGGGTACCTATGCATTTCAGTGAGATGGATCTTTTACCATATGGACACTCTTTCTTTCCTATTTTTGGAGACACTCTTCCATCTTTGATTGATCATCTCTTTAGACTTTGGTGTTTTTATGTCATCTGTATCTTTGAGTTCAGTTGTTTGCCTCCTAATTTGAGCAGTGTCTTTTGATGGCACTCATACAAATTTCAGTCTTCTATATCTTTGAGTTCAGTTGTTTGCCTCCTGATTTGAGAAATGTCTTTTGATGGAACTCATGCAGATTTCAATCTTCTCTACCTCATCATGTTCTATTTCACTTGAAGATCTTTAAATCAGCGGTTTCTTTTTCACAGAGTTTGCAGCTTCTTTCTTTAGTGATGTTCTACATGTTCATCCTTGTTCCTATTTTCTAGAACATTCCCTAGTTGTGGAGGCTTCTTCAGTCCTTCAAACTAGTCTTCGTCTCTTTTTCGAGTAGAGTTTTTCCCATGTAGTTTTCTCTATTTATTTTCTTTATAGAGACTCTCTTTTGTACTTCGGTACCTAATCAAGCCTTTGTTGTCGGGACCCATTTTCTTTCAGTAGTTCTTTCTAAGTTTTTAGCTTCTCCCAAAGTTTATCTTAAGTGGGGGTGTTAGTAATAAGTTGGTTGCTTATTAATTGAATCATATTGATTTAATTATTAAGTCACTTATTATCTCTTTCTACTTAAGCTAAAATTTAGGCATATAATACTTAATCCTTTTATTAATTATTATTATGCAACCTAGGTTTCATTTTAGGGTTTGTATCTCCTTTTATAAATATTGATCTCTCGTGTAAACATAATTCAATAGATTATTCATTATTGAATTGCAAATTTTTTTTGCACATCAATGATTTCTCCTCTCTCATGGATCAATGCATTCAGGCCTCCATAGTTGTTTGCTTCTCTCCTTTTGTGACAGGTGTTTGTATGCAAGTGTTCTTGAGAGTCGTGGGTTGTTTTCTCATCAACACCAACAGATATTTGTCTCAAGCGGTTAAGCTTATCACCAAGAGGACCTAGGCTCAGATAGCAATTGTTGGAATAATCAGGTCCTAAGATTACTAAAATGGGGGGTGAATCAGTAATCTACCAATAAACACAAATCTGATCTGATAAAATGTATCCTTCAAATCCTCACCACATGCATGCAATAAGTAACCTTTACTTGTAGTAAGACATACACCAAGAAATAAGCATCCACACAAATTTAAAACATAACACAAGTATTTTTCATATGGAAACCCAAAAGGGAAGAACCACTATTGGAATGATTCCCATGAGTAATAAAGTACTCTTTTGAAGTACACCTAATTAAGAGCTTAGCCCTATTGGGAGCTTACAATAAAGTTTGGTTAAGAATAGACCCTATTAGGAGCCACCTGATTAAGGGATTTACCTCTAGCCCTGTTAGAAGCTTTACCCTATTAGGAGTATGTTGGAAATTTGGCTGATTTGATTACATAGATGTTGTCATTATGGAAACATATGATCCACATGAAGATCACACAGGTCAAAAAGCAAGTATGATAGAGCGCATTGCAAATTTGTCTAAGTGTGAGACAGTATTTTTACTAGTGAACCTAGACACAGTTTTTGTTTGTGAAGTTGATTGGAGTAATTTCAGTGCTTGCACACTTGAACATAGACTCTATGATGACTATTGAACACCCAACTCAGAGCACAAGTCAGTATGACATGTACGGAAGAAGTTATGACAGTTTTACCGAAGATAGTGTCAAGCCGACAAGATAGAATATGAAGACAAAATGAGTAAAGAGTTAAGGGATTATTTTGTTTATCAAAATAATGACTTAACAATATAAAGGGGAAACATCCTATATGTTAACTCTTGGATAAATTTATTTGTATAAATGTAATTGTAATTGTAAGAAAAAAATAGTGGACAATAGATGTATAGTGAAGTGATATGATGTGAAATATATGATGCATATGTAATAGCAATAGTGAAAGAGCAGCGAAGAGATATTGATGCAAATAGTATAAGGTTATGTACCTTAACCTATTTTTGATTAGTGTATATTGTACATTACTTTTTTGGGCAATGGGCTCATCTGGTAATCACATTTTGTACTACCAACTCCTAACACGGTTGAGGCTTCTAACAAGGCCTATAGTCCCTTAATCAGGACTGATACACTATATGCTTGTAATAGACTCCTAATAGGGTCAACATCCTTAACAAGATACTTTTGATTAGTGGATCTTTGTGGGTACCATCCCCACCGGGGTTTTCCCTTGGTCAGGGTTTCCTTGAGAACAAATAATGTGTTATGAGTTCTTTAGTTTTATTGCTATGCATGTTTTTTAGCTTCTTATGTTATGCATGTATAAAGATAATCAGTTATATCCATAATTGGGCAAAAGATAAAGTTTGTAGAATACTGATTCACCCCCCCCCCCCCCTCTCAGTATTCCCTATTTCTAACAATTGGTATCAGAGCTTAGTTACTTGAAAAAGAATCATTCAAGGAAAGCCTAGCAGCTTGAGTAAGATCTCTATGGATATGGATCAACTACAAAAGAATCTTGAAGAAGCTCTTGAATAGATTGACTTGCTTATTATTGAAAAAGATACTTTGAAAATAAATTATGATGATGCAAAGAACCTCATTGAGAAACTGAAAAACAAATTGGAAGATCTGAGATCTGAAAAGGAATCTGAAGTTCTTATTGAAGATTGTGATGACAATTTAGAAAAAGCAAATGAGATCCTTAAGCATGAACTGAAGATAGCAAATTTGAAGCTTAATTTGAAAGATGGAAATGGAAAGAATGAAGCAAATCTGAAATCTGAGAATGAAAGTCTAAAGACTGAAAATGAAGGACTAAAATCTAAACTTTGTAAAGTAACATCTGAACTTGAGAAAGTCAATTTGCAGTATGATGAACTTGAGAAAATACAATAAGATTGTGAAAGGTGAATTGACTCAATCCAAACAACAACTTGAGAGGCTATATTCAACTAGTGAGAAGATTGATGAACAAATATCTTATCAAAAACCATTCTATGATAAGACTGGTCTTGGATTCAACACTTTTAAAGCAAATGATGAAAGCAAGGAACCAGATCTGAAAATATCTGAAAGCATAGATGAGAAGAAGTCTGATGAGATCAACAAATCTGAAGATACACCTAAAGAAGAAGAATTACCGAAGCAAGATGAATCACCCAAAGGTATGCAAAGAGAATTCAAAGGTAGATGTTTTGCTTGTAATACTATTGGTCATATGAAGAGATATTGCACAGGTAAGCAATTTAAACCTCTTAATGGTTATTGTTATAATTGTCATGGTTTTGGACATAGAGCTATTGAATGTAGGAAACCTAAATTCATTGAGAATAATGATAGTAGTAGAATGTTTAGGAATACTAACAATGCAGATAAGAAACCTACTGAAGATATGAATAGAAGAAATGGAGTAATATGTTATAGATGCAACAAGGTTGGACACATTGCTAGAAACTGCAGATCATAAATCAATCAATCTAGACCAAGATATGGAAACAATGGAATTGTTTGTCAAATATGCAACAAGATTGGACATACAACAAGGTTTTGCAGAATGAACAATAGAGTTTTTCATCCTAATCCTAATCCCATAAATCATGCAAGAAGAAATGAAGATGCAAGTAACAGTTAGAAAGGATGTTGTAGTAAATCAGATGAAGTGAAGTTTATCAAAAGCACAGATCAAGGAGAAATATTCAACATTGAAGGTAATCAGGAAGGTGAAGTATCAAAAGGTAAGAATGAATCTTTACCTGACCCATCTCAAAGTACTTAATTTATGAAAATTATAATAGAATAGGAACTTAAATTAGTGTAGAAGTAGATATATGATGAACTGAGTCTTGTGCAGTTAATGCAAGGTAGTTTATGATGTTCTAATGCTATGGTTAAGAGCGCAAAGAAAAATATTGTGTTTTGCAAGATCGCAAGAAGTTTTAAGTTTTGCAGGTTAGCAGAAACAACTTTTTGGAAAGAAACGGCAAAAGAATTGAATGCGATGTCAGATATAAGTGAGATTGAATTAATAAAAGGTCATGATCAGTATTATTTGATCATCAAAGTGAATTCAAGTGTTAAGGAGATCAAAGAGCAGTGTTTGGAAGCATTTTGCAAGGATTTGGAGAAGAATTTTGTGCCGAATCTACGCAAGCCCTAAAATTGCAAAATTAAGGTATTTTACTTGACAGATCTTTTAAGCAATAAAGGAATTTGAAGAAATCATGGATGTTTCTTTAATACACAATGTCAGAGATAAGAATAGAACTAAATTGAAAAGGGAACTAGTAGAACCCTTGGAAGATGATCCTAGGTTTGCTTTATCATCCGTACGAGATGAAGTTTTACACCTAGAGAATGTCAAAAGTTATCTTGGATGCAAACTAGAGACAATTAGTGATAGTGATTTCACAAATGAATATCAGAAGATTTACAATTAGGATATGACACTGAAACAAGGTTTTGAATATTTGGAACATAATGAAATTGTTAAGTATGCATTACAGTATGAATTTGATAATGAAGAATGCACTAAGATTATCTTAAGCAGAATTCATAATGGAAAGTTTTGGTTAGAAGATAGAATGATAGATATTACAGCTTATTTGATTCATGAAGTCACTCGATTATCTAAAACTAGAGCTATTCATTTAAATGAGAAAAACATAAGGAAAATAGTCATTGACAACACAAATTCATCCTATAATGGTAGAGGAATTGTGATTAGTAAGATCAAACAAGGTGATGTGAGATACTTATGCAAGATCCTAACTACTAAGTTTTGTGCAAATTCAAGAGAGGATGACATGGAAGCTGGAATGATACATGCAGCCTATCTAATGTGTGTTGACAAGGTACAAGTTGATATGTGTGAAATTCTAAGAATTCAATTGTTTGAGAACTTGGAGAAGATTAAGAAAACTAAGTATACACAGTTTAGGTTCTCATCCTTAATCGCCTATATGTTTTTTCATCTATTGAGGAGATTTCCTTACACCATTGGAAATGACTGGAATGATGGACAAAATACAATGGAAAGGATTAACCTAGTGTACAGAACACATGTTATTGACAAAGTAAATGAGAGTGCAGTACTGGTAATCAAGACATATCAGAATATTGTGTCTAGTAGATCAAGGATCCCAAAGTCTCTTGTGGAAAAGTATAAAGATGATATATGTTTTATGGTGGATACTGACTTTACCTATATTGAAGCAGTATAGCCTAGAACAGAGTTCATAGACCCTCTTGGCTATGAGATATCTGAGGTAGAGACAAAAGATTATGTTAGCAGGTTACTTAAGTGTAAGTTGGACACTCAGTGTAATAGGTTTGGAACCTTTGAGGAGAACTTCAACTCCGCAAAGACCTTAATTGAAGAGAAACGGTCTAAGAAGAGAGTTGAGAGCACTATAAAGAAAATCCTAAAAGATATAGGGATGACAATGTTGACTTGGTGGTCAACACCTCCTTGGAGATTCATGACATGGCTTAACCGCCTCCCATGGATCGGGTTAAATTTGGCATTTGTATCAAACATTGATAGTTCGAGCTTTTGGTGCAATGACAAATGATTCCAACAATTGGTATCAGAGCCTTGGGTCATGGGTTTGAGTCTCCCTTCAGTGGGTGTTGAAGGCCCAGTCAGTGCTGAGGGGGAGATTGTTGACTTGGTGGTCAGCACCTCCTTGGAGATTCGTGACATGGCTTAACTGCCTCCCATGGATCGGGTTAAATCTAGCATTTGTATCGGGCATTGATAGTTCAAGCTTTTGGTGCAACGACAAATGATTCCAACAGACAGAGCATGAGTTTTTAGTAGCAAAGAAAACAACAACAGCAATCAGAGAGAGTGGACAAAAAGAAGTTTTGTCTATCCCACCTTTATCATCAATTGTAGTATAGCAGGAAGAATCACAAGTGAAGGTGAAAGTGGAAGAAATTGAGATGGATCAAGAAGAAAAGATGTCCACTAGATCCACTTCCTCCACACGTATAAAAAGAGTAAAGGAAAGTGCTATTGGACCAGGAAAGAGACATAAAACTTTAGTGCAACCAGTTCCAAGAAAAATTGCAGAAATAAAAGATGATGTCACTACTGTTAAGAAGAAAGCTTGGAAACCCAAAGTTGAAAAGCTTAATGAGAAGATCATCGAGGATGGAGACTTTACAAGAATGAACAAGTACTATGATCTTTATGATTATACAGATAGACTAAATCTGGAGAATGCAGTTGTAAAGCATATGATTTTGGCTAACAATCCCTGTTTGATTAAGGGAAAATGATCTATTACCCTTGATGGTAAGAATAGTACTGATGATGTCTTATATGTTGAAGATTTGAGACATAACTTGTTGAGTGTTTGACAACTACTGGATAAGGGCTACCGATTGGAATTCATGGGAAGAATGTGCAAAATCATTGGAATTACTAGAAATCTAATTGCATCTGGTACACAAGCTACCAAGTAATCTATTTCATTTAAAAATTGTTAAGAATAAGTGCTTTGTTTCTAAGATTGATGATATTTGGTTGTGGCATATAAGATTTTTTCATGTGAACTTTGATAATATGGTGAAGGTTAGCACTACTAATGTTGTAAGAGATTTTCCTAAGCTAATGAAGCCTAACAAATTGTACAAAGAATGTCAATTGGGTAAGCTGACTAGATCTACTTTTAAGAATAAGATATACACTTCAAATGGATTTCTAGATCTAGTACATACAAACTTGTGTGGTTCTACTAAGACAAGAAGTTATTATGGTGATAGATACTTTATGCTATTTATTGATGATAATTCAAGGATGATGTGGGTTACATTTGTGAAAGAGAAATCAAAAGCCTTTCAGAAATTTTAGATTTTCAAGATGATGGTTGAGATAGAGTCTGGGTAGAGATTGAAGTGCTTACAATTAGACAGAGGTGGAGAATTCATATCTGGTGAGTTTTATGTTTTTTTGTAAAGAACATGGGATAAAGAGGAAGACTTATGCTTTGTGAATCCCGCAACATAATGGTGTTATAGAGTGAAGGAATAGAACTATTTTGGGCACAACTAGAACCATGATGATTAAAGGAAATGTTCCACAAGTCTACTGGAGAGAAGTAGTGAGCACTACAATATGCACTTTGAATCAAGTACAGATAAAGCAAGGAACCGATAAGACTCCTTATGAACTTTGGTATGGTCATGTTCCTACAGTGAAGTATTTTAGAATTTTTGGAAGGAAATGTAATATTAAGAGAGATGAGGATATTGGAAAGTTTGATCCTAGAAGTGATGAAGGGATGTTTCTTAGATATTCTACTAAGAGAAAATGATATAAATGTTATAACGATAGACTGAAGAAAATTGTTGAAAGTGCAAATGTCAAAGTAGATGAAAATGTGCAGATATCAAATGGAACTTGCAAGTATGACATAATTGAAGAGGATAACCAGAATTTGGGAGCACATAATCATATTCAAGATTAGAATGGTCCAAAAGAACAAGGTGAACCTTTGGAAAATGAGGAGGATGTTGATATCGAAGGGTATATACTAAGGCTAGTTTGAAGACTCCACGGTATGTAAGGATTAATCATTCTGAAGATGTTATTATTGATGATAAGCTTAGAGGTGTTCAAACCAGAGGAAGAATTGATAGAGAGGAAAAATGTTTGTTATCTGAAAGTGAGCCTAAAGATTGAAATGAAGCATGTAATGATGAAATTTGGGTGAAAGTGATGAAAGAAGAGCTTGATCAAATTGAGAAAAATAAGACCTGGATTCTTGTGCCCAAACCTATGAACAAATATGTGATCATAACTAAATGAGTATTCAGAAACAAGTTGAATGAAGATGGTAAGGTGATTTAGAACAAAGCATGATTGGTATGCAAAGGATATTCCCAAATGGAAGGTGTTAGTGACCAGTTTTCTCCCTTTCTTAAAATTGATCCAAAGACTTTTATTAATCATGAAACGAAAAAGTTAAGACATGGCACTAACAATTGAGTTTCTTTAATAGAAAAATCTCTGCATATTCACAAGGTGCAGCTGCCTCGCTAGTAGATTTTCAATACAATCTTAATCAACAAAGAATTGAAACATCTATGCTTTTAACTAGAAAACACATAAGGCAAAATATTCAATTCATCAAAATGAAAATAATGTGCAGATTTTAAAGAAACATTCACTTTCGACACTATGTAAAATTATAAATACTTAAAACTAAAATTTTTGTACTGATTCTCTCTATTACTCCAAGCACAAAATCAACTCACATCACAGTTAAGCTTCATTCAATATAACTCATTTCCATATTAAAACAAACTATATATTGATAAACAACAGTATTTATCACCTCAGAAGCTCAAACATATATATAACACCATAAGATATTGTATATATTCAATCATATTAGTTTTCAGAAAAGCTTAAAGCATATACTTTCAAAAATAGTTTCCAAAATCTCAGAGAGCTGACCCGAAATAAGTCTTAAGTTTTTTAATATATAGCCATGCAGGGCTTTTAAAACTAGCTCGATTAAAACTATCTTTTACCAGAGGTAAATTGTTTTGATCTAAATAATTGTCTTAACCGTAAAGAAATAAAAATAGAACTGGGTGTAAAATGCCTCCAAAATAGAGCCAGGTGTCTTTGGGAACTAAGGTTTCAAGGTTGATGCTAGCTGAGCTGCTTTCAAGTCTTCAAATGCTACAATGAATGCAGAAATTACCTGCTAATGTGGTAGGCCAAGGTAGTTAATCCTCTTCTTCCACACCTCTTTATCCTTTTTAACTAGAGCTATCTTCTCATGATGCATCTCTAGGTGTTTTTGCTAAAGCAGGATCATTGACTCTATGCATGCGACTTTAGAAAAGTCTTGTACAGTCAGTGATTTTATCTTCTGTAACTTGTAAAACTGGACCTTGATACTTTTAATCACCTACTCACCTGATCTATTTGATTCTTCTTTGGCTTCGAAAAATTGCTTATCTACCTAGTCCATGTCACTCGAGATGATGTCTTTAATTATTCCCAATCCTTTTAGGAGATCCTTAAATTCAGAAATTACTTATACTATGGCCTCATTCCTCCAATCGATGCATTCTTTTAAAACATACAAAGTTTTATCATCTAACCCTAGCACTGGCTTTTCTGCAGACCATACTCCTGAATTTCTTCCATCCACTGGAGTTCCCTTATCAAGGTAGCCCCTTATGTTTCCCATTCATTAATATTTACTTCAACCTTCTTTATCAGGTTGCTGGCTTCAATCTAAGATTGATTCAAGTAGGTTAATTTTTTAGCAGCTTCAGATTTTACATGCTCAACCCATTCTTCAAATGTTCTGGTGATGACCTTATTCCTCTGTATCTGATCCAGAAACCTCTAGTTATCTGGATATTTGATGTCAATAGAAGTCGGCATCTCACTCAACAGAAAAGGTTCTGGATGCTGAATGGCATGAATATATTGAGCCATGCTCTCCATTGCTTCTTTCATTTCTTGTTTGTCTTTTGCATCTTTCCAAACCCTGTTAGCAATTTTTCTATTTGATACCTCAAATATTTTCATATTGGCGGCTCTGTTATCTCTTCCCATATCAACTTTAGACACTTGGAAATCCTAAGTAGAAACTTCCCCATCTCCTTTATCACTCATTGGTTTTGCAATTTCTGCCACCCATCAGCCAATGTTCTCATCAAACTCAATTCTAGACTCAGTCTCTGGGTTTTTAGCCTTTGGAGTCTTATCCAGACACTTACTCACTACATCCTCAATGGGAAAGGACAGAGGAATGATTCTTCTCCTTTTAGCAATAGAATTTTCCAACCATTGTGGGGCTGCAGTGGATTTCTTTTGAGTATCATAGTTGCTTAGGAGGGCTAGAGAATCTTTTGGAGAATTTTCAGTAACATCTTGCATCTGCTGACTATCTGACGTGTTAGGCAAACTAGAATCTACAAATGGATCTTCTTGTGGTTCTACTTTGGAAGGATCCAAATCTACAACTACACTCGGAATCACCTCTAGCTACTTAACTTTGTTCTTTATTTTGGAGCTCAATCGAGTGACCCGTGCGGTGGGATTAGCTTGAAGTTGAACTTGAACCTAAACTTTAGGGCTAGTTGGTTTAACTTCAAGTTCAATATTACTTGCAAGAGATTTATCAACAACTATGTTAGTTAAAATAGAAGCCTTTCTTGATGAATTTCTATTCCTCAGTTTCAATTGCTTTTTAGAAGATTGTGAAGTAATCTTAGGGGCCTTCTTTTCAAACAACCAAGTTTATGTTCTCTTGATCACACCAGCCATTCTCACTTGTAGGTCATCTTCTTCCATTTTTGTCCAATCTAATTTTGGAATAGGAATAGCTTCAACTCTCTCCAGAAAATGGGATTCAAGCACATCAACTTCCTCATCTTCTTCAACCCCACTTGTATCTAAATCCAATCTGATGGTGATAATTTTTCTTAGAGTCAATCTAGACCATAGCCTCTTCCTAACTTCAAACTCATCTGAACAGTTGGCCCAAAAGTCTTCCAATTTGGGAATGTGCATAAATGTGACAGGAACATTGAGGTTTGATTTAGCAAAACCCCTATAATCAAAATTAGTCCTAGAAGTGTAAGATTTCAACCTTAGAGAAAACAACTTGCCTTCCATTGCTAGAGCATCCTAATTTTTTTTACATCTATAATGGCCTAGCTCAATAGGAAACAAAACACCCAAAGACTTTTTAGGACTACTAGATTTTCATTCAACAATGACCAACTACCTGTAAATCTCTATTAAAACCACATTATCCAAGCAAACTCTGGGCAATCTTAGAGGCTCTCCATCAAAAGCCCCAACTCTAAGATATGTGAATTTGGGAAACTGGATAAAATGACACCCATATACATTTATTACTTGCTTTTCTTCCTCAGAGAGTCTACTGTTATCTCTTCCACGTAATTCAAAAACTAGCTTAGCTGAAAACATATCATTAACTATTTTGAATTCATTAGGAAACCTTTCATTCTGCAAGCATGTAAAATAATCTTAAATTTTCATATCATTAGTCCACAGTTCATGAGGAAGACCCTCCCAATTTCTACAACAGGAAAGAACATAAATGAGATAGGACGACATGTAGAAGGGAGTCAGGTTGGTCACATTCAGAAGTTCCTAATGAAGTCTTTCTACAATTAGGTCAGCCCAATCAATAAATTTCTCCCCTTCCAAAATCTTTTGAATAAAATAATACATCCAATCCTCCCAATGGAAGGCATGTGGATTTCCCTTCACTCTATTTAAAAGGAACATGATATCTGCAATTTCCTTACGGAAATGCTCAAATGTTAGGGGTTTGGGTAACCTTGATCCTCCTTTCTCTAGTTTCACCAACCATACTTGAACTGTCGAGGAACTATATCTCTTCTTATCCTCTTCAAACATGTGAGCCACTTCTGCATAGGTCCAAGGCTCATAAGGTTCTTTGTCTGGGATTCGTAAAGGTGCCATTAGCATTTCCCAGCTTATTTTAACTAGAACTTATCCCAAAGAATCCTTGACACATCTATTCTTGGCATCATATCTATTGGCACATTCTAATACAAGCTCAGGGAAAACTAAGGCTGGAAAAAAAGCAACAGCCTCCATTAACCCACTTCTTGCTAGTTTCTTGGAGAAAGAATTTTTCAAAGGCGTTTTTGACCCTACTACATAACTCTCCTAAATTCATATTAACCAAAGAAGTATCATAGATGTCTGGGAGAGAGATCAACAAACAGGTTCTACTTTCATCTTTCAAAAGTTTAGGATGAAATAGAGGCATCTTAACCAGGAAATAAGAGAAAATTTCACAATACAGTAACAACCTGCTTCAACAAACTGAAATTTGCAAGGAAGAAGATGACTCACTGTTTGTCTATGCACCAATTTTTTATGATTTTCTTACCGCAAACTTCGTTGCTCCTCCTTTCTCCTCAAGCAAAGACAAACAATATGCTTAGCAGTTCTTCATTTATTAATATGGCCATTAAAAATCTTGAATAAATCTTCGCAAGACAATTATAATAAATGTATTTATGAAGAAATGATTGATATGACATATTAAGTCACTCCTCATTTATTTTTAGGTTAAATTAGCATGAGTTTCTCGATTCCCCAAAACATCTTCTGATTACCATACTTTTTGCAATAATAACCCCCCTTTTCATCGCATCACCAACTGTCACATCCATAATTTACATGCATGAATTATCCCATCAAATTTGGTAACTTCGTACGACAACATCCCAAAATTGATTTGATACTTGTGTTTCTTGAAAAGGCAACTTTCCACAGGGTGAAAGAACAAACCTGTTGAATATTCCATGTGTTGGGAATCACACTTTGAACTTGAACTTGAACTTGAAAAAGTTCAAAGTTTAGGTTTGACTTTAAAAAGATTAACATACTTACCAAAGCAACCAACAAACATTGACGCTCTAAAACTCATAACGGCTTATGAACTTGAACTTGAACTTGACAAAGTTCAACTTCAACTTCAACTTAGGACTTTCATTGACCTTTAATTAGAACTGAGAGTAAGAAGAAGTCAAGGGTAACAACTGGCTCTAACTGGGGACCAGGAATCTTCAAGACCGAGGATGAACTAAGAATCTTTGGTTTCACAAGACAGGCTTTAACTTATTTAGTCCAGGATGACTCACCACAACAAAATCTTCTACTCCTACAAACACAACCCAAAACTTATATACAAGAAATAAAATGAAACTTACAACTAATAAAACTTGAGATCCTATCCATTATAGGATAGGGGTAGTTCATCTCCATCAACGTACTTCAATTTAAATGCATTCAGACCCAAAGCTTGAGAAATCTTGAAAGGACCCTTCCATAGAGACTCAAATTTTCCATGTGCCCCACATGGCTCCCAATGCTTATCCCAGAGTAGGACCTTATCCCCCTCCATAAATTTGTGTGGTCTAGTGTGGCGATCAAATATTTCTTTCACTTTTAGCTGATGACTAGTTATGTGATCTACTAATTCTGCTCTTTCTTCTTCAATTTTTGATAAATACATAACTCTCTTTTCTAATGAATCCTGGAAAACTTCATTCTCAATGCATATCTGCAACTTAGCAGAAGCTAACTCCAATGGGGGAGATAACTGTGCCTCAACTCCAAATACCATCTCAAAAGGTGACATTACGATAGCCCATTTTGGGGAAGTTCTATCCGCCCACAATGTTTCGTATAACTTCTTATGCCAATCCTTCCCTTTCTCTTCTACTAGCTTTTTCATGATATTAATCAGGTTCTTATTTGTGGATTCTACTTGACCATTTCCCTGTAGGAAATAATCTGAAGAGTGAGACAAATTTATCCCATGGTCATAGCAGACAAGCTAAATTTCTCGAGACAAAAAATTATGAGCATTGTCAGCCACTATTTTGAGTGGAACTCCAAACCTTGTAACAATGTTCTCCTTTAGGAATCTACAGACTACCTCAGAGGTGGTCACTTTAACTAGTATGGCCTCAACCCACTTGGTGAAGTAATCTATGGCTGTAAGGATATGAGTGTGCCTGCCACTTGAAGGTAAAGCAGCTAACTGGGGCTTCCCTGAGAAGAGCTTGCATTTCTCACAATTTGCCACCCACTTGTATGCGTCTCTGAATATCCTAGGCCAATAATAGAAATTTCTTAAGATCTTAAAAGCCGTCACATATGATGAGTAGTGTCCTCCACAGGCTTCATTGTGAAATTCTTGCAATAGTTTCTATTGCTGATCTTTATCAACACACTGCAAGAACATCCCGTCCAATCCTTTCTTGTACAAAACATTGTCCAAAATAACATATTTTGCTGCTTTTAGCCATAAATTCCTCTTTTCTTTATTTGATAGATGATTTGGGGCTTCTCCATAAGTCAAAAAGAATGCTACATCTAAGAACCATGAATCATTTATTATGATAAATAGACAATTGGGCAAACCTTGGTCCTCTTTATTTTCGGCCATCAATTTGCACAGACCTTGACCTCTTACTAGCTTTGTGGGTTTGATCTCCAAATCAAACTCTTGTACCTTTGCCACCCAACTAGCTCTATTATTAATAGTTACTTCCTGCTAAGTAAGGATACTTTTAACGACATAATTTGGAACAAAAACTATAGAATGTGAATGAAGAATGTAATATCGGAATTGTTTAACTTCCTTCACCACTGCAAATGCCTATTTTTTGGTTTGGGAATAGCATAACTCATGTTTTTTAAGTGGTATACTCATGAAGGAAATAGGCACCTCTTCATCTTTTTCATTCTTCTACAACAATAATCCAGACATTGTATGCTCTAACGCATAACAATAAATAATAAAATCCTTCTTAAAATATGGGTATATTAATGTTGGAGCATGAGCTATAGCTTCTTTTATTTTTTCAAAAGATTTGACTACTGGTTCATCCCATTTGAAATTCTTCTTTTCACTTAACAGATCCACCATTGGTTTTGACATCTCGGCAAAATCAGGAACAAACTTTCTCAAGAAGCTAACTTGACCAAAGAAAGATTTTATCCCCTTTCGACTGACAAGAAGACACAATTGTTGGATAGTTCTTACTCTTTCTGGATCAATCTTAATACCTTCATTTGAAACTAAATGGCCCAGCAACTTTCCTTCTGTCACATAGAAAATTGACTTCTTCGGGTTTAAAGAAACGCCATGATCCCTACATCTTTGTAAACCTCCTTTAAGTCTCTTAGATTATTCTTACGTCTTCTAGAGAAGACTGTCATATCATCTAAATAAATAGTAATTATTTTATTCAACAAGTGACCAAAAGTAGAGTTCATAGCCCTCTGAAATGTGGCTCTGACATTAATCAGTCCAAAAGGCATTCTTTTATAAGAGAATGTGCCCCACGACGTGGTAAAAGCCATCTTATGTTGATCTTCATCTGCAAAACTAATCTAGTTGTATCCTGAAAATCCATCAAGCAATGACATCATCTCTAAGCCAGCCACAATCTGAAGAATTTGATCCATTATAGGCAAAGCAAAGTTATCTTTAAGGCTTGACTGATTGAGGTTCCTAAAATCTACACAGATCCTAATCTCTCTATTTCATTTCCACACAAGAACTATGTTAGCTACCCACGTAGAGTGGTGGATAGCGAAGATAATGTGTGCCTGAAGAATTTTATCAATTTCTTTAAAGATAGCATCTGGCACCTTTGGGTTATAAGTCCTTAATTTCTGACAGAAAGGGGACGTCCCTAGTTTCAAAGGAATATGGTGTGTAAATTGTCCCTGTCTGAAATTCTTCAAATCATCATAGGACCAAGCGAAGACATCTCCATACTCTTTCAATAGCCTGGTAAAATGACCTTTCTCATCATCATCACAACACACCCCTAGGTTTACAAACTTTGGATTGTATTCATCTCCAATTTTAATTTTTTCATATTCACTTGAAGGGATATTATCTAGTATGAAAGGTTGGTTTAAATAACAATCCCTCCTATGAAAAAGCTTCTCTAACTCCATAAGTCCCTTCGGTATGGAGTTACCTTTAAGTTGAATCACTTCTTCTAAAGATTTGATCTCTTTTCCTAGACAAAATTCATGACACTCAGACTTTGATCCTTCAAAATAGTTAGTTGAAAACTTGTCCAAGCCCTACAAAAATTCATTAATGTGGGCGTCGTCTCTGAAAACTTGCCAGGAAAAATACTAATCAGGTACATTGGGTCTATGTATAACCTTAATTGTATAACAGTCTTCTGTGAAGTCCAGATGTGGAATTAGCAAGGATGTTGATCCCGCTAGAGCATCAGCCCTTGAGTTATATTCTCTTGGAATCACCTTAATTGAAAAAGCCTCAAACCACTCAAGTTCATCCCAGACCCTATTATTGTAATGCTTCAGTCTCTCATTTTTACTGAGAATAAATTCTTAACCTCCTTTACAATTAACTCTGCATCACCACGTGCTTTTAAAATCTTAATTCCCTTTTTCTTTTCTTCTTCTAGACCTAACAAAAAGGCCTCATATTCCATTGTGTTGTTTGTGTTCCCAAACTCTAGTTTGAATGAAATGGGGAGTTTGAGACCAGAAGAGGAAATAAGGACTACCCCTATCCCTGATCTTGCGGTAGAACAACTGCCATCAAATTCAAGAATCCAAGTAACCTCTTCATCTGCAACAATAGGACCTGAAACGTCATTCTCAAATAAGATAACATAATTAGCAAACTCAAACTCTTGATACAAAATCTGATATTTGGGGTCCTTTGAGGGAAAAATGGTATACTTGGACTTAGGTTTTGGGAGAAGAGAAACCTTCTTATTTCCTACAGGAACTATGGCCTGAGACCAATCCAATTTTATCTCACCACCTAAATCTCTACAAAAGGTTCTGCTTAGGAGCATTCCATAGCTAGCTGGAATATCAACTACTAGAATGGTTAGCTTCAATCTTTTATCAGGTAAGGCTGCTAAAGCAACTTGAGCATCCTTGATTTGACCTATGAGTGGGACCTATTTATCATCCATGGAATAGCATCGGCCAAAAGTGGCAGTCATAGGGAGATCTAATGCTTTGGCCACAGAAGAGGGCATGATATTATCTGAGGCCCTTGAGTCAATGATACAGTTATTCAACTTGAAACCATGAATGAACAAAGATACATAAAAGGGCTCTGGTTTCAAGCTAGAGGGAATAGTGGAAATGGGCTTTTCTGCAGGATTTTGTTCAACTTTGTCCTCTCTATTTATAGTCTCTCCTTTAAAATATGCATTATTAGTCTATTGAGATTTAGGTTCAACAGAGGAACCTTTGACATAATTAACCAGTTTATCTAGCTCCTGAGGGTTCATTTTTAAGTAATCCGCAGTAGAGATTTGTATTCTGGAAGTTTTACAAAAATCAACTATATTAAAAGGAGATTTAGATTCAAACCTTTTTAAGATTTGTATCTCTAGACCACTTGTCTTCGGGACCTTGTAATTATCACTAGTTTGACTTGCAAGATCTTTGGTTGCTGACGTTGACCAAGCACTTGCTTTCCCTCCGTGCTAATTTCTTGTCAAAACTAAGAAAGAAGGATCCCCTAAAGTTACCAATATGTCACCACCCCTTTCGGAGTCCAATTCATATTCAAAATAGAAATTTCCAGAGTCACCAGGTATTTTAGAGGATATGTCTTCAACAGTCACCTTCGCTACAGCTTCTTTTTCAGCTTCAAGCTTCTCATGACGTATGTTTTCAGGGCATGCACCCCCTTCATGTTCATCGATAAGATGAAAAATACACATGTTGCTTTTGCTTGGAGGAGGCTCAATTTGAAGTCTCTGTTGTGTAGGAGGTAAACTGAAATGCTTGCCTGAGCTTGAGGTTCCTTGATTTGGATATTTGCGAGGGACATCTTGATAAGGACTGATAGCTTTAGGTAACTGCCACTTAATTTTTATTAGGTCATTCATCAATCTTTGGATTACATGGTCTAATGATGAAGAGCTAGAGGGCTGAGAACTAGGTGTTTATATATCTTTTCTCCATTTACCACTTGTGATGAGGTCATCTTCCAACTCAATGGCAAGAGTTTGGGCATCATTAAGAGAAGTTTTCCTGGCTCTTTTTAGTGGGAATGCAACATCAGGAGGCATAGCATTCAAGAAAAAAGCCTTTTTTATTTTCATCACTGGGTTTGCTTGCAGCTGGAATTTTTTGAATTCCCTTGTTAAATCTTGCTATGAACTCCCTCATAGGTACTTGAATTTCTTTCTTCATTTGACTCAATTGGATTAAGAGTGTGTTAGTGTCATCAACTGACTTAACTCTAGCCTCAAATGCCCTTTTCATTCTATCCCAATCAGTAATGGAGGCATGAGGTAAATTATGAAACCAATCTGCTGCAACATCTGTCAATGTCTGAACAAAAAGCCTTACAGCTACATCTTGGGTACCGACAGCCAAAACTCCACATGTCGTGTTGAAGGCATTCAAATTATCTTTAGGGAATTTCTTTCCATCACCATAGAATTTAGGTAAAATATCTTGACCTTTAGGCAAGTTACCTAAATTAGCTCCTAAGCTCAAAGGTCCAACAACCGCACCCCAAGGTTGATTTTGGGCCATGGGAGGCAAGATGATATTTAGGGGCTATAAATTTATGAAGGAAGGAACTATGGTTCCTAGTGACACCAAGGATTGAAAAGAACTCACATGAGTAACTTTGGTAGGAGAAGAAGGTCTGCTATTTGTTTTGTAACATCTTTCCCTAGAAGGGGTTTGGGGTTTGAAGTCAAGCTTCTCTAGGTCTTCAATATCTAAGTCAATGAGACCCTTTTCCCGGTCTCCTCTTGTATATCTTTTATCTGCTAGCTTTGAGAAAGCTTAATTGGCTCTAGCTATTCTATTTACTGCAACTGCTTCTTGAGCAATGGGTATTCCTCTCAATATCTTGCCAATTTCTTCTTCTCTCTCAAGAACTTGTTGGACTTGAAGATATTGTTGATTACTTCTTTTGTTTTCCCAAGCACAAGCATTCAAATCTGAAATGAGATCCTCTTGTGTGTCTTGGAAACCTAAATTCGGCTGTAATACAAGCTGATCACCTATAATAGACAAAACCATTGTAATAAAGAATAATCATGCAACTCCCGAGTAGAGTCACCAAAAATTGTTAGTGAATAGTTTTTTCCCTTTCTTAAAATTGATCTAAAGACTTTTATTAATCATGAAAGGAAAAAGTTAAGACACAACACTAACAATTGAGTTTCTTTAATACAAAACTCTTTGCATATTCTCAAGGTGCAGCTGCCTCACTAGTAGATTTTCAATACAATCTTATTCGAAAAAGAATTGAAACATGTGTGCTTTTAACCAGAAAACACATAAGGCAAAACATTCAGTTCATCAAAATGAAAAGAATGTGCAAATTTTAAAGAAACATTCACTTCTGACACTATCTAAAATTATAAATACTTAAAATTTAAATTTTTGTACTGATTCTCTCTGTTACTCCAAGCACAAAATCAACTCACATCATAGTTAAGCTTCATTCATGATAAAAAATAGTATTTATCAATTCAGAAGCTCAAACATATATATAACACCATAAGATATTGTATATATTCAATCATATCAGTTTTCAAAAAATCTTAAAGCATAGACTTTCGAAAATAGTTTCTAAAATCTCAGAGAGCCTACCTGAAACAAGTCTTAAGTTTTTGAATATATAGCCACGTAGGGCTTTTAAAACTAACTCGATTAAAACTATCTTTTACGAGAGGTAAATTGTTTTGAGCTAAATAATTGTCTTAAGCATAAAGCAATAAAAATAGAATTGGGCGTAAAATGCCTCCAAAATGGAGCCAGGTGTCTCTGGAAACTAAGGTGTCAAGGTTGATGCCAGTTGAGCCACTTTCTAGTCTTCCAATGTTGCAATGAACGTGGAAATTACCTGCTAATGTGGTAGGCCAAGGTAGTTAATCCTCTGCTTCCACACCTCTTTATCCTTTTTAACTAGACCTACCTTCTCATGATGCATCTCCAAGTGTTTTTGTTGAAGTAGGATCATTGACTCTATGCATGCGACTTTAGAAAAGTCTTGTACAGTTGGTGCTTTTATCTCCCGTAACTCATCAAACCGGACCTTGATACTTTTAATCGCCTGCTCACTTGATCTATTTGATTCTTCTTTGGCTTCGAAACATTGCTTATCTACCCAGTCCATGTCACTCAAGATGATGTCTTTAATTATTCCCAATCCTTTTAGGAGATCCTTAACTTTAGAAATTCCTTGTACTATGGCCTCATTCCTCCAATCGATGCATTCTTTTAAAACATATAGAGTTTATCATCTAACCCTGGCATTGGATTTTGTACAAGAAACTTCTGTAGACCATACTCCTAAATTTCTTCCATCCACTGGAGTTCCCTTATCTTGGTAGCTTTTTCTATTTCCCATTCATCAATATTTTCTTCAACCTTCTTTATCAGGTTCTTGGCTTCAATCTGAGATTGATTCAGGCAGGTTAATTGTTTAGCAGCTTCAGATTTTACATGCTCAACCCATTATTCGAATGTTTTGGTGATGACCTTATTCCTTTGTATCTAATCTAGAAACCTCTGGTTATCTAGAGATTTGATGTCGATAGAAGCTGGCATCTCACTCAATAGAAAAGGTTCTGTATGCTGAAAGGCATGAATATATTGAGCCATGCTCTTCATCGCTTCTTTCATTTCTTGTTTGTCTTTTGCATCTTTCCAGACCCTGTTAGCAATTTTCTATTTGATACCTCAAATATTTTCATATCGGTGGCTCTGCTATCTCTTCCTAGATCAACTTTAGACACTTGGAAAACTTGAGTAGAAACTTCCCCATCTCCTTTAGCATTCACTGGTTTCACAATTTCTACCAACCATCGGCCAATGTTTTCATCAAACTCAATTCTAGACTTAGTCTCTGATTTTTTAGCCTTTGGAGTCTTACCCAAACACTTACTCACTACGTCCTCAATTGGTAAGGATAGAGGAACGCTACTTCTCCTTTTAGCAATGGAATTTTCCAACCATTGTGGGGCTGCAGTGGATTTCTTCTAAGTATCATAGTTGCTTAGGAGGGCCAAAGAATCCTTTGGAGAATTTTCAGTAACATCTTGCATCTGATGACTGTCTGACATGTTAGGCAAACCATAATTTGCAACTGGATCTTCATGTGGTTCTACTTCGGAAGGATCCAAATCTAAAACTACACTGGGAATCACCTCTAGCTGCTTAACTTTTTTCTTTATTTTGGAGCTCGATCGGGTGACCCGTGCGGTAGGCTCAGCTTGAAGTTGAACTTGAACCTAAACTTCAAGGCTAGCTGGTTCAACTTCAGGTTCAATAGTACCTGCAAGAGATTCATCAACAACTATGTTAGTTAAAACATAAGCCTTTCTTGATGAATTTCTCTTCCTCGGTTTCACTTTCTTTTTAGAAGATTGTGAAGTAATCTTAGGGGCCTTCTTTTCAAACAGCCAAGTTTATGTTCTCTTGATCACACTAGCCATTCTCACTTGTAGGTCATCTTCTTCTAGTTTTGTCCAATCTAATTCTGGAATAGGAAGAGCTTCAACTCTCTCTAGAAACTAGAAATCAAGCACATCAACTTCCTCATCTTCTTCAACCCCACTTGTATCTAAATCCAATCTGAAGGTGATAATTTGTCTTAGAGTCAATCTAGACCATAGCCTCTTCCTGACTTCAAGCTCATCTGAACAGTTGGCCCAGAAGTATTCTAATTCAAGAATGTGCATAAATGTGACAGGAACATTGAGGTTCAATTTAGCAAAACCCCTGTAATCAAAATTAGTCCTGCAAGTGTAAGATTTCAACCTCAGAGAAAACAATTCACCTTCCATTGCTAGAGCATCTTGAAAACTTTTACACCTATAATGGCCTAGCTCAATAGGAAACAAAACACCTAAAGACTTTTTAGGACTACCATATTTTCGCTCAACAATGACCAACTACCTACAAATCTCCATTAAAACCACATTATCCAAGAAAATTTTGGGCAATCTTAGAGGCTAACCATCAAAATCCCCAACTCTAAGATTTGTGAATTTGGGAAACTAGATAAAATGACACCCATATACATTTATTACTTTCTTTGCTTCCTCAGAGAGTCTACTTTTATCTCTTCCATGTAATTCAAAAATGGCTTAGCTGAAAACATATCATTAACTATTTTGAATTCATTAGGAAACCTTTCATATTGTTAGTCAACGATTCATGAGGAAGACCCTCCTAATTTCTACAATAGGCAAGAACATAAATGAGATAGGATGACATGTAGAAGGGAGTCGGGTTGGTCACATTCAGAAGTTCCCAGTGAAGTCTTTTTGCAATTAGGTCAGCCCAATCAATAAATTTCTCCCCTTCCAAAATCTTTTGAATAAAACAATACATCCAATCCTCCCAGTGGAAGGCGTGTGGATTTCCCTTCACTCTATTTTTAAAAGGAACATTATATCTGCAATTTCCTTATGGAAATGCTCAATTGTTAGGGGTTTGGGTAACCTTGATCCTCCTTTCTCTGGTTTCAACAACCATACTCTAGCTATCGAGGAACTATATCTCTTCTTATCCTCTTTAAACATGCGAGCCACTTCTGCATAGGTCCAAGGCTCATAAGGCTCTTTGTCTAGGATTCGTAAAGTTGCCATTAGCATTTCCTGGCTTATTTTAACTAGAACTTCTCCCAAAGAATCCTTGACACATATATTCTTGGAATCATATCTATAGGCACATTCTAATACAAGCTCAGGGAAAAGTAAGGCTGGAGGAAAAGCAACAGCCTCCATTAACCCACTTCTTGCTAGTTTCTTGGAGAAAGAACCTTCAAAGTCATTGTTGACCCTACTACATAACTCTCCTAAATTCATATTAACCAAAGAAGTATCATAGATGTCTAGGAGAGATCAAAAAATGGGTTCTACTTTCATGTTTTAGAAGTTTAGGATGAAACAAAGGCATCTTAACCAGGAAATAAGAGAAAATTTCACAATACAGTAACAACCTGCTTCAACAAACTGAAAGCTGGAAGGAAGAAGATGACTCACCAGTTGTTTGCGCACCAATTTTTCTGTGATTTTCTTACCGCAAACTTTGTTGCTGCTCCTTTCTCCTCAAGCAAAGACAAAAAATATGCTTAGTAGTTCTTCATTTATTAGTATGGCTAATAAAAATCCTAAATAAATCTTCATAGGATGGTTATAATAAATGTATTTATGAAGAAATTGTTAGAGTTGCCATATTATAGCTAATAATTAATTAATTTAATTATTAGTCTATTATACTCTACACTTAAGTTAAACTTAGGAATCTTATTATTCTTTAGGGTTTCGGTATCCTTTTATAAGTATTCCCTCTTCGTATTTTATTTATTCACTTATTGGATCAATTAATGGCTTCTGTTTCTCAGATCTGTGATTACATGCCTCCATAGTTTTTTCTCTCTTTCTATGATAGGTGTTTGCATGCAGGAATTCTTTGGACTTGTGGGTTGCTTTTCGTCAACTCCAACATGGTATCAAAGCTTCAAATCTTCATGCCCTTGTTCGTTATTTGAGAGGGTTTGGTTGTGTTCTTCAGATCTGTGTTTTTCAAAAGCTTTTTATATGGATTTAGGGGGGACCTTTGTTTCTGTTCATTTTGGGCTCAAACGGACATCACTGTTGCACTTAGAGCGCCCAAAAACCCCAAAATCCTTATAAACTTTGTCCATTTTGGACAACTTTGCAATTTGAGGCAAAAAATTTTGGGCTCATAACCGTACGGATTTGGCACACATCCTGAGATGACAATTTTTTATTTTTGACATGCATTTCGAAACAAAAAAAAATTAGCGTGATTTCTTATGCAACTTTTTAATTTTTGGCGCACATCCCGAGGTAAAAACATTGGCATGATTCCTGAGGCATTGTTTTTACATTTTTGTTGCATTTTTTGAGATAAAAATTTGGCACGCATCTCGAGGTGTTTTGCATGTGTTTTTTTGTTTTTTTGTTCTCCGGAGCGACTTGTGGTCTTTTGGCCATATCTTGAGCATACGGTATCAGATTTTTGACTTCTATATATCATCGGAAAGCTCTTTCTGAGCCTGATCCAATGGTAGAGGTTTGATTCTCTGATTTTTTGATTTTGATGGCATTTATTTCTATCAAATTTGATGTTTTTTTTTGCCTTTTGGGAGCCATATCTTGGTCATCCGGACTCCTTTTTGGGAAAACCAGATATCGTCGAAAAGTTGGTTCTATGAGTTTTGCAATGGCTGGGGTCTTTTATCCAGATTCTGCTCCAGGTTCTTTCTCCTCTGAGTTTTGCACTTTCACACTCTGGCAGATTACTTGGATTCTACAGGCCCTGGGATCTCTTCTTTTGTTCTTCTGGCTCACTCTTCTTTCTTTCTTCTGAGCATTGTATACTTCTCTTATGTAGCATTCTCTTTTCTATAAACACACTAAGATAAAGTGCCTGCTTCTGCATATCTGGGATTTCGAGCACCTTGTGTTTGTTTGTACTCGCACTCAGTTATAAAGTGCCATGGGGGGTTATGATGTTTTTCCTTTTGTGCTCATCCACCTTTGTCAAGTGAGTGTACCTTCCATGACATTAGCCCATGCTATGTGTCTATGACACCACCCTTTATCTTGTGCTTGTCCTTCTATTGCACTGTTGGTGTTCTTGATTCTTCTTCTTGCAGATGTTTCTGGCATTGCATTTTAGTGTTCCTGTCACACCTCTCTCTATTCAACATTATGTGGGGGTTAACCTGTTGGTTCTATTTCTTCCTTGGTTCATTCAAGTGATCTACGTATACAGTTTGTGTTCTATGTACTAGGCTGATGTAGTGGCTAGGCACCTATGCATTTCGGTGAGATGGATCATCTACTATATAGACACTCATTCATTCCTACTTTTGGAGGCCACCTCTTGGATTGATCAGCTCTTCAGACTTTGTCTTCTCTACCTGATCATGCACTTCTTCAGTGGAGGTTCCAGTAGTTACTTCTGACAATGTTTATAGCTTCATGCTTCGGAGATACTATACATTCTCTTTCTTGTTCCTTTCTTTGGGACTTTCCCTAGATTGGAGGCTTTGTTTCCTTCATCTAGTTTATTTCTTGTATTTGGGTACTTGATCAGGCCTAGTTGTCAGGACCCATAGTTCTTTCATGCATTTTTGTTTTCATGCATCTTTTAGTCCTTAGTTGTTTAGCTTCTCCCTAAGTTACACTTAAGGGGGGGTGTTAGAGTTGTCATATTATAGCTAATAATTTATTTATTTAATTATTATTCTATTATAATCCACACTTAAGTTAAACTTAGGCATCTTATTATTCTTTAGGGTTTTGGTATCCTTTTATAAGGATTCCCTCTTTGTATTTTATTTATTCACTTATTGGATCAATTAATGGCTTCTCTTTCTCAGATCTGTGATTACATGCCTCCATAGTTTTTTCTCTCTTTATGTGACAGGTGTTTGCATGCAGGGATTCTTTGGAGCTGTGGGTTGCTTTTTGTCAACTCCAACAGAAATGATTGATACGACATATTAAGTCACTCCTCATTTATTTTCAGGTTAAATCGGCACGAGTTTCTTGATTCCCCAAAACATCTTCTGATTACCATAGTTTTTGCAATAATAACCTCCCTTTTCATTGTGTCACCAACTGTCACATCCACAATTTACATGCATGAATTGTCCTAACAAATTTGGTAACTCCGTACGGCAGCTTCCCATTATTGATTTGATACTTGCATTTCTTGAAAAGGCAACTTTCCACAAGGTGAAAGAACAAACCTGTTGAATATTGCATGTGTTGGGAATTTCACTTTGAACTTGAACTTGACAAAGTTCAAAGTTTAGGTTCGACTTCAAAAAGACTGACATACTGACCAAAGAAATCGATAGACATTGATGCTCTATAACTCATAACGGCTTATGAACTTGAACTTGAACTTGACAAAGCTCAAGTTTAGCTTCAACTTAGGACTTTAATTGACCTTTAATTAGAACTGAGAGTAAGAAAAAGTCATGGGTAACATAATGTATTGATTTTACATGGACCTTTTATCCTGTACCTAGACTAGAAGTTGTTAGATTGCTTCTTGCATATGCAGCTTATAAAAAATTTAAAGTATATCAAATGGATGTTAAGTCTGCATTCTTGAATGGTGAGTTAGAGAAAGATGTTTACAACGAGAAGCCTTATGGATTTCCACTAACTGAGGAAGGAGATACGGTTTATAAATTTAATAAATCATTGTATGGATTGAAGCAAGCTCCTAGATCCTGGTATGATAGATTAGACAGATACTTAACAAAGATTGGATTTAGTAAATGTACTACTGACAGTAACTTATATTTCAAAATAGTTGATGATAATATCTTGATCATTGAAGTATTTGTTGATGATATCATATTTGGTTGTAATGATGAATTAAGTAGAGGTTTTTTTGATGAAATGAAAAAATAATTTGAGATGTCTATGATATGTGAGATGAAATTATTTCTTGGATTACAAATTACATAGTTGGATAAGATAATTTTCATTACACAGTCCAAGTTTGTTAGAGAATTGTTGAATAAATTTGGTATGGAAGATTCAAAACTGGTATGGACTCCTATGGTTACTAGTTGAAAGTTGAGAAAGGATGATCAATCCCCTTGTGAGAATCAGACAAGATACAAATCAACGATTAGAGGATTGCAATATCTGACTCATACTATACCAAACATATCAAATGCAATTGGAATTGTTGCAAGATTTAAAGCAATACCAAAGGAATCACATATGATTGTTGTCAAGAGGCTTTTTAGATACTTGAAGGGTACAGTTGACTATGGATTATGGTATGGAAAAGATGGTGAAATTATCTTAAGTGCATATACTGATGTGGATTAGGTAGGTAATGTGAAAAATAGGGAAAGTACAAGTGGTGGTGCATTCTTTTTGGGTAAGAGACTAATCTCTTGGACTAGTAAGAAAAAAAATTGTATCTCTCAATCTACTATTGAAGCCGAGTATGTTGTTGCTACTATAAATTGTAATAAAGTTGTTTGGATTCAAAGAAAATGTTGAAGGATTTAAGGATAAACATTGATCAACCTATTTTTATTTATTGTGATAACTCAAGTGTTATAAATATTTCAAAGAACTTGTGCAACATTCAAAGACAAAGCATATGTCTATTAAGTATCATTTCTTGAGGGATAACGTCGATGAAAAGGAAGTAAAATTGGAGTATGTATCTACTAAGGAACAGATTGAACTGATATACTTACAAATCCTTTACTGAAGGATACATTTGAGTATCTCATAGATAAGATTGGAGTTTTAGCCCCTCCTGATCAGAGCTAACGATGCTAAGGATGACATCAGTCCAAAAATTTATAAGAATATCATTCTTTGGATTAATGAGTTTGGGTTTCTCCTCAAGGGGAGCAGTCTTGTGATAGGTTGATGTGAAATAGTTATCTATTATGCCTTTTGAGGTGAGTTTAATTATTTTTTATGTCTTTGACCCTTTTCCATTGATGTCAAAGGGGGAGCTCGATTGTGTGAAAAATAGAGAAAATCAGGATAAGATTTTGCTAGGGAGAGATTGTGTTGAGAGGTTTGAAGATGGATATTCAGAGTGGTTAGGTGGATATATTTTTAGAGTGATTAGGTGGATATATTGATGTCTTTGTGCATTGATCATTTTTCACTTCATATGTTTCCATGAATGCCAAAGGGGGAGATTATTAGGTTATTGTTGAGCATGTCAAATATTGTTGATTAGACCTCATTTGTGTGCTAACATTAGTGTTTTTTCATCAATGTCAACATATTATTATTGTTGCAGACAATGTATTTAGCTTTCTTAGAGAAGATGATTTTAGTTGTTCAGGTGATTTGTTTAATATATTTTTCTGCTATTCAATTCAACTTAAAGAGGATCACATGACATATTGAGTGAGTTATGTTTAATTTATCAGTTGAATATATTTCAGTATTCCTGCGTTCTGAGGTTGAGTTTTTTCTTTGGTGAGGATCAGTATGGTTGATTCATTTGATGTGAAGCTAGTGGTAATGTTGGAATTTATTTTTGTTTTCTCAACTGTTGTTGCTCATGATTCAGAGTTTAGCAAGTTAACTTTTTAGGGTGACAAATTTCTTTGTTCAGTATTGCTAGCATTCACTACAGAGAAGAGTTTGGATTTTGAGATTGAATTGATGCAAAGGTTCAAGAAGCTATTCATGCTTCTTGTTGGTATTCTTGGATCATGGTAAGACTGTGTTGACGGTTCATATTGATTGTGGTGATCACATTTGGTGATTTTCTAGCATGTTGGCATTTCTTCATTTAGGTCCTAGCCGACTTGGTGAAGTAACATGTTGCAATTCTTGGTGCGGATTTAGAAATTTGTTGTGTGTTTGAGGATGAAGATTTGGGTCCTATCTAAGTCTTAGCTTACTTGATCTAGATTGCATTGTAGTTTGAGCATAATATTTATATCATTTTCTCTTATAAGTCTTAGTTAGCCTTGTTGTGGATTATTCATTGTAATATGTATAAATGGGTAATCATTTGTGATTTTGAAGTGTGTGTGTCTGTAGAAGAAAAGGAGGATGTTTTTATTCTGTGATTGAGGCAAAAATTATACTTCATTGGAACTGTATTAGCATTGTAGATGTTGTAAGTCAGTTCAATCATATTGTATAGTAGGCCCACCCTTGTGAATTGTAATCAGAAATTGATTAGTGAACCTAACTAAGGGCCAGATCATTGTATTGTGAGAAGTGAGCTCTAGGCAGTGGCCCTGTGATTGCATGTGCATTCCTCTTTTTTTTCAATTTCTCTTAACCGGGCAATACTTTTAACAAAGTACATCTATCTAGTGGGTTTGACTCCCACCAGGTTTTTCTCTTAACCGGGTTTTCTCGAGAATGAATTTGGTGTTCAATGTTGTGTGTTGTGGATCTTGTATTACTATTTATCTTTCATATCATTAATTGGTTTAAGTGGTTTAAAGTTTTAATTGTTAGTGTACAACTGATTCACCCCCCCCCCCCCCCCCTCAGTTGTGTTTGCCTCCTTTTGGGCATAACACTTGGTTGCTTGGCATTGGTTCTTGGTTACTTGGCACTATTATGCGATGATGGAATCCCCATGGACCTATTAGTGTGAATGTATCTTCTGATATAAAATTTGTATTGTATATTTGCATGAGTTATTGACATTGGTCAAACATAAATTAGAAGGTGTAAATTCTTGTGTACAATTAGAAATAAATAATGAAACTGTGCAATTCTATGGTGTTTTAAATTTTAATTTGGAATATTATAAAAATATTAATTATTGTGTAGCATCTAGCTTACCATGTTCAATGTCTATTGAGTTTCTATATATTGTACATATGTTTTCTTTTGATTGTTCTACATCATGATTGTGTGTTGTTTTTCTTCCCCTGGATGATGTGAAGGAGGTATAATGTTGTAATTAGAAAATAATATCATATCTAATGTGTTCACGAAATGGATGAAGTGATAACTATTCCGAGTTTCATCTTTATTGAATGCAAAGAAAAAATAATTTATTATATGTTTATCTTGTCCATGATATTGCAACGAAATATGATGCAATTTCATTTTGATTATGGTTTTTTGGGACTAACCTACTGATGAAAAATCTAGTGATTTGAGTTGATGCATAGACGCAAGAGTGTGGCCTAGGTAGAGGAGACTAGCTCCTCAGTAATGGCGGGTTTTGGAAGGTCTAGCACACACCACTTAGTCTTATTAGATATAATTATATGATAACCCACAATGTGCATTTTCTAACCTTATCTTTATATGAACCATATGTGTATGGTGTGATCTTCTTTTATTTTAGTTTAGGGAATGTATTCAATTTTACAAGTTAGATTAAGATATTATATTTCTAAATTTAATTTTGAAATGATTTTCAAAATTGTACTTGTATGAATAATAAAATTTCATTAAGTATTACTATCCCTTTTCCTTGAATTGGATATACATAGGTAATAAATTAATGTATGTAAAAATATATATACAAATTTAGATGACAGAACTAGAGAATAGATTTAAAATGAAACATCTTGATTCAAGTACACTTTGAAATAAAAATAGTTAGGAAGTAGTATTGGGCAATGGGAGAGGAGGTTTTTCATCAATAGAAAAAAAAGGACTCTTGTATCACATGCACGGAAGGGAAGGAAACTTTCAAGAAACAAATTCTTGAAAGTCTCTAATTAGGAGTTTCTATGCATAACCAGAGGAATTCACTTTAAACTATGATTACTATTATATAAATAATGAGGAACTAAAAACAATCATGTCTTTTTCAATTTTTTCCCTCCCTGTTATAAGTGTCGTTCTTGGAAGGAACATTCTTTTTCTTGAGATGAAATCATGTGAAGTATGGAACAATACGAACAAAAAATTTCAAATCAGTTAACCTTTAAGGAAATTCTTGAAAATGATGAAAAGAAAACACGTTAGCTAAACAGAATAGCTTATTTGAATCATAGAAAACTCATATTATGTGAGCAACTGTGCTTTATATCTTGTAAATATATGTATATAAATATGTTTCCATTATTGGGGGTTTTTATTCTTTGAAGCGATCATTGTTTGGTATGTCCACAATCATGTATTCCTCATACAAATCTTCTATAACATTTCTGTAATTAGAGCCCGTGTGAAGTATGTTTACTATTATTAATTCTCTAAGCTTACTTTTGCTATTTTTATACACTTAAAAAGGTCAAGCTAAAATCAAAGTGAGCAATTAAGGTTAAATCAGGGATTTATCAAAATCAAAGACAAAAGAATTAATTAAATTAAAAAGGTCAATTAATTGTACAATTGATTTAAATCAAGTTAATTGTATAGTTAAACTAACTCAAATTCAACCCAGTCATGGGGTACACATGGCTAAAGAAAATCAATTTAATAATTCCTATTTTCCTCACCAACCACATGAGGACAAAATTGAATCAACCAATAGGAATTACGGATTGAGCTCACATAGATCAAAGAAAAATTGATTCTCTACCACACACCTTGAGAATGGAATCTTGACCTTTCATTTTGTCTCTGTGTCCCAACCTTTGAGAACAAAATATTTAAATTGTTTCATCATTTGAAACTATCAACTTAACTCAAAACAAACCAAGGTTAATCCTACTCTACCCCTAAGCCTTGGGAAAATCTATAAAAGGAGACCAAAAATTAGGAGAAAGGATCCATTCATCAACTCACTTTCATGCATCCATATTATAGTCATTTTCATAGTGTTTTCATAGTATAATTTTAGTATATTAGCATAATTGAGCTAAGATAAGCATAATTTCATCCTAATAGCTTCATATTCACATTTTAGAGTTGTCTCTAATGGATGTCAAGCTAAAAGCATTGCATTACCTTCTTTAAATAGAGATCCATGAGATGTTTATTGCTTTTAATTTCAATTCAATATGTTTAAATGTTAAATTAGCTTAATTTGAGTTGATTTCTTAGCAAACTAATTCCATGAAGGTATTTTACATACACACTATTAAACACGCACTCCAATACACATGAGCCATATCTTTCCTAGTGATGAAATGATTTTCTCTTTTATAAAAAAAGAACAAATTGGTTTTTGCCTTAAAAATTTTGACACTGTGGTGAAAAACAAATGAAAATCCATGTCTTTCTTGGCCTTCGAGCTATATTAATCCCATTTATATGTTTAAGTACTTAAACTATTATTTTATTTTTGGAATCGCTTGCTAATTTATACCTTGTGGTTTAATGTCGAGCAAGTATTCAATCTTTGAAATAACCATTTGTCATTTATTTTGTTGACTGTGATTAGTGATCTTAGGTAGAAGAATGTACTTATGTAAAAGCATATAATCAGTCATAGACAAGAATTATTTATGTGTTAATTTAGAATGTAAATGTGTGAAATGTAATAATTAATGGAAGAATGTTAGTAATTTTTTTGAGGCTATGTATTCCAGCGTATCTTCATCATCAACGAAGAATTATTTTCCTTCATTACATACGAGTTTAAAAACTTAATGGGATCGTGTCGAATGTGGGATATCAAGAAAGGGTAGGGAATTATTTTCTCCTTACATTCCTAGCTACAGTAAAATTGGGTTTAATTACTTTGGCCAAAGCGCATTTTGCATATTTACTTTCTATATGCTAGTTATTGTTTCAACTCCCTAACACATCAATGTTAGTTATTACATAATCTTAGGAGATATGTATTTTAGTTCACTATTGCACATGATCCATCTGATCCACTAGTTCTGAGTTGCTAGGCTTCTAGGACAAGGTTGGTGCACTCAACGTGACAGGTTGAGAATCGAGTGAGATAACCACTTGATGGTTGGGCGATAAAAGTGCCTGGGCCACACTCCCATCTTGAGATAGTAGATGGAAAGATGTTCAACGACTAATGGAGATAAGGATTGCATAGTTGGATTCTTATATCATATATTCATTATTTGACATTTATGGTCTATTGTATTAAATGATGTAATCTGTAATTCTAATTTGATGTTTATTATGGTACTCAATTCTCAACAAGTAGGTCGACATCCATTTTTAGTTCCTTGATGTAATTTGAACTAGTTTTTATTTGTATTGATGTACTAATGGTGTATTCGACAATTTTGGTTGATACCTTTTCTTTTATTTATGATATCATGTATTTGTCTACATTTATTCGACATGTAGGTCAAACTTTGTATTTTATTATTATGAATTAAATGATGAAATTATTTTGACATATCAATATGTTTATTCGATTCTTGACTTAAATGATCAACTTTTTGTGCTTTTAGTAAAATGCTTATGTGGCATACATTGTAGTAAATGAAGTCTTTACAATTTATAATAAGTATAGTTTATTAAATTAAGCCAATTTAGGTATTATTGAAATGATAAAATGAATTTTAGTTGAAATGTAAAAAATATTTAAATTAATAATGCACTTTTTACTCAAAAGTTTGTATTTAGTTTGAAATTTTAATCGAGGGTGTTTTCTACTTAAAGAAAATATAAATATAATTAAAATATATATTTAAATACATTTAGATAGCATAAATCAGCCTACTATACTTCATGTAGAGCTAAAAATTTCTTACTAAAAAGTGCAAAAAAAGTTATTTATGTTAGATAAATGATCATATTATTAACTAATTAGAGATGGAAAAGGAATAATTCAACATTATATCTAAATTTAGAGAAAATAAGAATCTATCTACTACAAGAAATGAAAGTATAAGTTGGATAGAAATTTCCAACTAATAGAGAATCTCTTGACCCCATATGATTGTGCATAGCATAGACTATATAATACCACACTTTCATCCGTAAATAGTTTATCCAAGGATTCATATAATGCTCAATTTTGATACTACTGTTCACCAAAGTTACACACATGGAGAACACGAAAAAAAATGTTGGGGGCTATTTAGGGGTTTTACTCAATCAAATCCCTATTTTGCTCGTTCAACATCCATGAGTAGACAAAGATAAAAGATGATAAAAATGATCAATGTTAACTTCAAGTCTTGGTGACATTCAGAATATAAAAGAAAAGATATGAAGATAAAATATAGTTATGATGTGTGTAGATGCTTAAAATTGATTAACACCTTTGGTGCCATTTTCGCATTGCAATTGAGACATCATTTTGTAATTCCTAATTGTTCTTCTATGTCATGCATATGGTCTTTATCACGTGTCGACATTGTGTCATTATTCATTAATTAAACATTAAAACTTGTTTAATTAACACTAACATTCATCTCTAATTCACATCATAATTCTATCGATTTGACCTAATTAGTCATGTCTAATTAAATTATTATCATCACAAGTTTGATCTTTTTCATATCAATTTCATCAAATTCTATTAATTTACCTTCTTTAGGGGTAAATAACCATTAATTTATCCCTAAGTCCTAGCTTTGATAAATAAAGCTCATTTATTTATCCATTTTCATAAGTTTTGTAATTAATTAATTTTACATTAATTAATTGACTAATTTTGAGTTTTTGGAATTTAGTAATTCCTAAATTCCCTAACTATTAATTTGTGAGTGATGCAGGAGCATCCTGGGTGTAAGAGCAATCTTGCATCACCCAAAAATATTTCTGCTTTCTTTTCAATAAGGGCTATCTTGTGCAGAGTTGCTATTTATGGAAATTTACTATTTTTAGTAAGTTTTTCGTTAGAGCTCAGAATGGTCTATTTTCTTCCCCAAAGGTTCATTTTGGTCATATCAGCCTACTAGTAAAGTTTCATTGCCAGATCAAGTCTAGTTTTAAATATATTGAAAATTTTTGATATTGGCAGCAGGGTACAGAAACTTTGAACTCATTTTTGAAGGCTTTAGAGGCCCCGAATGAGGTCGAAACTTAGCTGAAAGAAGCTTGCTCAATTTAGGTGTTGTAGAGCACTTCACGCCCTTTCCAAAATGGGGTCATAATAGTCAATCAGGTCAATGGATGATGACTTATGGTCTCTAGAAGTTGGGCCACCTGAAATGGCAGAAAATAAATTTCCTTCAAAATTTTTGTTTGGGTTTCAAAAGTTGTTTTGAGCCGACTATGATGTAATAAAATGAAAATAAAATAATTCTAAATTTGGTCAGCCTTAGAGGCTACATTTCTGGAACCTTCCCAGACAGTGGAAGATTGCCTATATAAGGAAGGTCCGTAGTGTTGTCTAGGGCAGTTAGGGGGCAGTTCTGGGTAGATCTGGGTAATGATTCGAGGCTTTGTCCTTCAGAATATTGTAAGGGAAAATGCCCATGTGGCTTTGCATATTGTAATTCTAAAATTTGTAATTCCACATTTGTGGAGATAATAAGAAGCTCATTTTTTATTCTTGCAAATTGTTGTTGCTTCTCTGTTTTTGTTATGTGTTTGTGGTATTAAGGGGAGCACCCTTTGGTTGGTCAGAATAATACCTTAGTAACATCAAGGATTGGACATCCTTTCACAATGATTCTATGGTAATAGCATCAAGTATTTACTTAGAATATCATGTTGAGCTTCATTTAGATTTATCAATCCGGGAACGTGAAACTTGAGATGGTGACTGCAAGGTTTATGTTTTAGTTCATCTACAAAGCCATATCTACTAAAACAAGTAAACTACTACAGGAAATCTATGCTTGGAATGAAACAACAACTAATCTAGAACTTAAGGAAGTGCTTCAATAGTAAATCTATGTTGTAGGAAACAGTCAGTGGTTCTGTTACCAGTGGTTGCAGGAGCAACAGTGCATAACTACCACAAGGAAATTAAAGCTTAATTCCTACTTAAACAAAAACTAGGCTCACCTTCTATGTGGGCCCCCACGGAAGAATGAACAAATTTAGAACTCAAAGATTGAAATCTAAAGATGTCATATATTCATTCATGAAACATTAACATAAGTACAAAATAGAATAATAGAGTGTATTCACTTCTCTTCTGGATTACAAAATGGATTCCTTCAACATCTAACTAACTCAGAATCACAAACTCTTGATTATTTAAGCAACTAGAAAAATAGAACACCCAAGAACTAGGAACTTCCCATCATGGGTACAACAACTTTCAGCAACCTTTCAGCAACAGGACATTAAACGTAGAAACAACCCGCATTTTATTTCTCAGGAATATAGGCACGCACGAGCACTGGATTTCCTCCAAAACACTCGGTCATCAAGTTGACTCAATCTTGTAACAGCAACTATGATTGGTTGGAAGTAGTGGAGTCATAATGAAACTTGAGAACAGTTACTTGTCTTAATGAAGCCACTCAATGTTGAGTTTCCTCTACATGTTGACTTTGTCTTTCCCTGCAAAAGATTAGTGCACCAAAACCCGCGACATAAACCAAGATAAATATCCATAATGAGCTTCCTATTTTAGTGCAATCTCATCACACAGCTAGAGGAACACTACCCATTAATGCAAAGAGGAAAGAAATACCAAATTTCATCATAATATCCACTTAATCTATATATATATTCAGCACATATCTTTTAATCTGAAAAGTACCAAATGCATTCATAGTCATATCATATAAACATAAAAAGTTTGAAGTTGTTTATAAAACCCATGAGAATACTTAAAGTTTAGACCAAAATTATGAACAAAAAAGCCATAAATTGGGCTCATCATTGCCCCCCAACTTAGCATTTTGTTGGTCCCTCAGCAAACATGAAATTTTTAAGCCTAGTTGTCATCCTATAATCTACAGCTACCTTCTATCCAACACCTCCTTTAGCAAAGCTCCAATAAAACCCTTTTGTCTCCTTGTGTCTTTTCCACTTGCTGACCTCTCCTACCATATCATAACTATTTAAATTTTCTAAATTTTCTAATAATGGAGACATTAGCAATGGTGGCTGAAAATTCAGTGGTATCCAAAAACTTTGTCGCTCTCTCCCCAAAGAAATATACCAAGGTGTATGCCGATTTGCCATGTCAAAGTTTAGGGGAAAATGTGGTTCTTTAGCTCTCAGCTCCCTAGTCAAACTGATCCAACACCATTGAATGGCATTCCTGGCTTCAGGCAACTCAGAATTCACTAGTTGTTCATATGCATCAAATGTTGCATCCCTAAGTGGATAAACAAGCTTACTTCCTAAATCGGAGGGTGCAATTCTTAACCAATCATAGTAGCAGGTTTTGGGGTCTTTGGCTTCAGGTCTCAGATATAGGGGAATCTCTTCTTCTAAATCTCTATACAACTTATCTTGAGTGTCCCAACTAATCTCATTCTGGATCCAAGACATGAGAGCCCTGAGCTAAATATCCCCAACATAGAGTAAGGGATTCTATACTCGATCATTTGGAACTGCCAAATTATGAAGAAAAAATTCACACAAAATATTTTGAATGGCTACAGGAGAATTATTGAAGGCTTGAGAAAATTGAATAGGTTCTAGCAATGAGGGAGATCTATCTTGCATAATGTAGGTCATTTGATAATTCAACAATTATTCTTTGAGGAATAGGGCATAGATAGGAGATGGGGACCTACAGCCCATTAAGTCAGGAATAAGAGATGTGATTTTGTTAAGTTTCACATTCAACTGTTCTATTTTTTCCTCCTGGTCAAGGGTCTCCTGATAGTGTTGGTCTATTACCCTATTCAATTCTTTTCGTTGTTGCTTCCACTGTTCTCTCTCAGAAACTAATTGCTTAGACAATTGAAAAATAATAGATAACAGAGATGCTGAGCCAAATTGATCTGATATGGAACTAATGCAAGAATTTTTTGTTGATTTAGGAACAGGGGGCTTACCATTTTTAGAACTTACCCACTTCATAGGATCTATCTAGATTATCATAGACCTCTCAGTATTACAACATTGTTGTGCAGTAAAAGCTAGTGCATCCAAACCCTCGCTTAAAATGTGCTCAAACACTTTATTGACAATGTCCATATAAATATCAGGGTTTTCTTCTTCATATGAATTCCTTTCTATTGCAGGAGATAATTCTATTCCCTCTTCTTCCCTTATATAACATCCTCCAAACATCTCTTCACTATCCAAGTCACTACAACTATCATTTATCTGAGGATTCTTGGAGGTCGAACCTCTTCTCTGAAATACATAAGCCTGCTCTTCAGAGTTGGATTCATCACCAATTACAATGAATTCTTCATTTATTGGCTTATCAGGAACCTGTTCTATTTCAATATTAGGAAACCCTTCAAATGCTTCCTACTGCATAATCCCAGGCCCTTGTTCTTCTTGCTCAAAAATTTCAGGTTGTATTTCTTGCTGAATATTCCTAAATTCTTCTTCTTTTTGCCCAGAAGCTTCTTGTTCAACATTTGAATCTTCAAATGGGATATCTGTAGTCACCTTCTGCTTCTTCCTATTACTCCTTCTCAATGGAGTGTCTCCTCCTTTCTCTGGGACTTTTCACTTCTTAGAGGTGTTTTCAGCTACAGGAGCCTGTTTCCTTGCCTATGGACTAGAACTAGGACTGCTTTTTCTTCCCTTGGCCATATTTCTTTGAGAAACCCTTTCTGACACAAGGGTGGACTTATTTGCAGAGGAATTTCCCTCATCATTCTGGACTGACTTTGAAGTGGAAGAGTGAGGGGAATCTGCAGGAGCCCTAACCCTAGATTTCTTCCTGGAGGAAGATCCTTGTCCAAGCTCTACAATAATTTTCTTAACCCCTGTATCAATCTAAATTCTCTGGCCAACTCTCCACCCAATAGGCTCTGGAGTCAGTTCCTTAAACCCATGCAACAAAAATTCCTCCCAAGATAATTCAGACTATTCTATTAAAGCCCTCTCAACAACCAGCTTAATCAAACAATGGTGTGAAATAGAATTAGCTTTACCCTCTTGCACCAAAGCAGCCTGTCTTTGCAAGATATTAAACATAAAGCTTGGAACATTAATGGGTCTATTCTCATGCCGAAGACAACTTAGAAATTTGAAATGGACAGAATGCAAGTAGGATTGCTGACCTTCGCAAGTAAAATACTTGATAACATAAATTGCGCATAGTCTAAACAGCTCTGGTAAGGACAATCTATATGTACCTTTCTTTCTATCTACTTCAAGAGGTGGATCCGAGTGCAGGGTGAACTGCACCCTCGAAGTTTTAGGATCAAGACTCTCTGAGAATTATTCCCCCTCTTGAGGTAAACCCATAACATCTGCCACTATTGTCTGAGAAAATGACACTCTCAACCCCTTGACTGTGGCCACTCCTTTCAATGAGCTCAAAAATTGTGAGGCAACCTCACCATTCCAACCGATGAGTTTCAAAATATAATCAATCCATCCTCGCTCCTAGAAATACGGCCTACAGACTTGATCATCTAGCAAAATATCATGCATAGTGGGCTCACACCGAATAAGGTCACCGCCCATCTTTAGGTTTCCCAATTTTCTCAAAATAAGGTTGCATGAAGTTTCACACTAAGGCAAGGTTCTAGCAAAGAGTTTCTTGAAATAGTAGGTTACAAGAAAAATTTTGCATGCAGAAAGTTCTGGCATTTTTAAAAATGAGTGCAGATTAAGAGAATTACGCACATTAACTATTCATAATTTCATAACCACATACTCATACTAGCACGTACTTTCCACCTTAGCATAATGTGTGTGAAATAACAAAATCATAGCACACAACTCTGAAAGAGTGTCACATCTCATTATGGCAAGAAATGCTTAAAGTACAAAATAAGATAAAAGAATAAACATAAAGATTTGAAATGAATATGTAAGACAAAATAATGATATAGCTATCCCCCCCCAGCTTAATTAGGCAATTGGTCCCTCAATTGCACATGTGTTGAGGTATTACTAAAAAGGTGGAAAACAAATTAGGGAATAAATACCTCGGTTAGCGTGTGATCTTGAAAGGCTATGGAGGGCAACGGTTGTCATACCATTAGAGAAAAATGAAATGGATGGGTGAAAGACAAGAAATGAAGTGGATTTTTTATTGTGGAAGAAAGAACTTTCACAAAGAAAGTATTTATTATGGAAGTGAAAAAAACCTTTCTAAAGCGAAGAAATCAATTGAGCAAAAGGCTCAATAGCAGAGGCTGCAGGAAATATATCGCCAATAGTGGATGAAAACTGTTGCAAGAACTCCTCCTTACTTTGGGGTTTGTGATACAATTTTAACCTGTGACCATTAACTAGGAACTTAAAGTGAACAGGATCCACAGTAGAAAATTGGACTGCTCCATTACGAAACATAGCTATAATCTCATATGGGCCTAACCATCACATTTGGAACTTCCCAGGGTGATGTTGATATCGAGAGTCAAAGAGAAGCACCCAATCACCAACAAAAAAGAATTTATCCTTTATATACTTTTCATGCCATTTCTTTCGTTGTTGTTGCAGGAGTTCAGTATTGTGCAAGGCAGATTTGCGCCATTTATCAAGTCCATTCAAACTCATAATTCATTCTTGTTGTGCTCAGTGAAATCCAAGCCAAGGTCAAGAGCTGTTCTTAAGGTTTTGTGTTCAAATTTTATAGGCATAACAGCAGTCCGACCATAGACAAGCTCGAATGGAGTAAACCTTGCAGTAGTCTTCCATGTAGTCCGGTAGGCCCAAAGAGCTTTAGGAGGTTGTGCAACCCAATCCTTTTTATGGAGGGTGACGGTCTTTGTAAGAATAGATTCCGGCTCCCTATTGGTGACTTCAACCTGGCCATTTGCTTGGGGATGATATGGTGAGGATTTACCATGCCTAATTTTATACTCTTCCATTAAAGAAGCTATGAGATTAGAAGTAAACTGAGGTCCCTGATCAGATTGTAATTCCCTAGGTAAACCAAATCTTGTGAATATAAACTCATAGAGGAACTTAGCAACATTGTTATCCTTAGGGTGCTTCATTGGTTTGGCCTCAGCCCATTTTGTAACATAATCAGTATAGACAAGGATATAAGTCTTACCTTGTGAGGAGGGCTCAATAGGACCGATAAGGTTAATCCCCCATTTATCAAATGGTGCAACAATTACCTATGGCTGTAGGGGCATCTCATCAGACTTGGTGGGTCATCTCATGTGCTAACATTTGTCACACTTCTTTGTATATTGAGCAGCATCTTTATGTAGACTAGGCCAATAATATCCTGTGGTCAAGATCTTGAATGCAATTCGCTTGGCCACAAAATGACCACCATAGGGCTCATCATGACATGGCCTTAAGATATCATATGTTTCATCTTCCCTTATGCATCTACGGGTCACTTTATCAGGACCAGTATAAAACATGAATCTAGAAATCCAGGAATAATTAAAACTTTTCTCAGCTAACAGCCTTCTTTCCTTAGCAGAGAAGTGTGCTGGAGTCTTACCAGTGGCGAGATAGTTAGCAATCTCAACATACCATGGATTATGTGCAGATAGTAGAAATAGATGCTCATTAGGAAAGTTGTTGTCAATGGTTGCAGGATCATTCAAGGACATGCAGTCGAGAAAGGAAGTCAGCGACCACATTAGCTTTACCAGGTTTGTCGACAATGGTGATATCAAATTCTTGCATTAAGAGCAACCAGTGAGCCAATCTTCCAGATATTGTAGGCTTATTCATCAGGTACTTGATAGCAGAGTGGTCAATATGCACAAAGATCTCATATCCGGTAATGTAGTGCCTGAATTTGTTCAGTGCATAGATGATTGCAAGCAGTTCTTTCTCAGTACCTGTGTAATTGAACTCTGCCCCTTGCAAGTTTTTACTGATAAAATAAATAGCATGCTCCACCAAATCCACCTTCTGACCAAGCACGACACCAATAGCATAATTTGAAGTGTCAATATGAATGTGAAAAGCTAAACCCTAGTTTGGTCCTTTCAAAACTGATGTTGTAGTGAGAACTTCCTTAAGCTGCAAGAAAGACTTGGTACAAACAGAGTCCCAAGCGAACTCAACATCCTTCTTCAACAAATAATATAGAGGTGCTGCAAGCTGACTGAAATCCTTTATGAATCCCCTATAATATCTAGCATGCCCAAGAAAACTCCGCACATCCTTCTACTTTGCTGGTGTGGGTAATGTACTGATGACTTCAATCTTGGCAGGGTCCACTTGAATACCTTTTGAGGAGATGAAATGACCTAATACAACCCCCTCCTCCATCATCATGAAGCATTTTTCACTATTGAGAGAAAGGTTGTAATCTTGGCACCTCTAAAGGACTTTTGTCAATTTTTTCTTGGCTTCATCAAAGGTATTTTCATAGGTAGTGAAATCATCCATGTAAATCTCCATGCAATCAGCAGATATATCAGAAAAGATAATTATCACTGCTCTTTGGAAAGTGGCAGGAGCATTGCACAGACCGAAAGGTAAGACTGAATATGCAAATGTCCCCCATGGACATGTGAAATTTGTCTTCTCTTGGTCCTTAGGAGCTATTTGAATCTGATTGTAACCACTAAAGTCATCGAGGAAAGAAAAATATTTCTTACCAGCCAGATTATCAAGGACTTGATCTATAAATGGCAATGGGAAGTGGTCCTTCTTAGTGACTATGTTAAGCTCCCTGTAGTCGACACATACTCGCCACTTTCCCCCTTTCTTAGGAACTATGACCAGAGGTGAGACCCACTAGCTATCAGAAATGGGGTAAATGAAACCAACATTTAACAACTTCTACAACTCATTCTTAACTATATCCCTTAAAACTAGATTAACCCTTCTTTGAGGTTGGCAGATAGGTCTGCATTCAGGATTGATGTAGATTTTATGAGTGTAGAGTTTAGGATCTAGGCCTTTCATATCTGTATAATCCCAAGCAAAAGCTTGTTGATGTTCTTGTAGTAGCTACAGGACAACTGTCTACTAAGAGAGTGACAAAGCACTACTCATATTTAATTCCCATCCTGGACCAACTTCTAGCTTAATGACCTTTTCTGCCATGGACAGTTGAGCAACTAGAAAAGACTCCATTTCATGAGGCAATAATGAATGAAGGAATTGTGAAGTTTCTGAATACTATGGTGCATTTGGAGGTGGTAACAAAGTTTCCATAACACAGTCTGCTTGGGAACATAGCTGAGATTGCACTCCATATTCATTCATGATGATGGAGGAAATTATCTCATCTTCTCCCCTAGAGGCTACAAATCACTCCCATGATATCATCATCAGTTGGTAGATTGAATTGACCTCAGGTTCAGTATCACCCAAATCTAGCCAGACTATTTGGTCATCTTACAATAGGGGTTGAGCTGGAGAATATAGAGTCAGATCCTTAGTGTTGACTCCATTGGATATTGTCATTTTTCTTGACTGACATGCTATATAGGCATCTACAGTAGCCAGCCATGGCTTGCCTAGAATTATTGGATACTCGCCCATATTAGCCTTTGGAGAAAGGAAAACAAAGTCAACCGGATACTCGCAAGAATTCAAGGTGACTATGACATCTTTTACCATCCCATCAAGTGTAATGGTGGAACTATTAGTAAGTTGAAGGATGGTTGGGTTTTCCCTAAGATCGATAATATGCAACTAAGACATTACTTCCTTGGTCATGACATTTATGGATGCACCTAAGTCAACTAGAGCATTTTGAACTTATATTCCTTGAATGGTTATTGTAACCACAGGGCTCCCAGGATCATAATACTTTGGGACTATCAACTTCTCCAGCATTAGGTCAGATAACTGTCCTAGGACATGTATGGTTTTAGGATCCTTTTTCTTCCTCCCGGGTTGTTTTATATGGGCTTCCTTGATGGCTTTAGTATATGCAGGCACTTCCTTTATGGCATCTAGCAGTGGTATTTTAACTGTCATTTGCTTTAGTTTGGTAAGCAAGTCCAACACTGCCTAGTTTTCCACTGGCTTAGCTTGTTCCTCCAACCTATGAGGAAATGGGGGCTCTTGAGCTGCAAGAGAGGCAAGTTTGGTTGGTACTTCAGTTGGCTCAGCTGAGGCATCCTCAACTTCAGTTATGATAGGTTGTTATGGAGAAGAAAGGGTTGTGCCGGACCTTAAATGAATATCATTCAAGGAAATAGCGTAGCTCTGCTGTTGTGTTGTTGGTTTAGCATTGTTGGGATTAGGAGTAGGCTGAGCAGGCAACTGAGTTTGTTTAGGGGGAGTAGTATTGGCTACAGGAGGAGGCATTAGAGCCTACTACTAAGGTGGTGGCATCCAAGCTTGCTGACTTGATTGGTTCATCCAATTGTGTGGTTGTTGCCACCCCTACTAGGGTTGCTGCCAGCTTTGCTGAGGTTGTTGCCAACCTTAGTGAGGCTGTTGCCAGCCTTGCTGAGGCTGTGACCACTGAGGCTGATGCTAGCCTTGTTGAGGTTGTTTCCAACCTTGTTGAGGCTGCTACCAACTATTATACCCACTAAAACCACTATGCTGTTGATTTTACCATGTATTATTACAATTAAAATTTTGGAGAGGATCTTGGGGAATACCTGGTCTTTGAGCCCATGGCCTTCACTGGGAAACATAGAGAACCTCTCCATTCTCATCAATGGTCTTGAATTTGGTAGGCATAGGTTGGGACTCCAGGCTTGCAATAGACTTACACCGACAATTCTTTTTCTTCTCCCTACAATGAGGACATTATTCTGCTAACATTGCATCAGCTTCATGTTTCTTTCTCCTTGCTTGCATAGTGTCCAATTGAGTAGCGACATCATTAATGATGTCTTGCTTGAAATCTGACAATACGTTTGATAGTTCTACTTTGGATACACCCGCACCATTAGACTCATGAGGCAAGTCTCTTAGGCCTCTTCCCCTCTTGACGATAGCTCTAGAATAGTTCAGACATATATTCTTTATGTCATCCCAAGTTTTTTGGGTAATGTCCCCCCTACCATAAGGTCAAGGGCCTCAATGCTTCCATCATTCACACCTTTCAAAAACAAATTCTTTTGGGATTCCTCATTCAGCTGGTGTTGTGTATTACGTTGCAGGTTGAACATCAACCTGGAGACATAGTCTTCCAAGGTTTCATCTTCTTTTTGGGACATTTTAAATATGTCATCCCCTTTTAAGTCCCTTCCCCTACAATACTCTTTATACTTCAAAATAAATAGGTCACACATTGCATTCCAATCTGCTACAGCATCGACACCCAAGCTCATAAACCATCTTAGAGCAGCTTCTTTTAAAGTAGAGGGAAACAATTTTAGCTTATGGTCGTTAGTGGTATAGTCATAGCTCCTGCAAAGGGTATCAAACTCAAAGAGGAAAGTCTCAGGGTCTTCTGTGATGAGGCCATATGATGTAGGAGCATTTTGGGTTCCTGAAGATCTTTCTTAGTCTTAGAGGAATTCCCTGGTAGAGGGATGCAATACTTTGTTTTTGGCAGTTTTATGAGTTTATGTGTTGCGATGATCTGTGGAGATCTTTGGAATGTGTGATGAAAGGAGTTTGTTCCTTTATGTATGTGGAAGATATGTCTAGGGTCGCATCTCTTGAGGTGGTATGGTTTGGGAGATATTGGATGAATTGTTTCAAAGTTAGAGTTGTTTTCCTTGCCGTCGGAGCAGTATTTTCCTGCAGTTTTGGAGCTGATTGCGGGATGTGGCATCGTTGATCCTTAATGAATCAACCTTTGAGCTCTTAGGGACTTAAAGAGAACCTAAATTAATATCATTTCCAAAGGGTTCAAGTCCTAATTCATTATGAGTAAAATGTTATGACCATTTTTCTTGGGGACCTATTTTCTACCAGTTTTCATGCGAAATGTGGAGTGTTTCTTCTTTCGCGGTTCCGTGTGATGAGATGGGGCCTTGCGTAGTTAAGGGAATGTTTTTGGGTCATGTGTGGACCTAAATCCAAAGGCTCATTAATTTTTTATCATTCTTGCATTATTTTTGGTTTCTCTTATTGGACTGGACCTATATTGTAATTAAAGCATGACTGGCTGACCTATGGCTTAGCTGGCTATATATTGAGAGATTGGGTAGATGTTTAGTAGTCAATGGAGTGGTAGATGATCATTAGATCATTAGGAAATATTTATATCATCATGATATGATGGAAGAGTAGAGTAGAAGCAGATTTGTGAATCTGGGAGTTTGTAGCAGAACTAGTGGCCTGCGGGCTTAGGACAACAACAAGTTGCTTGGGTGACTTGCGAGCACAAGTTTAGACTCTATCTTGGTTGTTCCTATTAGAGGTTACCTATTGTAGATCTGAACTAGTTAGTGGTTTCCTGGATCTTGTGAGATCTTGCTGATACTTTGTTATTTCATTGTAATAGGATGAAACCCGGAAGGCCTTACAACCGGGCATGTTGAATGAAATTCTATTTTGAATCATTATCTTGTTGTATTCCACTGTAATTTTTGTTGTTATAATTGGTAGTTGTAGGTTCGGACCATCCATTATTGGATTCTCCATCCCTACCCTGCGTCAAGTGGTATCAGAGCTTGAAGATCTTGAGTGTGTAAACCAATTGAGGCTGTTTGCACCAGGACCTTGATTTGTAGATGCCTCCGAGGAGAGCATATTTGATGTGAGAGATGAAGATTTCCTTGAGTGAACAAATCACCGAATTGAGGTAGGTTGTGAAGATCAATAGTAGATCACCGAGTGTGTGGAGGCAACTGGTATCTTGCAATTAGATCACCGAGCAGAGGCAGTTGCACTTTGAAAGGAAATTGATGGATAAGTTGGGTCAACTTTGGCCTAAATTCCAAGAGAGAAGACATATTGACAAGGTTGCTTGTGACAGTATAGAGGTTGAAGAGGTATGTGATATTGGTTTTTGTGATCAGTTGGTGGATTCTGACATGAAACCTACAAAGCAACTTATGACTATTGTTGAGATACCTGTGTTTACTGATACTGTGGTTGACCTTGTTGAGGCTGGTGAGAAGATTTGTTTTCATCTTCAATTGGTTGTGTTTGACATGGAGATTGCAGAGCATCTGGTTGGGTGTGATCAGATTGTTGTTGGTGATGAGTTATCTATTGCTAAACACCTTTTTGATGGTGGTGTTGGTGACTTGCTTTTGTTCATTGTTATGGTGCAGATCCTTTTTGCTAGTTGTGGACTTGAATTGTTGGTTGACAGTAATAAGTCTTGTGATGAGTTGCAAAAATGGGATGCTGATGATGAGGGATTTCATTTTGATGTGGATCTAACTTTGGATCTACTTGTTGGGGAGTTGGATACTCTTGTTGCTAAGATGGGATGTGGTGATCAGTGGTATGATGATTGCATTGTTGAGATTCATGTGATCCTGATGTTTGAATGGATGAAGCATAGATGGTTGATTTTCAGATTTGTTCTCTTATCCTTAAGGGATTGGAAGCCTTTGGTGAAGATGAAGTTGATTGCAGGTAATTCTCTTGAGATTAAATTATGGGACATACTTTCTATTTACCTGGGTAGTCTGATGCAGGAACATTTTGGGTTCCTAAAGATCTTTCTTAGTCTTGGAGGAATTCCATGGCAGAGGGATGCAATACTTTATTTTTGGCAGTTTTCTGAGTTTATGTGTTGTGATGATCTGTGGAGATCTTTGGAATGTGCATTGAAAGGAGTTTTTTCCTTTATGTATGTGGAAGATATGTCTAAGGTTGCAGCTCTTGAGGTGGTATGGTTTGGGAGATATTGGATGAACTGTTTCAAAGTTAGAGTTGTTTTCCTTGCCGTCGGAGCAGTATTTTCTTGCAGTTTTGGAGCTGATTGCGGGATGTGGCATCATTGATCCTTAATGAATCAGCCTTTGTTCTCTTAGGGCCTTAAAGAGGACCTAAATTACTATCATTTCCCAAGGGCGCAATTCCTAATTCATTATGAGTAAAAAGTTATGACCATTTTTTCTTGGGAACCTATTTTCTGCCATTTTTCATGCGAAACGTGGAGTGTTTCTTCTTGCGCGGCTCTGTGTGATGAGATGGGGCCTTGCATAGTTAAGGGAATTTTTTTGGGTCATGTGTGGACCTAAATCCAAAGGCACATTAAGTTTTGATCATTCTTGCATTAGTTTTGGTTTCTCTTATTGGACTTGACCTATATTGTAATTAAAGCTTGACTGGCCGACTTGTGGCTTAGCTAGCTATATATTGAGAGCTTGGGTAGATGTTTAGTAGTTAGTGGAGTGGTAGATGATCATTATATCATTAGGAAAGATTTAGATCATCATGATATGATGGAAGAGTAGAGTAGAAGTAGATTTGTGAATCTGGGAGTTTGTAGCAGAACTAGTGGCCTGCGGGCTTAGGACAATAGCGGGTTGCTTGGATGCCTTGCGAGCACAAGTTTAGACTCTATCTTGGTTGTTCCTATCAGAGGATTCCTATTGCATATATGAACTAGTTAGTGGTTTCCTGGATCTTGTGAGATCTTGCTGATACTTTGTTATTTCATTGTAATAGGCCGAAACCCAGAAGGCCTTACAGCCGGGCATGTTGAATGAAATTCTATTTTGAATCATTATCTTGTTGTATTCCACTACAATTGTTGTTGTTATAATTGGTAGTTGTAGGTAGCTCCCAGATGTTCCAATTCACATCTAATGTAGCTCTCATGTGACAATATACACTTATGTAAACAAATTTAAAATTTGACTAATTTTATTATTTTTTGATGTGTTTACAAGTATAGGATCAGATTACAGGACATAATAACCCGGCCAAAATAACCCTGGACAAAATAACCCAGACATAATAACCCAAGGACAAAATAACCCAGGGTCATAATAACCCAATCCAAAATAACCCGCAGTCAAAATAACCCCATAAGATTATAGAGAAAGGAAAACAAAATTTATAAATTACAAGTATATTTCTAAAACACTTTTTATTCAAATTTTCAATTAAAGTGTCAAATTATGAGCAATGCCTCTTATATAATCTTAAATATTATTATTGTGATAACCATCAACTAGTCTTTTTAGTTTTTCTTTGAGTTCACGGTATTTTTTCCTGCTTGGTTGTGTAGTGTGTCCAACCATATATTTCTCTATTTTATTCTCTTGGTGACCCTGTTCTTTTTTCACTGCTTTGATGAATTTCCAGATTGAGCTATGCGATGATTGAAGAAATTCACTAAATCCTCTATGCCATCCCTCAATAGAATTATTGGTTTTGGGAAGATCATCTTGAAAAGCTGAATAGCAGTTCAACATTGTGATTGGAATCTTGGGTGACCGTTTGTTGCCTCTTCTAGTTAGTCTTCCAATCCATGTGTCTTCAAAATAATCAATTATGGGTTGCAATGTCTCCTCGTGTTCTATATAATAAGGAGACTGTAGAAGTGTTTCAAATGCATCGATTACATAGGCACAAAAGCTAATGCAACAAGTTTTTTAATCTCAAATGAAAATACTTCATCAACACTGTAACGTGTTTGTAGACCTTTTTCTTGAACTTTCCTCCACAAGCACTGAGAGAAATGGAAAAGGCATCCCCAAATAGTGACATTTGGAAAAAAATTTAGAAATAGCTCCCTTGAAACCTAATTCAAAACAAATAAGTATACTTTTTGGATTTAGATCAGGTTGCAATTGTTTTAATTTTACAAGTACTTGTGTATAAGTGGATCTTGTTTTGTTGGTCATAAGAATATATATGAGTGGAAATATTGCATCATTTTTCAAGCCATGAATTGTGTACAACTGCTGAAAAATAATTGGTATTGTTTTAAATGTAACATCACTAAACCAATGTTTAAAAAACCCCTAGAAAAATTTATTATAATGTTAAAAAAATTATATTAAAAAATATGTTTTTTTATGAATTTTGATTTTTCTTTTTCTTATCACTCTACACACTCTTAATTCTTCTCCCCTTCTTCCTTCCTTTACTTCTCTAAGCTCTTAATTCTACCACTTTATATATCCTCTTAATGTCTCTTCATAATATCTTTTGACTTATATCTTTTCATAATAACTCTTATTTAGCTTATTCCCATGAATTTGTCTTTATTTCTATAATTATTTACCATTTTATAAGTTATTTAAGCATATTAAAGATGTTTTAAGGCTATTTTAGGGGTATATAATGGATATATGGTCTAAAAATGAGCTAAATACCCTCTATGGTGCCTCACAATCCCTTTTTTAGCATACTAACTTGATCTAAAATGACCATGGGTTATTTTGTCCAAGGGTTATTTTGACCATGGGTTATTGTGACCCTGGGTTATTGTGTCCTTGGGTTATTATGGCAGGGTTATTATGTCCAGGGTTATTTTGGCCAGTTTATTATGTACGGTTACCATAGGATCCAGATCTGCACACTTAGGACAGATTCTATGCCCTTAAGGTGCAATATGTGCACTTGGGTCTCTATTCTACATAGTCAAGAAGTCTTGCTATGTAGTTAGAGCCCAAACTACACAGTTAGGACCCAAATATGTGCAATTAGGCATATATTTGCATAGTTGGGAAGGTTGATTTAGTGTTTAGTTATACTCGAGTTAGTTTTTTTCTCAGATGCACTTAAATATCAATCAAATTTTTAAATCTGGTTAAAATGAACCTCAAATTCTACAAATTGATGTTAAAATGAACATTCACATTTCATTTGTGTTCATAAAAAAATAATCATCTAATTTAGTGTTGCATGCAATCTATGTTGGCATTTGATGAAGGTGTTGGAGAGATTTTTTTCATGGGATGAATGTTGAGGTGTTGTCATTATTGGCAACAAAGTCTTTAGGATGAATGAATCCAGTATACCAGTGGTGAAGATGATTGCATAAGGATTTCTCTAAGTATACAGAGTGTTTGTTGATAACATAGTCAGTCATGGTGAGTGCAATGTGCGGTGATGATACAAACATATTTGATGGTGTGAATGGGAAGTTAGAATCTAAAAATTCATATTAGCCTACTGGTTCTATGATCACGTAATCTGATTTGAAGCGTGGTTGAATATTTGGAGGAAACACTAGTGATATTGGCTAGAACAACCAATTGATTTATCAAGGTGATGAAATCAAGTTGGCGGTTGGATTAACGTTTATATATATATATATATATATATATATATATATATATATATATATATATATTTAATTATATTATCGAGAGATGACATTGTGGATCACAATTTCCTATGTTTGTGTGATCACTTATGAATTTGTATGGATTTTGGAGGCCGACATCAGTAACATGTTTTAGGGTTATTCCACCAACCTAAAAGTGTATATATGAGATGAAATCAAAAGGAAAAGATTATGGTTAGATGTTTCTATGATTGTGATTGTTGAAGGAGAAGTGTATATGATCATAAAAGTGATTTGAGTAGGAGTTAAGTGGATTTGTCAAGTAGAGTGTGCTACATTTAGATCATTCTTATTGAGCTCATTCTCAAGGAAAGTTCTAATAGTCTTGCGATCTAAATCCTCTAACAAGGTTAATCCTAATAGGGTATGCAAGATCCTAAGAGGTCTAAAGTTTAATCCCTCTAACCAAGTGACTCTCATAAGGATTTATAAATCCCCTAACAGGGTAGTTCCTAACAAGACTTTGTAATAGCTTCTAACCAAGCTATAGATACTCTTAACCAGGTATAACCTTAGTAGGGTATTGTAATGCTCCTAAAAGGGAAGATCTGATTGGTGCACTAGTAAGATTAGTGGGTGATAATTCCCACCATGGCTTTTCCCTCTAAAAAGGGTTTCCATTCAAAAATATTTTTTGTTTTGAATTCTTATGGATGTTTTATGTGCTATGATTATATGCTATATTTACTTTTTCATGTTGGCTAATCTACAGGTTTGGTAAAAGATCTTATAAATTTGTAGTTGCACTGATTCACCCCCCCGCCCCCCCTCTCAATGTCTTATAACAATAACAATTGGTATCGAACTTGTGTACCCTTGAAGAATCCTAATGGCTTGGGGAAGATCCTTAAGGAAGACATGGAGAGTTTGAGATATCAAAGACAACTTGAAAAGGAACTTGCAAATGTTGAGAAGTTCATTGACTAGTTGAAAAATTAGCTCAAGTAGTCAATATCCAAGAGACAAGAACTTGTTGAACAACTAAATGAAAGACAAGATTTCATTGAACAACTATCTAAAGGTAGTGGATTTGAGGAACCTCAAGCATCTTTAGAAGAACTATCTTAGGAGAATGTGCAGTTGCATAAAGACAAAAATAATGAAGCAAGGAAAATGGGAGAGGAAGCCCTACAAGCCAAAGATGAAGCCTTAAAAGCCAAGGAGGATGAGATTTTCAAATCTAAACAAGAAGTTGTTATATTGCATGCACAACTATGTGATACAAATGAAGAGAATCAAGAATCCTTAAGAGAGAATGAAAATTTGAGGAAAGAAAATGAACAACTAAAAGGTGGTTTGAAGACAAAATGACTTACTCAAGAAATTCAATGAAAAAAAGGAAAACTTGATGAATAACTCAAGAATCAAAGAATGCATGTAGAGACTTACATATTAGGCTACAATAGTTATGAGGTTGGTGAGTCTTCTGGAACCAAGAAGGATAAGCAAGATGATAAGTGTGCACCTAAGGTGAATCAAAGGAGATCGGGTAAGAGATCCTATAAACTAGTTTGTATCAATTGTCATAAGGTTGGACATATAGCTAATGCATGTAGGAAAAATGCCAGATCTAGTGTTCCAAGCATCAGATATAATGCTAGACAAAATATGTTTGATGGCTATTGTTACAATTGCAACAAATATGGTCATAGAGCTAATGAGTGTAGGACAAGTGAACAATCAGAGACCATATGTCAACTAGAAAAGTCCCTATCAGAAAGAGAACCAGTGGGATGTTGCATGCTCAATTTGTCATAACTATGGTCACATGGTGATCAATTACAGATTGAGGACCAATAGAGGTAATGCAGGACCTTGGAAATCTATTGGTATGACATGTTATTACTGTTACAAGATAGGAAACATTGAAATGTTTTATAGAGAAAAGAACAATAAGGTGAACCAACTGGTTAATCAGTCTAAAAAGAAAAAGGGAAAGAAGACTATGATTTTTGAAGAGACTAGAAGGCAGATGAATCAATTCTGGATGAAAAAGAGTGACGAGAAACCATATGAAGGATCTGCATCTCCATCGGGTGTGGAGAATTCATCATCAAACTAAGTCATCTTTGACGTAGGAGGAGAAAACATTATTGAATCCATTGGAGAGCCCCTAGATGCATTTGTGGTAACTTCTATTTGCATATTTAAATGCATTTGGTTGTTTTGAAGTGTTGTATAAAGTTTTAGTGAAATTCATGAATTTTTGGTTGACCGCTAACAAGATTTGTGGAGACATGTTATTTTGTTGTCAACCGATGATGCATTTAATGCTTGAGTGTGGTGGAAGATAAAAGGTGATTTTAAGTCTTATTTTTCACTCACACATTCAAGATTTTAAGCCAGACGAGAAAGAAGTGAAGTAAGAGAAGACTGACAGAGATTGAAGCAACTACAGAATGTTGAAGTCATTTAGGTAGAGAAACTTGTGAGGATTTGTATAAGTCATCGTACAGTAACTTAAAAGGTATTTATTGGGATCTCTGAGCTTAAAATCCATTATTTTTAATATAGATTCTCCTATTATTGTCGAGATCAAAGAGAAACCTAGGCCATTATTCAAAAGACATTCGGACAAATCAATGGAAAATGATCCAAAGGGTACCCTAACTATCATGTCCTTTGGTGTAATGCACATGGAGGATGTTAGATCCTATATTCATTGTAAGATCAAAAAATTAGGTGAAATTCATATATGATCATTGTACAAAGATTTGTGCAATGATTGGGTGTTGAAAGATGAATACAAGGTGATCAAAGATAAAGGTTTTGAGAACGTAGTTCACTATCTATGATAGGTGAGATGAAATTATCCCTTGGATTGAAAATTACATAATTGGATAAGGGAATTTTTATTACATAGTCCAAGTATGTCAGATAATTGATGAAGAAATTTGGTATGGAAGGTTTAAAGTTGGTTGGAACTCCTATGATTACTGGTTGCAAATTGACTAAAGATGATGAATCCCCTTGTGCAAATCAAATAAGATACAAATAAATGATCGGTGGATTGTTATACTTGACTCAGACAAGGCCTAATATAATGAATGTTATTTGTATTGTGGAAATATTTCAAGTAAATTTGAAGGAACCATATGTTGTTGTTAAAAGAATATTCAGATACTTGAATGTAACTATTGACTATGGCTTATGGTATGATAGAGATAATGATTTCATGCTTTGTGCATATACAAATGTTGATTGGGTAGGTAATGTGGATGATAGGAAAAGTAAAAGTGACTATGCATTCTTCTTAGGTAAGAGACTAATCTCTTGGGCTAGTAAGAAACACGATTGTATTTTCCAATTTATGTTTGAGGCTGAGTATGTTGTTGCTGCTAGAAATTACACTCAAGTCGTTTGGATGAAGAAAATGTTGAAGGATTTAAGGATAAACATTGATGAACCTATTATTATTTACTATGATAACTCAAGTGCTATACATATTTCAAAGAACTATGTGAACATTCAAAGACAAAGCATATTTCCATTAGATATCATTTATTGAGAAACAAAGTCAGTGAAAATGAAGTAAAATTAGAGTATCTATCTATTAAGGAATAGATTGTTGATATCTTTACAAATCCTTTACCAAAGAATACATTTGAGTATATCATAGATAAGCTTGGGGTTATATCCCCTCCTAATCAAAGCTAAGATGCTAAGAATGGCATCAATCTAGAACATTATCAAAATATTATTCTCTGGATTGATGAGTTGGGGACTACTCCTTAGGGGGAGCAATCTTATGGATCTTATGGATCGGTATTGCAAATTTCACATCAGCCTTTTGAGGCGAGTTCAATTCTTTTGATGTATTTGTCCCTTTTCCATTGATCTCAAAGGAGGAGAGATTAAGTGAAAAATGTGGTAATTAGGAAATATTGTGTTGAGAGTTTTGAAGCTGGATATTCAGAGTGATTAGGTGGATATGTTGTCTCTTGATGTCTTTGTGCATTGATCAAATTTTTACTTCATATGTTGCCAACAATGCCAAAGGGAAAGATTGTTGAGCATGTTAGAGGTTGTTGATTAGACTAACTATGTGTGTTCGCATTAGTGTTTTGTCATTGATGCCAACATACTATTGTTTTTGTAGACAATGTGTTTAGTTTGTTTAGATGATCAAATGATATGTTGAATATCTTGTGTTACGACTCTAGATGATGTTTCATAAATGTCTGTAGTTGATTCTAGTCAACTTACAAAGGTTCACATGATTGTTTGAGTGAGATTTGATTGATTTATTAGTTGCATGTATTTCAGTGTTCTAGTTGTTCGGGATGTGTCAAAAGTTGAGTTATTGCTTTGGTATGGATCAGATTGGTTGATTCAGTTGGTGCGAAGCTAGTGGTACATTTGGGACTTATTGTTATTTCCTCAACTGTTGTTGTTCATGATTTAGAGTTAGGAAAGTTATATTTTTAGTGTAACAGAGTTCGATGTTTAGTATTATTGATGATCGATATAGAGATGAGTTTAGATTTTGAGGTTGAGATGATGCGAAGGTTCGAGAAGATATTCTTGCTACTTTCTAGTATTTTTGGATCGTGTTATGACCATGTTGATGGTCTGCTTGGATCATGGTGATCGCATCTAGTGATTTTCCTAGAGTGTTAGTGTTTCTTCATTTAGGTCCTAGCCGCCTTGGTGGAGTAATGTGTTACAATTCATGGTGCAAATTTTGTGAAGATGTTGCGTGTTCTAGGATAATGTTTTGGGTCCTATCTAAGTCTTGGCCAACTTGATTTGGATCGCATTGTAGTTTGAGCATATTGTTCATATCATTTGTTCTTATAGGTCTTAGCTAACCTTTTGTTGATTATTCATTGTAATGTGTATAAATGGGCAATCATTTGTGATTGCAAAGTGTGAAGTATTGATGCACAAATGAGCCGATGTATGTATTTTGTGAATGAGGTAGGAATTTTACTTCATTGGAACTGTATTCGCATTGCAGATGTTGTAAGTCAGTTCAATTGTATTGGATAGTTTGTCCACCTTGGTGAATTATAATCAGAGATTGATCGGTGAAACCGATTGAGGGTCAGATCGTTGTTATTATATTGTGAGTAGTGTGCTATAGGCAATGGGTTTATTAATGCATGTGCATTCCTCTTTTGTTTTTCATTTGCTCTTAACCGGGCAATACTTTTAGCACAGTACATCCATCTAGTGGGTTTGACCCCCATCGGGGTTTTCCCTTAACTGGGTTTCCTCAAGAATAAATCTGGTGTTCTGAGTTATGTGTTGTGGATCTTGCATTACTATTTATCTTTCAAATCATTAATTAGATTAAAGTGTATTGAAGTGTTAAGTGTTGTACAACTAATGCTTGTCTTATTGTCAATATAAATTATAATAGTTGGAAAGATCATAACAAGTTTTTCCCTTAGATAGAGAGCTTGAAAATTATTTTCTTGAGAGAGTGAAAATCGTTTAGGAAAAATGAGAAGAAAGGGAGTTTCATTTGGTTGAATGAGTCTAAGAGGTTACTTTTCCATTGGGAGTTATACCACACATTAGAAATGAGCTATGTGGAAAGCAGATTTTCTAATCTTGAAAATTCACACTCTATGTGGATGTACATGTGTATCATTGTAATCCAAGAGAATGTTTCCAATTTTTTAATTGTAAGATAGTAATAATCTATCTTTTTATCAATCATGAGATTAACTCTTTGAAATCTAGATATAAATTTGTATCATTAATCCTCAAATATGAATGTGTGTGTGTAACTACAATAATATGCAATTTTTTACAATACATTTTGCCCCTTTTAGTGAGTTGATTACACCGAAGATAAGTTGTACTAAAATAGATATTAAAACATACAAAATTATTTACTTTGAAAAACATATACTATAGAAAAAGTAAAAATTGACCAAGCAAGATGATGATGCTAACCCACTCAATCCCATTAATGACAAAATAATTTTTAAATTTTTAAATTAACATTAACCTAATCACATCTTATTAGATAAAAGAGTAGAATGAAAACAAATTAAATATATTCACCTCAATTCCATTTACAAATTTTCTTCAAACTACTTAATCTTATCATTGGAACTCAATACTTTCCATGTGATTTATATAACTCAAATTTTGAACCTTGTTACTATGAATGTAGTGGGATTAACCTTTCACACTTGGACCATTGTCTCAACCTTTTACACTCACCCTTGACTCTCTCCCAAATATGAGACCCATAAGAAACCCTTTCACATTTCTTCAGCAAGTGTTAAAAGAAAACTCAAAAAGACAAATTGGTAGGTGAGGATTTTAATGCGCCTCCACATAGACAAATCATTCATGAACGCGCACAGACCAAGTGGCGAAGAGAAAGAGAAAAGAAACATCACAAAGAAAGGAAAAAACAAGCATAGCTATACCTAGTTTGTAACGAAACTTATAGCCAGTTACATAGTGAATCGCCCATATTATTCCACGAGCAACTGAAAAAACGTTCTGTCATTACAAATATAATATTCATTACCCCTCCTCTCCCTACACACGTATGTATCACGTTGCTAAGTAATGGAATGACGGTCCCCCATCTAATTTGAATAAACCCAGCTGGAAAAACTGACATTTTCTTGTTTTGGTTTGCTTTAGATCAATCCGATTTACTTCGAAACTTAAGATCGAAGCCAACATATTTTGAACCCAATGCGGAACAGGGGAAGAGTTTCAGGGAAGGAGGCCCTGAAGAAAAAAGTTGTGAATGCTGATAAGATAAGCAGAAGATTGAGCCTAGAAAGCCTTAAAAAATTGTTCCTTTTGTATATAGCAGAGCTCAAGGAAAAACTGGGTGATTATTACTACTCAATGGGTGTTAATGGAAAGAGTGATAAACTGGCTGTGGTGGGGGTTTATCCTTCATTTATGGGATGGTCAATTCCTTACATGATTGGAGCTGCAAAAGCTCATCCACTGCCTGTTTTGCTAGGGTGCTGTTTGCTGTTTTTTATGGCAGTTGAGTACAGTTTGATCATGATTTCTTCTGGGTCTCCACCATATGATGTGGGTTTTGTATGGACGCAGAGTCTTCATGATGGGCTTATGCAGAGACCTGCCTTGAATACATTGCTGGCAGCCATGAATACGGTATACTTTAGATTTAGATTTCTTGTTACGTTTCTTTTTTTGTTTTTTAACCGAAATTTGCTTCTCTTGTTTTATTCTTATCAAAATGGCTTCCATCTTGTTTTCCGTTCGTGTTACCGATTTGGTTATGGCAGCATAAGATCATCATTCCAATCCGAAATGTGCCTACACTAACCCAGAAGATTAGGTTTCTTCCCTCAAAAAATATCTCTGTTCGGCTTTTCATGGTAACTTAGGATATTTATAAAAGTCAAATGTGTCCATACCAACATAGGATAATTAGATTGCTTCCCAACTTGCTTTTTCCATTTCATTCTCCTTCTCTGTTTGGGTATGGCAACCAAGGGATCATTCCAGTCAGTCATGTGCCCAGGCTAACATAGAATAGTTAGACAAGGAGGCTACAGCATGGTCATTTAGAGATCTGGGCTCTGTTTATTAAGTTACTTTTTCTTGTCCCGGATGTTAAAAAGACTATAATTTCATCAACATTTCTATAAAAATAAACCCCTTCATAAGATGGTTATTATGCTAGAATCTTTTGGATATGGGTAGAAACCCCCAATGAACTTGGGACCAGTAACGATGGAACTTGGCCTGTAGTTTCAGCTACTTGCTATTTTACCATGATGCTTAATCTACCAGTGTAAAGTTCTATAACCGAGCCCAATACTGCGTATTGTCTTCAATTCATATGTTTAAAACGTTTGAACGACAAGAAAATATCTGATTACTTTGATCTAAAAGTGATTTTATGGGAAGAGAGTTGGAAGGTTCCATATGTGGATGGCATGAGGTGGATAAATTCCTGTTTTTGTGGTTTGTTAGTGAAAACTTCATTGTGTTATTGTAGGCAACACTTACCTGTGCTATAGAACCCCTACTTTTCAGTATGTTCTCTTTGTTTTTTGTGGCTTGTGGGAGTTTGCTTGATCTAAACTTAACTGGACAATTATCTAGGTTCTGTGTCCTTGCTCTCTGCATTACTGGCGTATTAACACAATTGTTTAGAGTTTAGAACCATTAGCCTTATAGATTTTCCACATCAGAAGCATAGAAAATTGAAACCTTTGAATCATCCACATTGGAATGGAAAATTTCAAAATACCAGAAGATCAAGTAGTTAGATAAAGGATATCAGTAATAAAAAATAATATAAAATTAAGAAAGATTTGCCTAAATACCCCAGGATTTTTAGACAGAGTGAGGATAGGAAAATCCCAAAACACATGGAATCGAATGGGAGGATTTTTTATTTCCACAAGGCTGTGTACAATTGATGAGTTGAGTTCCCATTTGTGTAGGATTGCTTTCTGCAAGGTTAGGTTCCCATTAGATATGATAAAGGATCAAGCCAGGTGCAGCCCTGAAGAGGCTGGTTGTCTCATAAACTTTCTAACTGAAAGAAAAGATGAACGCCAATGTTTGTCCGTTAGGTTATGGTTTATGCCCTAGGGTAAGATGGAGTTCTGTTCACAACCCAAAGTGCATACCCCTTATTGCTAATGTGGGGATTAAACAAGCCCTTACATACCCGAAAAACAATATCAGGACAAGCCCGATGGATAAGATTAAAAAACTAGAAGTGTGTAGATTGTAACTTTGTATGCCAAACCCAATCATGCCAGAATTGCTGGAGGACTAATTGTGGACTGTTCTTCCACAAGCATCATACAACAACATACAAATGATTTATTTTTCCATAATTAAATCCACCCTTTACTTCATAGTTTATACACACTGTGGTAGTTCAATTCATCCATAATTGTTAACTGATCTGTGCATCTTTGATTCAGATTCATATTAAGTATGTACTATGGCCGTTCAATTGTTATGACTTGGATTGTGTGTGTTGATAGCATGAGCTCAACTGCAATTCGAGTAGGAGCATGATTTGTTGTTTCATGTTACTTCCTCTTTCTACATATCCTTTTTTCTAATTGGGAAGCAAACCTTACAGGCAAGAATGCATCCCAAGTCCAGAAATTCGTGGTTGACAGAAGCACCTGATACAATCTTTTGTGCAGGTTTTTGTGGGAATGCAGACTGGTTACATTTTGTGGGCTTGGCTTGTGGAGGGGAGAGTTAGGCCTACTATTGCTGCACTTTTTATGTTCCCATGTCGAGGCCTTCTGGGTTATGTGACACAGCTGCCACTGCCTCAGGTACCTGCTCTTTCAATATATAGTCCATAAGATTGATAAGTGAAGAAGCTTCATTCATCTGGGATCTGTTTTATCCAAAGCTGTTGGAAAACATAGAATCCATGGATTGATATGATCATGTTGGATAACCCTGTCCTGTATTTTGTTGGCATAAATGCATTGCAATTGCAATTAGATGGACAGTTAAAATGTGTTCCTAACTTCTTAGAATAAGATTCAACTTATGAATTTAATGCTGCCTGTGACCATCTGCTACATATTTTACACCATATTGAAGTATGTGCTAGAAAGTCTATTATTTACTTTTTAAGTGCATTGTGCTGTGCTTTCTTTGGATATTTGATGCAGGATTTTCTTGGTTCGGGAGTAGATTTTCCAGTTGGGAACGTGTCCTTTTTCCTCTTCTTCTCAGGTCATGTGGCAGCTGCAGTAATCGCTTCTATAGACATGAAACGTATGAGGAGGCACCATATGGCATCTATATTTGATATATTAAATGTCCTTCAATCAGTGCGACTTTTGGTCACAAGAGGCCATTATACCATTGATCTTGCAGCTGGGCTAGGGGCAGGGTGGTTGTTTGATGCCTTAGCTGGTAAGTATGTGGAAAGCAAATGGAATGTTGTTCAAAAAGAGAACTTTGATTATGATCCCCTGATTAATGCTAAAGCTGCTATAATCAGGTAATTATGATCTGATAGTACACTGAATCCTGATCATATGCCCTGTTCCAAGTTTTTGAAATCTATAATCTATCATCTTTTCAGGAGGTAGATAATGATCTATTTGAAAGATTCTACTGGCAATTACTGTAATATGATTTCTCTGAATATATCTAATGTAATATATAGTTGGGAATAGAGGTTTATGAGATGGGAAGGTTGATCCTATGGAAAATCTTTGATTCAATGTAAATCTTACCCCAATCCATTGTCCCCCTCGCCCCCCTCCTTCCCCCTCTGGGTGCCATAGACATTTGATTCAATTTAAATCTTATCCACAGATCAACTTTTTGTATGGTGTCATTGGATTCCAACTTTGTTCTATCCTCTTCTGTTACTAACATTTAATGCATCAGGAGTTGCGTACAAATTACACTTAAGATATCAGAATCAACATCTTGTCATAACGAGTGTCCTAGAAGTCTGACCCAAAACATCTGAAACAAAAGCTATTAAGTATAACAGAGCATAGAGTTAATTCAGATATACCATGCAAATTTTCAAGTTTGCATAGTAAACTATAACAATAATGCTACTGTTCAGAGGATTGTCAGTGTATTCATCCGATGTAATTAGGGAAATGGTTACATTGTTCTCTTTTTCTAGTGAGGTTTTGGAAGTGTGCAAATGTATCTAAATTTGAATGGAAATAGGAATGAGATAGCTTCACTTTGTTTGGATAAATTGGTTGGATACGATTGAGGCACTAGTAGCAATCAATCTCCATTACGCACAAAAAAAAGTAAGAGAGTCTGCTATGAGTGTCTACATCCAAATTAAATATTAAGCTGATGCGTAGGGGCGGTTTGTTAACAGAGAATAAATGGAACATGGTGTGTTGGGTGAGCTAGTTGGGTTTTTGTTAGTTATTACAAAAAATAGCTGTAAGTAAATATCTTTGAATATGAGAGTGGTGGTCACATTAATATCTAGGAAAGTATTGGCAACAATGGTTGAAAACAATTTTGAAACGTGGCCGTTTATTAGGGTTTCCAAAGCCATATTAAATAAATTTATTTATTTTATTCACATGATTTTATATAATGAGTTCACAAATTTTTTTATAAATTTATATTTTGTTATTTTCAATTATTTTCCATTATATGTGTCTTTTTAGAGATTTCCAAATATCATCATTTTTAACTTCATAATCTATTCACATTTTTTTACCCCTTATTTAATAGATGTTTTCATGAATCTCTTTTTGAGGTAGGGGAAGAGCACTAGTAGCCAAGTGACATTCCAATAGTTGTGTACATGACCCAATGGGTCATTTGTACATAAGTACTAGCAATTTTGAGGTATTGGGTGCCACTTTGAAATGACCACTTTAAAAATGTTTGATGCTTAACAAATTTTATAAGGAGCTTTGTTAATAATGAGAAGTCTAAAAATATTTTTGAAGTAGCTAAGTCACATATATAGACAACCAAAAAACTTGTTGAAATTTGATATATAGTTTAGGTTTTATGAATGTGTGAAACTAGCTATAATGGCTACTGGTACACTTCCCCTAGTTATTTTGTTATCATTTTGTGATCTTCAAACTCGTCTTTTAGTGATGGTTATTTTGTTATCTTGAAACTCATATGTAAGTATGCTAAGATTTTAAGTTTTCATCAAATAGTTATTGCATATCACATCTCATCCTTGTGGAATCATTTTAAATTAACTTGTTAATTTATTTTTTTCACTTATGAATCAATTAAATGATTTTATCATAATATTTGAATATAGGTATTAGTATCCTTGTGGAATCATTTTAAATTAACTTGTTAATTTATTTTTTTCACTTATGAATCAATTAAATGATTTTATCATAATATTTGAATATAGGTAAAAATACTAATATGTGTAATACAACATTATTAATTATTGCTTAATGATGAAAGGTAACCTTGTGTTTAGATTTTTATTTCTCGTCCTTGAATCTCTAATTAGGGGTTTCACTTGATGCAGTGATAATTGACGAAACATTCAAATTTGCATGAAGGAAGAGTGAGTGCAACTTTTGCATTTCACACTCTTATAATTGATAACTTGCATTATGAGATCTTCAAAATTGTTGCTAACATTATTGTTTATAAAACTTGACATTCTCAATATTTTCAAAGTTTTATGAGCTATTGTATCTACTATCACCTTCTTGAATTATTCCATGGCTTTGTTCAGTTACCTTTTGCAAAATGTTGAATTCAATATATAGGCATCGTGTGTACAAATATACTGTACGGATGCGACCAAAGAATAGCTTGTTGGATGCTAATATCATTGGAAAAATAAAGCTAGTATATCAAGGGCAATGAAAAATTTGCGGTTACATATATGTTTCTTGGTGTGGATGGGGTGTTTTATCTAGCTAGTTCATCAACTAGGTCCTGCTTACACTTGTTATTTAAGTTTATTTATGGTACACAAGATAGTTATCACTTTATGTTTCAAATCATAAGACAAAGACACATATCATCATCTTATCTTATGTAATCCTATGTTCACCTTGACCTATATAATCAAATGGCTCCTTTATAATCTCATTCAATCTAGTTTAATTTATCATTTGCATCCTTTAATATGATAACATTATTCTATCATATCCAATCTCTCTTGTGCTTTCATAAAAATTTCTAGATCTTGGGTGACTACAATCTTGCATGGTGTTTAGCATTCTATATCAACTTGCTTGGTAGCAGAGCTTGTGGGATGTCTCTTTGTTAGTCTTAATTGAAAGAATTAGATTGCAAATCTTAGTGGATTTTAAAAAGTTAAGAATGCTCTTCTTTTGCATTAAATAATTGTTACCCGATCTTTTGAAGCTTGCCAATTTTAAACTTTTAAGTTCGGCCTTTGTCATCATTCTTAGTCCCTCTCGATTATTTGTGGAAAAAAGATTATTCATGATTTCACTATGAAGGCATTTATTAATAGGACACTCTTGGGGAACAAAGATTAAAATTCCAAGCTTAACAACTACAACTGAGTGATTGGTTTTAGTGATAGGTAAAGTATGAGGAGGAAAATGTGATGGCTGCAATCAAATCTATTCGACTACCATGGCAGCCAAAGGCAAGCCTTCTTAGAGGCTCCTTGTGGATAAGTGATGAGCACGAGTGCAAGTATGGAGAAATAAAAGCCAATGCTTCATGGTTCCAAGATAAATTGAAAATGACAATTTCGACAAAAGAAGAATCCTCAAAATAAAAAATAATTCTTACTCCTTCCCATGGGATAGAAACATAGCACTATGATAAAAATTTATAAAGGAGCCAAATTCACAGCTACTAGACTCACTTGCAAACAACTACCACTCTATTCACAAGGTTTCTTTGTCATAATATCATGGTTCATCTCTCAATAACCTTTTCATTTGGCAAAGCTATAAGATCTAACACAAACTCGGTCAAATTTTCAAGCTAATGTGGAGATTCTAGAAATTTGTGTATTATCAAGTGATAAACTAAGTTCAAAAATTCAATGAGGGGCATCTCAAACACTTTTTCAGCTAACCCTTGGTATGACGAAGTATGCAAGGCAGCAAAGAGATCTTTTAAAGAGGGGGAATCTAGCAAAGAAAATACTTACGCATATAAACAGTTGATAAAATCCAAAAAGAAGAGTTATGTGACTGTTCGTAGGAAAGAGTTAATCTCTTTAGGGAAGCATAATCCTAAGGGTTTTTGGAGAGAGTTGCAACAGAAGAGAAAACAAAAATAACATCACAAATATTCAATGGTTGGAATATGTGAAGTTGTTATATGAAAGGCCAAATGGGGAGGATAGTCCACCTATAATTAATACTTCAGCTGAGCTATTTTCTATTGAGGACATCAAACTGGATAAAAAGAAGATGGCAAATGGTAAGGCAAAAGATATTGATGGTTTGCAGGCAATTTTTTTAAAGTGGGGAGTGGAACTCTTAGCTCCACACATCAAGGACATCTTCAATAGGGTTACATAGGGCAACTTCCCTATTGAGTGGACTACTAGTGTTGTTATTCCTCTTCACAAGAGTGATGACATCAACAATCCCTCCAATTATCGTACCATTATGGTGAATCCCCTTCTTGGAAAACTCTTTGGGAGTATGCTAGAGCGTAGAATCAATGATTGGACAAAAAAAGAAGAGAGAAGAGCAAAGGGATAGGTAGGATTCAGACCAAAGCATTCTACCATTTACCATTGCATCACTCTAAGACATTTCATTGAAAAAGTGTGGGAGAAACATGGAGGAGAAGCTTTTTGTTGTTTCATGGACTTTAAGAAGGCATTTGACATTGTTCCTAGGGATAAGTTGTGGCATAGAATGGAAGAGTTAGAGGCCCCTTTGGAGTTAAGGGCTACAATTTATAAGTTGTATGAACTGTCAAAGCCAAAATTAGAACTAAGGAGGACATGTCTAAATGTTGTGGGAGTGACATAGGTGTCAAACAAGGGTTCCCTTTATCCCCTACTTTGTTTGGTCTCTACATCGATAAATTGGAAGAGTGGTTAAATAAGGCCAATGGGGATTGCATACATTTGGCAGGTTATGTGGTGAGACTGCTTTGGTATGCTAACGACCTTATTCTTATTTCAAAGTCTGCTCAAGGACTGAGAGAGCATTTGAAAAATTTGGAGCTTTTTTGTCAGGAGGTAGGGATGCAAGTTAATGCCTCTAAGACTAAAATCATGATCTTTTCTTTGAAAAAGAAAAAATGACGACATACTTTTATTTTCGAGGGTAGCTCTTTAGAGATTGTGGAAGAGTAAAAATACTTGGGAATTGATTTCCATTATAAGCTAAGTTGGGAGACAAGTAGATCGAAAATATTACAGGGGGGTTGGAAGGCCTCTTACCTTCAAAATAGATGCAGGAAAGCTGAGTTGTGGGATTGGAAGACTAGGAAGAGTCTCTTCGGTCTCTTGGTGGTTCTGGTTGTCCTTTATGGGTGTGAGGTTTGGGGGAGTAACATGTCAAATCACAAATGGCAACAAATAGAAAGAATCCAAAAAATCTTATCACTAGTAACCTCAAGGTCAAGTCGACGGTCCCATATGAGATTCTCTTGGCAGAGGCTGGTATGTTTCTCATTGAGGCCTCAACAATTATTCACTTGATATGCTACTTAAAAAAGGTGGGAAATATGGATGTGCATCGTTGGCCTAGGATGGTGGTAGAAGATGAGTTACAACGAAGAAAAAAGACATGGAAGAAACAAAATAGCAAGTGGTTAAACAAATGGAACATAAACCTCAGTGAGTGCCCAAACACTAATATAGAGATTAAAAAGTGGGTGTTAGAGAAATTCAAAACTGACATGTGGACAAAATAGAAAGGTAGAAAAAAAGCTTACTATGTCAAAGAATTTAACCCCAAATGGGATTGTGCTGATAAAGAATATTTAAGTTCTACAATTAAAGGCAAGTCAAAAATCTTGATGGCTCAACTGAGGACCAACTCTCATCATTTGCAGTGTGAAACTGGTAGGTGGAAGGTTCCCAAAGAGACGTGGGAAGAAAGAACTTGTAATTTTTGCAGGAGAGGGGTGGTTGAAATGGAGTGTACTTCAAAGCATTCAAATTAATATACTTAGCAAAATTGAGTGGAGTTCCAGCAATCGTGTTGGATCCCGACAATGTTCCTAGAACATCATCGGATACCGATGGAGGTTCTAGAATCAAGCATTTTGCTAACAAGAATGGAGTTTGAAAGCTTCTATTATGTTTTTTTCTTTAAAATCAATGATGAGGGGTCCCCCAAAATAATTTTTAAGAAATCTCGAAGCTGGTGTACAGCAAGGACATTGGCCATATTCTAGTTATGGAAGAGAAAAAAGCAATGTACAAAGTCAGTAGACTCAATTCTCAAATTGTTGTTAACCCTTGATTAGTTCCAAAAAGAATTAAAGCACCTGATATGGCTTTATAGTCTGGTCAGTGAGATCTTTCTACAATCATCGATAAAGTTTTCATATTCATGTAACTCCCCAACAATGCAACATAGAAAAGACATGAAATGAAGGTTTACAAATGACGTCAACATTGTACATTAGTTCCAAAATTGTTGGCGATGTTCAACATAATGCTATGAACTCTCATTTAAGGGTCAGCAAATCAAGTTCGTATAAAGTCATGACAACCATTCAAAAGGGACAATATGATCGCATAGCCCATGTTGAATCCCAATGCTACACATCTGGAGAACACAAACAATATAGGAGTTTAGATAAGGAGATAATTATGGATGTCACAACCAAGATAATAAATATATAAGGTAGAAACCAATTTGTGTTTGGACGATGATTTTGAAAATCAATCTCTTTCAAAGCCTATGATAGATCGTGGTGCAACTAACAAAAGGAGCTAGAATAATGAGTCTTGGTATAGAGAGGATAAAAATGTTGCCACTATCAAAATGAGAGCATAAGAGAGTTGCAAACACCTCAATAGCCATACACACAAAATGTAGAGCCACATGGAGATCACACTGGAGATAATGATGTTTGTATGTGGCGACTGATCATGCTTGGGTGTTCATTTATTGGGTGGAGGTGTCAGCGCGAAGCACTGCTATATGTCGACACCAAGCCTTGCCATAATAGGTGGCCTGAACCCCCCCCCCCCTCCCCCCCCCACTTTCTTGTACATACAAGAGTATGTACACATGAGAATACGAGTACATGTATGAGTACGAGTGGATATTACAAGAAAATTCTTTTCTGGTCAGGGTTAACCTTGTTAACTGACATTAGTAAACCACCTAAGGGGTATATAAATATGTGGCAATGTAATGTAAAATATATTAGACTATAATCTTCTCTTCATTGGATAATAAAATAAGATTGGATTCTCTGTTTGGTGGATGTAGCCCAAGATTGGGTGAACCACGTTAAATCTTTGTGTCTTCTTGTTTTATTTATGTGTGTTTTATTCATTTGCATTATTGATTATATTTGCATGTAACTGTTGGATTTCTATCTTCTAATCCTAACAAGTGGTATCAAAGCGGGTTATTTTTTTTAGCTATCCTCTACAAGAAGGTCTCACAGTTGAGTGGGAGTAATGGAAGACAATGGTAAGTTGAAGCTTGAGAAGTTTAATGGGCAGAAATTTCAATTATGGAAAATGCAAATGGAGGACTATCTCTATCAAGAGGATTTATGGCGGCCATTGAGAGGAAAATCCAAGAAATTGACAAGAATATCTGATGAGGATTAGGATATTTTGGACAGAAAGACTCTTGGTAGTATTCATTTATGCCTAGCAAAATTGGTGGAATTTAATATTACACAAGCAAAGAAAACCAAAGAGTTGATGGAAACCCTAGCAAAATTATATAAAAAACCCTCTGCTTTAAATAAGGTATTTCTTATGAAGCATTTATTTAATAGGAAAATGGTAGAAGGTGGGTTAGTTGTTGATCATTTAAACGAGTTTAATATAATTACCAATCAATTATCTTCTATTAATGTCAATTTTGATGAAGAAATCGAGGCTCTTTTAATTCTGTGTTATTTGCCTAAAAGCATAAATTGTTTGGTAATGGTTGTTAGTAACTTTATTTCTGGTTCAAATACCATAAATTTGATGATGTTGTTGGTGTTATTTTGAGTGAGAAAATTCATAGGAAAAGCTCAGGTGGATCCACATTAGGTAGTGTATTGAATGTAGAAAGTAGAGGTAGATCAATGGAGAGAGGAAACAATTCTATAAGTCATGGGAAATCATGAGGAAAATCAAAGGGAAAAAGGTCTCAATTTAGAGGACCAAACGATTGTTGGTACTATGGGAAACCAATTCATAAGCAGAAAGATTGTTGAGCTCAAAAGAATAAAGAAGGAGACAAACAAGAAGACAATAGGGAGGCAAATGTGGTAAGTAATAAATTTGAAGATGATGTTTTGCTTCTTTTCTTAGAAAATAATGATGAGTCATGGGTTCTACATTCGGGGGCCTTATTTCATGCTTCACCCTATAGAAGTTATTTTCTTGATTATGTCCAAGGTGATTTTAGGCTAGTTTATTTGGGAGATAATGAACCCTATCATATTGTTGGAAAGGGAAGAATTAAGATTAAGTTTTAGAATGGGAATTATTGGCTACTACAAAAGGTAAGACATGTTCCAAGGCTAAGTAGGAATATAATTTCAGTAGGGCAACTAGATGATGAAGGTTGCACAGTTACTTTTAATTAAAAAAAAATTGGAAGGTTTCAGAAAGTTCCTTTGTAGTAGCAAAAGGCATGCAAGTAGGCACCTTATATCTTTGTACAGGTCATATTGTTCCTTCTACTTTAATTGTTACTAAGAAAATTCAATGTTCAGGAACAGTTGTCAGATTTGAGTAGGTAGAATATGAAATGATCGTTGTGGATTCTAAAATAGCGTTATGACACAACAAACTTGGGCACACGAGTTAAAAATGTATGAAATTACTTCATTCAAAGAAATTCTTACCAGGGCTTAAATGTGTCAATATGGATTTCTGTCAAAGTTGTGTGTATGGAAAACAAAAGAGAGTTAGTTTTTTGAAAAGTGGGAAGGAAAAGAAATATGAAAAATTAGAGCTTTTAAATACAAACGTATGAGGACTAGCTTAGGTATATTCCCTTGGTGGCTCTATGTATTATGTTGCATTCATTGATGATGTAATTAGAAAAGTATGGGTTGAGAATAAGACTGGTAAAAGACTAAAATGTCTCAGATCTGATAATGGTGGTGGGCATTGCAACAAAGAGTTTGAAGATTATTGTTACTCTACTGGTATTTGTAGGCAGAAGAAGGTTCCAAGGACTCCACAAGAAAATAGAGTGGTTGAACGCATGAATAGGACAATAATGGAGCATATAAGGAGTATGAGGTTGCATAGTGGGTTTTCCTTAAACATGTGGGAAGAGGCTGTAAATATTTTTGTTTATTTAATCAATAGAGGTCCAACTACTCCTTTGGATTGTGGAATTCCAGAGGAAGCATAAACAGGTAAGAAGGTGAGTTATTATTTTCTCAGAACCCTTGGTTGTGAAGCATTTGCACATATAGATTTTGAAAATAGAACCAAGATGGAATCTAAGTCAAAGAAATGTATATTTGTTGGATATGACATTAATGAATTTGGCTATAGATTTTGGGATGTTGAAAATCATAAAATTGTAAGAAGCAAGGATGTCATATTCAATGAGAAATTTTTGTAAAAATATTAGTTGCAACAACATGAGGAGAAAGAAAATGATTATGTAGTGCGAGATGATACTCTAAACGATGATGTTGTTGTGGTCCCTCATGCTCCGCAACAACAACAACAACAAATACCACAAAACCCAATGAATGTTTGATAGTCAACAAGGCTAAGTAGATCTCTTGAAAGGTTCTCTCCCTCTTTGTATTCTATTTTATTAATAGATGTTGGTGAACCAAAAGGATATGATAAAGGTGTGTAGGTGGATACAAAGGTTCAGTGGGAGCTTTCCATGGAAGAATAAATGGACTCCTTGTTGAAAAATCAAACTTGGGAATTATGTAAGTTGCCTACAGGTAAAAAGACTTTACCAAATAAATGGGGTTATAGACTGAAAGATGAAGATCGAGGTAAGAAAAGATTTAAATCCAGGTTATTGTAAAGGGATTTGCATAAAAAAAAGGGCATCAATTTTGATGAGATATTTTCTCTAGTTGTAAAAAATGACTTCTATACACAATCTTCAGCTTCTCTGTAGATGTAAACTTCTTACTAGGAAAAGAACTTCTCTTCTATTTAGCCATTACACATTCTTTGCAAATCATGTTAGTAGGCTTCATAATTTTAGGTAAATCTCTTACTGCAAGTGTAGTACTTACTTTCACAATGTTATCAAAGTTTATATGACAAAACCTTCTGTGCCACAACCAACTGTCATCAATTTTGGTAATCAAACATGTCATCTCAGTAGGATTCAACTAAAATACATTACCTCTGGTTCTAGATCCAGTTCCAATCAGATTTCCATCTTTCCTTTATCACACAAGTTTTCTCAGTAAACCAAACTTGATATCCCTTATCAACTAACTGTCCAACACTCAAAAGATTATGTTTCAATCCATCCATAAAATAAACATCATCAGTATTAGTCTTTCCATCAAGAGTAATAGATCTTATACCTTTAATCAAACAAGGTGCATTGTTTTCAACTCTAACAACTCCTCCATCATATTCATTCAACTTTATGAACTTTTTCATGTCTCCAGTCATATGATGTGAACAACCACTGTCTATAATCCAATCAGCTTTCTTTTTAACTTGAGAAACTAAGACTTTTTCTTCCTTAACATCAGATTCAGGATTTTCTTCTTTAATTGCTACAAATCCTATGTCATCATTATTTTCAGTATCACTTTCACTTAAGGTTCTTTCTATAATAGCTTCAAGATCTTCATCATTAGCATAATAACATTCCTTAGATCTTCTAGGTTTGAAATTGCTTCTATACTTTTTAACTCTTTTAGGACATTTAGATGCAAAATGACCATATTCTTGACAAGTCCAACATTTAAATATTTTCTTACCGTCTAGTTCTCTTTTCACAAGCAAGGCAATACCTTCTTCAATCTTCTTGTCTTCTTCATTTCTAGATCTGCCGTTGCCAGCATAATCTCCGCTCACACTGATGCTTCTTGACAAAGTAGGGCGAACACTAAGAGCACTGAATGTTGTCTCCATTCTAGGTAAGTCTCCTGATAATCTCAGGTTCATTTCTGTTGCTTCCAATCTTCCAAGAAGAGTCTCTCTTGTAAAGTTTGTTGTACAAGGTATCACTTGTTCAATCATTTGTGTTGTTTTCTTAAATATAGGAGTCAATGTCCTCAAAATTTTCCATATCACTTCATTCTCTGTCTTTGTTCCTCCACAAGATTTTATACCTGAAATGATCTCTGACATTCTACCAATATAACTTCTAACAGATTCATCTTCCAACATTCTTATATCTTCAAATGCACATATCCAATTATGTAATCTAACTCTTTTTGCATGTTCATCACCTTCAAAAGTAGAGTGTAAAGCATTCCAAATTTCATGAGATTTTTTCAAATATTTTACCTGACTGTACTCATTCTCCAGAAGTGCTGTCAAAAGTGCTTCTCTTGCAAGTATGTTACACATGAATAGATCTCTCTCTTCCGCAGTACATGTTTCAAGATTGTCCTCTTCAATGATAGTCTTATTATTCTTTGTAATCAACCAATAACCTGGTCCTAAACATAATAGGTGTGTCTTCATCTTTTCTTTCCAGCTGTCAAAATTTACTCCATCAAACTTAGGGCTTTCTTTCCTAAAATTCACCATGGATCTCCTTAAGCTGTTAAACTTCTTTTTCAAGGACTTGCGGCTTTGATACCAATTGTTAGAAAGTAAAGTCCACCAAGATAACTGAGAGGGGGGGGGGGTGAATCAGTTATCAGATAATTATAAATTTTATCATCTTCAATAGCATTAAACCATATAAGAAATATAATTACCAACCATAGAAAGATATTCATACACAATAACACAATGACACAAGATATGTTGACTAGGGAACCTCTTGATATTTGAGTAAACCCCGGTGAGAATGATGCCCACAAAAGATGCACTAATATGAATATTCCTTGTGAGAAGGTGGACTTTGTTAGGAGTCTTATGAAATACATTCAGTACATATGAATCCCTATTAGGAGATTTTGAATCCCTGTTAAAATATTCTAACCCTGTTAAGAGTTATGGAAGACAGAAGGACCCACTGCCCAAACAACTTCAAGGTAAGATCACTGAACATACTGTCCAAATAATCTTTGCATTACTCAACATAATAATATGTTACCTTTTCTCTGACTGTGCCAAACCGCACTCACTGTTACATCAGTTCTCAATTTTAGATCTCTGTACTTTGCATGTCTTCCTTCACAAATTCGCTTTCATACTTAGCTCTTTTCTTCACTTCATGCATACAACATCACAATCGTTGCTACCATATCATAATTACACACTTTCGCATTACAACCACATGCTATTCCCCTATAACAAGGAAATACATTCCTTTCTTTATACCACATTCAAATAATTACAAATGAGTCGGCATACAATTACAAAATAAAAGTTTCCACGCACTACACCAAAATTACACAAAACTGTCTACTTCCAAATATAATAAATCTTCACTTGTGTGACCTCGAAGTCTATGTTGTCATCCATGTCACTATCAATATGTCTCCAACTTCCCTTTAACTACGCAAAATCAGATTCCATCCTGATTAGGAGATATCATCCGATTTCCACAAACCGCTGCTTAGGAACACTACCTGAATACTGCTTCCACCAAAATGATCATAACTTCCATGAATCAATGAATTACTATCTATGCTCTTAACCATAGACATATGAAATATCAAAGAGTATATCCTCAACGTCACATAGCTCCAACTGCAATAACCCACATGCGCTAATCCAAACTCTATCTGCTTCTCTGCAAGTCTTCGGTAAATCACTGTGTTGACATCAATGACAATCATAGTCATGAATGCAACAATGACTGCTACAGAATGGCTGCCAAACACTTTAGCATTCATTCCTAAGAAAAGTAAAATAGTCCAGATTCATTTCATTATCCATAGATGAAGTTACTGCAGTAGATAACATTGCTTGGGTCTGTATGCATGTGTATATAGTAAAAGAACATGTCCGCCAAGCTCATCTACTCTGCATTCATAAAATGAGGGGCAATTCAACATTAGAAAACTTATATTTTGAAGTGAAGAATGCTTTGAATGAAGTTGCTGGTATGGATGATTTGACAATTGGAAAGAAGTTAGTTTGTGTTGGAGCTTATGGAGCTGCAGTAATGCAAGGCCAAAGGAATGGTCTTTGTGCAAGATTACAAACTAGTATTGCACCTTACATGCTTGGCATACATTGCATGGCCCACGAATGAATTTAGCATATAAAATTGTAAGCGATTTTCCTACAGTGTCAAAAGTTGAAGATCTAGTTCGCGACATATACTCTTACTTCTGCAGAAGTCCTAAACATTTTGTAGAATTTAATATTTTCTCAGAGGGAGTAACACCAGGAAATAAGCTTCTCAAGGATGTTGAGACCAGATGGATCTCTTTGCATGGACCAGTAGAAAGAGTTCTAACAGAATATCAATCCTTGATCGGAGTAATATATGAGCAACACCTCACAGTAGACAAAGCTCCTAATTTGTTACATAAGTTAAGTGATATAGAGACTCTATTAACTTTAGCCAATCTTCTCCCCATGCTAGATTTGTACACACAAAAGTAGTGCACTTCTCTAAGTCATTATATCCAAGGGAATCCATGAATGGGATACCTTAGAAAGCGACCTAGAGCTCTCTATGCATGGAGTTGCAAGATTATTTGAAGTTTGCTCTCAGCTAGAGCCATTAAGCTAATGACCTTGCTAGTCAACCACACGATGAGAGATTCAAATGAAGAAAAGGGCAAGAATGCCAATATCCCCAAGAATCAAAATAAAAATGCAATGCAAGTAAGCTAAGAATGAAGATGCAAGCTAGTCTATGAAAATGAAAGTGCAAATTAGGCTATGAAAGGAAAGTACAACTCTTACAATTCCTCCTAATTAAACTATGTGAAATTAATCTATAGCATAAAGAAATTCTATACTAAGAATGCCATGATTATGCAACTATGAAAGCAAGAAAGCAAGCTAAATGAAATGCAACAACAATGTCTTCAAAGCTTGAATGCAAGAATGTCTTCAAAGAGCTCCAAATAACCTAAAAAACCTATAGCATAACATTAGCATAAAAGAGATGGATATCCAAATGAGGAAGATAGCTCTTCTTTTATAGGAAATGAGAAAGAATGGACCATGGAGATTAAGAAGAAAAAGATTTAATCAACAGTGGAGCATCAAAGAGGAGCAATCCATGTGCACAAATATCCTCCAATGGGAAAATAAGAGTTGAATTTTGTGTCCATATGAGACAAAAAGTATTTTTTCTTCTTTTCATAAAATAGGAATAGTACTTTATTTGTGCAACTTAGGATAAGATGAAAAGGTGGAGGCTTTTTTATTTATTAAAAGGGGAGGAAATATTCCTTTTAATTAAATAAAGACTTAGGATAAAATGGTTAGCCCAAGGAATAATCGAAAATGATGAAATAGGATTTGATCAAGGAAATTGATATAATTGATAAAATGCTGATTTTTAAAAATATTGATTCAGGGATTTGATAAATTGCTGAATGGGGACCCAAAGTCTAGGTGACCATTTTAGGGTGCATACAGGATTTAATGAACAAACTTGTTAAGAAAGCCCAAGACAGGACTATGTATATCCATGAGTACTCAGATTTACGTAGAATGACATGCATTGCCTTGGATAATTTATACTCAGATATGATAACACTTCAAAGCCCAAATTTTTTTAGGTGGCAAATAATTTCAGATTTGAATCATGCTGATAATTTTTTACAATTCAATGCAAAAAATGATTTATGTGTGTTTGTGAAAGGATATGAAATACCAATGCACCAATCTAAGATGGGCAAGCGAGGCAGACTACTTCCAGTTAAAAGGGTTGATTTTGACAAGTTTGTTAAATTTGTTAGTGAGAATTTGAAGTCAATTTCCTACCAAATTTCGAGTGAGAATCATGAAAGATTCCCTCGAGAAGAAATTCTTGAAGCCATGGGTTGTGTGTTTCCTCATTTTTGGAAAAACATTAGAGATAGACAACTTGATGCTCATATGTTTCATAAAAAAATTGATGAATTGATCAGAGAGTTTTCAAAACATGCAGATTGCAATGGACAACCAATTGATGGAATTATAGATTCAACTAATCTTAAAAAACAATGTAGACAATTTGCATCATGTATGAAATTATAGTTAAAAAACTTGGAGAATCCATTTGAACCTGGTGCAATAACTAGGCTTTGGAAAAGGATAGAGCAGAGTGAAGTTTTGCATGATTCAATATCAAAATATTTCAAACTTGCTAATTTATGTCAAATAATGATATTGGGGTCAGTGGAAGATGAAAGAGTTTTCAGTGCATTGGGGTTTTTGAAATCAAAGATCAGAAACAAACTAGACAGAAATTTGGAAACTTGCTTGAGGTTGTTTGTAACTCAGTACAATGTTAGAGACTTTCCTTATGATAGGGCATTGGCAATTTGGGATTCCCTGCGTGAAAGACGAGGGCTTTTGAACACTAGTTCAAATTCAAAACATGGTGGTTCTAAGACAAACAATGGATCTTGGTCCCAGACTCAGAATGAAGATGAAGAATGTTTTGATTTTGAATACCCAACTCAGAATGAAGAAGATCAAGAACCTCTTGCTAGTAGTAGTAGTCAATTTCAGGAGCTGGATTCCATGTGGGATATAGAAGAGGCAGACTGCTCACTGACACTGAGTGAAGAGTGAAGTGATTTAGAATTAGCATTCGGTTAATAGGTATTTATAATTTTATACATTGTATACTTATTACTGTACTTGTTGGATAAATTGATAATGGACTTGATTCTGAATATTTATTATTGACAATTTGACTCATATTCAGCTACAAGTAATAATTATTGTTCATGATTTTTGTAATTTGAATTTTGATTTTTGTAATTTGTAATTTGAATTCATGATTTTTGTAATGTAGAATGTTCAAGAAATTTGTAATTTGAAATTTTGAATTCATATAATTATTAATGTCCTTTTTCGTCACTGTAAAGTGTAAACTGTAAATGCCTTGGCCCTCAATGCCTCATAGTCATGCAGGCTACAACCATGTTATTTCAAGTTTCAACTTCAAGAATAAGATTCAAAACTTAAGCTGGGCTGGTTGTGAAGTTATGCAAACATATCATCTAACCCTGTCTCAACTTCACTACATGCAAATTAGAGGCCTTTCGAACCTTTCCGAAGTTATGGTGATAAACCAATGGTCTTCTTAGTTCTTAACATCTCTGATTCTCCGCTCTCATATAACCTTGCGAAGTCCCGCACAAAGCCTTTCATAACCTCTCAACTGTTTAATATTGTAACTGATTAACCTTTTCGAAGTTACATCTTTCTGCCAAATGCTTCATCGCAGCTTCGTAACCGCCAACACTAATGGCCAATAAACCCTCACGAAGCTCCGCAAACCAATTGTTCCTAACAAAGTGTCAAATATTAATCCATCCATTGACACATGTCACCGTCCATTCCTCCACGCTTTCCACGTGGCATGCAACTAACTGTCACTTTCAACACCGTTACACACTGTCACTTTTAACTATCTGTCTCTTTATTTCCAAAGTTACGCACGTCATTAGTCTGGAGTCCCTCAGAAGTTCAAAACCCATTAGCATCCTAACCACTTAACCGTTGAGAAGTTACGAAACAACCCAACGTTACTTCAGAACATTGTCGATGGTCTGTTAGTAACGCGCACATGCTTAAAGGTTCTTTTAAGTGACTTGAAAAGTAACAATGAAATAGAACCGATCTGAGCCATTCTAGGGTTTATTGGATTTTTAGAGCATATCTCAAGTTCTCAACCTAGCAGGCTAGTACTTAGGGTTTTAATATTTTGATCGAAAATTTGAAATTTAGGCCTTGTGGAGGAAAATTGCAAGAAATTCTCAAAGCAATTGTGAAAACTAAACATACTACCAACATGGTCAAAGACTCAAAGCTTCCTAATTTCTTAGAAATTGTCATTTGTCAATTTATTATAATAATATAATTTATTTGTCATAGTTCATAGTTCATACTTATTACTTTAGTCAATTTATTATTTGTTAATTTCCTAATACTAAGCATTTACTTAATTACAATTGAGATTCTTGACTTGAGCCAATGAGATCTTTACAAAATTACACCGGCACAGTGACAGAAAAATTATAAATTATAAAATATCCATGTATTAAATTTAACTTCCTTGAAATTTATACATCGAAATTTCAAATTCAATAATCAATGATCTTAGTACCAGTAACCAGACTTAGAGGTTACTATGATCTATCAGAAAATTACAAAATATCCTTGTATATTTGTATTAACTAAAACTTCCTTGAAATTTATACATCAATGTTAATGATCAATGATCAGAAAATAAAAACTAACATTGGCATTTGGCAAATTAAACAAATCTGGAAACAGTTATTAGAGTGACAGCTGGCAGCCTGGATTCTTCAAAATCAGTCTTGATTTGCACCAAAGGTGTATCCACAGTAGGTGAACCGCAAACATAAGATACCTTATTTGAATTAACTGACCTCCCTCTATTGGCTCTTCATCTAATACCAGAATTGTCTCAACTACTTCCATCATCCATGTCAATGTGGAAAGACAAAGGCTTGAATCTCTCCAATGTTTTCCCACACCACAATTTCCCTCTTTGATGGCCAAGTTACCTCTCTACCTGTCTCCAAGTCTTCAAGGCATTTGTTCCACTTGGCATCCGTTATGGCTCGAGATTTAGTAACAAACTTATTCATGTCAATCTCCTGCTTGTACAATTCATCCACAACTTCATAAAAAGTTTAAATGTCAACATCACCAACAAAATAAGAAGCCACCTTGCTACATTCCAAAATTTGGTTGAAAGAATCAAACCACTCTTGCCATTCCTCCAAGTGTCCCTCTTTGTCCACAATAGCAGGGATATATCCTTCAGGCTCTTCAACAAAAACCTTAAGCTTTTCCTAAATGTTTTGTAACTTGCCAATGAAAAATGCATACAAATCCTTTACTACTAACACCATTTCCTTAACATCAATTATTTTGTCAAGTAACTCCATTTTTTTCCCATTAGTAAAATTAACCTATCAAAGAATTGCAAGAATGGGCCCCAAGTATTAAATAATGGGGTTAGTACAGACAAGGCATTAGAACATTGATATTATGTCCCCTACAAAGAAATGAAAGTACTATGAAGGATTTGAGACTTCCCTTTTAAAATATTTACTCTGTGCAATAGCACCTTCTTTGAAGTCTCCTTTTTAGCAATTCCAGTATCAACAGGCTCAGGATGATCAACGTCCATTATTATCTTTTCTGTTGCAAGTTCTAGAGCTAAGCCCCCCTCATGCTCAGTTTGGATCCCTGCATCACAGACCTCTACAAATGCCCTGGACTGATTTTTTAGAGTATTTATTTCATCTTTTAGCTCCTTCACAGTCTTATCCAGGAAATAATTCTTCTTCAGTTCCTCTTCAAACTTTTTTCTAGTTGCCACATAATCTCTGAATGTCCTGGCTAGCCTGTTCTCCAAGTCCTCAACCATTTCTTTATTCATGCAGGATGCATGATGTAGGAGATTTTCTATCTCTGATCCTATAGTCTCCTGAAACCTCCATATTAATTGGCTACCCTATGTTGTGTCTTGGATGTCAACCATTCTGGGCTTACTAGATTTTGGGGCCACACACCATACTGCTAGTGTCTTAGTGTCCATATTGAATCCAGAACCCCTCATGAGTCCATCAGGGCCAAAAGCTTCATAAGCTACAGATTTATCTTGCCTCTTGATTTGGTCAATTAGGAATGAGGACTCCAAGTCCCATCCAGGGATCAGCAACATGCCACTTCTCTTTACAAGATCTCTTGCCTCCTCCACAGTTAATGTTTCACTGTTGGGATCATAGGCCTGTAATTTTTCAATCATTTCAATAGTTTTTTCCTGTGATTCCCCTGGTTTCAAAGACAGTGTTAATTCATTCTGCTTAACTCTAAAGAGAAAATTTTTAAACTCATCGGACTTGATGAATTCATCATCATCTATAAACTCTTTAGCTTGGATGACCCTGTCATCCAATCTAGTTGCAACCAATTATAACTCATCTAGGGCCTTTTCTCCCTCTTTTGCCATTGATGTCAAAAAATTATGTCTTATGTCAGCAAAGTAATGGCTATTACCTAGTAGGATTTGTAGTGCCTTTTACCTTTCCTTTTGTGGTACATTCATCAACTTTTGTTTCTTTGATGGCCCCTGCTCAGATGTGAATGTCGATGACTCAGCTTGTTCTGTTTCTACCATAAACACCACATCAGGTTCAACTTCCTCAGGTTTTATTTTGTCCTCCTCCTTCTCCTCAGGGATGTCTGGCAATTTAGACATAATATCTTCATAATTCCCTATACACATTTGAATTTTCCCAATGTATTTGAGATCAGGAAAGAAACTGGGGAAGGTAGGGTTTTCCTTTTTCAATTGTTCCTCTACCCTTACAATATTGTTCCATTTAAAAATTCTCTCTTCACAGGTAACTTTTCTATAAACATTTCTAATAACATCCTCCTCTTCCATAGGCTGATTTAGAGCCAAATTGTGATTCCTCATTTCTCTCAATGCTACTCTAACGAAGTCTTCAGGGTCATACATCCTTGCTTTACCAGAGGGCAATCTCAATTGTCTCAGGAATTCATGGATTTTGTCCACAACATCGTTACCTATAGATAAATCCCCTATTTGGAACCTCCTTGCCAGAAAGGTTCCCTTATGTCTTTTAGGGCCTAAGTGCTCTCTATCCATCATTATAAGTTGCCACATGAACTCTACTATTGCCAATCTTTTTGGGACAAATTTTTGCAGTATGTGTGGAGATTGAGGGCAAGCATACACTCTTATAACAGTAATTTTTTTTTAAAAAAAACATATCACCCCAATTGTGCTTAATGTCATTGTCAATATTAAATGCTACGGGTCTAAGCAATTTTCTTACAAGTAAAGGAAATCTTTCCCTCACAATACCTAACATGTTCATTACTAGATCCACAAAATCACTATAAAAAAACCAATGGAATTAGAGAAATGGTAAGTTCTATGCCATAACCTAGTCCACAGCTGAACTAGAATAGTTCCTCCTGCATTCTTGGTCTCATCGATGAACCCTGGGTTGATGTAGCCAATATTGCAATAGAGGATCAGGTGCATCAGCATGGAGTAGTGATTGAACTTGAAGTTTTTCAAATCAGTCTTCACATTCATCAACTCAACGTGCATTACATTGATTATGTGCCCCACATAATCATACTCCTTGTTGGTGTACAATTCGTGAACATTTGTAGCCATGACAAAAATGTCAGGAGTCACTATCGAACCTCCTTCTAGTCCAATAACTTTGTGTAGATCATAGATGGTATTCTGGAAATAGGGAAAGAAAAGCTCAATATCAAATGAATCTGCAACCTTCTTCGGTAACAACCCTACCTCTTTCTTTTCTATAGGAATATGCCTCCTCATAACCCTTCCATGGTAGTAACTATCCTATCTATTAAACAGGGCCTCCTCTTTTTCTAGGTCAATGTCCACACTCATAGGTCCCTCAAGGTCGAAAGCTTGAGTAAAAGTCGCTCTATCTAACATGCAGAGTATAGACTTGGCATGCTTGTGGAAAGCTTGTGTCACTAGATTGTATGTTTTAATTAGCGCTTTCATGAGGTCTACATCCAAAAATACCTCAGGTACTATCAAATTTCCCAAGTTCCTATCCCATGGGTTTGAAACAGGAGGGCCTCTAATTCTATTGTTATAGAAAAATATGAAGATCTCATACCCAGTTGTGTTTGGGTAGTCAGCATCCCTGCAGAACACATAAGGGTCCCTCCATTCATAAGCGTTAGCTGATTACAAATTTGAGGATCCAGGCAATAGTTTCATCCATTCTTCAGCGTATATGTTTGGCCTCTTTGTTCTTGAATGCACAATGACACTCTTTTCTAGTACTGCAACAACATTAGGAGATCCTTGTTCAGTCATTCTTTTAAGTATACTAAACTTAAGTCACTCTGTGAAGTATTCTTTTATGGATGCTCTATGAAGTCACTGAAGTGTGAACTGTATTTAATAACTAACAATTAACAAGAAACTCACAAGTACAACCAGGCTACTAGCCACCGGGCCACCTACTCTATTAAAAATTAAAATGTCATCAAGCACACACACATGAAATTAGTAATTACTTTTTTCAGAAAAGTATCACTGTCAACTGTCACTTCCACTATAGATTTGGCAGCGATCCAAGAGCAAATAATTAGCATGTTGCCGAAGTGACGCTAATGGTACATCTAACCCTAGGTCCCTATGTCAAATTTTCTAAATTGCTACCTGCAAATCAGGGGCCTTGGCCCTTGTCTGTTTGAATTTGAAATCTGAAAACTTTGAGACTTGTGAAGTCACGCAACACCTTTTCGAAACTTCGGGACTGTTAAACTAACCAGAAAAATGAAACCTTGAGATGTTACGACACAGCTTGGCATGCCGCATGACACTTGTACTTCTCACTTTCCACATGATATGCAACTTACTCTTTGTCTCTCACTTTTCAACACCTTACGAAGTTACGCACGAAGTTAGTTGGGACTTCGGAACCCCCAACCATCATAATAAATTAACCGTTGAGAAGTTACGAAATAGCCAGGCGTAACTTTGGATCTGATCACCATCATAAGAAATTAACCATTGAGAAGTTATGAAACAACCAGGCATAACTTTGAAACAGATCACCATCATATTAAATTAAACGTTGAGAAGTTACGAAACAACCAGGTGTAACTTCGGAGCTTGGAGTGGGTTCCAATTTATTTAGTACTCTGATTTAGCATTATGATTTACTAATTACAATTTACATATTTTTCAATTTATAAATAATAAAACTATTGTTTAATTTCATGATTCACGTAAAATGTTACTGTATTAGAATTTAGTGTATTGACTATTGAAATTTAAAGTATTAGCAAATAACGCGTATTACGTAAAACTAAAAATAGTAACACTATTTGAAAAAGAGTCTTCTGACTTCTCAATGTTTCATTTGTATACAGTATTACAAATTTACAGACTACAGTATTACTATGAAATTCAAAAACTGGTATTACTATGAAACTCAAAAATTCAATATATTATAAATTTATATACATAATACTGGTAACTTAAACTGAATCACTGATTCACAATTTCACTGAACGGTTGTGGTTTCCCTAGAAGGAGAAGCGACAATCTTCCAACCATTTCCAAAACCAAAATGAAAAGTACATTCGATTATTTTGAATTCATATTTACAAGTTAGTAACAAAAATTTTCATAATATCCACAAAGAAAAAAAGATTAGTCGATGCGTAGACCAGCAAATAACGGGATCATCTGATTCATCTCCTCCTAGAATGCCTCCTGGTTGAATCCATGATCGTAAAAAATGGCGCGCATCTCCGCCTTGTCATGTTCTACTTCAAGTTCGAACATGTCACTCAGGTAACCGACGTAACAGGTAGCATGATGATGATCCCTTGCTGCAGACATTAGATGACTAAGGACATCTTGCTGAATCTCATCCTCCATATCCAAATATGGTTGGATAATAGGTTCTGGGTTCTCATTTGATGATCCCTTAACTACTGGAAGACCCATTCTATGAAAGCGCCCAGAAAATACAAATAATCACCAACTTGTCATCCAAATTTAGAAATTTAGAAAGCTCCTATGCTCTACAATTCCACTACCAAGGAGTATATAAAGAAAATAATCACCAACTTTCTAGCCGTAATAAATTTTGAAGGAATGTTTCACGTAAGGTGGCTTGCCTGGGAAAAGGGAATTAATGAATATCGGTAAAGAAAAATTGCAGACATTGTAATGTCCTGCGTAACTTGACTCTAAAGTAAAAAAGAAGAATAATAAATGTTGATGAATCCAAGCTCATATCCCGTAAAATTATCCTTTTTAATGTCTAATCAAAATCCTAGCCTGCATTATGTACCACTCAAGTTACGCAAATTACTAGCGTTGCCTTGGAACCACCATATCCTAGCTGCGATTTTAAATTTTGAACTGACAACTTGGCAGCTGCATTAAACTTTCACGTAATGTGACTTGGCTCCGAAAAGAAAGATAATGAATGTTTACAATTCATAACTGAGATCTTGTACAAATTAACCTTTTTTTACATCTAATCAAAATCTTGTCGTTGTTTAAGTCTCATTAATTGTACTTCAGTGTTCAATGTCACTACAACTTCACGGCTAAGTTACGTAGACTGCCAACGTGGCCTCGGAACCCCCATATCTTACCTACGATCATAACTTCTAAAGTCATGCACATTGTCAACCTGTCCTTTGCATATCTTCATGGCCTTCAACTACAACCTACCAGCATAACCGTCGAAGTCACGCACACCGTCAACCTGACCATTACGTATCTTCGTAACTGTCAGCATCGACCCTCCTTTTAGCCTGTCGAAACTACGCACACTATTACCAGTCACCACAAATATTCACCAATTTATATTTTTTATAATATAAATACTCTTTTATATTCGTCAATTTATATTTTTTATAATATAAATACTATTTTATATTCGCCAATTTATATTTTTATAATATAAATATTATTTTATATTCGCTAATTTATATTTTTTATAATATAAATACTGTTTTATATTCGTCAATTTATATTTTTGTAGTTATGAAACAAAAACACAATTCACCAAGATAGTTCCACCTAGTTTTAGGGAGCATCAATGATTCACCAATTGAGATTATTTTTTTTTCTTTGAAAAAATAATTTCGCCAAATTTTTTTTTTCCCTTCTAACTTTCACCACTTTTTTACACCTTTTTTGAAGGGGGGGTTTCTTAAAGATTACCTTGGACAAGTGTGAGACCATATTATACCTAATGTTATCATGCTTCAATTTAATGATGTGTGATATATTGGTTAAATATGTATTAAATGTGTTTATGAACTTACGATGTTTTGAGGTATTAATATTCATGTTGAAATGAAATTGTAGGATTTGTGCAATACAAATCCACAAAACCCGAAGATCACCTACATACAAAAAACTTGTTACAAGGAAGTAGAGACAAGAAAAGGGCAAGGGTTTGACTCAAAAAATGAAGAAGAAAATATCCTCAAATAATGAATGAATTAAATGTACAATGAATCATCCTTATAAAGGAGAACAAAAGCCTTGAAAGGAAAACCCTAGTGCATGTAATAATTAGTTAAATTATTACAAGACTAATGCATGCAAGTTTATATTTAAAAAAACTAGTGCATAAGTTTACATCAACTAGTGCATGTGTGTTTAAATATAAACAACTAAAAATAAAAGTGTTGACATCTTAAGAAGGTAGTAAAGTTAATTAATATAATTAATACTTTACTCTAACATAAATTATAATGTGATTTAGATCAATTAAATCAAATGAAAAAATATATGTTGTTGAACCTTGTTGGGTAATTTTTTCAGTCCTTCACCCATTATATGCATGCATAGGTACACTTGATGTATGTGGAGTGATTAAAGGTACAAATTATTTCCTCACCCAATTCCACAAGTTTGAGATATACTCCAATGGTTGTTATATGAGAGATGTCATATTGGTGTGTTGTCCTCAATTTTGAATTCACAGAATTGTGGCAACCCTACAAATTTTTCTTGTCAATTTGTAGGAGTATCCTCTAGGTTTTGAACGTTTTAATGAGTTGATGTAAAAAGGCAATTCGTTATCCCTGAAAAGCTCTTAATAACACACTCTCATGTGTTTCTTTCATTCTTCCCATTTGTTTTTAATCTTGATTCTCCCTCGAGACGAAAGCCCTCTGAAATATGCTCGTTTCGAGCTAACTTAGATGTCAAACGAAGTTGTATAACTCCAATTATGACAAAAAAGGTGGGGTTTTTCGGACTGATTGCATATCTTTGAAAATCTATTAAAAGGTGTGATTTTTGAAGTCGATTGCATGTTATTGAATTAAATTTAGTATAATTAATGAATTTTATAATTCATTTTAAAATTTCAACTCTTTCCGAGTTGATTTTAATATAGTTTTTAATGTTTTCATAAAATTAGTTTTTAAGAAAACTAATTTTGTTAAAATATTATAATTATATTAAATTAATTCAATTTTAAAAGATTCAAATCTTTTAAGTCTTTCCCCATTAAATACGTCATTTTTATTGATAACTGCATATGTTTTCATTATATTTTGCAGTTGATCTTCCAAAAGGCGTATTTAATGATAAAAAATGTGTTATTTTTCAATGAGATTGCATGAATTAAATGACATGTTTTCTCTTCCCTTGGTGTCAAATTTTGAAAGCATTACATATGTTTTTATATGTTAAAATGCTTTTGAAATGATTTATTCTTCCCTAAATACATTGTTTTTTAATACTATTACATATCTTTTAAAATATATGTAAGAGTTATTCTTATTTCTTCCCTAGACGTCGAATTTTAAGGTTGTTACATATATGTAATGACATTCATTTTTAACATTTTTAATGCATATGAGTATAGACCTCGATTTCAAACAGCATTGCATATAATATAAATCGACTCTTTGCATATGATAAGTGTTTCAAAAATAATGTTTTAAGTTTTATATGCTGGGCGTCGAATTTGAACTTCATTGCATGTGCGTTTGCACTTCAAAATACATATGTTTCAATCATTAAAAAACAACGTTTTTGATGATTATATGCTCGGCGTCGAATTTCCACCTCATTACATATACGTTAATACACTCCAAATGCATATGTATTGGCTTTCAAAAACAACGTTTTTAATGAGAGACCAAGGTGTTGATTTTTAGTTTCATTACATATGCATTTGAAACTCATCAAATGCTATGTAAAGCTCTTCTTATTTTGTGTCCGCCATTTCCAGCATAACATATGCATTCAAATCACTCAAAACGCATGTGCAAAGGGTATCAAATACAACATTTTTAATACAAGAAGCTAGGCGTTGATTTTCATTGCTCTTTCACATATCAAAATCATATGCAAAGACATTTGAAAAGGGTGTTTTCAGCATAGACGTCGAATTTCATATGCATTACATATGACTATTTGTAATGAACAACATATGTTTCTCTTCCAGAATAATCCACTTGGAGCTGATTTTTCTTCAAATCATTTTGAAGTTGAGGGTTTTTCAGCATCTTCAATCCTTCCCATAGCCATTGAATCAATTTGGTAAGCATTTCAATGATTTGTTTCATCATTTTTGGTTGCTTTGTTTCCCTAGACGCCATTTTTCCTTCTCATTACATGTGCATGAGAAATGGTCAAACGGTTGATATTTTCTTGCAATTTTCTTCTCAATCTTTCCCACTTGGCTGTACATAGTCATTGACAACTCAAGTTGAAGGGAGGGAGAATAGAAAAATGCATTATTTATACTCTTTCAACCCAATCTTTTCTAAATCCGGGAATCAATTGGATTTATTTTCAGATTTGGGCTCAAGATTTTAAGAGATTTAGTCTTGCTGATTGAGGTAAATTTTCCTTCTTCCTTCTCATGTTTTTCTTCCAAATTTGCTTAGTCTACATGCTAAGTTTGCAATTTAAATTTACATGTGATGGCATTCATGTTTCTTCAATTCCTTTTTCACCAAATTTCCAAAGATGCATGTGCAAGAACTTCATCTTTCTTGTACATGCAGTCGGGATTAAAAACCCCGTCCTCTGAAAGAAAAAGACAAATGCAAGTTCCTTTTGTGCTATTTTCCTATTCCCACTTGCATCAAATTGCTGTCCCTACCGTCATCATATGACATCAAACTCATAATGATGACAAAATTAACTTTCCATTATAAAATGCTATCCTTCCATTTCATCCATTATCCTTTCACTTCACATTTCATGCTGTCTACATATGTAATCATCCTTGAAAAATCCATTTTTTTGAGTTTTCCTTCACCCAAAAACCATTCACTTTCCCAAAATCAGCCATCTCCTTTCTCTTCTTGTCATTTGCTAATGAATCCTTCTCAAGAGGATGTTCTCACATTATCGGATTTATATGTCACAACTTTTCATTCACAGGAAATTGTTATGTCTGAAGGGATCATACCACCGAAAGAGAAGGAAAAGAAAAAGATGAAGTATCAATATGATTCTTATCATAACTCCATCCCACCTTCACAGATGATTTATTATTGTGATGAGGTGAGAGACACAGATGTTTTTCATATGAACTTTGAAGATTTTCTTCAAAGGGTAGATGTTGCAGCTACAGAGGATATGCTCTCCATCAAATAGAGTAGTATACATCTTGTTTCTACATTCCCATTGGCTGCCTTAGAATCGGAGTTCGTCTTCGCATGTACAAGGAATTTTGATCCCACCTCCAGAACTATTAAGGATCAAGATGAAAAGACCATTATCAATCTAGATCCGGAGACAGTGGACAGAATATTCAAAGTACCTGTGAGCCCTGTTACCATCAACATCACAAAGCAGAAGGCTCTAGACAGATGGAATGAAGATACTCCATCATGTACCAAATTCATAAATGAGAACTAACTGCTCCATAAGAGACTGAGTATTTCCAGATGGCCAAAAGTGATACGGCGCACTGAGTTCAAAGAAGAAATCAATGATCTCATCACTTTGTTCAGCTGCTTGGTAGGGTTGAAGACTTCAAACACCTTCGAACCCTGGATGTATAAATATATTTCCCTCATTTTCCGATCAAAGAAGAAGATTTTTTGGGGGGAAATGATCAGTGATATGCTGTGTGAACAACTTACCCAAGTTGTTGACACTTGTACATTCTACATGAATTCCTACCTGGTTTACATTGCTGCATCTCTCGGGTCTTTTTTTGGATTATCTACAAAGGGAGATAGATCATTGGTTCCAGTTTGGGAATACTATCCTCAGCTTGACTTGAAGGCAAGCCGCTCGCATTACCACAGGGTACTAGATGCCTTCTTTGGGCATTTCATGTGCATGTTCGATAAGAGTCTTCCAAACTGGCGGGTGTCTGATGAAGCATGGGTCAAGGTTAATGAGTACGACTGCCTATTCCTCCAGTTTCCTAGCTTCACATACATGAGGGTGGGTTATTTCAAAGGTGAGATGCATACATTACCGAGGTATCCCACGGATAAGATTATTCTCATGGAGCTGGCCCGATAACTTATGTCTGTTCAAATGCATCAGAATGCATTACATAGACCTGGTGTGGGCATTTCCTCTCGAAATCCATTGAAGATTGGCGGGTACTCAATTGCTATAGTACCTAAAGCCAAGAATATGGAATATGAGCTTCAACGCATTACCTTGAAGAAGTTCATGGTGAGAAGTCACTTTGACTGGCAGGGACTCAATGATAAGATGAGGAGACAATTTGTGCATGTCTACAGATTGGAGGATATCTGGATAGATCTTTATACTGAGACGGACATAAGGAAGATGGATTATCAGTGCTTATCCATCAAGAAGATTATTGACTTTAATCTTGCTGATATTCCCCCAAGTGTTGAGGATGATGATAACATCCTTGATCGAGATTACACCTGCAATCATGTTGTGGACTTGCCCATCTCTTCTCCTTCTTGGTCTAGAAAGGAGAATGTTTCTATCTGGGATCGCTTTCAATCAATACTTGCAAATACCAATATTTGGTTGAAGCGGAGAGGCCTAAAAAGCATTAAGATAAGGGTCGGCAAAGATTTTGATCATGGTGGTCTAGTTGGCAAGCGATCAGAGATTAAGGGAAGAACCAAAGATGCTGCTTCTTCTTCTATAGTTGATCCTATTGTTCCTATTGTACCCACTTTTCCAAAGCTCACCATTAAGGGGGGTAAAGATAGCGGTAGAGTTCTTGAGATTAAGGGTACAGATTCTAAGAGGATTCAAGTTGAATCCAGCGATGATGAGATGCCTGACTCACCTAAGGTGTCCTCACCAAATGTGCCTCCTCCAGATGTACCTCCTCCTGAAGATGATTCAGCTACCACCATTGTTCTTGGTTCTGTGCTAGCATCGGATGAATCTCTTGATTCACCTATGGGCACTGCTATAGATGAATTCACTACAGGGCTCACACCTCCCATGGATTCGGTTCTGGTGACACCTTCTTTACCTGTTTCATCAGCTGCTCCTATTGTTGTACATGAGGAGTCCTGCCACAGTTTTGAGAGTGTGTTTGACGCATACTCTATGACTATCCCATCCATGGTTACCTCTTCAGCAGTAGTGTTGGATACTACTTTGGCATAGGTAGATCATTTCATATTAGAGGTTACTCATGGTAGTCCTACACCAATGGCTGTCTTGATAGAAGCTCTTCCTCTTATTGCCATGGTTGCACATGCAGATCCCATCACTACTTTGGCTATTACATCTACAGAAGTAACTTCCTCTTCTTTCTCTTTACCTCCTTGGATCACTGTCATAACACATAAAAGAAAGAAGGAAAAGATTCCTTTGGAGGGCTTCGATTTCAAGCATGCTTCTAAGCCAAAAGCTCCCAAGAACAAGAAGGCAAAGACAGTCTCAAGAATTGTGGTGGAGGACAATTCCAAATATGCTGAGATTGCTGAACCTTTGGTTGATGAAATTACAGACAGTGTGCAGCCTTCTGATTTCAGGATCACAAGAGTGGAATTGGGGAAACAGACACGGTTGATTTGTCAATAGGATGCTCAAGATGCTGTCTTGTAGCTCTCTCAAAGAAATGATCAACTTTGGGAGAAGAAGAATAAATTAAAAGAAGAAAATGCGTGCTTGCTTGAGATCATTATCATGATGAATAACTCACAGAATGCAGCCCCGATTTCACTCTCACATCCCGAAGACTATGAGAGGCGCCATAAGAAGGCCAAAGCAATTGATGAATGGTCATCACAGATAGAGACGCAGGGTGCGCAAGTGATTAAGAATTCATTAGAAGTTCTAAGGCATATACGCATCACTGCCAATGAAATAAGGGAGCTTATTTCATCTTTCCAGCAGCAGTTGCAGATTTTGAGTGATGATCTCAATGTGTGGAAGACTTTACAGGGCTTCGATCTTGAGAAGTTGTGTTAGTTAGAGGTCATCTCTTCTGCTAATTCATATTTTGGATCTCTTGATCTCATGGTTAATAAGGAAAAAGTGTTAAGTAAGTTGACCACAGACTTACAGGATGTTTTGAGATCATGGGAGGAACAAGAGCTTCATATGGTGAAAGAATTTGAGAAGATTTCCTGTGATGTTTCTTCTGGGCATGGTGAGTAGATTGATGGGGAGATCATAGTGACAAGGTTCTCAGAGATAGTGCCCTCACATTCAAATGCTGATGACTTTGGTCCGGCTACATTGGATTGGTTTATGGAGTGCAAGATATCTTTGAATCAATTACAGAAACAAGTAACTCGATACACAAAATCCTGCATTTTGCAGAAGGCAATTGCAGTTGCTCAGCACACAAGATCCCCAGACCCTTATGTTATTCATGAGTCTTTACAGAAGTTTGAAGCTTACGTAAATACTCTTTGATGTAAATATTCTAAGTGTTTAGAACACTTTTTCTATGCTTTTTAGGTAGATTGGCAGGTTACATGTAATTCATAAAATGTTTGTAAGTATGGGAAAACATATTCCTGTAAGCATAAGTCATGTAATCAAGTTAAAATTACATTAAGGCTTGTAACATAGAATAAGTCCAATAGTTAGTTGTTGAATAAGTCAAAGTGGTTGGAATTTCCCTTTTTCTCTCCACTTTTCTCTCTTCTATTTTCCCTATATAAAGAAGAGAGCTCTTTGTAAATAGTTTCTTATCTTTTGTTGAAACAGGTAGAGTCTATTGAGAACTAATGGATGAAAACTTTGAGTTTCATTGTATGAGTTTTTTGAGAGTGAATAAAAGAAGCAAGATTCTTCAAACTTTGTGTTGTAAATCTTGAGATTAGATGATGTTCTGTTATGTTGCATTATTTGATCTTTTCCAAGTTCATTTCTAAAGCAAAGCTTGTGTGCTTCATTGGAGGCTTCAATCAATTTTCTGGAAGACTTTGAGCTACAGAGGAGGGATTGCTATAATAATAGTAGCTGCTAGTTTTTGGAGTTAAAAGACTTTGGGCTTGAATTTCAAGTATTATCTTGATTTTCAGGATTATTAGTTAGACACTTTGAGCCTCACTAGTAGTTCTTATTACTTTGAAACAGAATTGATCACAAGAGACTTTGGGCCCTTGTTGTTGATTCACCCTATAGATTAGTAACTATTGCCTTAGTTGTTGTTCTTGTGTCAATTAGTAAGTCATCGGTATTATCATAGCAATTAGGTTCTTTTTGTTGAATTTGAAAGTGAGAGTTGTACACGAATCATTCCTGAAAAAAGAGGAATTGATTGAGAGAACTACCCCTTTTTGTAATTTCAGTTAAGTACCCATTGAAGCCACCTACGGTAAGAAGGGAGCCTCCCCTATTGCTGAGAGGAGAGATTTATCTCATGATACCGTTGTCTAAAACTACAATTTTGTAAGTTGTATTCTTAGTGACTTACAAAATTTTTAGCCAACAGTTTTTGGCAACTCCACTGGGGATATCGAATGCATTTGGAAGCCTCCTGCTTTCGTTTGAAGTTTTTATTCTTCCCATTGTTCTAAATTTAGTTTTTCACACTGGAGTGCTATTGTGTATATGAACGTTGTTCCAAAGGAGAAGATTCAAAAGGTGTTGCTCTAAGTTGGTCCCAGAAAATTAAACTTGATTTCCTTGTCAAGAAAACTACTCTAGAATGAACTACTAGTTATCCACCTTCAAGAAAAAGGAGTCCTGTTCCAAGTGAGACTTCATTGTTCTTCCAGAAACCCCTAGTTTCTTTTTCTTTTCCAAAGATGGTGGCTGCCACGGGTCCATGGGGAACGGCTTTTGGTCCTTTGAATCTTACTACATCGATACATCCATTGCCACAAGGATCATGAAAGAATTTTCCCAAATTCTATGGTGATGGCAAACAACATCCTGATGAGCATATCAAAGCATTTTATATTGCATGTGGAGTGCTTGGTGTGGAATATCAAGATGTCTTTGTAAGGATTTTCATTGAAACCTTGCAAGGGATTGCTGCAGACTGGTTTTATAATTTGGCTACAGGATCAATCACTGATTGGGATTCCTTAAAGACCAAATTTGAAGAGCGTTTCAAGCTTGTAGAAGATGAGCATGCACTGCTTGCACAACTCACTCAAATGAAGAAAGATGCTCAAGAGGGAATGCGAGAATTCATTGCAAAATTCAATAAGTTGGCTAATCGTATTCCAGCTCCATCTCAACCTACTATGGAGAACCTCAAATGTTTCTTCATTAACACTCAACTTCCAGAAGTTAGTTTCTTATTAACGAGGGCTGTTCCTACCACTTGAGCAAATGCTCAAGTTCTGGCAATTGAAATTGAAGATGATCTTATCATGGCTAGTAAGATTTGGAGAGATCATTCCAAGGGGAATTCCAATGATTCTTCTCCTTCTGGAAGTATGGATCCAATGGTACAAAAATTAGCAAATGAGTTACTTGCTCTGAAAAAGAAAATTTCTCAAAATTCCTTCAATTCTCCATACAAGGATATTCCTCGAAGAACATTTCCAAATGCTGCTAACAGTTATGCAACAAAGAATCAAGCTAAGCTTCCTCCTCCTCCAGAGAGGCTTGCGCTTGAGGCTCCTCCCGTGAATCAAGCTACGGGATACTTTGAGCATGATTAATCTAGTGCTATACTAGATGATTGTCAAATGGAGGATAACGCTGCTCTATACAATGAAGTTGATGGAGCGGTTGGCGACTCTAACATCGGGTATGTTTATTATGAAGATCAGGATCCTGAAGAGAGCTTTGGTCATGCTTACACAGTTATGACACGTTCCCAAACACAGCTAGCTAAACAAAAGGATGAAGCTGCTAAAGCAAACATTGATATACAAACTCCTGTTACGCTTGCTAAAAGAGGAACACTGTTGCCTACTTTGCCTAAAGATGCAATAAAAGACCAAGTAAGTACAACTAATGCACCTGGTGTTTCTTCTAGTATATCGAAACCCAGTATGTCTAATCCAAAATCTCAAGTTGAAGCTTTTTCATCTTCTTTAGCCAGTTATTTTCAAGCATTTATATTATAGATCATGCTAAGAAGACAAAGATTCAAATGTCTGAAGTTGAATATTTGCAAACTTATCCATATCAACTGGAACGATAGAATAAGTTTGTCAAAGAATCACAACCAACTCAAGCTCAGGATGCTCTAGAACCTAAAACTTTGCCTAATAACTTAGTAACCATCCCTTCATCTGTCTTAGGAAAAATAGAACCTTTCTATATTTCCTTGCTTATAAATGGCTTTAAGTTAAGTAACTATGTTATTGATTCTGGAGCGTCTGATAATGTTATGCCAGCTAAAGTAGCTGAAGCCTTAGGTCTTACCCTGACTAAGACTTTTGGAAACTATTATTCCATGGAGAATAAACAAGTGCCTCTTTGAGGGCAAATCAAAGATGCCCAGTTTGCATTTGCATCTTTCCCTGAAAAGAAAATCAAAATGACTGTTCTAGTTGCTGATGTTCCTGCTTCCTATGGTATGTTGCTTGGTCGGAATTTATGTAAGGATGTGGGTGGTGAACTTAACATGGATATGTCTGAAGCACGAATACCTGTTAAAGGCAATATGCAGAAGCTGCTTCCTGAAAGAGAAACTAAATATGTTGTTGTTAAGTCTGATGATCCTCATGCTCAGATTCTATTTCAGTCAGCTGGAATGGGTAATTATTATCTTCATATTGATGAAATTTTAGAATTTGCTAAAGATTGGCCTTTAGATGCATCTATGTTGTCATGTGATAATGAGAGGTTTGCGGATGCAATTGAGGATCTGGTGGTTGATCAAGTTCCTAAAATACCCATGATGGATGGAGAAGAAATGGAAGTCAATGATAATATAAGTTCTTCTTCTTCATCTGATGATGCACATACTTCAAGTTCAAATGAAGTATGGACATTAGAGTTTGATGGCAGTTGCTCATCAACTGGTTCTGGTGCTGGAGTTGTTTTGATTTCTCCACAAGGTGAGTTCTTTCCATATTCTTTCAAACTACAGTTTGAAAATACCAATAACACTGTCGAATATGAAGCTTTGATATTGGGTATTGATGCTACTCGGAATAAGGGGATTCACAATTTGCATGCTCAAGGAGATGCTGAGCTTGTTGTGTGTCAAGTTCGAAATCAATATCAAACAAAGAATGAAAGGCTGAAGCATTATAGAAACTTGGTTTGGGATTATATTGAAGGCCTTGATTCCTTTAATATTTCTATGGTCCCAAGAGAATTTAATGATAAAGTTGATTCTCTCGCTGTATCTGTAACTCTTTTGATTCCTCATAATAGCTTTGAATAGGATAGATATTCCATTCAGTTAGTTTTTCCTCCTAGTGTTCCTGATAATTTTGAACATTGGCAAGTCTTCAATGATGATAACCAGATTATCAATTTCCTGGAGACAGGAGAAAATTTTGAGGAATTATATTTTGAAGGTAGCAGTTCTCCTCCTAGGGAGAAAATTTCTAGGAAAGATCCTGATACTGGTAAAGAATTCATTCAGTTAAAAAGGAATAAAATTCCTCATGGCCCGGTTTCTCTAGAATGATTGTTTGATAAACATGATCGTTATGTCAAAAATCAACAAGAAGCCGGATCAAGCTCTGCTATGGAATTTGAAAAATATAATCTGGGGTTAGAGAGTGATCCTAAATTTGTAAATATTGGTAAATGTTGTACACCTGAGGAACGAGATCAATTTATTGATCTTTTTCATGAGTACATTAATGTTTTGGCATACTCATATGACGATTTGAAAGCTTTTCGTCTGAAAGTGCTGCAACATGATATTCCTCTCAAAGCTGGAACTATTCCTTTCAGGCAAAAGCAACGACAATACAATCCCAAAATTTTTGGTACTATTCTTTCAGAAATTCAGAAGATGTTAGATGCAAGAATAATCTTCCTGATCTAGCATTCTACATGGGTGGCTAACATCGTTCCAGTGCATAAGAAGAATGGTGAAATTCGCATTTGTGTGGATTTTCGTAATCTGAATCAAGCATCCTTGAAGGATAATTATTCTTTGCCAATCATGGATCATGTGTTGCAAACAGTGACTGGTTCTCAGATGTTATCCATGCTTGATGGATTTTCTGGCTACAATCAAATTGAAGTTAGAGAAGATGATCAGTATAAAACTGCATTCACAACTCCATGGGGTACTTTTGCTTACAACAGGATGCCCTTTGGATTGATCAATGTAGGTGCTACTTTCCAATGCACAATGGATCTAGCTTTCCGTGATATCAAGGACAAATTCATTGTGGTTTACCTTGATGATCTTACTATTTTCTCTAAGCAAAGGCAAGATCATGTATATCATTTGCGTCAAGTATTGGAGAGGTGTCGGTGGCATGAAATTTCTCTTAATCCTAACAAATCAATCTTTGGGGTTAAAGAGGGAAAACTTCTTGGACATATTATGTCCAAAGAAGGAATAAAGATTGATCCTAAACGAGTCAAGTCTATTAAAAATTTGTCATTACCCACAAGTAAGACTGCGATTCATTCTTTCTTTGGAAAGGTGAATTTCCTACGAAGATTTGTTCCAGACTTCACAGAGAAGACTCGTCATATCTCAAATATGATGAAAGGAGCGTCTATTTTTCACTGGAGTGCTAAAGGAAAGGCTACTTTCAAGGAAATTAAAGAAGCAATTGCTCAAGCACCAGTTTTAGTTTGTCCAAACTATACTAAAGATTTTATCATGTATAGTTATGCTTCCGAGCATACTATGTTAGTTATTCTCATGCAGAAGAATGCTGAAAATATAGAATCTCCTATCACATTCATGAGTTGTCCTCTTAAGTCACATGAGTTGAAGTATTCATTGATGGAGAAAAATGCTTTTGCAGTTGTAAAGGCAGTCAAATATTTTAGATTCTATATTCTCAACTCTCATGTTGAAGTGTTGGTTCCTGATACAACCATCAAGTCAATTTTGATGCAATAGGAATTTGGGACAAAGAGAGGCAATTGGATTGCCAAGATTCAGGAATATGATATTGAAATCAAACCAACCAAGTTAGTTTGTGGTAAAGGTTTGTGTCAGCTTATGGTTGAAAATGAACCAGAAGAGGTAACTCTTGCAGATTTACCCAGGGTCTTGTTTGTAAGTACAACTGATGAATGGTATTTTGATATTGCATATTTTCTCACATATGGTGAGTGTCCGGCTCATTTGACTTACAAGCAAAGGATAAGTTTAAAGTTGAGAGCTACTCACTTTGTCCTTTGGGACAGTGGATTGTATAAGAGTACCATTGATGGCATTTTTCTTCATTGTGTGGATAAAGCACAATAGGACAAATTGTTAGAATCATTCCATGATTTGGCATGTGGTGGGAACTTTTCAACACCTGTGACTGCTCATAAGATTTTGCGAGTGCAGTACTACTGGCCAACTCTTTTCCAAGATGCATACAGTTGGGTATGCAAATGTGATCGTTGTCAACAGTTTGTAGGAAAGCAAAAGCTGGCTACATTACCTCTCAAGCCAGTGGTGATTGAGGAGCCGTTTCAGCAATGGGGCCTTGATTTCATTGGTACTATTAATCCAGTATCCAGTGCAGGTCATACATATGTCTTGACTGCAATTGATTATTTCACTAAGTGGGTGGAAGCAATTCCAGTCAAAAGTGAAACATCATCAGTGGTATGTTCATTTTTTAAGGAGAATATTATTTCTCATTTTGGGCCCCAATAAGATTGTGACAGACAATGCTTCAATTTTCTCTTCATCAAAGATTACTCAGTTTTGTTTTGAACATGGTATTACTCTTTCACATTCATCTGACTATTATCCGCAAGGAAATGGTCAGGTTGAATCTAGTAATAAAAATCTGGTTACTATCATTCGCAAGCTTGTGGATGATAATCAAAGGTCCTGGCACAAAGCTTTGTTTGATGCTTTGTGGGCAGATAGAATTACACTAAAGAGAGCTATTGGTATGTCACCATTTCAGCTTCTTTACGGTTTAAATTAAAAAATTCCCATAACTTTGGAGCTTCTCGCTCTTAAATTGGCTAAGGCCATTGAAGAAGGAACTTATGAGAGTTCTTTGGATAAAAGAATCATGTTCCTACATCAGTTGGAAGAACAAAGAACTCAAGTGGTGGACCATCTTACAGCACATCAGCAACAAGTCAAGAAGCTTTTTGATAAAAAATAAAAGTAGAGGGAATTTCAAATTGGTGATCGAGTCTTGTTATGGGATAAAAGGCGAGAACCAAAAGGAATGCATAGCAAATTTGATTCTCTCTAGCGAGGTCCTTTCACAATTCATCAAATTGTTGGAGAGAATAGTTTCTTGTTGGCTTACCATGATGGAACTCCTTTCGCACTACCATATACTGCGCAACATCTGAAGCATTATTTTGAATGAGCTCCAGATAAGTACCCTTTGTACATAATGTCCAAGTCTTTTTAGATTTTTAGGTTTTTGAGTCTTTTATTTTTGGTCACCTGACTCTATAGCCAAATGGTGTAGATGAAGGCACTTAGAGGTCTGGATTCTACATTCCTCATTGTTTCTAAGAACAAATGAGGTACGTTCCCCAGTTAGAGCCAGCTGTTGTCCTCAATTTTGAATTCACAAAATTGTGGCAACCCTACAAATTTTTCTTGTCAATTTGTAGGAGTATCCTCTAGGTCTTGAATGTTTTAATGAGTTGATGTAAAAAGGAAATTCGTTATCCCTGAAAAGCTCTTAATAACACACTCTCATGTGTTTCTTTCATTCTTCCCATTTATTTTTAATCTTGATTCTCCCTCGAGATGAAAGCCCTCTAAAATACGCTCGTTTCGAGCTAACTTAGACGTCAAACGGAGTTGTATAACTCCAGTTATGATGAAAAAGGTGGGGTTTTTCGGGCTGACTGCATATCTTTGAAAATCCATTAAAAGGTGTGATTTTTGAAGTCGATTGCATGTTATTGAATTATATTTAGTATAATTAATGAATTTTATAATTCATTTTAAAATTTCAACTCTTTCCGAGTTGATTTTAATATAGTTTTTAATGTTTTCATAAAATTAGTTTTTAAGTAAACTAATTTTGTTAAAATATTATAATTATATTAAATTAATTCAATTTTAAAAGATTCAAATCTTTTAAGTCTTTCCCCATTAAATACGTCATTTTTATTGATAACTGCATATGTTTTCATTATATTTTGCAGTTGATCTTCCAAAAGGCGTATTTAATGATAAAAAAGGTGTTATTTTTCGATGCGATTGCATGAATTAAATGACATGTTTTCTCTTCCCTTGGTGTCAAATTTTGAAAGCATTACATATGTTTTTATATGTTAAAATGCTTTTGAAATGATTTATTCTTCCCTAGATACGTTGTTTTTTAATATATTACATATCTTTTAAAATATATGTAAGAGTTATTCTTATTTCTTCCCTAGATGTCGAATTTTAAGGTTGTTAAATATATGTAATGACATTCATTTTTAACATTTTTAATGCATATGAGTATAGACGTCGATTTCAAAGAGCATTGCATATAATATAAATCGACTCTTTGCATATGATAAGTGTTTCAAAAATAATGTTTTAAGTTTTATATGCTGGGTGTCGAATTTGAACTTCATTGCATGTGCGTTTGCACTTCAAAATACATATGTTTCAATCATTAAAAAACAACATTTTAGATGATTATATGCTAGGCATCAAATTTCAACCTCATTACATATACGTTAATACACTCCAAATGCATATGTATTGGCTTTCAAAAACAACATTTTTAATGAGAGACCAAGGTGTTGATTTTTAGTTTCATTACATATGCATTTGAAACTCATCAAATGCTATGTAAAGCTCTTCTTATTTTGTGTCCGCCATTTCCAACATAACATATGCATTCAAATCACTCAAAACGCATGTGCCAAGGGTATCAAATACAACATTTTTAATACAAGAAGCTAGGCATTGATTTTCATTGCTCTTTCACATATCAAAATCATATGCAAAGACATTTGAAAAGGGCATTTTCAGCATAGACGTCGAATTTCATATGCATTACATATGACTGTTTGTAATGAACAACATATGTTTCTCTTCTAGAATAATCCACTTGGAGCTAATTTTTCTTCGAATCATCTTGAAGTTGACGGATTTTCAACATCTTCAATCCTTCCCATAGCCATTGAATCAATTTGGTAAGCATTTCAATGATTTGTTTCATCATTTTTGGTTGCTTTGTTTCCCTAGACGTCATTTTTCCTTCTCATTACATGTGCATGAGAAATGGTCAAACAGTTGATATTTTCTTGCAATTTTCTTCTCAATCTTTCCCACTTGGCTGTACATAGTCATTGACAACTCAAGTTGAAGGGAGGGAGAATAGGAAAATGCATTATTTATACTCTTTCAACCCAATCTTTTCTAAATCCGGGAATCAATTGGATTTATTTTCAGATTTGGGCTCAAGATTTTAAGAGATTTAGTCTTGCTGATTGAGGTAAATTTTCCTTCTTCCTTCTCATGTTTTTCTTCCAAATTTGCTTATTATACATGCTAAGTTTGCAATTTAAATTTACATGTGATGGCATTCATGTTTCTTCAATTCCTTTTTCACCAAATTTCCAAAGATGGATGTGCAAGAACTTCATCTTTCTTGTACATGCAGTCGGGATTAAAAACCCCGTCCTATGAAAGAAAAAGACAAATGCAAGTTCCTTTTGTGCTATTTTCCTATTCCCACTTGCATCAAATTGTTGTCCCTGCCATCATCATATGACGTCAAACTCATAATGATGACAAAATTGACTTTCCATTATAAAATACTATGCTTCCATTTCATCCATTATCCTTTCACTTCACATTTCATGCTGTCCACATATGTAATCATCCTTGAAAAACCCATTTTTTTGAGTTTTCCTTCACCCAAAAATCATTCATTTTCCCAAAATCAGCCATCTCCTTTCTCTTCTTGTCATTTGCTGATGAATCCTTCTCAAGAGGATGTTCTCATGTTATGGGATTTCTATGTCATAGCTTTTCATTCACTGGAAGTTGTTATGTCTGAAGGGATCATACCACCGAAAGAGAAGGAAAAGAAAAAGATGAAGTATCAATATGATTCTTATCATAACTCCATCCCACCTTCACAGATGATTTCTTATTGTGATGAGGTGAGAGACACAGACGTTTTTCATATGAACTTTGAATATTTTCTTCAAAGGGTAGATGTTGCAGCTACATATGCTCTCCATCAAATAGAGTAGTATACATCTTGTTTCTACATTCCCATTGGTTGCCTTAGAACCGGAGTTCGTGTTCACATGTGCAACGAATTTTGATCCCACCTTCGGAACTATTAAGAATCAAGACGGAAAGACCATTATCAATCTAGATCCAGAGACAGTGGACAGAATATTCAAAGTACCTATGAGCCATGTTACCATCAACATCACAAAGTAGAAGGCTCTAGACAGATGGAATGAAGATACTCCATCATGTACCAAATTCATAAATGAGAACTGACTACTCCATAAGAGACCGAGTATTGCCAGATGGCCAAAAGCGATACGGCGCACTGAGTTCAAAGAAGAAATCAATGATCTCATCACTTTGTTCAGCTGCTTGGTAGGGTTGAAGACTTCAAACACCTTCGAGCCCTGGATGTATAAATATATTTCCCTCATTGTCCGATCAAAGAAGAAGATTTTTTGGGGGGAAATGATCAGTGATATGTTGTGTGAACAACTTACCCAAGTTGTTGACACTTGTACATTCTACATGAATTCCTACCTGGTTTACATTGCTGCATCTCTCGGGTCTTTTTCCAGATTATCTACAAAGGGAGATAGACCATTGGTTCCAGTTTGGGAGTACTATCCTCAGCTTGACTTGAAGGCAAGCCGCTTGCATTACCGCAGGGTACTAGATGCCTTCTTTGGGCATTTCATTTGCATGTTCGATAAGAGTCTTCCAAACCGGCGGGTGTCAAATGAAGCATGGGTCAAGGTTAATGAGTATGGCTGCCTATTCCTCTAGTTTCCTAGCTTCACATACATGAGGGTGGGTTATTTCAAAGGTGAGATGCATACATTACCGAGGTATCCCACGGATAAGATTATTCTCATGGAGCTAGCCCGACAACTTATGTCCGTTCAAATGCATCAGAATGCATTACATAGACCTAGTGTGGGGATTTCCTCTTGAAATCCATTGAAGATTGGTGGGTACTCAATTGATACAGTACCTAAAGCCAAGAATATGGAATATGAGCTTCAATGCATTACATTGAAGAAGTTCATGGCGAGAAGTCACTTTGACTGGCGGGGACTCAATGATAAGATGAGGAGACAATTTGTGCATGTCTACAAATTGGAGGATATCTGGATAGATCTTTGTACTGAGACAAACATAAGGAAGATGGATTATCAACACTTATCCATCAAGCATATTATTGACTTTAATCTTGCTGATATTCCCCCAGGTGTTGAGGATGATGATAACATCCTTGATCGAGATTACACCCGCAATCATGTTGTGGACTTGCCCATCTCTTCTCCTTCTTGGTCTGGAAAGGAGAATGTTTCTATTTGGGATCGCTTTCAATCAATACTTGCAAATACCAATATTTGGTTGAAGCGGAGAGGCCTAAAAAACATTAAGATAAGGGCCGGCAAGGATTTTCATCATGGTGGTCTAGTTGGCAAGCGATCAGAGATTAAGGGAAGAACCAAAGATGGTGCTTCTTTTTTTGTAGTTGATCCTGTTGTTCCTATTGTACCCACTCTTCCAAAGCTCACCATTAAGGGGGGTAAAGATAGCGGGAGAGTTCTTGAGATTAAGGGTATAGAGTCTGAGAGGATTCAAGTTGAATCTAGCGATGATGAGATGCCTGACTCACCTAAGGTGTCCTCACCAGATGTGCCTCCTCCAGATGTACCTCCTCCAGATGTACCTCCTCTTGAAGATGATTCAGCTACCACCACTGTTCTTGGTTCTGCGCCAGCATCAGATGAATCTCTTGATTCACCTATGGGCACTGCTGCAGATGAATTCACTACAGGGCTCACACCTCCCATGGATTCGGTTATGGTCACACCTGCTTTACCTGTTTCATCAACTGCTCCTATTGTTGTACAGGAGGAGTCCTACCACAGTTTTGAGAGTGTGTTTGACGCATACTCTATGACTATCCCATCCATGGTTACCTCTTTAATGTGTTGGATACTACTTTGGCACAAGTAGATCATTTCGTATTAGAGGTTACTCGTGGTAGTCCTACACCAATGGCTGTCTTGACAGAACCTCTTCCTCTTGTTGCCACGGTTGCACATGCAGATCCAGTCACTACTTTGGCTATTACATCTACAAAAGTAACTTCCTCTTCTTTCTCTTTACCTCCTTGGATCACTGTCATAACACATAAAAGAAAGAAGGAAGAGATTCCTTTGGAGGGCTTTGATTTCAAGTATGCTTCTAAGCCAAAAGCTCTCGAGAACAAGAAGGCAAAGACAGTCTCAAGAATTGTGGTGGAGGATAGTTGCAAATATGTTGAGATTGCTGAACCTTTGGTTGATGAAATTACAGACAGTGTGCAGCCTTCTGATTTCAGGATCACAAGAGTGGAATTGGGGAAACAGACACGGTTGAGTTGTCAATAGGATGCTCAAGATGCTATCTTGCAGCTCTCTCAAAGAAATGATCAACTTTGGGAGAAGAAGAATAAATTAAAAGAAGAAAATGTGCGCTTGCTCGAGATCATTAGCATGATGAATAACTCACAGAATGCAGCCCCGATTTCAGTCTCACATCCCGAAGACTATGAGAGGTGCCATAAGAAGGCCAAGGCAATTGATGAATGGTCATCACAGATAGAGATGTAGGGTGCGCAAGTGATTAAGGATTCATTAGAAGTTCTAAGGCATATACGCATCACTGCCAATGAAATAAGGGAGCTTATTTCATCTTTCCAGCAATAATTGCAGATTCTGAGTGATGATCTCAATGTGTGGAAGACTTTACAGGGCTTCGATCTTGAGAATTTGTGTTAGTTAGAGGTCATCTCTTCTGCTAATTCATATTTTGAATCTCTTGATCTCATGGTTAATAAGGAAAAAGTGTTAAGTAAGTTGACCACAGACTTACAGGATGTTTTGAGATCATGGGAGGAACAAGAGCTTCATATGGTGAAAGAATTTGAGAATTTTTCCTGTGATGTTTCTTCTGGGCATGGTGAGCAGATTGATGGGGAGATCATAGTGACAAGGTTCTCAGAGAGTGCGCTCACATTCAGATGCTGATTACTTTGGTCCGGCTACACTGGATTGGTTTATGGAGTGCAAGATATCTTTGAATCAATTACAGAAACAAGTAACTCGATACACAAAATCCTGCATTTTGCGGAGGGCAATTGCAATTGCTCAGCACACAAGATCCCCAGACCCTTCTGTTATTCATGAGTCTTTATAGAAGTTTGAAGCTTACGTAAATACTCTTTGATGTAAATATTCTAAGTGTTTAGAACACTTTTTCTATGCTTTTTAGGTAGATTGACAGGTTACATGTAATTCATAAAATGTTTGTAAGTATGGGAAAACATATTCCTGTATGCATAAGTCATGTAATCAAGTTACAAGTACATTAACGCTTGTAACATAGAATAAGTCCAATAGTTAGTTGTTGAATAAGTCAAAGTGGTTGGAATTTCCCTTTTTCTCTCCACTTTTCTCTCTTCTATTTTCCCTATATAAAGAAGAGAGCTCTTTGTAAATAGTTTCTTATCTTTTGTTGAAACAAGCAGAGCCTATTGAGAACTAATTGATGAAAACTTTGAATTTCATTGTATGAGTTTTTTGAGAGTGAATAAAAGAAGCAAGATTCTTCAAACTTTGTGTTGTAAATCTTGAGATTAGATGATGTTTTCTTATGTTGCATTATTTGATCTTTTCCAAGTTCATTTCTAAAGCAAAGCTTGTGTGCATCATTGGAGGCTTCAATCCATTTTTTGGAAGACTTTGAGCTACAGAGGAGGGATTGCTATAATAATAGTGGCTGCTAGTATTTGGAGTTAAAAGAATTTGAGCTTTAATTTCAAGTATTATCTTGATTTTCAAGATTATTAGTGAGAGACTTTGAGCCTCACTAGTAGTTCCTATTACTTTGAAACAGACTTGATCGCAAGAGACTTTGGGCCCTTGTTGTTGATTCACCCTATAGATTAGTAACTATTGCCTTAGTTGTTGTTCTTATGTCAATTACTAAGTCACCGGTATTATCGTAGCAATTAGGTTCTTTTTGTTGAATTTGAAAGTGACAGTTGTACATGAATCATTCCTGAAAAAAGAGGAATTGATTGAGAGAACTACCCCTTTTTGTAATTTCAGTTAAGTACCCATTGAAGCCACCTATGGTAAGAAGGAAGCCTCCCCTATTGCTGAGAGGAGAGATTTGTCTCATGATATCGTTGTCTAAAACTACAATTTTGTAAGTTGTAGTCTTAGTGACTTACAAAATTTTTAGCCAACATGGTGGCAACTATTTAGCCCTAACAGGCCATACTCAATGTGAGTACGCTTTCTTGTTATTGTGTTTAGTAATTACCCTAAATTTCGTGGTTGGTAGCATCCCAAAAATCCTAGCCTCTATGTCGATGCCCAACAGATGAGTGTCTAAGGATTTTATACAATTTTATATTTTGTAAATTTAAATTGAAAATGCTCTATAGTTTAAAGTTGTTATTTAATATTGAAATTGAAATATAGAGTATATGTGCATGTTTATCGTGTTTGGGAAATTAGGATAAATGGACAAGTTAGAATTTAAAATATCATTATTCTATTTATTTTAAATTCAAATTATGAGAAAGTATGTTGGGGGTTAAAGTAAAATATACTTCATTTTTACACTTAGCTAAGTATTTTTTTAATGAAGAAAAATAATGTAAAGCTTTGGGAAATCAATATTGTGGATTTGGAGGGTAGTTGTGAATGAAGTTAAGTGATAATGAACACGTTATGATAAGTTTTGAGAGGGGATCATACTGTTGCATCGATTCAAGCATTTGTTTTGTGTGTGTAGAGAAAATCAAATTTGATGTTTTAGCTAAAATTGAGGTAAGTTCCTCATTTCTTCTCCATTTGCTTTGGTTATTGTTTCTAAATGACTAGAAAAGGTTTAGTGGATGAGGAATTGCATTTCCTTTGGTTCTAGAATTAAAAGTAGTTGTATAATTAATTATTTTGAGAATTTTTGTGAAATTTTCTAAAATATGGGGTTACCATACTCAGATGTGTATGAAATGATGAAAATGTGAATTTTATGTTGAAAATGGGGTTGTTGGGCCCTTTCAAACCAAAAGAGTATTCTCAAAATTTTGATTTTTCAACTTTCAATTTTTGATGAATTTTGAAGGTATTTTAATGGTGTTTGAAGAAATTTGCTGCTTTTGTGTTCTTGAGAAGAAGGGGAAAATGTGAATTCTATGCAATTTATGTTAGATTATTATGTGTCTAGGTATTGGTATACCTTGTTAAACATGAAATTAGACCCATTTGGATTGTGTTGTATGATAATTTTTTTATTGTCATGTGAAAACTTTTGAAAATTTGGGAAATTGAATTGTTTAATTTTAATTAATTATTTATTGGTGTGATGAGCATAGGGTGTATGTATTAGAGATAATGATACAAGTGGATTTCAATGGGGCATGGGGTAGAAAGGGGCTACTAGAATAATTCTTTGGGAAGTTATGGTAAAAAGTGAAAACTAATGAAACAAGATTAATAATGAATTAAGATAATGGATGCCCTTCTCATGCCTTAAGTGCTCATAAAGACCAAGGATGACTTGGGAAGACTCTATTGTTCATGTGGCATTGATCTAGTGAGATTAAGTCTCCTTTTCTCTTGGATAGGACTACTTGATTTTGCATAATCAATCTCTTCGAGCTACATGATGACACTTTCCTATCTTTTTCTTTAATATATAACCACTTGAGTAGTTGAGTAGCACCTAAAAGATGTCCATCTCTTTCCTATTGGTATTGACTTATTCATGCTTACAGGGTTGTCACATGTTCTTGGCTTTTGGATGTTGTGATATCCCCCATGCTTGGATGCTACATGTATAACTTGATACTATGTATACTTCATGTTTGGATGAGTATATGTATGTCTCCTTATTTGTCTTACGTGTGTGTTTATTTCAGGCCTTGTAAACACATCCTAGCATGAAGGGAGTGGATCTATTGATTCGACATGGCTGGGTGGCATGTATACTACTATTGGGGTTTGAAGGATAAAGGATCAAGCTTTCTTAGTGGATCCATTTCTCATGGATTTTCTTATGCTTTCTAGTTGATTCATTGAAATGCAAATTTCATATTAAAATGACATCTGAGTTCTCTTGAAGTGTAATATTATTTCATAAACCTCTCATTGAGATAAATTTGATTGCATGTTTCGGTGTTGGATTAATTGAGCTCCCTTGCTAATTTATTTGATCATTATTGCTTATGTTGATTAAAGTGAAATGAATGTAGGAACTTGTTTTGGGGCTTAAAATGAATCTAAGACATCTTGATGTTGTCTTAAGTGGTGTTTTAGAGCACATGTATCTTTGTCATGTCTCCTAGTGGCATTTTGAGTGGTTTTGTGAAGTTTGAGGTCAATTTGGGACCTTTTTGTAGAATGTTGTAAGTTGTTGTACAAATGTCAAAAAGTGTCACGCATCCCTAAATATTTTAGCTTAGGGAAAGAGGAGTGTTGGTGAGATTGCTACGGACCTTCCCAACTTCTCCTTGCCCTTTTTGAAGGTGCCTAACACATAGGGGAGTTATTTTTTGATTTCTTCTCTTAAGTCAAGTTTTGTCATTTTTGGGATCATGTGGTGTTGTAGGTGCTTGTGAGCTTGTCATCTATATCCGCAGTGTCTCGTGATCAATACCTCACTCTAGATTTATCATTGATTAGCTCACCAATGCTAAGATGAAAATAAAATGTAATGTCAGGACTCCAACACCAAAAATAGACACCAATGCAAGTCTAGGGCACCTTCATTGCATGCTAGTGTCTCCAGGGTGTGCACATTTATAATGTTATCACCTAAAAATTCTTGTTGACTATTTCTTGGGGTGAGCTAGTGTATGAAATTCGGTTCCCCTAGTCTTTGGAGTCTTGCTAGCTAGTCAATGTGTTGAGGAGTTTCCTACATTTAGATTTAGGACAACTCCTTGTCTTGGGAAACATGTTGTGGCTTGGAAGTGACAACTTCTTATGCAAGTTTTCCCTTGCATTTGAGGATCATCTTTTGTTCTTATTGAGTGGACTGGAGGTGACCATTCCCTTATCTTGAAAATTGACAATGTCATCATCTAGTCAAAGAACATTGTCTCCTAGGCACCCTTTGTCGAGATCGATCTTCTAAGTGTGTTGTGGCTAAGAGTTTGTTAGCATGATTTGATGTAATTTAAAGTTCAAGGATCCCCTCGTCCCATCACTCAAATGGTTTTGTGCAAGAACATGATTGTGGGTTGTAGCGATCATTGTCAAGAATTCTTCCTTTCTCTCATTAGTTCTTCATGGTGAGTTATCCCTCAAATATTAGTCTTCCATTAGTGTTGCCTTGCTTGCACAATGATGAGGTCTTGTGTAGTCATTCTTTTGTTTCATAGTGTTCTTGCTACATTGGTGCGTGCACATTGTACGTGAATGCATCAAGTCATAGTTATACATCTTGGTGTTATCGTTGGTTGTTTCAAAATAATTTATTTCATTAGATTTTGCACCAGTCCTTAAACTTTAGGGTTTTATGTAATACCTCATTAGGGACCCTAATAGCTCTATAGTCATTTATGTTTATACACAAATACATCTTTTTTTATATAACATTTTTAAACAAAAGACATAAATATACAATTTTACTATTACATAGTAATATAATAAGAGGTATCATTTGGCATCTTTTGGTGACATTATAAGAGGTAGCAGAGGAATGAGGCATGTTCCACTGCCCTTGCATCGATAAAACTTAGTTCTACCACCACAAACACTCAACAATCCAACTTCCATTCACCTGTGTAGGGGCAGTTGAAACCCCTGTTTTGACGCAGGTAGGAGAGATGCTGCTAAAGGCTGTTGAATATAGCTTTACATCTGTGCATTGCATTTGATTGAAATTATCAAAATCCTTTACAACAAATCCATTGGCGCATATCTTATGAGACCGCATTTCTGTTAGACAGTTCACAATCTTCGTCTATGCTTTCACATTTTGCATACATGTCTAGCAGGACTGTTGCAACGAAATCATCTGATGGAAATTCTAAATTTTCCATGGCGGCAGGGGCAGGTGGATGCTGGCGAAAATGGCAGAGTTTGGCTTTCTATTGCAATCGCATTTGCTTGAAAGTTTCAAAAACACGGGCTCAGGATGGACACCCTTCCTACCCTAGGCCCCAATAGAAACAAAATCCAAATCTGAGGACTTCTCTCGCATTTTTATATTGTTTTTTTCATTTAAACATTGGCAATTTAACTGTAAATAAATTTGACGTGTTACAAAGAAGGTGGCCGTGGAAGGGTTGTCGATAATAGGCTTAACAAGTTGTGGCCTTGACCCACGCTTTTGCAGTCTATGCAATGGTTTCTGCCAGTTTAAACTTCTCGGGAGGGCAACGACGGTCACACCTTTGCACGCATCGGCATCGGGCGTGACGTTCTTCCAAGGAGTGATATGGGAGATAAATCTTGGCCGCTTGTTTGGGCCCGCCTTGGACAGTGGAGATTGGAAGGAGCACTGGGTTTTTTTGGGTCGGTCCTCCCGTCGATGGCGGTCTCATTGGTTTTGTGTACGAAAGTATCTTTATCACTGACAACTATTCCAGAGTCCCTGATCTGGACTGGATGGATCATCTCTGTTAAACTCTTTTCTAAATTGCCTTTACTTTTCTCAGTTTACAATGGTGAGCCCCCGCACTCTCAAGTTGATAGATAAATCCCACCTTTTGTCTTCTCTCTTATGTAGATTTCCTAAATATTCAAAGAATTCTTTTATAATATTGAATGGGTTTTTGCTAATATTGACAATCCTTTTGAAAGGAGAAACAAATTTTTTGAAAACTCCGAAAGATTATATTGAAAGGCCCCTAAGGTTGAGAGTAGATTGGCCTCTAGGTTAACCATCCACTATTCAACAATACGGAAGAAAACAAGGCTAAAATTTGTGGAGCTTCATTCCCAATTAGTTGAAAGCTCTCCTCCACCGATAACACCACAACAATATTCAGTAAAGAGGAGAAAGGTAGAATGACCACAATTGATTTTGTACATAATAGATAAGGGTAAAGAAGATAAGGAGGCTAAAGGAGAAAATATTGTACGTCAAGAAGAGGAAGTAGATACACTCATGCCCTCACCATCCATAGAAGTAGTAGTTCCAAAGCCACAAGATAGAGTACAAATGCACAACGAAGTGTACACAGATGAACCTAGAGATGCAAGGATTTTGGCTTGTACACAATTTTTGACTAATGATGTTGTTGAGAATCCAAAACTTAAGAGACTTATGATGAGAATCAAAGGAAAATATTTATAAGACTAATTGGATTTAGCTAAAAGGGAGGTAGATACTTCTCAATATGAAGAAGTGACTACTTCAACTTTTAAGAAAATAAATTTTAAATATACTACTTATTTATATATTACTACTATTTATTCAATATTTTTTATTTATATTTATTATTTGTAAGTATAATAATAATAATAATAATAATAATAATTGTTATTAAGAATGGTTGGTCTCTCTTTCACACACACACAAATATTAAGCTTGTTGGTAAGTGAGTTTGATTAAGAGACTTTATTTTAGTCATGTTTGGATAAAGGAGATTGTGCAATTGATTTAAACCTATCACGTCTCCTTTAAGACCTTTTTTGCAAAGACAATTATTCAATTGATGGCTTACCAATGAATTGGCCAATACAACCATTTAGAAAAGATGATGTATACTTAGTGCTTAAGGCTTGAAAGAGCATGTGAATGACTAAAGAATGCAGTGGGGTTTTTGTGTTCTTAGATCATTTCTTTGTGAGTTCAATGGCTATGCCTTCTAGAGATGTATGCCCATTTTGTTATATTTTGGCCTTTTAGTAGATAGTTTGTAGGCTTGGGCAAGCATTTTCATTTGTAATTATTGTAGTTACTAGGGTGTTAATACTTTCTCTATGGTGTCCCACCCCTTACATATCCCTACGTCTTGTTATCCATTACAAAATAACAAAACAAAGTGCTTGAATATACATGGAGCTCTAAGTGCGCAGATTGAAATAAACTTATCTTTGATTTCTTAATCCCAACTAGAACAAAAAAACCTACAAGACCAAAACCCCTAGCAGAAAACAAACATGCAACTGGCACAAAGATCATTGTTCCCATAGGCATCAATATGGGACTGAACAAAATCAAAAGAGGTGTCAAAAGCACCATTCCCACCACAATTCCTACTATGGCAAGCCCAGTCAAGAACATCAAAATTGCATGATAATTCAATAGTGTTACAAAACCCAAAATTTGAGTGGAATTGGGTACAATCTAATTGAGTATGCACATTACTCCTTGATGATGCATCCATTTTGAATCCTTAAAGCTCAAAAATCTTAAAAACTCAAATATCCCTACGCCCAATCAAACCCATTATGTGCATATGCTTTGAACTATTGGAACTAAGAATAAGCACAATATGGGTATTGAAAATCCTAAATAAAGTCTCTTTGGGTGTTGGATTAATAAAATAGCTCAAACATAAACAGACCATACATGTTGTTGTGAATAAATTGTTAATTTTGGCAAGGAACTATAAAAATTTATTGTGTACGCGTCGCACAATTAGAAGTATACAATCTATGCTGAAGAACACAATACAAGCTGCTTGGCTGGGCATTTGGATTGCTAGTTTACACATAAATTTTTTGAGATCACCACTTGGGAGACCAATGCATCCAAAAGATCATAAACAAGTGGAGGATCCCATCATGGTGGCCCTGTGCAATTATGTAATTTTGCATCCTTTTAAAATTTATTATGTTGAGGAGAATATCGCTTTTAATTCACTCGGGGCCAAAGTCAAGGCCTATTTATAATTTGACGAGTGTTGGGTTGTTCAAATAAGCTCCCTAATAAAAATGTTTTCTACATTAAGTGTAGTTAATGTTCTCATATGTAATTACTATTCGCAAAGGCAATCAATAGTCACCCTAAAAAGAACTCTTAAATGAATTATTAATTGACTTGACTATTCGTTTTTCTTTGACTATTTTACTGCTATACTTATGTGGTTTTTTTCCAATCTCATTCGACATAGTTATCTTTTTGGCTTCTCCGATAAAAGTAATATGATGGTTGGCTAAAAAAACATAAAATTGAGAATGAAAATTTATTTCTTTAATATATTTACTTATTGATTAAATCAAAATAAAATTTATACAATTTTACATTATTCTACATATTATATCTATCCCTTTCTTTTTTATATATTCTCTCCTAATTTAACTTCGATGCGATTGCTAGTTTAAGCTTTCCATATATCTTCGATATGGTAGGTAGTATTGGATTGTTCTGAAATTTGAACACTAGATACCTTTAAGAAGTTCAATCTTTTAGGGCCCTACATAAAAAAAAATTCCCTTTAGAATTTGTCGTTGACCGGATGTTGCCAACATTTCAAACGATCGTTTGTCGTATTAAACTCCTGATCAAATGAGGACATCAAATCAATCCGTTTTCTTTGGTTTAACTTTGCGTTTTATTCCCTGTACACATGTCTGTCAATCGATGTTTCGGGTCTCTTATGGGGTATTCATAAATAAAGAAGTGTCAGAAGTCCGAGTACCTAATCTATCCAATTACACCTCTCAAAAATTCAAACATTGATAAATAACAGTAATTACCATCGCCATTAAAACCACAACCTTAAATATTTAATCAACTTTCAAAAGCATGTAATGCTGGAAGATGTACAGTCCTGTAGAACGGTAGATCCTTCACTTTCCCATTCAAAAAATTCTGTGCCGTTCTGGAGATGTATCCTGGAAACAGCAGGAGCAGAATGGGGAAGAATGAATTGATGGCTGCATTAGTTGTGCTTGGGATCCTGAGTGGTGAATGCATGACTCAAATTAAGGAAAACCCACTTGAATTATGTCCGCAAGAGCATCCCCAGTATGGCACGATGTGTCCTTCCATGATTGAAGGAGAAAATGTCAAACCATTTGGCAACTTCACTGAATGGGTACCCCATTTTAGCTACGATAACATTTCTAGTTATGGGATTGATTTTGAAAACTTGTGGGAAAGATCTGCCAGAGTGGTATCTGTGGATGAATTTGGAGCCATAGGAGACGGAGAGACTGATGATTCCAAGGTACGTTTCGAATACTCAATTCACGTTCCCTTGCTCTTTTTTTTCACTTGAATTTGGATTTATGTGTTTACTTTGCCACTCTTCTTCTGAAATCGGTGAACTGAATTATTAGCGACCAGAAAGGAGGAAATTATATCAAGGTACATTTAGAATACCCATTTCCGGTTTGGTTGCCTTTAATTTGATCTTGATTTCACACGTTTGATATGCCATTCTTCATCTGCGATCACGGGATTCAATACGCAGCTACCTGAACGAAATAAATCAGAGTAATCCCCGTGTGATCCAGGAACATCTTGCAGAAGACAGTTAGCGGAGTCTTTATGATGATACATTTCAGATTTCGTCTTCTTTATGTGGCATGAATGTGTTCTTTAAAATTGCTTTGGCGGTTTTTTGAGCAATTACTCGCCGGCTAGTAATGGCAATTCCTATCCATATATGTGTAACGGTTTTATGATGTAGACTTTCTGCCTCTATTTATAGGTAGCCAAAGGCTTCAGACAGAGTTGGAGAAACAAAATGGGGTATTCATTTGAAGGAAAAGTGGGATATGTAGATCATGCTGTTCTTGATGAGAGAGGAGAAATTTCAGAAGAATAATCGTGAGTGATTTAGTTGGATATGGAATTATTTTTTAGTTGATCGTGAGGTTTATGGGATCTATTTTCATAGGATGAAGCAATTTTTCTTTTAAGTAAGAGTTTTTATTTTTTAGGATTGTATATTTCAATTGGTAAAATTGGGGTGGATCTTACCAGCTTATTTATTTTAATGCTACTTGTCTATCATCTAGATATATTTCTGTCTGAAAAGAAATAAGGAAAAATGATTATTTATTAATTTTATTTTTTTTTATTCCTAATACCACCAGTTTTGCTAAATTTTAGAATTTTTATGTTGAACTGTACTAAAGACCACTGCTTTAAAATATTCTCAAAAAAATTTAACAAAACTCACTCAAAGTTTTTTGTTTTTTTGAAAACTTCCTTCCATGGGACCTTACCCTTAACAAGGAATAGTCTCTTTTGTTGTCTGTACTTTCAATGCAGATTTTGAATAGGTTGTAGTAGTTCCAGTGTATGGTGATGAGTGTGAGATGTTGAATAAAAGATATTTTGGGATGTTTTGTATTGTCGAGTCATAGTTTTAGTCGATAGAAGCTGAGTCTATTAAGAAAATTTGGTATCGCATGTAGTGTTGTCATATAGCATGATGTATGGGTTGTTAGTAATAAGTTCAATGCGGGTTTAGGACTCAAACTATCACAAGAACCTTAATTTGTTCTTCTGGGTGTAATCCATCTCTGACAAGTTTATGTTGTAGATCCATCTGTAAATGACATTGTATTGGAACCTTTTGAATACTTGATTTTCTATCTCATTTGTTGAAATGCATTAGAGCTGTTAAATTCTGGTGATAATATATTAAAGATTTACCCAGCTTGCTGGAACAAGAACTATGGGTGAGATGAGCTGCTTGGATTGGTTGCCTATTAATGGGTTCCTGCTCCATGATCGCATCAGTAGTCCAAAAAGATAGTAAAATCACAGTAACGTTTTAATTTCTTATCATTTTTGTGTTTGTTGTTCTGGTTTAGTTTTCTTTGCATTTCGTCAAATAGTTCGTAATCAACAATGGATGCTTCTCTACACATGTTCAAAATTGGAACTGATTCCCACGATTCCTGGAAGCTTTAAGTTTTGGGGATCCAGAGAGTCTCTGTAATCTTCCATGAGCATCACTATCTATATCTGAGAATGTGAGAGACGAAAGCCATATGTTTTTAGGAGAAAAGGTGCTAAACACTGTGAACTGGCATCTAATCAGCAGATTAGTCCACTTTATGCTGCAGAAAAACTCAGGGTCATCAAGTATCAACAAAAATGGAAAACGTAATTATTACAATCAGTGAGATGTGGCTTCTGTGAACTGCCCTTTGTTATAACTGCTGTTAACTTCTCCCAAAACAATGGTGAGGATATGCCTAAAAGTTTAAGGTGGATGTTCTATGAAGTATGTATATATGCAAGCATTACACACACACACACATATATATATACATATATGTTGTGTTGTTCAAGTTGTGTTGTTCAAGGAGATAACACTTCACAGGGAACAAACATGGTGTTAAGAATGTGAAGTCCAATGGTCACATGACCTTTTGTCTTTTCCAGTCTTTTTATCTGATAGCTGTATATGTTTGTATAAATGGATGTGTACAAGCCATGTACAGTGTATTTGGTATAATCTTAATAAGGATATTTCCCTGCTTTGAGAGTGGATGTAGCCAATTTTGGTGAATCACTATAATTTCCTATACTATGTGTTTTGTCTCTATTTTTCTTTTGCTGTTTTAGGTTTTTATATGTTTTCTCTGCTCGTTTAAAACTCAACAATTGGTATCAAAGCTTGGTTAGAGCCACGAAGAAGGTTTTGAGCAGAGATAGAAGAAGCTGATGTTGGGGAACTAGATTCCACTTTTTCAATCATTCCCTCTTCATCTTTCTTGTATTTATTAGCAGGTCAAATTGAAGCGGGAGTTGCTCATCCAACTTCAGATTGATCATTGTGTGAAGCCTTGACTATTTGGAAGAATTTTTTGGATCAATTAGATGATGAAGCTGGTTTTGTTATTGATGAATTCCTTAGTATGTTGGAATCTGGCAGTGACATGGAACATATACAAGCTGCTGCTGAGGAAGATGCATTTGTGTTTGAGAATGAGGAATCAGGTGAAGATTCCTTCGATGAATTTGGACAGGGTTGTGATGAAGGATGAAGGGAAGCATTTCTATCATCTTGGCAAAAGGATTTTGAAAAAGTCTATTGTTGTTTATTTGGTTGTGGCAGATGTTCTTTCAAAGGACAGGACCTTGCTGCAAGCGTAACCATGATTTGGTGAAAGAGGATATTGGGATGAACAATGTGAAAGCTGAAACAAAGCGTTGTGTACATTAGTGGGATGAAGAAAGTGAAAACACTAGTGTTCGATGAGGCTGTTGCAGTGATGACAAAGAAGCTTCACCACAGCAAAATGAAGAAAATGTGGACAAGGGTGTGACAAACAGCTAGAAAAATGAAGAGGATTCTAATGAAGAAGAGGATGTTGGTTTTGTTTCTTTCCCCAGTCTTGATGTAGCTATGGCATGTATAAATGGTTTGAGAAACCATTAACTCGGGACACTAAAGAGTGATGTGGAGGAAATCGAAGAATATGATGGTGAAGAAGGAAATGAAGAAATAGAGGGTAATTATGAGGATGTTGTGATGGTCCCAACCGGTGCTGAGAGGGGAGGGGTGAATCAACACCCACTAAAACTTAAGAATCAAATCTGATATAATTTAACTAAAACTGTAAGCAGAACATATTCTATCACAGAAATAGCTATCACACAATCAAACAATAAACAACACTAGATTTATCACGTGGAAACCCAAATCGGAAGAAAATCACGGTGTGAGAAAACCTCACAAATTTTGCACTCTTCTGAAGTGCGCCCTGTTAGGAGCCTTCCCTATTAAAGGATTACAAATGCATTGTTAGATGCGACCCGGTTAAGGGATTTAAGAAATAAGGCATGTTAAAGCCTGCCTTGTTAGAGGACTTAGAACATTTACACAAATGTCACCCAGTTAAGGGATTTAATACAAGGGACCTGTTAATGTCCACCCAAAATACTAGGATTTTGCTATTGCAATTGTCAGAGAGCAATAGAGGGTTTGATCTTTTAGAAATGACTTTGCTAAGCCTGATAAGATCGTTGTGCTTCTCAATTGAGAGTCATCACCAGTCACCACAGGTATGCTCTCCTTCTTCTATTGTGCTTCCTTGCACACTCTTCTTCTCTTCTTTTCACCTTCTTGTAGCTTCTCTCAGCGTACAGGTTCACTCTTTTTCTTTGGCAAAATGAAGGCAAACAATATTCTTCATAGGCTGAAGAGTATATAGGCTTCTTGCCCTTTCCGCTTTTTGCATGCACGACCTTCATAAAAATCTCCTTCGGATCCATCACCCAGTGGAGTCTCAGTTTACTGAGGAAACATCGATGCATGCCATGTGCTTTTTCTACTTTATAAAGGAAATGACAGATGTGTGCCGCAAGCTTCCCTTTACTTGTGATTTCTCCATGTTTTAATGCCATAAACTTCGGCATTAAAACCTTCAATCGGGCCTTGCATCGATCTTCTTGATAACACAAAGTTGTCCAGATTCTGTGCAACAAATCTTGGTCAAAAAGTCACACAAGAGTTTGTCGACTGTGACTTTCCTTGATTCATCAGTCTTGATGATATCTTCATAGATGGGTTTATCACTTTTTTTCTCTGTCTATACCAGTTTGATTCTTCAGTTTTGTTTATACATTGTTTCCGGTCACAGCTCTAAATCCTTGATTACCGGTTGCACCTTCCTTGGTTACCGGTTGCTCTGATGATCAGTTAGAGCTTTATCAATAATAGAGACAATGCCTCTTCTTGCTCATTGTGTGTCACTGGTCCTAACCAGTCTCTCTTGTGCTTATGATTGTCAACTATACCTGCTTGTTCCTATTTGAACATTGTTTGCATTCAATATCCTTTGACATCAATAACAACACCTCTTTTCCATGTACCGGTTACATCCTTACCGGTTAATGCCAACAATGTCCCCCTTTGGCATTGATGGCAAAACACAACTTACATAGCTTACCGGTCTAGTCACCATCTTCACCGTCATGGTCACCATCTTCACCGGTCATAATCTCCCCCTTTGACAATAATGCCAAAGGCTAGTCAAAAGATTACCTTCATGAACTCTGCTCCCCTTCGAGCAACAGTCCTTTATCACCAATCCTATTAAGATGAAACAAGAATCCTCTGTTGAAGCTCAATGGATTGATGAACACCTCAGTCTTATTACTGAAGATCAAGAAGGGGCACAACCCCTAATTTACCTCTGAGATATTCAAAGGTACTCTTTGGTAAAGGCTTTGTGAATATATTAGCAACCTGTTCTTTTGTGGGAACATATTCCAATTTCACTTCTTTATTTTGCACCTGCTCTCTCAGATAGTGATACTTTATTGCAATGTGTAAATTGCAATCAGTTCAGGTACCTGTTCTTGGATTCCTTCCAATATATGTTTTATCCAGATTACTTGTGTGTAATTGATTGTAGCAACAACATACTCATCTTCTGCTGTTGAATGTGAAATGTAATTCTGCTTCTTACTCGTCCATGACACAATCCTCTCTCCAAGAAAGAATGCACCTCCACTTGTGCTCTTTTTGTCATCAATATTACCAGCCCAATCTGTATCAGTGAACACCTTTATCTCGAAACCTCCTTTGTGAGGAAACCATAGGCCATACTCCTCAGTACCCTTTAGGTATCTGAAGATTCTCTTCACTGCTATTAAATGTGTCTCTTTTGGATTAGCAAAGAATCTGGCTACAATGCCTACTGCTGTGCAATATCAGGTCTGCTATGCACAACATACTGTAACTTGCCAATCATTGACCGATACAATGTCTCATTAACTTCTTTTGCATCATCCTCCTTTGATAACTTGAGGTTAGTTATTATTGGTGTGCCGGCCGGTCTATATTCTTCTATCCCAAAGGATTGAAGAATTTCTTTAACATACTTGGAGTGAGAAATAAAAATACCTTCTTTTAGCTGATGGACTTGCAATCCAATGAAGAAATTTATCGCTCCAATCATGGACATTTCAAATTCTTTTATCATATCCTCAATGAAGTCTTTGCTCATTTTGTCATCTCCTCCAAAGATGATGTCATCCACAAAAAATTCAGCAATCAGGGTCCCTTCTTTGCCAGTCTTGAGATACTTCTTGCTATTATCTTCCGTTCTTGTGAATCCAATGGTCAGAAGGTATGAATGTAACCTTTCATACCAAGCCCTTGGGGCTTGTTTCAGCCCATAGAGTGCCTTTTCAATTTACAAACCATACCACTTTTCTCTATGGATGAGAAGCCTTTTGGCTGTTCTATGTATACTTCCTCCTCCAATATACCATTCAGAAATGCAGACTTTACATCCATTTGGTATACTTTGAACCTTTTATGAGCAACATAAGCAAGCAGGATTCTCACTCCTAGTCTTGCCACAGGTGCAAAGGTTTCTCTATAATCTTGCCCTGCCTCCTGTGCATATCGTTTGTAGACTAGCCTTGCTTTGTTTCTTACCACCTTTCCTTCTTCATTTAACTTGTTTCTATACACCCACTTGGTGCCAATAATATTCTTGTCTTGTGGTCTAAGAACAAGAGTCCATGTTTCATTCTTCTCGATTTGCTCAATCTCTTCTTCCATTGCCTTGACCCAGTTCTCATCCTCCAGATTCTCTAGTGGATTTGGGCTCTATACTAGAAAGTAAGCAGATACTTTCTCTACCTTTCTCCTGGTCAAAATATTAGCATGTTTGTGACCAATGATGTTATCAGTGGAGTGATATGTGACATACCTTGGCAGAACCGGTCATTGTTCCTGGTCTATGTTTTCCGGTTGAGCAATTTCTCTAGCAAGGTCATGAACAATTTCCTGTTCATCATCCTGAGTTGGTCTTATATTCTGATCCCTTCCTGGCTCAGGTACATTACCTTGCTCCAAGGGTTTGTTGACGTGTTTTTCTTCTTCATCAACAACAATCATTTCAATGAATTCCAAATAATTTTCAGCATCATGATCTTGGTGACTGTCTAATTTATCATGACTGTTCTTTTCCCTTGGTTCTGAATATTCATCAATCTTTACATTGATACTTTCCACTATTTTTTCTGTCCTTTTATTCAGACACCGGTAGGCTTTACTCTTGGTAGAATAACCCAGAAATATGCCTACATCACTTTTTGGCTCAAACTTGCCAGAATATACATCTCTTTTGATGTAACAGTTGCTACCCAAAATTTTGAAATAACCTACACTTGGGGTGTGACCAAACCATAATTCGTAGGGAGTCTTACCAGTTCCTTTCTTAACTTGAACCTGGTTCAGTGTATACACTGTAGTGTTGATTGCTTCTCTCCAGAAGTGATGGGGAAGATCCTTCAGAATCATTAGAGTTCTAGCACAATCAATCAGAGTCTTGTTTTTTCTTTCAGCAACTCCATTTTGTTGCGGGGTTCTCGATGCAGACAACTGCCTTTTTATCCCCTGTTCCTCACAGTAGTGAGTGAACTCTTGAGAGGTGTACTCACCTCCTCTGTCTGACCTCAGACACTTCAAGCTTTTACTGTTCTCCTTCTCCACTCGAGCCTTATAGATTTTGAACATGTGAAAGGCCTCTGATTTTTCTTTAAGGAATAGTGTTCACACCATTCTTGAAAAATCATCTACAAAGAGCATGAAGTACTTGTCTCCATAGTAGCTCTTCATCCTCATAGGTCCGCACAAGTCTGTGTGAACCAGATCCAACACGTTTTCAGCAGAAAATGATTTACTACTGAAGCTTGTTCCTGTCAGTTTGCCTAACTGACATTCTTTACAAATACCTCTGTCAGGCTTTGTAATTTCAGGAAGCCCTCTGACTGACTTCTTACTTACTTAGACAATACTGTCAAAGTTTATGTGGTGGAGTCTTTTATGCCACAACCAATTGTTGTCCTCTTTTTTTATGAGACAGATTTTATTTGTCTCCCCTTTTGCCTTTGCTATGAGGCAAGCCCCCTTGGTTGAGTCTAGATTGAACAGGTTCCCTTTACTTTGTCTACCGGTGGCAACATGAGCTCCTAATTGATTCTTGACAATACAAGAACCTTGCCCAAACTCCAACATGTATCCTTTGTTGTTTAATTGAGCTACACTCATTAGATTGTACTTGAGTCCTTCCATCTAGTACACATCCTTGCATACAACTTCTTCGCCAAGTGCAGTTGAGCCTTTGCCTTTGATAGCACAAGGAGCATTGTTACCAAAGGTAACCGATACACTATCATTAAGCTTTAGGCTTATGAACTTTTTCTTGTCACCAGTCATATGGTGAGTGCATCCACTATCAATGATCCAGTCATCATATTGATGAGATCTTGAGATAAGTGCAATTTCACTTATCACTGTGCTTTCTTCTTTTATTGCAACAAAGACAATTTCTTCATCTCCAGAATCTTCAGATTCATTGTCTGTAACACCTTCCTCAACAAGGTAGCACTCCTTTCCTTTGTTCTTGAATTGATTGGACTTTTCTTTATTTTCATTATCTGGACACCTTGCAGCAATGTGTCCTATCTTGTTGCAAGAAGCACTTTAGTGGAAGTTTTCCTTTGTACTTCCCTTTTCCTCTTGAAAATCTCCTTGCGATGAGTGTTTCAAACTCATCCTGCTCTATCTCTTCAGAGAGTAGATTTTCAACAAAACTTCCTGCCTTACTGGTAGAACTATTACTGGTCTCTCTTCCTTTCTTGGTGGAAGCAGTGTTTACAGAGGACTTAAAGGAAGCCTCTAACATGGGTAAGCTGTTATCATAATTACTTAATTCAAAAGCAGTCAACTTACCGATTAGGGAGTCAAGAGTGACTTGAAACACGCTCACTGATCTGAACTCCTGTATCGCTGAGATTTTGCTAGCATATTGTGGCCTCAACGTCCTCAGTATCTTGCTTACCACATCTTCTTCACTCAATGTTCCTCTAGCGCTTTTGATGGAGTTTATCACCTCTTTTATTCTATTGTTGTAGTGCTGAATATCTTCTCCTTCATTCATCCTCATGTCATCATATTTGCCTTTGAGGCTCTCTACCTCTTCTCTTTGAACATGTGGGTCACCACCATACATTGTTTGTAGCTTAGCCCACATCTTGTAAGCAGTTGTCAGATTTTCAATCTCTGCATATACATGATCAGGTAGCATACTTGCTATCATATCCATTGCAGCTGTGTGTTCGGTGCTGATCTTTTGTTGATCAGGTGTCAAGGTACCGGTGGGTTCATTGTAATCATGGATTACACGAGTCTAGTATTGATCTCTAGTAGTTTTCATGTACAGCTTCATTCTGCTGCACCATAAGGTGAAGTTTTCCTTAGAAAACCTTCCTTCCTCATCATTAGATCTTTTGCCTGTTGTGGTTAAGCAGCTTAGAAAAAGGAACTAGACTTTGATACCAATTGATGGTCCCAACCGGTGCTGAGAGGGGAGGGGTGAATCAACACTCACTAAAATTTAAGAATCAAATTTGATATAATCTAACTGAAACTGTAAGCAGATCAAATTCTATCACAGAAATAGCTATCACACAATCAAGAAATAAACAACACCAGATTTATCACGCGGAAACCCAAATCGGGAGAAAACCACGGTGTGAGGAAACCTCACAAATTTTGCACTCTTCTGAAGTGCGCCCTGTTAGGAGCCTTCCCTATTAAAGGATTACAAACGCACTGTTAAATGCGACCCGGTTAAGGGATTTAGAAAATAAGGCCTATCAAAGCCTGCCTTGTTAGAGGACTTAGAACATCTACACAGATGTCACCCGGTTAAGGGATTTAATATAAGGGACCTGCTAATGTCCACCCAAAATACTGAGATTTTGCTATTGCAATTGTCAGAGAGCAATAGAGGGTTTGATCTTTTAGAAATGGCTTTGTTGAACCTGATAAGATCGTTGTGCTTCTCAATTGAGAGTCATCACCAGCCACCACAGGTATGCTCTCCTTCTTCTATTGTGCTTCCTTGCATACTCTTCTTCTCTTCTTCTTTTCACCTTCTTGTAGGTTCTTTTAGCGTACAGGTTCACTCTTTTTCTTTGGCAGAATGAAGGCAAACAATATTCTTCACAGGCTGAAGAATATATAAGCTTCTTGCCCTTTTCGCTTTTTGCATGCACGACCTTCATAAAAATCTCCTTCGGATCCATCACCCAGTGGAGTCTTAGTTCACTGAGGAAACATCCGATGCATGCCATGTGTTTTTTCTGCTTTATAAAGGAAACAACAGATGCATGCTGCAAGCTTCCCTTTACTTGTGATTTCTCCATGTTTTAATGCCATAAACTTCAGCATTAAAACCTTCAATTGCGCCTTGCACGATCTTCTTGATAACACAAAGTTGTTCGGATTTTGTGCAACAAATCCCAGTCAAAGAGTCACACAAGAGTTTGTTGACTATGACTTTCCTTGGTTCATCAGTCTTGATGATATCTTCATAGATCGGTTTATCACTTTTTCTTTCTCTGTCTATACTGGTTTGACTCCTCGGTTTTTGTTATACATTGTTTCCGGTCACAACTCTGAATCCTTGATTACCGGTTGCACCTTCCTTGGTTACCTGTTGCTTTAGTGATCAGTTAGAGCTTTATTAGTAATAGAGACAATGCCTCTTCTTGCTCATTGTGTGTCACCGGTCCTAACCAGTCTCTCTTGTGCTTATGATTGTCAACTGTACCTGCTTGTTCTTGTTTGAACATTGTTTGCATCCAATATTCTTTGACATCAATGACAACACACCTGTTTGCTATGAACTAGTTACATCCTTACTGGTTAATGCCAACATGTTGAGGCAAGTGAAGATGAACTTGAGGAAGATGTGAATGAGGCATATGATGCCAAGAATAGGGCTTAAGTAAATGAGGTTGCCTCACCAAGTTCAGTCATCAGTCAGCAGACCAATAGTCTGAATGTTACTGTTGTGTCCTCACCAACTGGGCAAGCCCAATGCATTTCTCCATGGAAACCTAGTGCAGAATCTCTGGATTGTACTGAAGAGAAGCGGTGGTCGTCCATGAGACTATGCGGGATGCTCACAGCTCCCCTTCTCGGGTCCCAATTAGATCTCTCAAGGAATACAAGAATGTTAACTTGTTATCGCAGAGTTTCAAGCCAGCTGGGACATTTTCTAGCAAGCCCATCAATAGACAAGTTCTTGTTGATAGATGGACTTAGAAAGCAACTCTGACTAGGCCTTAACCTTGTTGAACTGCTGTGTCTTCGGCTAGGGGATTTGAACTCATGAGCTCCATGAAGCCTAACTGTGTCAAACCAAGGGCTTAGAAAATTCCCGTCAAGGGACAAAATTTTGGGGAATTGAGATCTCGGTTGACCAAGGGTTGTACAAGCAGTGAGTTTTATGTGGGGATTTTGTCTTTTGTTGATAAGGATCAACTCGAGCTGAAGGCTCTTTCTATTGTCGATATTTTGCAAGATGAGGTGGATCCCATGGTGTTTGATGAAGATGAGGGGCTTCTAGGCGCTTTGTTCAAGCTTGCGGAGAAGGGGAGCATATGAGTAAATCACCGTATTGTGTATGTGTTCAAGGGTTCTGTGGTGGAGTGTGTCTTTTGAACTTGTAGAAAGTGGTGTTCTTGATTTTAGATTAATGGGTGAATTTGTGCCTGTAAAAGTTGTAAGAGAAGATTGTTGGCATAATTGATGCAGAGATTGTTGAGTGTTGTGTGGTACAGGTTTGATGACAAGAAGATTAGTTATTGTGTTGTCATTGATGTCAACTTAGTGTTGTGTTGGTTGACAGTGTTCTTGATGTGCTACTAAGTATCCAGTATTGTGGAAGGAATTGGAGTGTGCAGTTCTTATGGGAGACTTAGAGTTGTCTCTAGATGATATGTTGGATCACATAGGTTGGAAACATGAATGGAGAGAGTTATGATTGACTGAAGGTTGACAGAGTAGCCAAAAGAATAGACAGTAAAAGATGATGAATGATTTGAGTGTTCTGTCAAATCGGTGTGGATTCAGGTGTTGCGGCTCGGTCAGAATTATCTTAACTAAGCTATGAGATTGATATCACAACCACAAGATGATTGGAGTACCGCAAGGCATAGTTTTAATAACCAGAAGATCACTGATCCTCAACCGGTGATGATGAGGTTGGTTGCGGTGAATCTTTTCGTGTTCCATGTGTCATGGTGATGTGGTAGATTTGATTTGTAATGATGAGCTGATCTCACATTGTTCAAGGTGATTGAATTTATCAAGCTTTTGAAAGCGTGTTGGAAAAGTCAAGGAGTTTGACTGTTCTTGATAAAATTGATGTGCAAATGCATGTGGAGGCCGATACGGATTTGTAAATGCATTTTATTGTTTGGTAATACGTTTTGGCGGACTAGGGTGAAGCGCAAAAGATTCAAATGTAATACGTTTTGTTTAAGGCGGTGACCAACCTAGTGAGTGAAAAAGATATTTATATTCAGATTAATGAATTGTGAAGTTGTAGATCGTGGATATCGTGGTGCGGTCGAGAGAAGGGTGAAGATAGCCTGCAAGAAGCAGAAGTTTGAGCTTAATTGGATTAGTACTGGCAAAGGAGTGCTATTCTTAGATCATTGTACTTACTGAATCCTAACAGATTCTCCAAGAAAATCCCTTAACCAGGTAGATCCTAAGAGGTCTTGAATTGAAATCCTCTAACCAGGTGGCTCTTTAATTAGAGTTCTAAATCCCTTAACCGGGTTACTCCTAATAGGGTAAAGCTCCTAACAAGGCTAGAGGGAAATCCCTTAACTGGGTGACTCCTAACAGGGGCTTGCTCCTAACAGGGCATTTGTAAAGCTCCTAACAGGGCTAAGCCCTTAATAGGGTGTACTTCAGAAGAGTGTAAATAGTTGTGGGTACTAATTCCCGTTGTGGTTTTTCCCTCTAACCAAGGGTTTCCATGAGAAAAAGACTGGTGTTCTTGTGTTGCATGTTATTAGTAGATGAATGTTGTTGAATGATTAATGAGAAATTTGAAATTGGTAGATTACCGATTCACTCTCCTCTCAGTAATCTTGGACCTTATAATAGTAACAATTGTTATCAGAGCTTTGGTCCTCTTTGTGGTAAGCTTAACAACTTGGGGAAAAGATCCAATGATGAAGAAGGAAGGTCCTAAGTTCACAAGAGACAACTACACCATATGGAACGACCGAATGAAGATTTATCTAAAAGGTATGGGGCAACAATTCTGGAATCATGTCAAGTGTAAATATGTAATCCCTGTTGGAACTCTTACTGTAGATGAATTGAAGGAGAAACAAGAGAATATACAAGCAGTGGAAGCTATTGTAAGTACTCTATCTGATACTGAATACATTGATATGCATGGACTAGAGACTCCTTATGAGGTTTGGGAAAAGTTGAAATTAATCTATGGTGGAGACAAACATGTGCAAAAAGCTAGGGTAGACATTCTGTAGGGCAAATATGATGACATGAAAATGGTGGAAGGTGCGAATGTTGCTCACTATGGCCAAAGAATAAAGGAAGTAGTTCGTGCTATCAGAAGTGCTGGAGGTAACATTGAAGAAGAGGAATTGGTAAGTAAAATGTTGAGAACCTTATTACCAGCTTATGCCATTAGAGTTTCTGCCATTCAAGAGTTGAGAACAATAGATAATGTCTGTATTGATGGATTGATTGGTAAGCTTACTGCCTTTGAATTGAGTAATTATGACAATAGTAGTCCTAAAGTTGAAGCAACTTTCAAGGCCTCTTTGTCTATGGCCTCAATGAAGAAGGGTAAAGAGATAAGTAATGAATCAGCCAATATGTCAAGTTATTCTAGGGAACTTGAATCCAATTTGGATGATGAAAGAAAGAAAGAACTTGAAGCATATCTTGCAAAGAGACTATCTAGAGGTACCGGTAAGTACAAAGGCAAGTTACCTTCGAATTGTTTCTCATGAACAAGATAGGACATATTGCTACTAGGTGTCCTAATGGTGAGTAGAAGGAAAAGATCAGAAGATTCAAGGAAAAAGGAAGGAAACAATGCTATGTTGCAGTGGACGAAGGTGTAATTGATGAAGAGTCTGAAGATAATGAAGAAGAAAAAGTATTTGTTGCGGTAAAAGAAGACACCTCATAAGGTGAAAAGGTACTGGTCTCACACATGGAACACAATAATGAGTGGGTTATTGACAGTGGGTTCTCACATCACATGACCAGTGACAGAAGCAAGTTCCTAAAGATAGAAGAATTTGATGTTGGTGTGGTTAGGCTTGGAAACAACACACCCTGCTTGGTAAAAGATAAAGGTTCAATTTCTTTGAATGAAAAAAGAAATGCTGATGAATCTATTTGGTGGAAGGTTTGAAAATAACTTGTTGAGTGTTGGTCAGTTGAATGACAAAGGTTATCACCTGGAGTTCAAAGGAGGTATATGCAGGATACTTGGAAGCTCAGGAGATCTGATTGCTCCCGAGAGGCAAACTGATGCAGGGGCATCCTCGGTTCCTAAAGATTCTGGCAATCTCGGTAATTGTCTGGTGGAGTTCGGTTAATTGGCTGGTGATCTCGGTAGAAGATTGGAGTTTCTCGGTCTTTGGTGATAGTTCTCGGTCGGAGTCTGTTTGGCTTCACTGATGGAGGTTGGTGGTCGTGGTAGTGGTTCTCGGTTGGAAGTACCGACAGAGCTTGGTGGATGATGGTTGCTCGGTGAATCGGTGTTTCTGGTGCTCGGTGCTCGGTTACCAACAGGGTCTCGGTGTTTATTACTGGCGCTCGGTGTTCTTGCCGACCGACTTGTTTGTTTGGATGAATCGGCTTGGCCGACTAGTGCATTTAATTTGGGTTGCGCTCCTTGAGTTATGGATTGACCGTTGGACGTGTGGGGTGTTGAGTTTTTGTCACCTGATGACTCTCTCTGTGACACTTGTCGTGTTGAGATGTCCTACTACTTCGTATGCTGCTGTGTGTTGGTTAGTAAAGCGCAAAGGCTGCACAAGTGTTATCCGTGTATGCCAAGTATGGCTTACAAGTGTCTTCTTGCTGGATGTATATCCGCAGGAATGATAAGTTGATAACAGGCCTCATCGAGAGGTGTTAACTGCCGTGGATGATTGACCTGCTCTGGCAGGTCTGTTGATTGTTTGGCAAGTGTTGGGAGCTTGCATAGACGTCAATGATACACAAGATGAAACGAATATCCCTTACCTGTGTGCGTGTTGTATTGGGCAATATTTTCGAACAACAGGACACAAAGTCGAGCAAGTGGCAGCGCAATGACAGAGTTATTGATTTGGTATGCGTGAGTTACAAAAGGCATGTTACTGATTGTATAAGGGAGTTGAAGAAAACATTATTGGCTGTGCCGAAAAAAACTGTTTCTGTATTGATATTCCGTGTGGTGTGCCATCTTGCGCGTTGGTGTGAAATAAGGACCAAAACGCAGGCTTGTATGAAGATACAAATGATCACTGGTGTCATTCTTCCCGTTTCCCTTGTCTGCAGTTTTCGAATGATGAAAGGGAACTGTAACGGACACAGCTGTCATCATGGTGGACATTCAAACGATAAAAAACGGTGAACTGAAAATGAAGGGAGCGATCATACCTGTGTATGATGTGTGAGCAATCTATAGGGAAACCGGTTACCGTAGACGTTAAGAGTCCAAAAACGACTAAGGGTACAGTGGAACAAAACAAAGAAGAATGAAAGGAACTGACGGTTATTGGAGTTTTGAGAAAAGATTCTAAACGAAAAGAACTGGGTAAACAAATGATATACGCAGTTTTTAAAAGATTGATGTATGCGTGAAAATGGTGGATAAGAAACAGGGATTACGTGCTATGAAGAATACAACCTCATGCATAGTGTGTTTTTTCATGTTATGAAATAAAAATGGCTTCTAATGTGTAATGACCCTTACTATAAGGCCACTAAAAACTCCCAATGCTGAACTGTGGCAATTCGTCAAACACTTGGCATGCACTGAATTGTTTTGTTTGGAATGATGTGTTTCAGTGAGATAGTTGTTTGAGCACCAAGTACAATTGAGATAACGATACCAATATGCAATAATGAACAATAGAAGAGCTCTAAAACAAATCAAAGTTCTCGATGCCAATGTATCATAAACTTCCCAAATTCTGATTGCAATGTTCAGTAGACTGGTTTTCTATAAATATATGACTGTTACAAACTCTTACATATGAGCACTGAATTGTGACAAGAGAATGTATGACTGTCACACATGAACAAGACCTTGCAATGCACTATCTCAACCTAACTACAATATAGCAATGTCTGATTACAACTTTTAGATTTGTCTACTTCCAAAGATTGCAATGAATTGACAATTGTAACTATGCAAGTTTGGGACCTTAACAATGCACCAATTTGATAGTCTTTCAACATACATTAACTATGATGATCTAAATTACAAATCCCTGATTTCAACTGATAACAGTGACTGTTTTTATGACATATACTGGACTGTTACAGCAGTGATAGAAAATGCAACTCCTATTATAATTTTGACATCAAATATCAAACTTCAAATTATGCAAAGGAACCTGGATAGTGCTGCAACTTTATTGTATCAAATGCTGATGAAGAAGACCTGACGCTGCACCCCCAAACTGGTCCAAAATCTGTACTGTACCCTGCTGCTGTACTGGGCCGTACAGTACAGACATGTACGGCTGCAGTATTAATTTATATGCGAAGTTGTGACTGCTGAAAATGATGCAAACAGAATCGCCTAGGGTTGTATTATCTCTTCCCAAATGCATAAAATTAATCTCCAAGTAGATTAGGAGATATGAACAAAAATCTGATTCCAGGCCTTGGTATTGCAAGTCTGGTAATGTGCCAATTAGTCTTCAGTCCTTTGCCAAATTAATTCACCAATGCAAGAGGTGAATTCAAACCCTTATTCCACCAGTTACAAACCCTCAATATCAATTTTTTAGGTCTGCTTTTTTGAATTGCTTTTTTGGGTCTGCTTTTTCGGACAGCTTTTTCGGATTTGCTTTTTCGGACTGCTTTTTCGGACCTGCTAAAAACGACCGCCTATAATTTCGGACCTGCTAAAAATTGCCTTCTATAATTTCGGCCCTACTAAAAATGCCTCCTGAAATGCTGTTTCAATCACAAACAAACCCTTACATCAAATTCTCAATGAAGTACCAATGAGATGGCTGAGTACCAACTCGAAATTTGCAACCCTTCAGTAGATATTTCACTACCTCAGTTATGCCAATCCAAGGGAGTGATTCGTTCCCAAAGATCGAATAGAATTTGCAGACCAAAGACTACAAATTGCTTCACAATGAAGAAGTAGAAGAAAATCCAAATCCAAGCATGTCCAAATGAAAGCCCAAGCCCTCTATTTATTCTTTTCCTTGAGAAGTTGCTAGAACTTCTAGAAACATCCAATTATAATGTACTTTATAATAAAATAACATTATAATAATAAAGTACATTTCTCAACTCAAAATTATAACAATGTAGGCCCAAATGTCTCATAATTGAATGTAGGCCCAACTACGACTGAACGTAGGCTCAAGACTGAACGTAGGCTCTACTACAACTGGATGTAGGCTCAAACTGGATGTAGGCTCACTCTGGATGTAGGCTCCACTACAACTGCATGTAGGCCCAAACTGGATGTAGGCTCTGTCAGCAATATGCAATCAAATGATCAACATAATGACCCTCTCTCCAAACCATTTGCCTACGAGAGTCGATGATAGGCAAATCTGTCATGCCAAACGATGTCAGCCAAAATGGGGACATGACATAATGTTTTCACGGCAGGAACAGGTGTTAACAAAAATACTCCCGTGTTGCAAATAGGAGAGTAGACTGATATCTTTGAAGGGTGTTTAGACTGGAATGCTACAGTTCATATAACTGGTGATTACAAATACTGTAGTGTGGCTTGGCGGGTTGTGATCTACAATGAAGGTAGGAGTTACATGTACAACATACAAGCAATTGGGAGTTAGCGTCTTCACATACACAATGGATTAGGATGAGTCTGCAGGGCGAGGAGATATATGAAGAAGGGAGTTGCCGTCAATGAAGTTAGAGTGAGTGTGGGTGCACTGTGCAGTTCTCGTAGACACTGAAAAATAAGTGCAAAGTTATCAAAGAAACTGGTAATGCAGCTTGCGTAAGACAGTCTACACTATACACATGTCTTTGGGAGTGAAGCCTTTTAAAAAACCGTGCTGTGAGTCATAGAAGAGGAGTGCTTATAAACAGTGAAAAATTGGGACGCATATTGAACACCAGTTTGAAGACTCAGCTTGACAATCGTGCTGTAACAGAACACAGGGGGACTGCATTTGATTTACAAATCAAAGAGTGACTGAATCAGTTCTTAAAAAGAAGAACACTTAAAGAGTTGTAAAAGGGAGATTGTTTTATGTCTTCTTAAGAGTCTTTTCTTCTCCTGAAAGGACATAGCTTTAATTTTGGTTATGCACCGATGTTATCCTTTTTGTAAAAAGGTTGTAGCCTTACAAGACAGGTTGGAGCCTGGTCTGGAAGTTTTTGAGGAGAGTTGTAGCTCTCAGCTGTAACAGGGTAGTTGCCCTTTTGGATAGTGATGCCGTGGTTTTTCCCGTTTTGGGTTTCCACGAGATAACTTTGTGTGTACTGTCCTCCTTGTCTTGTGTTCTCTGGTTTTCAGTTTTTAGATTTAAAAGTTTGTGTCAATACTGATTCACCCCCTCCCCCTCTCAGTATTGTTCGTTTTTCATGGGGACCTAGATCTAGCGTGTTGCATTCCCCTATGTGGATCTGGATGCCGACATGATGAATTAATTGTTGGAAGGCTTTGTGAGAGCCGACTGCTATTACATTTAATATTTGTTTATCTTTGGAAGATGACTTATGGCTGTGTAGTATTTAAGAGGGTGCTTGGGTAGATTTTAGAGGGCAAATTTAGCAGGTAGAAGGAAGTAGAAGAAGTGTAGCAGAGTTAATAGCTTGCGAGCTTAGGAACAAGAAGATTGCTTGGTGGCTTGCGAGCACAAGTTTAGATCTTTCTTGGAGTACCTACCAGTGTCCTGTTGTGTTACAGACCTGGGCTAGCTGAGAGGTGTGTTGGATCTTGCATGATCTTGTTGAACTATTGTAATCCTTGATGTATTTGGCCGTAATCGAGAAGGCCTTACAACTCGGCATGTTGCTTGTAAGCTTGGTTACTGATGAATAAAGAAGATTTTGATTCTATATTGTGTTGTGTTATTCCGCATTGTTGGTGTTTGGCTGCAAGTTTGGATAGTCCTTAATTGGATCCTCTGACCTTGATTGCATCACAAACTAAAGGTAATTTATTCCATCTAAATACTACTATTAATAGTTGTTTGGTTGCCAGAGTTGAAGATAGTTGGTTGTGGCATAGAAGGTTCTGTCATGTGAATTTTAATAGCTTGATCAAAGTTATAAGTTAGGGGATTGCCACAACTAGTTAAGCCAAACAATGTAATGTGCAAAGAATGTTAGTTGGGTAAATTAACAGGTTCTACTTTTAGTAGTAAGGCATTTTCATCTGAGAATATATTGGATTTGGTACATACTGATCTTTGTGGTCCTATGAGAACAAAGAGTTATCACGGTGATAAATATTTTATGTTATTTATTGATGACTATTCAAGGATGATGTGGGTGACTTTCTTAAAGGATAAATTTGAAGCTTTCTACAAGTTCAAAGTGTTCAGGGAACTTGTTGAGAATGAAATGAGCAAAAGCTTGAAGTGCTTAAGGTCACATAGAGGAGAGTTTACTTCATGGGAGTTTATTGAACTAGAATGGAATCAAACGATAGATGTTATCTCCAAGAACTCCACAACAGAATGGTATTGTAGAAAGGAGGAACATGACTATAGCAGATGTAGCCAAGACCATGATGATTCAAGGTGATGTACCTAAGATGTATTGGAGAGAAATCATTAGCATTGCAATATACATATTGAACTGAGTACAAGTGAAGAAAGAAACCGGTAAGACATCTTATGAATTGTGGTATGGTCATACACCTAGTGTTAAGTATTTCAAAGTCTTTGGTAGTGTTGTGAGGTTTTCGCACCATCACCCCATTGCAAATGGGGACCCCCTCTTTTTTCTCGTAGTTGTTAGGTTCGACAAATTTTGGCATTGCGTTGGGCAATTTTGAGCTTTAAAAGATTGAGAGGTAATGGAGAAATCAAGTATAGCCAGGTTGTGATTTTAAAGTGGGAACATTAAAAATAAAGTTTGTCGAGGTTATGTTATATTGGGTTGAACGTAAAATTCTAAGTGTATTTAAATTTTGGCTAGTCAAGTTGTCCAAAATTTCATATAAAGGCATATTCCATGCATAAGGGCCTTGAAATCCTTATAAAAATTGATTTTTCACGTTCAAAATGGTCAAAATCCGAAGGAAAATCAATTTTCTTTGTAAAAATACACAAAATCTTGACTATACATGAATTTCCCTTCATATTTTGATCAAAATCCAGACTATACATGAATTTCCCTTCATATTTTGATCAAAATCCGGACTCTACATAAATTTCCCATCATTAATTTGTTTTTTCCTGAAAAATTCGAAGTGTTGGGGTTAAAATCCAAGCATACTATGAATTTCCACCACTTTGGATGAATTCCGCTTGAAAATTTTCTAAGTGTGAAAACTATCCAAGTTAGGGTCGAATTTCCCTTTGAGGGCCAAATTGAGAAATTTTTCTAAGTGTCAAATTTGTCCATACTAAGTTCGATTTTCCCCCCTTTTGATAGCAAAGCAAGATCAAAGTTTTTTCTAAGTATAAAGTGGATTTTTATCCAAACTTTGACCGATTTTCCCTATTTTGCATGGATGGAATTGGAGTTTGGACATGGTTACAAGTTCATACAACAAGTTGTGGACTTAGGCAAATTTTGGGAGTTCATGCTTGGGTCGATTTTCCCATTATAGCAGATTTTTATTATTTAATTAAAATTTAATGGGAAAACTAATAAAGTAAAATCTGGAAACTTCTAGAAGGGGCAATACTTTTATCCCACATTGCTTGTGTGGGGTGAATGCAAAGCTAAGACTCCTTTATAAAAGTTGGTGGCTCCATGATAAAACCATCAAGAATTATAAGAGCTGAAGCTAAAGTGGCTGAAATCTGAAGCAAGAGGCCAAGTAGAAGAACGATCCGGCCTTGGGCAATTGGAGTCTAAGTAAGGAGGAGGGTGGCTGCCATTGAATGGAGGCCTAACATCAAAGCTTGAGGTAAGCCATGAGAATGTAAGTATGCAGATTTAAATCTGAAGGGGCCCTCCAAGGAAAATCAATTTTGCCAAATCCCATGTTTCGTCCAACCTTTCAAGTTGTCCATTGTAATTGCAGATCTAAAAGGAGCATGTTCTGATATTTTTGGAGACCCATCCATGGTTGGAAGGCAAGGTGTTGTAGGCCCAAAATCTGAAAATTTCCAGGCAGGGGCGATTTTTTGAAAAATTCATAGCAAATAATGTGGAAGCCAAAGCTGTCCAGAATTGTTTGCTGAGTCTTCCCTTGACAAGCACTAACCATTTGCAACCATTCTTAGACATAGGAGGACTGTGGTAAGTTAGATACATGCGAAAGTCTGAAAACTCCATGGTAGGGGCGATTTTTTGAAAAATTCATAGAAAATAATGTGGAAGCCAAGGCTGTCCAAAATTGTTTGCTGAGTCTTCCCTTGCCAATTGCCAAGCTTTTCCAACCATTTTCGGACATTTAAAGGCTGTGGTAAGAGAGCTGCATGCATAAATCTGAAGACTCCCTCTGAAAGTTGATTTCTTTTTATGAAATTCTGAGTTGCACTTTGATAGCAAACTAATTAGAAATTATGGAAGACCTTTTGGCACTGTTTTGAAACTCATTTGAAGCTATTGAAGGCCCTAGAATCCAAGGTTAAAAATTCAGATCTGCAGACATATAGCAGCAGGGGCGATTTTCTTTGAAAATTTTCCATTATTTCCCAACTTCACAAACTTATAAGCTTGATATTGCTGGGTCTCCACGGGGTTCTTTGGCATCCAAAACACCAATTTTGCCACCCAAACTCATTCAAAAGTGCAGATTGCAGGCGTGTCTTCAGACTTGACATTGGTGAGAAAATGTGATTTTAATGCTTAATGAATTCATGAGTGCAATTCATAATCCACATAGGAATTCATGGACTTGGTGAGTAGTGAATTTTTACAAGTTATTAAGACCAATCGATGAATTATTTTCAGACATGTTCATGTTGTCCTCAGAAAATTAGATTTTAATGAAAAGTCAGTTCTCTCATTTTGGCTAAGTGTTGATTGGTTCTTTTCATCCTAGGATTCTTATCCAAATGCTCATGCTAGTTATTACCTTCATTGGATTGAATTACTATGTTAGGTTGTGGAATTCATTAACTAATTCAAGGATTGTGAAGTCTGAAATTTATTATTTTGTTTAAGTCCTTTAAGACCATACTGACTTCGAGCTTTGTACTAGGATTCTTTTTTGGATCAAAGGCAAGGATTGTTGCAAAGAAGTGAACAAAGGAAGGTGGAAGACAAGTTCAAGCTCAGGACCAAGCATAGCAATGAAAGAGGACTAGTCTAAAGAGATCAAGTTCAAAGGACAACACTTCAAGATCGTGCACTTCAAAGCTGGGACAAAGGAAAGAAAATTCAAGGATTAAGTTGAAGGAATTATCTCAAGATCAAGCCTTCATTAAGCAAGTATACCAAGGAATTTTTGAGGATGATTCTAACACCAAAGATAGTATTGGAACATGGACAAGGACATAAGGACAAGTTTGAGGTCTCGAGCAAGAAGGAGTTCAAGGACAGGATTTCCATCAAGGGAATGATCCTAATGATGATCGAGTCATCCAAGGAAATGAATTGAGAAAGATTTAAGATGCCAAAAAGATGTTCATATGTTCAAAGGATTTCCACAGGGATCAAGTCCGAAAAAGAGAAAGAAGAATTCCAAACAATGAAGGAGGAAATACCAAGGGTGCAAGCATTACAAAGTCCAGCCATCCAAGAGAAAGATGTCCAAGAACGATGAAGAAATCCTAAGGATAGGGAAATGAAATTAAGATAAAGATTGCAAGAAGCTGCCCTAGTATTGACATGAAGGAACTTAGTGAAATTTTACTTAAGTTCATTAGTTTTGCTAAAAGGGAGAAAGAGAAAAGAGGCATGCATGTTCATGATGATGAGTTGTATAATGACTTAGCGGTTTCCTTGCTTCTTATTGGTCCTCAAGCCTTTGAATTTTCTCATTGGCTCTTTTGGTGGTGCCTCTTTCTCATTGGCTACTTTGGGTTGCCCTAATTAGGGTTTGTAATGGATTAATCTGGGCCCTTGATTTCAGATTTTTGCCTCTTAATCTTGACCACTCATTGTACTTGGGGCTCCTATACAAACCCCACGTCTCTCATTCGTAAATCAGGACTTATTGGAGAATTGTTGCTAATATAATGCCAAATCTGCTCTACTTTTCATTGTCGTGTCTTGCATGGTGAATTGTTGTGATCAAATTTGCATTATTGCATGGTGATCCATATTTCCTCACTTAGATTAGGATTTCATTTCATGTTGTTTAGAAGTTGTTAGTTGGATGAAAGTAATTGTGGATGTTTACTTGATTGACTCGACAAATCCGGGCCACTAGCCTCTTGCTGATGGTAGGAGTGCCTTGTGTGGTAAGCCGATGATTGAAAGCACTTAACTTCAATTGGTATTGAATCTTTAGTTTGCATCCATTTGATGGGATTGAAGAGGAGATATTGATTTGAAAACCATTCGAGTGTTCCTTAGAAGCTTGCACTAGATGGGTGGAGTCGCTGGCGAGATCACATCTAGTAGAGTCCAAGTCCATCGTAGTCGTAGAAGTTAGGTTTAAGTTTGAGTTGAGAAGTTAAAAATTGAAAATCAAATCATATTTTCATTGCACATTGTAAAGCAAAATCCTTAGAAGTGCATTATTGACAAATCTTGAATGAATTGGCGTAAGTCCCCTTAAGTGATAACCAGCAATCGCATCATTTCAACTGGGCGAGTATTCACAGTAAAAGAACCTTGAAGTCACCTTGTGATCTTACTTTGCAGGCTTAGCATAAGAAGTGACCTTATATCAAGAGAGAGTTGAATATTTAGTGTTTCACTCCGAAACATTGAGTGTTTGAGAGAGTTGAATATTTAGTGCTTCAAGAATTTTTTTCATAGAGTTCTTTACATACTATTTTGGCAATGTAAAAAATTGGATCGGAATGGAGTTAAATGGTTTGTGGTGATTTTGTTTTAGAAACCTATTTGTGATTATGCTTCCATCTTGGTGTGTTAGTTATCTGAAAGGAATTTTCTTAGGCTACAAGGATTAGGCGGTCCTTAATTGGAACCACTTCCTTGACGACATCAATATGGTATTACAAAAAGTGACAACTCTAAGAAATGGAAGATAGTGGAAGAGAAAAGCCAATTGAAAGTGGAAACAAAAATAACAGTAAACCAACAAGCGAAGGATGAAAATTTGTTCTCCACTATTGAAAGTGGGTAAAGGATAGAGAAAGAGTGAAGAAAAAATGTTATCCACCAGTGAGAGGTGGGTAGAAGGAAAGAAAACCAGAGATTTAAGTGTGAAAAAAGACATCGTCCAATAAAAGAGTTAAGTTGTTGTATGCACTAAAGAGTTCTCCAAGAAGCGAGTTTAATAGAGAACTTAAGGTCCAAATAGAGGCCAGCTTATTCTCCTTCGAGAAAACAATGGGTAGAGGAGATAGAGAGTGCTCCATCTTGTGTAGGTGGATAGAGAACAAGGAGTGAAAAGGCCAAGACTGGTCTAAAGAGGAATAAATCTTACATATGATTGCAATAGAAAGTTTAAGTGGTTCTCCATCTTGTGTAGGTGGATAGAGAACAAGGAGTGAAAAGACCAAGACTGGTCTAAAGAGGAAGAAATCTTACATATGATTGCAATAGAAAGTTTAAGTGTGGAAAGTTTGCAAGAGGTGTAAGAGAAGCATTAAATAGAAGTAGCTGAGTTGAAAGCTGCGTCAAGGGTACAAAAAATACGTGTGGAAGCTAAGGAAAGAAAAAGAACGAAGAGAAGTGGTTTTATACCACCCATCCTAGGGACTGAAGAACTGAAGAATATGTCAAGTTGTGCAAGCCACTAGATATTCTAGAAAGAGATATTGCTACTGCAAGGAAGTGAGCAAAAGAAGAAGATATGCCATTAGAGGTGAAGGTGTATTCTTAGCAAACTTCAAGGAAGGGGAAGGTTTGTATGACTACAATGAAGGTGATAATGGCTGGGAGCAGCCCCTTGAGCAAGAAAATGACTACAAACAATTTTGGAGTGACTTAATTTTAGCAGAAGTTCTTCCATCAGAAGAAAATGAAGAGGATGAAGTAGATAGTGTTAAGATATAGCTACGATCGGATATGGTAATATATATATATATATATATATATATACATATATATATACAAATATATTAAGATCATTTGATAATTGTATATGTTACAATGTAGTTAATATTAACAATCGGTTATGAAGGGTCATGACCCTAGGTTGCATAAGCCACGTATGGTCATGGCTCTTCAAGACATGACTATTCAAAGGATATAAATGCATATTGATGGCTGGTGAAAAGATCAAGCACAACGGTAATCTATTTCAGTGCAGCACTCATATATATTCTCTATAGGACGATCTTGATTTCACAACATGGTATCAGAGCCTAACCTATAAGAGAATAAAATATATTAACAAACAATAGAGGGAGGAATACTAATACTCAGTCAGCATGCCATTAGGAGGGATTCATCTGCATGTCAGCGATATATGAACAAGCAACGAATAGGGAAGAAGACGAAATGGCTATTGACGGATATATTCAGAAAAATGTATATGCCTGGCATCAGTTTGGAGTTACGGAGCAGATTGGAGATATGAGTATAGCATTGGGCATTGATTGAGCATGAGACTCTCGCTTATGGTGAGGCCATCTACAATGTCATCCATTCACATATGTAGATATAAGGGAATAAGACTATTTACATCGTCGATTCTGTATGAGGAAAATAATAATTACTTGGTAGCCGCTTGCACTGGGATACAATATGCAATAAGAATTAGAAGGGGATATTGATAGTTGTCAACAACCGATTGACTTGGCGTCCAGGTGGAAGAACCACTATCTGTCCCTCCATATTGGACTATATAAAAATTCATCTGTAGATGTATATCTCCTGTACATAGACAATTGCGCTCCACTGAATCACATCCCAAGCTCACTCTCCATTCATAGACGTAGATAAAATGCTTGAAGACACCATTGTTAATGGGACTGAAGGGGGAATGGTTATATTTGAAGTAATAAGAATTATTAGGCGGTTTCATACAAGTATCGAGGGATTCCTTTCATTTCTTAAGACAAAACATCTTGCTCGATAGATTCAGAGATATATACTCTAATCAATCGTGGAGAGTCCATCTTGAAAAATCTTAATATTTGTCAGCATCAAATTCATTGATGATTATCAGATAATTATGGAAGGTGGTGATAATCACTATGGTCTCTATCCTCATCGGTGGAGTGGAGTATATTGTAGATGACGCTAGCCATCCTCTATACCCAATAAGCAACAAAGTTCTTATTTTACAAACAACAATGAGAAGACGACAGTGTGGAAAAAAAGGGATCTTTCTATATTTAATTCACTACAGAGTGTTATCAAATAGTTTCATATTCGAAGAGTAGACAAGAGAAACAATTAGGCTAAAGGACGAAACGTTTAAGAAAGAGGAAATACAAGGTCAAAAACATTTCATAGTGCAGTAATGTGAAAAGAGAGTAATGCTGCTGAAGATGACCAAGAAGAGGTTATATGTGTCCTTGAAGAAGATGATATAGTTGTGGATAGTGCAAAAAAAGAACATGAAAGTCCAGGTATAGCAGTGGTGTTTGACCAAGCAACAGAAGCCTTCTAGACTATGTTGGATGAATTTTTTGATGAAATTGCGAAGACAGAAATATGCCAAGGAGATTTCATTTGAGTAGAAGGGGAGGAGTTATTTGATGTTGCAATTGAAGTAGTAGTAGAGGAGGACATGGAGGTTTTCTATGTTTAGTGTTGGAGGTCATAGGAAATCATCTAGAAGTGCTAACATATGATGAAACCATTGGCATACATGATGCAGAAAAGGAGTAAGATGTTATTTGGAAATGGGAAAATATAGGTGGGAAATTTGCCTCAAGAGAATGGCAAAACACGAGGATAATCATAACTAAGCAAAGGACAGTTGGTGTGTTGTTATATCCAAAGGAAAATAATAGGTTGGAAAGAAAGAAAACAAAAGCTATCATAAACCAAGAAAGTAGACAAAAGCTGTCATAAACCAAGAATACTTGACATGGTGGAAAGGAACACTATGGCTATGGCAACTAGCCAAAGGAGTGCTTCTAGCACTCAGACTATGTTTGTGGACATCAAGCTCACAAAATTTCTACCTAGGAGCATCCTCGGTTGACTGCAATTCACATCATACAAAAAATGGGAAACTAAGAATAATGTTTTTATTTCTTGTAATTTTTGTGTTGTTCTATTTTAGGTTTTGGCATTTCATTAAAACAATTCCTAATCAAAATTGGATGCTTCAAATTTGGAGCAATTGATTCCTACGATTCTTGGAAGCTTTAACTGCAATATTTGGGGATCCAAAGTCTCTTTAATTTTCCATGAGCATCTGCTGTTAATATATGGGGGTGTGAAGGACAGAAGCCATTTGTCTTGGGAGAGAAAGGGGGAAAACACAATGAGCTGGCACCTTATTAGCAGATTACTCCAGTTTATATAAAGAAAAATTTAGGAGACATACATATATACATATACGTATGTCTGTATGTATGTATATGTATATAGATACATATATACACACAAATATACACATACATATATATTGTAATGACCCTTACCAATAGGATCACCAAAATCTCTGATTTTTGCACTTATGAAATTTCGTTAAACAATTGGCAAGCAATCAACTACACTGCTGGAAGTAAAAGACTGAATATGGGAAATTGTTGAACAATAAATCCACACAATACAATGATGCAAAACAGTGCCAATATGTTTATATTCCTTCAATGAAAATATAGACTTCTTACAACAATAGTACTTTCAGAATTTACAAATAGTTTGGCACTAGAAAATGACTACAGATTATGCAATGCAAGGATGTCCTTATTGATTGGACTGGTCATAAATGTCTTGTCTCATGCAATTAACTTCAACTTAGGATGCAATGTTTCATATAGCTGTATACAACAGTGACTGAACTACAATTTATGCATTGACTGTTACAGCAACTATTCAAACCCTTATTATAATCATGACACCATACATTCATCTAACCTTTACAATCAAATATAGAAGAACCTGGAATAATGCAGAGACGTTGACTGAATGCTGATGCTGTAGATGAAATCCGAACTGTATGTTGTGCCCAGAATGCTGTCCGTACTCTGCTGCAGGCACAGGCTGTACAGTACGGCACTGGTACGATTTTTATATTAATTTTTGCCTTCACCAAACGGTGCCAAAACATGCATAGACTGAATCGCCCAGGTCTTAGGAATGCAATGAAATTGGTAACTTGAATTTCGAACCAGGTATGAAGGATTTATGACTCCAAATATGCTTCCAATCTGATCTTCGAAAATGACCAGTCCTGCATCAGATTTGTTGATGTCTATTGTCCCACTCTTTGCAAAGCCCTTCTAACAAATATGATGCAATCTTTTCACCAAAATGACTCCAAAATGTTCACTTTCAACCCTAGTTTGAATTCTCAATGAAGCTCAACATGAAATGGCTGATTACCATCTCCAATGTGCAACCCTTCAAAGGATATTTCACCTCCTCAGTTATGCAAACCCTTAGGAGTTTTTCGTTCCTAAAGATCAATAGGAAATCTGCAAACCTAGATGGTGCCACAAATGCCCATAGAGAAAATGGAGTAGAGACATCAAATCCAGTGTGTGCAAATGAGAGGCCAAACCCTCTATTTATTCACTTTTCTAAGAAGTTACTAAGAACTTCTAGAAGCATCCATTATAAAATCCCATTATAATGCACTTTTATAATAAAATAACTTTATAAAATAAAAAGTGCAATCTCAACTTAAAATTATAACATGTGGGTCCCGCATAACACATAATAATAAAAATAAGCTCCAATTCACCTCTCCAAGAGCAAATATAACCAACCAGTCTCCAAATAATCATCAAGTCGACTCTCTTACCAAAAACATCTGCCTACAAGAGTCCATGATAGGCAAATCTACTGAAAATATCATGTCGCTAGAAAGGGGACATGACATATGTTGATGTGAGTTTTGTACCACTACATAACATATAGCAATCGAATGACTTGATACAGCGTACCAAACACTCAACCCTCTCTTGAAAAGTATATAAGATACTCCAAGGTTCCTTACACCTGTGGATACTAACTCAGTTATATAAATGTGATTTGCTAGTAATCACTTCGGCGGGCTTACGTTGTTCATTTGAGGATGTCAAACTTTCGCTATGATGATGATGAGATAACTTTCTTTTTTTATATCATTTCCAACTTCGCTCATCAAACTAATTTATACCACTTCTAGCTTTGCTCTTCAAACTTTCGAACTTCAACTTCTCAACTTCAACTACTGAACTACTGATTACTTCTACTATTACTCCTACTGAATGGAAAGATTGGCAAATGGACGCGGATCAAACCAAATGAAAGCTTGCTAGCAGCGCTACTTCCATCAGTGCAATGATTCTAAGGGAAACTCTTAAGATTTTCACACTAACACCTATCTTCCAACCCAACTTGAAGTACAAGCGGAAAGATGAAATGCAAGTAGAACTTGGGAGCAATTGGACTAGATTACCACACAAGGCTTCCTAACAAGCCGCTAGGATGCTAGTGGCCTAGTCTATAGATCCCTATCAAACATTTACCAATATCACCCTACAACTAGCCATCTTGCCAATTGAAAATCTGAGTGTGGATGCTTGAGAATTGACAAATCTGAGCCTTAATATTTGCAAATCTGAACCTCCTGCCCTCTACACCAACAAATTCTTCTCCAAAGAAGAAGACAACACCAAAAATGCACTCCTTGCAAAATTTTGCTCTTTTGCTGCTCCAAGAGCTCCTCCTTGGCTGCCAAGAGACAAGCAAGAAATGAATGAGAAAATGAGGAGACAAGCCCTCCCTTTATACTAATTTTTTGCCTCTTCAAATAGGGCTGACCTGCATTGGAGGGAAAATAAAATTAATTAAATTGCCAAACATATAACCCAAATTAAATGCATTAAATCACATAGCCTTGGGTATTTAATTTTAATTTAAAATTGGGCCAGCCCATTGCAAAAACAAAAATTTGCGCAATAGCATGTTAATTTTTCTTTTTAAAATGAAATTGGGCCACTCCAAAAAATAATCCATATGGGGCCCCTAAACATTGAAATTAACCAAGCCATGGCCCCAAAAAAAATTAAATTAATTTAAGGAAAGGGCAGATTTAAATTAAGAAAGCCACTTGCATTGAATTGTGCAAAATTATGGATTTAAATTAGCCAAATCCGAAATTATCAAAGACCCAAAAATTGAAATTTTGAAAAAAGGTCATTTAGGCCTCTAATATAGCTTTAAACCTTCTCCATTGTGGACCCAATAACTTACCTTGAATTTCACACCTCTTAGACCTTAAAATACATTGAATTTAACACACAAAGGAGCCCAAATTAAATTTCTAAATTACAAACACTCAGCCCAAAAATATGATTTTAATTATTTTAAAATTGCCAAATAAATGCATTTAATCACAACAACCTCACCAAAATTAATTAAAATTTGCAAGCCAATCACAATTCAAACAATTTCAAATTTTCATTTATTCATTTCTCATTTAAAATTTCAAAAATCCCACTTGGCAATTTAATTTTTTTTTTTTTAATTTGCAATCCAAAAAAAATCATTTAGCAATTTAATTTCCATTTGGCCATTAATTTTTTATATTTTGCAATTTATTATCTCTATTTGGCAATTAAATTCAAATTTGGCAATTTAATATCAAATTTTTATTTAATTTCCACTTTTCTCCACCAACAATTTACAAGATTTTCCCAAAAATATCCAATTTCACAATTAAATTTTGAAAATCTCAAGTTATTCAATTTCATCAATTTTCAAAATTTAATCAAGTCCAAAATTTACAATTTTATCTCGCCAGATATTAAAATAAAATTTTCTCATCGAATTTCATTTGGCTTGGAGACAAAATCGACTATTTAAGAAAATCAACATTTCGCACAAGGTGAAAACAAGCAATACCCCCCCAGGCACTTTAAAAACATCCAAGGTGTAAAATTCTCATTCCAAAACCTCTAGATCGCCCAAAATTCGCTAAGACACCCAAACTCTCGGATCTAGGAAAAATTGCCAAGGCTTGCTCAAAAAAAAATTGGGGGTCCCCAAATATTTTGGGGCGATGGTGTGAAAACCTCACAACAACATATACATACACGTATGTATACATACATATATACACATATGTGCATATACGTGCGTTATGTATGAATATATGTATGTACTATAATGGTTCCATTTTTTCAGTAGTGTGAAAGTTTTATGTATTTCTGAAGGCAGGAACTTAACAAAAGGGAATGAATATGGCACTATCAAAGCTGAATCAAGGAGATGAGAAGTACATTTTTTCAGAGGGCAGGCATTCTTGCAATAGAGTGAAAACAATGAACAGTAAAAGAGGATAGCTCATTGCTGCTTTGATATTTTGGAAGATAATATTATTCGATATCAATAGAGTAGCTTTGAGATTTGGTTTTATACAGAAGTTTCATATGTGCTTATCTTGGCAGTGTAAAGCAATGAATTTTGGTGGAATTGTGCTTTGTTAACAATCATAAATTCAATCTTTGGAAAAGGTTTGTGGTGAATTCATTTTAGAAATTTTTTTGTGATTATGCTGTCAGCTTGGTGTGTTATTTATCTCAAGTGAACTTACTTAAGCTGCAAGTATTAGGTGGTCCTTAATTAGAACTCCTTGGATGTGTTAGTATGGTATCAAAGCAGGTTACAACTCTGGGAAATTAGAAGCTAGCAGAAAGAGAAGCCAGTGAAAGTGGAAAAAGAAGTTATAGGAGTAAGCCAATGAGTGAAGGATGACAATTTGTTCTCCACTATTGTAAGTGGGTAGGGGATGGAGAAAGAGTGAAGAGGAATTTGTTCTCCACCAATGAAAAGTGGGTAGAGGGAAAGAAAGCCAGAGCCAAGTATGAAAGAAGATATTTTCCAAAAAGATAGTTGAGTAGAGAACTGAAGGGTCCAAATAGAAGCCAGCTTGTATCTTGCATTGAGAAAATAATAGGTAGAGGATATAGAGAGTTTTTCTCCATCATGTGTGGGTGGAGAGAGAACAAGGAGTGATAAGGCTAAGAGCAGTCAAGAGAGGAAGACATCTTACATAGGATTGCAATAGGAAGATTGCAACAATGTGATAGGTATATGAAAATTATGCAAGAGATGTATGAGAAGTATACAACCCAAATAGCTGAATTGAAAGTTGCATTGAGGCTAACACAAGTTCGAATGGAAGCAAGGCAAGAAGAAGGGAGAAGAAGATTGGTTCTATACCATCCATGCTAGAGATTGAAGAGAGGAAGGATAAGAAGATATTGTTAGAGGTTGCATAATTCGCTATAGATAGTTTAGAAAGGGATATTGTCACAAGAAGAGGAAGAAGAAGATTTTCCACTAGCGGAAGGTTAAGATGCATTGTAGAACCTAAGGAAGGATAAATTTCAGATGATTACAATGAAGAAGATAAAGGTTGGGAGCAGCCCCTATAGCAGGAAAGTGACTACAAGCAATTTTGGAGTGGCTTGATATTAGACGGAGAGAATTATTCCATGGGAAGAAAATAAAGAGGATAAAGCAATTAGAGGAGGAAAAAGTGAGTTTCCTATTGGAAGAGTTGACGAGAGAAATAAAGAGGCTATTCAAGGAAACATTTAAGAAAGAGAACCAAAAATACAAGTAAGGTCAAACTTTGTCCATATTGTGGCACTGAGAAAAGAGAGTAAAATTTTTGTTGAAGATGACCAAGAAGAGGTTGCATGTGCCCTTGAAGAAGATGACATTTTCATGGAAATTGAAGAGAAAGAACATGAAAGTTTAGGTATAGCAGCAACATTTGACCAAGTACAAGAGGCCTTTCAAAGTAAATTCGATGAGCTTTCAATCAAATTGTGAAGACTGCGATATGCCAAGATTTCATTTAAGTAGAAGGGAAGGAATAACTCGATGATGCAATGAAAGTTGTAGTAGGGGAGGACATGGAGGTCCTTCTAAGTTTAGTATTGGAATTCATGGGAAATCATTTGGAAGTTGTAAGATATGATGAAACCATTGGCATATATTGATCTAGATAACACCTACAAGTTGTTGTAGGAGTTGATTGGTGACTCCTCAACACCTCCAAAAGCCCTACAAGACCATAAAAACTTCTGCAAGAGAGAAAATGGAAAGAATAACTTGTTTGATTACGAACGTAGAAATGAGCATGAAAATGTGCATTAGAGGGCCTTGCTTATAGAGGCAAGGTGAGAGGTAGAATCAAACAAGATTGTGACATGTCATAATCGTATGCAACAAGACAACTAGGTAACTAAAAGTAACTTTCATGAGATAAGATAAGATCATGTGACAACTAATCAATCTTCTAGACAGACACCTATAACCTAAGGAAACTTGTCATGTGAATAACTCCCTCGCTAGGAACTAGCAAAAACACTAGGTACAAGACCTTTACTAGGTCCTATTGTGATGTTATCACACATCGCCCCATTGCAAATAAGGACCCTCCCAATTTTTACTTTTTAGGGTAGTGTGTAGGTGTCTTAGTTTTAGTCTCCGGTCTCTTGCCCATGCAAAGTGTCAAGTTTATGGGGTTTTCATCGAATTCAAAGTGTTTATAAGTCAACATTTCAAATATTGACTAGGAAGGGGAATAGGTCACCTTCATAGTGCTACAACCTATGTTGGTCTTCGAGTTGGTGCTAGCATGGCTGGAAGGATATTTTGATGCTACAAATGTGTTTAGACAAGTTAAAGGAGAAGAATGCAACTTTCTAGGATGATTTCAAACAAATTTCTATTTTTAGAAAGCAATTTTTTTCTATTTTTAGAAAGTATCATTTTTAGCATTGATGGATCAATTTGTGAAATTTCCATTTTTAGAAGTTTCTATTTAGGAAGTACCAGTATGGGTCTTAAGGTTTTGAGGTCGATCAAATAAAAATGCAAAAATCTCAACAGGATATCAAGGAAATCATCTAGAATGCTTAGTGGTAGCAAGCTAAAAGTTGAGAACAAAAAAATTCCTAAGAGGTTTGATTTTCCACTTAAAACCAAAAATCAAATTACCTGAGGGGTGTTACTTAAAAAGTTGGTATAAAAGTTGAAGACAAAAATCCCTATGAGGTTCGATTTTCCTCTCAAGGCCAAAAATCAAATTACCTATGGGGGGTCGCATCATAAGTATGGAAAAATGTTGGGATAAAAGTTGGGAACGAAAAATCCCTATGCAGATCGAGTTTCCACCCATGAGAATTGAGTCTCCTTATAATTTGCAAATTGCCCAAAAAGAGAAAATCAACAGTTTTTATTGCAAATTGTCCAAAAAAGAGAAAATCAAAAGCTTTATTTTTTTCAAATCACATTTGAGAGGGAAAGAACATAAGGTTTATTGTTTTTTTAGAAAAACAAAAAAAATAAAACAAGAAAAACACAAGCCGACCCTCTCATAAAGGATTCACAAGTCTATAAATATGAAGAGCCATAACCATTCAATTCACAAATTTGATTCTTTTCAAGGCAAAGAAAATTACCAGCAACAGACCAGCAAGTTTGAGCGAAATTCTTAATTCCAAATCACATAAGGCGGAAGGATAAGAGGCTGACTGAATATCCAAAATTAAGGACAAGATCTCTGAGTTCATTTGATTCATTGTTTGAATTCTTGAGTTTTGGGGGTAAATTCCACATTTCCAAATATCACACCTCATTGAATTTTTTAAGAATCAGATGTCTAGGACGTTATTTTCCAAATTTTCTCAAGTGATTATGTCTTTACCAGAATTGAGTATTATTTTATTTCAAATTCTTGTTTTAGAAGATTAAAATGCCTGAAATTCATTAGTAAAATCAGAACTCTAGTGATTTTGGAATAGATTATTCTCCCTTAGAATTTTAATTACCTTCCAAAGTCACTAATTTCGAGTTTCATACAGGATCATGTCAAGATCGAAGACTGAAATAGCTGCAAGAAAGACACAAATGAAGAAAGTGCTTGAAGGTTTCTTTCCACAAAGTCCCAAATGTCATCAAAATGGAAGAAGGTTGGAGATACCAACTCTGAGAAATTGGATATGGCAAAGATCAAGTAAAGGATGTATGGAATTCGGAACCAAAGGCCATCTTTTTTGGCAGTCAACATGATGAAGAATGGAATATACCAAGCAGCAGGCTTACCACCGGCAATTCAGTGCAACGAGTTGATGGTCAAATGTTCAAGATCCACAATCAAGGACAATAAAGACACCTAAAGGAGTAATACTTGCATTCCTCACAGAAGAAGCAATAAGAGAAACATTTGGGATTCCATATCATCAAGGGATGCTGACTCAAACTAAGGAGGAATCTCAGACAATGTTTGAGAAGAAGCTGGATACATGCATGACTCATCAATAATGGATGGGTCATTGAAGCAAGGAAACATCATTCCAAGCTACCAAAGAGGTTCATATGTACTGATTTTAAGGATGAGTATAGTGATATGATATTTCTATTGAATAGGATCATGGGGACACCTCAAGGTGCATTGTTTGAAACGTGGATGTTCTACTTCATAGAGGAGATTGCAGCTGGATTGATAATGATAAACTAGGCGAAGATGATAAGTGATAACTTGGATATACAATCGAGGAACTTGGAAAGGACAAAGACTTAAATGAGTTCCTATATAGTATACATGTTGGCTAGGAATATAAAGTATACAGAATTGATATGCAAATGAGAAGTAGGAAATATGAGAGGTCAACTCAAGGTATATGATTGTTATCCTTAGTTGCAGCTGCATGAGAAATGACACTATAGAAGGGTAAATGATGTATTCTCAATGTATCTCACTTGTTTACTACAAGAAGAGTTGCACAAAAGACTATCAGATGAAGCTATGACATTGATAGAAAATTATGGGTCATGGTTTATCCAATTCCCAACCTTCACCTATATAAACTTCGAAGGAACCTATTGTGACCTTTTCACACCATTGCCCCATTGCGAATGGGGACCCCCTCTTTTTGCTTTGGCAGTTAGTGGCTGTTATTCTTAGTCTTAGTGTAGCACTTTTTTTTTCAAGTCTTCAAGAGTAATAAGGTAGAAGATTTGGGCAAGTTTGAAATGCAAGTCAGTTTCTTGTTGCAAATCAAGGTCTTGTAGTGGATATGGGGTTTCAAGTGTTGAGTCATGGCCAACACTTAGTGGAAATTTGATCTCAAATTGAGGAAGAAAGCTTGGGAAAGCATGGGAAATTGGATTGGGTGTTGAGGAAAATCTAGGAAAACAAGGATCAATTCTGATTTGAGAAAGTCAAGTTTCCAACAGTTAGCCAAATTTCCTCACCAACCTTAGTGAAGGGGCCTAAAAGGGGCAGTATTTCTGCCCTCTTCATGGGGCTCAGGACCCAAGCATACCCAAATTTCTGTCCAATTTGTGGGTCTCCCAAATCTCTCAGTCTGAAGGGAAGTGTGAATTCGATTTGCAATTGAGGTAAAATGCTTCAGGGTTAAGTGAAATCAAGAGTTGCCTTCGAACTTAATCTGATTGCCATGTCAAGTTTGCAACTTTCAAACAGCCCCTACACAAATTGCAATCAAGTGGTGATGGTGTTGATTTGAGCGATGAAATAGAGGCTTGAAAACAATGACAAATCTAAATAATACAAGAAGGTTGCCCGACACTTAGTGGAATATGGAGGTGAATTTGAGTTAAGGCCCAAGAGAGGCCTCATTTCCAGCCATTTCTTGGGGCTCCTAGCCCAAGAGTACCCCGATTTCCACCCAACATTTTGGGGCTCCAAACTTTGCCAACCATGGCACAATGAAGTCTAATTTGCAGTTAAAGGAGAAACTTGATGAAGAGGCTTCAAGTTGTTGTTGAAGAGATGCAAAATGCTTGGGTGTCTTGATTTGATCACTCCACTTGTGGAGATAAACAAACCTTAGCTAACATTTGCAAGAATTGAAATCAAACCTGATGTGCAATTCCAACTAAAAAATCAAGAGTAAGTTATAATATTTGTCAACACTTATGCATTTTTTAGAAGACTCGACTTGGGATGGAGCCCAAACAAGGTCGGACTTCCAATTTCCTTGGGGCTCCGAGCCCAAGCAAGGTCGGATTTCTGACCTTGTTGGGGCTCCAAGCCCAACATTAAGCCAACCTCTGCCCAGCATGTAGGGTGAAGTCAGAAAATGTTAAGATCAAATTCATCTTTTTCTGGGATAATTTCAAATGATGGAAAAGAAATCTGACTTAGCCCTGGTGAAAATCAGAATGAGGGAGCGAGTATAAACAGGTAAGAAAAATTAATCCTTTCAACACTTATGAGAATTTTCAAAATCAACTTCAGTGATGGACCCCAAGAGAGCCCTCATTTTTTTCCCATTTCTTGGGTCTCCTAGCCCAAGGGCATGCTCATTTCCACCCAAAAGTTGGGGCAAAGCCTAAGAAGAACCAATTTTCCGCCAACATTTTGGGGCTTCATTTCAGAGGGTTTCAAGGGGTTCAATCGCTATTAAGACAAAATGCAAACCCCAAGAACCAAGTTGGCCTATGAAGGGATAAACAAATGCAAAACAAGATGACATGAAAGCCAAGTCGGTGTGGGAGTGAAAAATTGTAAACAAATGAAGCTCAATGCAATCAGTTCGTCCCTTATTAGGGAGAAAACTTGATAGTAAATGGATCTGAAACCGAGTCAGCTATGAAAGAGATTAAATGAATTGCAATTAAATTTAATTCCAAGTCAGGTCAGCCTATGTAAACTCTTCAATGAACATGCCTCTTGAGATCAAAGCATATAAAGGGGAAGTCAAGTCTTCATTTCAAACCACCAATGCAATTCAAAACATTAATTCATAAGCCGACAAGACCTGATCAAGCAAAAGTCAGAGAGGAAAGTGGAAATCGAATATTTGATTGGCATCCAAAGAAAATTCACTTGTTAAAATTCGAGCAATCAGGACCAAGAAGTCAAGAAGTTATCCCAGCCATAAGTTGAAGGGTGTGGATTTCTTGCAAACTTAGAACTTTGAAGAAACTCGGAAATTTTTTAAAGAGGTCAATCAGGTGTAAATTTGGAACTGATTGTGCAATATAAACCCCAGTAAAATCAGGATTTAGATTGAAAATCAGAAATTAATTTCCTAAGATACATGAGGTTGAAGGATCTTCTCAAGTTAATTCCTTTAAAAATTCTGATAAAAAATGTTAATGATTTTCTTTTTGCAATAATTTTTCTTCTAATACAAGTCTTCTCTGTTTGTTTTGCGCAGAAATGAAGGAGGATCGAGCCATTGCAACGCCAATGGTACACGGATGAAGAAGCTCAAGCGAAGGATGACTTTCAACATGAAAATGACAAGCAAGAGAATGGTGAAGGTCAAGCCTCTTCATGTGCAAGGATGATTCCAACACCAAGATTGACATAGGAGATCAACAAGGCGTTTGCAAGCTAGTACTCAAGCTAGCAAGAAGGCAGGGATTGGAAACTGAAAATGGAGGTGCAAGTGCAATCACTTACAAGGGAAAGTATAATGAGATGCCTTGCAAAATGATTCAGTGTCCCATAAATAAAGCATCATTGGTGAGATGATCAATGTTGTATATCCAAATTTGTTGGAAACCTCAACCGAGGGTGATAATTGAATTGGAAACATGCACATCTCATGGAAAGATCAAGGCCAAGACATCAAGTTCAAGGACACCTCAATGAGGAGATTTCCAAGGAAAGGAGGATGACAAAGTGGAGTTGGAATAAAGATTACAAGATAACCATGCTAAGGTGGCACACCTTCATCTCCACCATTCTAGTTATTCCAAGTGGCATGAGGAGTGCATTTAATGTATTCCCCCATTGAATTTTCTTATTGGTTCATCCTCAAATGGATATGTATTCAAAGGCAATGTAATTTTCTCATTGGTCAACATTTATTGCTTGTAAGTGGTAGTTGTAACCGACCCTAATAAGGGTTATTGGGATTAATTTGGGCAGTTGACCTTGGATCGATTTCAGCCATTCAAATTTCATAGTACTTGAGGCCTCTAGATAAGGCTTTCTCAAATCATTTGTATAGAGAAACTTGAAGAAATTGTTGCCAAAATTATTCCGAATTCATTGTTGACTTCATGGTGAATACTTGTGATGTTTTGGAGTGTTGCATGGTTTCCACATTTTTCACTTAGAATAGAATTGGCTTATGTTAAATAAAAGCTAGAAATAGTTTAAGTTAAGTAGTTTAATAGATAATGAAAGATATTGTTGTTGGTGATTCATGGTGAAACTTGCGTTCATACCTTTTGGTACTTGTTAATTGCAAGTAGCAGTGTAAGGTTGGTATGAACTCCATTGCAAACACTTCACTTCAATTGTTTGATGTTCATATATTTGCACAGTCTATGGTTTTGATGAGCATAAATAATTTGAAAATCATACATTAACCCTTAGAAGATAGCACCCTCCTTATCGTAGTTGATTTGGCGAAGCAAGGATTGGTTTAGTTTCACCCTACCTTCAATAGTCTTGCATTAGTAGGATTAGAAGTAGAAGTAGAAGTAGCTTAGATTCCTACACTCACATCCAATTTACATTTTATTTCAAATCATTGTTAAAAGTAGTTGATGCACTCAAATTACCAAATCATTTGCACTTAGAAAGTTGATAGATCCTCCACAAAAGGCTAATGTGGGTCTCCAAGTGATTATTAGAAAATCACATCATAAAATTGAGTTGTGTCCAACACCAAATTTAGACTCAGGTACCAAATAAATTCTTCCCTTCTAATAAATGATATCATCAACCACTTCATACCTGTCGTCTTGTACTTCACCGTCCAATAGTTGGCATATGAAGGTGTTCTTGGAATATTCGACCAAGAGATGTGCCCTCCATTCTGCCAAAATCTGAGATAAGGAGCATATGGCCGGCCTTCTTGATAATGTGTCAACCACAACATTATTTTTTCCTTTTACGTACTCAATGTCAAGGTCAAAGGCCTGTATTTTACTCACCCACTTTTGTTGTCGTTCGTTCAACTCCTTTTGTTCCAGAAAATGTCTCAGACTGTTGTGATAGGTACGGACTACGAATTTGGCTCCCACAAGGTACTGTCGGAATTTTGTCAGGGCATGCATGATGGCGAGCATTTCTTTGTCATAGATGGAATACGACCTTTCAGCTCTCAAGAGCTTCCGAATCTCAAATGCAATCGGGTGGCGTTCCTGCATCGGCATAGCTCTGATGCCTTCTCTCGATACGTCGCACTCCAGGATGAAGGGTTGAGTGAAATTTGGCAGTGCAAGAACCAGACAAGAACTCATAACCTCCTTGAGATTTTTGAACGTTTGTTGTGCCCGTTCACTCCACTGGAAGTCTTCATTAGATCGATAAGCGGCGTACCGAGCTGTGAAAATCCCTTTACGAACCATCTGTAGTAACTGCACAACCCAAAGAATCCACACAGTTCTGAGAGTTTTCGGAGGTTCCAAATCCAAGATTGCTTGAATCTTTTCTTGATGTACTTGAGCTCCTGGGCTACTAACTATGTGCCCCAGATATAATATCTCTGTCATCCCGAATTCACATTTGGATCTTTTGGCAAACAACAATTGTGACTATAATCCTGAGCACTTCTTCCAAATGCCTCAAGTGCTCGTCCCATGTCTTGTTGTAGATTAGTATATCATCAAAGAACACCAACAGGAACTTGCGCAGCTGTTTGTTAAAAATGTGATTCATGCAAGATTGGAATGTAGCTGGCGTGTTGGTCAAACCAAATGGCATGACCGGAAATTCATAATGCCCATAATGGCAATGGAAGGCTATTTTCTCCACATCTTGTTCCCTCATGCAGATTTAGTGATATCCCGAACGAAGGTCTATCTTGGACAAATAAATTGCGTCGTGTAACTCATCCAGCAACTTGTCGATCCTGGGGATAGGATACCTATTCTTGATGGTCTTTTTGTTCAATGTGCAGTAGTCCACACACATACGTAGCGTTCTGTTCTTTTTAACCAACACTACTGACGACGCAAAAGGGCCGGAACTAGACCTGATCCAATCCCTGTCAAGAAACTCTTGTATTGTCTTTTCAATATCGTCCTTAAGCTTCTTAGGGTGGCGGTACAGTGTGGTGATGATAGGTTTGGCACCAGCCTCCATCTCGATAGTATGTTCAAACCCGTGATGCGGTGGTATTCCTGGTGGTATGTAATGACCCTTACTATAAAGGCCACTAAAAACCACTAATACTGAACTGAGAAAATTCGTCAAACAGTTGGCATGCATTGAATGGTTTGGTTTGCAATGATGTGTTTCAATGTGATAATTGTTTTTGGGCATCAAGTGCAATTGAGATAACAATACCAATATAGAAATGTAATATAATGAGCAACAATGAATCTCTAAACAATGCAAAGACTCAACACTAATATATCATGTACTTCTCAATTTCTGATTGCAATGTATGACTGTTACAATCTATTACATATGAGCTCTGATTCATGGACTGTTACATATCAAAAATTATGGCAATGCCATTACCAAACAATGCACTCCCTTTTCCCTACTCAATGCACTATGATTTCTATGACAATTCAGTCACGATGACAATAACAAAGACTAAGTATGACTGTTGTAACAGTGACTGAGAACATGCAATTTTATACAATTTCCTTGAATTCAAATGCATTCAAAACACATGTATGAAACCTGGAAATCACTCCTTGACAAGTGCGGAAGTGATGATGACTGGAGATGACCCTGAACTGCCTCACAATGCTGCAGTACTGTCCTCTGCAACCTGTCGTACCAGGACCGTACAGTACGACACTGGTATAAAATAATGGGCAGGGTTTTGTGCCCTCAAAAATATATGTTCTGAATCGCCAATGATGTATTATGATTCCCCCAAATGCATAAAATTAATTTCCAGGTAGATTAGGAGATATGAACAAAAATCTGATTCCAGAGCCTGATATGGAATGTCTGAAAATGTGCCAAATTGTCTTTAATCCTTTGCCAAAATGATTCACTAATGTAAGAGGTGAATTCAAACCCTTATTCCAACCACAAACAAACCCTTACAACAAATTCTCAATGAAGTACCAATGAGATGGTTGAGTACCAACTCCAAACTTGCAACCCTTCAATAGATATTTCACTACCTCAGTTATGCCAATCTAGGGGAGTGATCGTTCCCAAAGATCGAATAGAATTTGCAGACCAAAGACTACAAACTGCTTCACAATGAAGAAGTAGAAGAAATCCCAAATCCAAGCATGTCCAAATGAAAGCCCAAGCCCTCTATTTATTCTTTTCCTTGAGAAGTTGCTAGAACTTCTAGAAACATCCAATTATAATGTACTTTATAATAAAATAACATTATAATAATAAAGTACATTTCTCAACTCAAAATTATAACAATGTAGGCTCATAACTGAATGTAGGCCCAACTACAACCGAATGTAGGCTCAAGACTGAACGTAGGCTCTACTACAACTGGATGTAGGCTCAAACTGGATGTAGGCTCACTCTGGATGTAGGCTCCACTACAACTGCATGTAGGCCCAAACTGGATGTAGGCTCTGTCAGCAATATGCAATCAAATGATCAACATAATGACCCTCTCTCCAAACCATTTGCCTACAAGAGTCAATGATAGGCAAATCCGTCATGCCAACCGATGTCAGCCAAAATGGGGACATGACAGTCCGCCCTTCCTGAAATTGCTTGTCCCCAAGCAATGGCTAAACAAATAATCAATCAATCCACCTGGATCCCAAATGTAGTCATGATCTAAACTGCTGTCAATCAACGCAAGCTCCTGTAATATTCTCTGTAATATAATCAAGAGGAATCCATAATCAAACTGGCAAATACAACTCAACCAAACTCCAAAATCACAACCGCTAAAGTCAGTAACCCACGAGAAACAAACTCTCGAAATATCAGAACCCAAGTAGAGAGGACAACTCAAGTTGCCAACATAGTAAATATCACCAACACATCCCACTGGCCTATGTAAAGCACACAATCCAACTCTGCAACAACAGTGAACACTCCCGAATAAATCTGCACCAAGTACGGAGAATCCACACACTGTACAACAATTGTAATCAACATATCTCTGCAGATCACCAGCCACACTTACATCACCATAACTCCCATGCACCGCTGATGGTGAATAGGCATCACATGACAGATAGCAATAACTCAAACCAAATCTGCCTGCCATCAACTCCTCAATACATGAATCAAAAGCAAGCCGATGAACATATCCTGCAGTATGATGCTGATAAAAAGAACCAACCTCAATCAATAGTTCACCATGCACAGGAATACAACCCACTGTGACTGATCACCAACTAAGTCAGGAGATGACATAGCCAAAGGAGTAGAATCAATAACAACAACTACTGAGGTATCACTCCCAAACTCTTGCTCTAAGTCATGCACTATCAAGATATCAATTGCAAAACCTATCGCCATGACATTCTCATCACAACTCTCATCCCGTGGCGTCAAACCATCCCATAACTGATGACAAGCACTAGGGACCAAAGTATATCTATGTAACATCATCTCATCAACATGGTCATCAAAGGTAAACTGATGAGCATACCTCATAGTGTAATGCCGATAGAATGCGCCAATCTCAGTCAGTGGCTCAGACTGCAATCCAGATGAAACTAACTGCAACCGATCACTAACCAAGCCGGAACTAACTACTACCTCCGAAGACACCGCCAAGGGAGTAGTATCACTAATAGGAACCATGCCAACTACCGATTCATCAACATCAAACATGATCTCTGGTACAACATCACTAGTCTCCATGCCATCAGTAGTAGAGACCACCACCATGTTAGGCATACCACAACAATCTGCTGCAGCACCCAACTCAACTGAACCTGCCTCCAGTGGAAACGAACCAAACATGCCAATACTAGTATCGAGGACAGATATATCCTCATCTCCACTACCTCTATCAACCTCGACCATGGACATCCTCGGATCACCAGACACCACGGTCTGTGACTGTACAGAATCTGGTAAAGAATGAAGTCGCTCTAACTCCATGGTCACCTCAGCCAAATGAAACTGTGACTCCTCGAAAGCCAACTGTGTACTCTCAAGAAACTTAGAAGTCACCTCGAGCTGCTGAGTAAGATCACTCACCTCATCTTCCTTGACCAATAATGCGTCATATGCTGTACTGCCCCACTCCATAAGATAATCTCTGTCGGCTACCAACTGCATATAATTCTGTCTCAGAAGCCGGATAGCCTCCCATAAAGAGTGGATCTCTGTCAAGGAAAAATAACTGCCTCCCTGCTCATCACTAGTAGGAGAACCCCATCTGTAAACTGCTAACAACTGACGAGCAACATCAAAATGCTCACAAGCGATAGCAATGTCTCGCTCACTAATTCTCAGCTGACTAGACACATGATGGCGTTGATTAGATTGTCTCCTACAATCCTCCTCTGATGTACTATCCAAAGGAGTAGACTCAAAACCACTGATCTTTGGAGTACTACCATCCATACTCTGCGAGTCAACTCCAAACCTCACATCATCATATGGAGTATCAAAAACTGTAGCATGACTGTCCAACTCCGCTGTAACAAATGAACCTGCCGAGGAAGCTAAGTCCTCAAAACTGTCCATAGCATACTCCTGGATGTCATCTGTAGCAACACGATCCTGGGACTCACCTGTAAACACTAACATCTCAGATGTGCCTGACTGGAAATGCACACAACTCCCAACACCGGTGTATAAAAACTAATACTAGCATCTGGTAAGCTGCTGGTATGAATGAGAACAACACCGTATAATCTGCTAAGCAAATCCATGATAGCATCCAAACAATCACTGCTACCAATAGATGATAAAGATCTCCAGTCAACAGAGTCCCAAACGCCAATGTAATAATCCTGAATCCACATCCGTAAACTAGAATCAGCTGGTAACTCAAGCAAACTCCTCACCTGAGTAATATGACTAATACCAACTAACGCCACGCACCTGTCTACTGTACTCATTACAATCTCTGAATTCGGAATGTGAATGCTAGACATACTCATATCATCATCAACATATGACCTGACTGTAAAAGAAAATTGAGTCCCTGCCACATGCTTTAACTCCTGAACTGAACTCACCTCAAGACAAAGCTCGTCCACATGTCTCTCTGCTGCACCACTTTGATCAACTGTACTATCCTCAAATGTGACAGTATCCTCAACTACTGTAACATCATCAGGATCAACTGTACCGTAACCACTATCAGAGCCAATCACACAATCCGGTGTGCTTGTGATATCTCCCTGTATCAAATCAGCATGTCTCTCCGAGTCCTGTAATGCCAATGGAGTACTCAACAAAGAGGCTCGAGTATCCTCGAGCTCACGAGAAAGCCTGACAGCTTCCTCCTCCTTCCTCCTCAAGGCGTCTAAATAGTCTCCGGCAAGGGTAAGAAGATGGTCACGGTCCGAAAGAAGATGTAAATAACTCATCTTCATCGTTCCCATTCCTTCCCTAATCGCCTATAAGTCAATACAAGAGGTCTGCGCCTGTACTCCCTTATGTCTGTCCTGTAACTGAATCATCCGGATGTGATCCTCTATCATATTCCGCATCCTGTCATGATGAGATAATGAAGTCACAATACTGTCTACGCTCACCTTCAGCTGGCTAGACAAATCATGCGAAGTGCTACCAGCCTCAACCTCATGTGACGAAGCATCTAACTGTGCCTAGTATTCTCTCTCAGCAAAGTTATGAATGCTCAATGTCTGCTCATCTCTACCAGGTATCTCACCATTATGCACAACATCATCCTCATAATCATCATCCGAACTCACTACGCTGTAGTCGCTACCTGTCGTAGCCAAACCATCCTGAGTACCTGTGACATCACTTGCAGGCAACCTGTATACGACTGTCTCAACTTGAGCATCAAGTTGACAATTACTATCCATCAGTGTAATATCCTTCACCACTTCCTCCTGTGGCTGAGTAGAAACTGAATCTTCTACCTGGCTACTAATCTGTTTTTCAAACTCCTCATGCAAGTTCCTGGTAACTGTATCAACCGATCTCTTGTCATTTGTCCTGCGAGAAGATCTGCCAAATAGAAAACTTGACAACTTATTCACCTTGGTTGGGTCGGACAGTATATCATTCATCACACGGTGGTCCTTATTCCACTGTTCAGACAAGTTCTGGTCTATTCTCTTAAGTTCATCTCGAATTTCTGAATAACCATCATTTCTACTGTGTCTATCTGTTGCCCACGATCGTGTCCTCTGAAACTCTGTACTATTCCTGTCCATACTGAAATCAATCAAGTGCTGGTCACTCATGCAAAGACGGTTCTTACCCAACAGGATGGCAAGAAAACCGCTCTGATACCACTGTAATGACCCTTACTATAAAGGCCACTAAAAACCACTAATACTGAACTGAGAAAATTCGTCAAACAGTTGGCATGCATTGAATGGTTTGGTTTGCAATGATGTGTTTCAATGTGATAATTGTTTTTGGGCATCAAGTGCAATTGAGATAACAATACCAATATAGAAATGTAATATAATGAGCAACAATGAATCTTTAAACAATGCAAAGACTCAACACTAATATATCATGTACTTCTCAATTTCTGATTGCAATGTATGACTGTTACAATCTATTACATATGAGCTCTGATTCATGGACTGTTACATATCAAAAATTATGGCAATGCCATTACCAAACAATGCACTCCCTTTTCCCTACTCAATGCACTATGATTTCTATGACAATTCAGTCACGATGACAATAACAAAGACTAAGTATGACTGCTGTAACAGTGACTGAGAACATGCAATTTTATACAATTTCCTTGAATTCAAATGCATTCAAAACGCATGTATGAAACCTGGAAATCGCTCCTTGACAAGTGCGGAAGTGATGATGACTGGAGATGACCCCGAACTGCCTCACAATGCTGCAGTACTGTCCTATGCAACCTGCCGTACCAGGACCGTACAGTACGGCACTGGTATAAAATAATGGGCGGGGTTTTGTGCCCTCAAAAATATATGTTCTGAATCGCCAATGATGTATTATGATTCCCCCAAATGCATAAAATTAATTTCTAGGTAGATTAGGAGATATGAACAAAAATCTGATTCTAGACCCTGATATGGAATGTCTGAAAATGTGCCAAATTGTCTTTAATCCTTTGCCAAAATGATTCACCAATGTAAGAGGTGAATTCAAACCCTTATTCCAACCACAAACAAACCCTTACAACAAATTCTCAATGAAGTACCAATGAGATGGCTGAGTACCAACTCCAAACTTGCAAACCTTCAATAGATATTTCACTACCTCAGTTATGCCAATCTAGGGGAGTGATCGTTCCCAAAGATCGAATAGAATTTGCAGACCAAAGACTACAAAATGCTTCACAATGAAGAAGTAGAAGAAATCCCAAATCCAAGCATGTCCAAATGAAAGCCCAAGCCCTCTATCTATTCTTTTCCTTGAGAAGTTGCTAGAACTTCTAGAAACATCCAATTATAATGTACTTTATAATAAAATAACATTATAATAATAAAGTACATTTTTCAACTCAAAATTATAACAATGTAGGCTCATAACTGAATGTAGGCCCAACTACAACCGAATGTAGGCTCAAGACTGAACGTAGGCTCTACTACAACTGGATGTAGGCTCAAACTGGATGTAGGCTCACTCTGGATGTAGGCTCCACTACAACTGCATGTAGGCCCAAATTGGATGTAGGCTCTACCGAATGTAGGCTCTGTCAGCAATATGCAATCAAATGATCAACATAATGACCCTCTCTCCAAACCATTTGCCTACAAGAGTCAATGATAGGCAAATCCGTCATGCCAACCGATGTCAGCCAAAATGGGGACATGACATGGTATGCCGACGAAGACCAGGTGGTGCTTATCCAAAATTGGCTGAAGTTCCTCATCCTGGTAGTAGGCCCTTTGTCCCTGTACAGATTCTGATGAGACGAAACAGTGTGTGGTCCAGATCACGTCGTCATGTTTGAGGATTGCTCCATCCGTAGGGCTGAAATTTCCCTCGGTCCTCCATTCAACATCCTTCTCAGCACAACCTTCTTTTCGACCACTTCGAATGAGAACTCCATTCATTTGAAACTCTGTGTACTCGTCCAATGTTTCCATCGACTAAATGCCCAGAATGACTTCCATGTCGTCCAAATCGACCACGAAGAAATCATCTATCACTGTGTGGTTTCCCATGGTGATGCTCAGTTGCAGAACCAGATGGGTACATGTCAACAGGTTTCCTCCTCCCACTTTGATGTCGAATCCTTGGTGTGCCTCCGTACGCAAACTCCGTCGGCTGACCAATGATGAGTTAATGAAATTGAGAGTGGCTCCGTTGTTGAGCATGACCACAACCCGTTGCTCTTGGAGGGTAACTTGGACCCGGAATACAATACACCTTGGAGTTCTTGCCAAAGCTGCAATGGTGCCTCCTCTCTTCAAAAGTGTGGCAATCCTTTCTGCGCGATGGATGTTTACCACCTTGGAAGCTTGTTGTTCATCCCCTTCGGGCTCAGGTGCTTGCTCCTCGTTGTCAAACAACACCTCAATGTAATGGATCTTTCCCTTGCCTAGGCATCGATGCCCTGGTTCCCATGGTTCTTTATAGTTCAAACAAAGCTTCTTCCTCCTGAGCTCCTGTCGGGTGGCCTCATCCAACAGGGGTTTCTTAGGTGGGGGTTTGTTGTCTTTCTCCCTTTGAGCAAGAGGTGGCTTGGAATGTGAGTAATTTTTGGCGAAAGAGGGAGAAGATGTCGCCATGTTGCATGCCTTCTTAATTGCCTTCGTGAGTGTGATGGGTTTGAATCCCTTCACCCAGCCTTTCAAGGGTTCTATCAGCCCATCCATGAACAATACCACCAATCGTCTTTCTGAAATATCTGTCACCTGGACAGATAGTCTTTAAAATTTTTCTATGTAACTGTTGACTGTGTTGGTTTGCTTCAACTGAGCCAACTCTTTAAAATTTAATTTTGGATCTCTCCCGTCAAAACAGTCTATCAGCCTCTCTGTGAATTCGGCATAGGATGTTATTTGATCATGGGTGAGAGTAACCATGCCATGATGCTACCATTTGTGGGCTATCCCTTCTAGATGCAGGGCAAAAAATTTGATGGCCTCATCCTCTGGCATAGGGTTGAGTTGGAAATATGTGTGTGCCTCTTGCACCCATGCCCGAGATGTGGTGGATCTAGATCCATCAAAAGACGACAGATTAACCTTGCCAATCTTTCGTCTGAGATTGTCATTATAATAGCCACGCTTGTTGCTACCAGAATATCTCATTCTCAGATCAAGATAATATTTGTAGGATATAACCCCTTCCATATTTGCATTCCTCCAATCCTCTTGAAGTTGATCTTGCATTTCTTGGAAAGTTGGTTGCTTTGTGTGCTGTTCATACGCCCGTGGAGGGAAAGTTGGCATCGACGGGTCGAGAGCGTACGGTTTGGGAGTTTGCCTTTCTCGAAACAGAATTGTCGCTTTGTTCTCCGGATATTTTGCCTTTAGCCAATTTGCGCAATGTCTCCTTCATGGGTCACTAAGTGTCGTTAATCTGGACTTGGTTCTTGGTGAGCTCTCCCAGTAGAGCCATGACTTTGGCGGTAGGATCTTGTGGGTCTGCCATTCTACCCATTGAATGATACCTTTGTTTCTTCCTGGTATAAACTTGCATTCACTACCCACAAGCTGGCAGAATCACCATCTCGATACCACTGTAATGTTCTGCACCCTGGCAAACCTTCAAATTCTTTCCTTGGCTGATCCTTGAGATGATTATATGGGTCGTACGGTGTAACTTTTGGCCGTACGGTAGGACTGGTCGTACTGTAAGCCTTCTGCCTCGTACAATTTGACTGTTGGTTTGTACGATGTATGTTGTTTTGGATTCTATGGTAGGGAAGACTTACGATGTTGTTTGGGTCGTACGGTAGGGAGGAGGCTGTATGGTGTTCGTAAGTTTGTTGTCTCCAGTATTTGATACGCACAGATCTATTTATCCTCTCTGTCAAGGTATTGAATCAACGTACTCTGTAAATGAATTTAGTGCTCAATCCAATTTTGGAACAAGTACTTGCAAGAGGAATAATAATATTATTATTATATAGCACGTCAGATTTGCCAGATCCAAAACAAGAGAACAGGCAGTGTAGGGTGAGGGTGGAATCCCACCAAAACTGCAAATACAAATAGGGAGGATCTTTCACCTCCAAAATGGCAGCCAACAGAATTCCAATAGGAATTCACAATTACAATTAAAATATCAAAACGCAACATGAGAAATACATCCTACACGCCGGTCATAAATACCCGTCGGACAACTCCCAAGGGTGCACAAATAGAGCCGACACGCAAACACCTATGCCTACGCCAAAAATAAAGATGGGGCCAAGATAAACTAAATTGATCGGAACCCAAATACAAATATTATTATTTATTTAATGATAGGACATTACATCGAGTAAGCAGGATCAGATAGTAGAGCGAAGAAAGACTTATTCGATAAGTCAAGGGACGTGTTGGTGGTGCAAGAGCACCTAGGCTAACCTCTCCTAGTTAGTCAATTTTTGGCTTGTACTTGACTCTAGCCAAGTCAAGAAGTTAGTATAGTTTGGTTGAGGACCTTAGAAGGTCTTGTTTTATGTTGGCTAGGTGAATTAGTCACTAAGACTAAGGTCACACAAATAGCCTACGTTAGTTGTTATTTAAATTCTTAATGCTAGGAGTTAAGGAGATTGAGTCATTAATATGTCTTAGGCCTAAGAATGGTTAATGGTTGTTAAATCAATATGATGATCATGAATGATCTTGGATCCTCGAAATATGTGAGGATAAGAAGCCTAGAATATAGGATTAAGGCATCTATCAAAGTTGCCAAGTGTTGTAAGAATGTTGTCATAATAACATTTGCACTAATTGCAAATATTCCATGTAACATGGATAGCCTTGGATTCCTTTGATTGTGGGAGGTTATGCTTGACCAAATAGGCCCTAGAATGGTGGAGGAGACACCTAATGGAGTAATGGCTCGAATCTCCAAGCATTGGTTGCATATTGTAAAAGTTTGAGTTAATGGAAGTAGCTCTGCAGCTCTGTTTTTGAAGTGATATTTCGGTTTTTAAGGAACAATCATACTTGTAGCTAGAAATGCATTGATATAGTGGTTGAGTCGTGTTCTATAGTCATTTTGAAGACTTTTTCATTTTATGTGTTAAGGGTTTATAGTAGATTTATCATAGTTTTCAAGTTGTTTTAGTTCAGGACTTTTCTTTGGTCACATTGTGACAAAATTTGTGAAAATGGCTCCCACGTGAGATTCAACCATGGAAACACAAAATAAGTGGTTGAATCTTCAAGTGGGGCCTCTGTACATATTGTATCTAAAGGTAGGAAGCATCACGAGCAAGGGAGCTAGCTTTATGATTATGCCCTAGGCGAGTTAGACATACCCGGTTAGAGGCTTGACAAGGAGAAATCAAGTCATTTCATGTGGGGAATGGGAGGTACAGCACGTCCCCAGGAATTTTTATGGTAGGTTTTCATGTTAGTTATGCATCCTAAGCATTGGGAAGTCGTACCAATCCATTAGGATAGGTTTTGAGCATTTTTCATCAATCCTAGACAGGCTGTCCTAGAAACTAGGCCTTTTAGCCCTGTTTCTCCTTGATATTAGGAAGGAGGTGTACGGTCACTTTCAGACCTAGAACCCTTAATGAAAGTTTTAAAACTTCCAAAAGGGTATCCAAATCAAGTTTTAGTTTTCTGAGTTGTTTGGGAAAATTTTACTAAAAAGGGAAAAAATGGACTGGTGAAGGCTACAAGGAAATATGCCTATTTTAAGGTCTCTACGTGATGAATTGATGAAGCTGATAGGAAGATGATTTAAGATCCTTCCAAAATGGTTCAAATGGGAAATAGTATGATTCTTTACATGATGGAGAACATCCTTGCAATTTTGAAGCAAGTTTATGGAGATTTGGCACTTAGAGCCTTCTAAGTGATAGTGGGAAAGTGAATCAAAATCAAGGTGTGGATCATTCAAGGTGAAGTTTTCAAGGTGTGACTCTTGTAAAAGAGTTTGAATAGGTCTTAGTTAATGATCTAAGCCTATTAGGAGATCCTATAGAAGGATAGGATACTAAGAGGCAAGAGAAGTCTCTTGGAGGGAGTTGAAATATAAGCCTTGAAGTTTATCATACACTAGCTGGTGGGGTCCAGTATGCAGTATCGAACAAAATGTAGTTTCAAATAAGAGTCAGAAGTTATGTATCGATTGATGGAGACATTCAAAAAGGAAAGTGTGCGATGGGACCCATTTTCCCTAAGCATCGAACAATATGGAACTTCGAATAAGTAAATATGTGTGAGTAATGATGGCCGAGATTCTTCGAAAAGTGTGGGGCTTCTTCACTTGATGCATCGAAAAAGATACTATGTCAAGTAACTCAGCCAAAAGAAAAGCGATATATAAGTTATTTGAAAGCTAAAGTAGTTGGGATGTGTATCAGGTTCCTTCAATTCCCAATGAATACATCGATGCTACTTTTGGCGATGAGAGTTTAAGTCCATATTCGCTTGGGGTGCAAGTGATCGGAAATGGAGGCATAGAAGTGAAATCCCGAAATTCCGAAGGGAAGACTAGGGCCCACGCAGTATGAGCGGAGAATTGACTTTCGAAGTGCTGATGATCGCGAATGGAAGCAAAGTAGTATGATTCCCGAAACTTCGAAATGAAGGATAGGGCTCACGCATTTCAAGCATAAAGTTGTGCCGAAGAAGATAGAGGAAGGCAGATCATCGAAAATCCGACATAATGGTGGTAAGTTCAACTTCAACAAAAAGCTAAATGCTCTAGTGCGGTGAACTAACGTTTGGGGTGCAAATAATCGGAATTGGAAGCACAATAAGGCAAATTCCGAGATTCCGAAGGAAAGGGTGGGGCATAGTGACAATGATCGGAAATAGAAGCAAGGTAGTATGAATCCCGAAATTCCGAAGGGAAGATTGGGGGCCCACATATTTTGAATTTATAGTTGTACAAAGGACAAATCATTGGAAATCCGATGGATTGGTGACAATTTTGAAGTTTAAAGGATATACTATGAGCGGAGAATTGATGCATGAAGTACTAGTGATCGGGATTGGAAGCAAAGTAGTATGAATCCTAAAATTCCGAAGGGATAGCTCGGGCCCGCACACTCCGAAATTATAATTGTTTTGAAGAAAATAAAGCAAAGACAAATTAGTGGGACCCAATTCACAGATGACAAGAGACCTGCTACATCATCAAACTCTTTTGTCAGAAGGGAAGCATTTGAAGTGTGACATCACTCATCGAAGAATGTAGAAAGGAAGTACGATGCCTGATCTCTGAAGAATGGAACTTGTAGACAACCAGGCGGTGAGTTGGTGGGCCCAGTGATGACGGGTAGCAAGCGTCCGTGATCCCGCAAACTAGAGGCTTGAGGATAAGAAAATAACCACGAAATTGCGACACATGGCAGATCAGTTGATGGGGAGTGGTGATGACAAGTGTTGGATGTTTGTGATCCCGTGGTATGGGATGACAAGGAAAGGGAAAGTGCCCGGGATTGTGAAAAGGCGCCATGTGGCGCGGGAGAATGAGATGGATGGCGGGCCAGGGAGGACAAGAAGGCTGGCAAGCTAATCAGAGGCTGCCACGTGGCAGTGAAGGTGCGGTTGACCAAGTGAAGTTTGAGCTAGAATGTCAAAATTTAAGGCGGAATTAATTTATCGAGTAAGACAACATTTTCGAACAACTTGGAGGTTATGTAACACTAAGCATTGTTTTGTTCAAAGGCACCAAAGTGATTGGAAATAGAAGCATAATAGTGTGATTCGTGAACTCCAAAGAGTGGAACCCGTGGATAGTCAGTATATCAAGCGGAGTGTCATCAATATAGCTTTACATCTCAGAATGATAAAATGAAGGTCACACCGACAACCGATGGGTGAAGCGATATAACTTATACCGATGATGAGAGATACATAGCTCTATCAAATAGTAGATGGGCCCTACTCAGAGATGATTAATTCCATAAACATTGTTTACTATTACTCAATTGTTTTCTTTTCGCAAACTAATTGTGATTGATTGGGAAGAGATGTGTCTCTTCATTCGTATGGAATCTCCTACTATATAGAGGAGATTATTTTGTAATAAAGGACAACAAAACTATTTTACATATGTTGTATTTTTGCAAGTCATTTTTTTAAACAATGAAGACTTTTTATTCATAATATATACCAGCAAGTTCTTTCAATTTGAAGTTGTGGATCTGATCGTCTTGGATTAGTCAGTCCTTTGCGATTTTACTTCCAAAAAGAGAAGCTGCTCTCAATCTTTGTGTGTGGAGACTATTTATATTATTCTGCAAATTTGATCATTAGATTTAATAGGCATTATTATCTCTATCTTATTGGTCTCATTAAGTTTGGGTTAAAATCAATAAGACTAATTGTGGAATAATAAAGTAATTGAAAACATCAAAAGGAAGCAATTGATAGGAACATCTCTTGTCTCACATAAGTTGTACATAGGATTAAGAAGAGACTGTCTCTATAGCCCAATTGAAGAAGGCACTGGTCTATCTTCTTAAAAGCCATTGTTTGAAGGATTGCAGGTAGAAAGCAGGAACAATTTTCATTTTACATAAGTTAATTCATAAAAGCATTCAAAACACTCTTAGTATAGCTATCAAAATATAAATTCAGTGATTTATAAATTGTAGAATATACATGGTGCAGGACTAAGTCACAAGGTTCGAGTTCGAGTTCGTGTTCGGACACCATAAAATTCAGATGAAGTTCGGCACTGACAAAAAGTTCGAAAAAAAATTCGCTCTATATAAATTTAATTTTTTAATATAAGTAATATATATATATATATATATATATATATATATATATTTAAAAAATATGAAACCATAATATAAAGAAATAATATTAAAAATATATTAAGAATATTTTTGAACAATATAAATATGTAATTTTATTATAAAAATAATATATTATCATATTAACATAAAAATAATTGAAAAAATAATAATTAAATGTACATATTTTTAAAAAAATATAATAAAAATAATAATATGAACATAAAAAATAATATTATCTAAATAAAACACAATATAAATAGATAATGATAATAACATTGAAAATAAAAAAACAAAGGTACAAGGCACTACAAATATTATTCGCCGAAAACACAATATAAATAAATATCATTAATAACATAAAAAATAAAAATGCAGAAATACACGGCACGACACTGCAAATATTATTTGCGAATACATTAACCCTAGTTCATACACAACACTGCGCGAATCATCTGTATATTATTCGCGAATACATTAACCTGCGCCAATACTTTGCACAATGGACGTGTCTGTGTAGCTCGACTGAGGATAAACGCCCGACTGAAGATGGACGTGTCTGTGTAACCCGACGAAGATAAACGCCTGACTGAGGATAAACGCGATTAACTTGCCATGAAAATGTGGAAAAAACATTCGTCCAAGGAACGAAAAAACGGAAACCCCAAACCGTCTTTGCTAGGTATAAATACATACGAATTTCATGCGAATTTCAATGAATTTTTCATACAGTTTTCAAGTTCGCCGAATTTCGAACCTCATGGCCAAAATTCGGCGAACCCTGTGACTGAGGTGCAGGAGCACCTAGGTACAAGGACAAACACTAGGAGGTTCATGAATGATTTGACTTTATTTGATACATCTATGATGTATTTGAGTTCTTTTGTATCCAATTGAGTCATAATGTAAGGCTACATGAGCCATTTTGTAACAAGTTGCTTAGTCATCCATTTAGGACCTAGTTGGGTCAAGAGTCAAATTTATGTAAACATGCCATGAAAGGGGAAAATGGTTGTAATAGGTCATTTGAGGATTATTTTTATATTTTAAAAGGGGTTTCTACAAAGTTATAAGTTCATTATGTCAAAGTTATAAAAGTTGTCAACTTGATAACAAATGTTGTCAAGCAAAAAAATTGCCAAAATGTAACAAAAAGATGTAAAATTGGTTTCCCATCGGTTTTGGGGTAGTTAGGGAGGTTTGAACTATCAAAGGCATTATAAAATCATTGTAATGGTCGATCCAAAAGAAGAGGAGAAGAAGGAATACATTTAGATACACTTTTGTGCATTCAAACTTGTCATTTTGAATGGTTTTAAGTGCTTGTCTGCTGTTTCCAGGCCTTGTACGGACCTGTAAGGCCTGGAAACGATGTACCAAATATATGGATAGTTAGAGGATTGAATAAGCTTCCTTCTTGTTTTTGTTTGGATTGATTTCACGAAGAAATGAAAGAGATATGTGGATTTTACTAAAAACAGTTATGAAACCCTCTCAATGAAGTTGTCTGCAAGGGTTTGATAAGAACTTGAGTTTTACCCGATGGAAAAATGTGATTCTTGGTTTTTATAAAAGTAGATCCACAAAAATTTTAAATGCAATTGGTTTGGAACTGAATGGTTAAGTATTCTTTGAGATATCTGATGCCCTAGAAGGCAGAACTCATAAATTCTGAATTTATTTCATGACAGAAACATATGTCTCGGTGCAGAGGCCATAACTTGATATTTAACCATTGGATTTTTCTACATTTTGGATATGTTGTGGTTATTCAAGTTTTCCACATTTCCACCGGAGAGATTTTCCTAATGTTATCAGGTGTAAAAGTTATATATGTCTGAATGCTGATCTAGAAAACTGTCAACATATGACAGTCACACTAATGAAGGATAACTTTGCTTGTTGGTTCTTTAATGTCTACAATGGGATGATATGGAATTGATACTACCAATATGCTGATGGTTTTGAATGACATTTAAATAATGGTTGAATGATCTGATCAATCTAGTTATTGTGATCAAGATATGATGGATGAATCATGAAGTTCACAGTTTGTGTGCAGACAATACAATGAGGACAGTGAACAGGAAGTTTGAAGGGTATGAGGTAAAGGGCAGATTGGAAGGACTCAAATGGTGATTGGTAAAGGTTTGGTTGATGTTGTTAATATATTATTTAAGTGTGTGCAGGCCTAGTTTAAGGGCAGACCTCAAATGTAGGGACAAGGTAAGATGAATAGTTGTGTTTGAATTAGGGATGATGTTTGAAGTTGTTTGATAGAATAAGTGAATGGAACCAATTGTGGTATTGCATATGGGATCAAGTTTTTGATTGATCTTATGTAAGAAGTTGTGTTGATTCTTGAAATGGTGAGTTGGAGCGAACCTTGAAGGGGTTCTTGAGTGAGTGGGTTTATAGGTGTTTGAAGCTTGATTATGCCTCTAATATGATGAAGTTGTTGAAATGGTTGATTGGATCAGATGTATCCTAGAAGTTTGGTTGAGTTCTTTGATGCTCTGCATCAATACAATTCAGTCTCCCTCAAGACCCTATTGCTATCTTGAGAGATCAACCAAAAAACTCAAAATACAGCTATAGATCTATAAAAAGCCTTAAGCCCGGAGTTTGGGTTAAGGAATAGGTACACCCACCTTGGTCCTGCAAAGCCTAAAGTGCAGGGGAAGAGGATCATAATCGATCATTCCCGTTTGTTGGCCAAGTCAGTTGAAAAGTCCAAGCATTGAGTTAGGCAAGCTCATAGGATTTCCAATTTGTTGATTTGGGAACCAACACTAGGCTCACATGTTTCTCTTGGGCATAAAAAATTGAAAATTGATGTCTTTGCAAAATTTTTATGGCTCATTGATACAATGGAAAAGGCTAATGTGCCAAAAGCATCTTCTATCTTCCATGGTTTCATGAGTGTTTTCTTTCCTTCATGCTCAACTTCATAATTATTCTCTCTAGCATGATGAATTACTTTTTGATCATGCATCCATTGGCATCATGTCACAAAACACTTCATATACATAATGACCAATTTTGAATGCAAATAGACAAGACTTACCCACAAGTGCACTATGATCCTTTTAAAGCCAAGAGATTCTTTAGGGATTAGATTTAGAAATGCAAGCAAGCTGAAATTTGTCAAGCATTTCTAAACTCATCGGATAGTTGGTAGATCCATCATCTATGATTACTCTACACAACTTGTCCTTGCATTTGCATTTTGTTCAGAAAACTCTTCTTCCTTCAGTCAGCCTTAGGGGTTTCTTCTTAGTTGCTGATTCGGATTCGGGGATGGATTCAGGTTCGCGAATCTGGTTCGTGGATTCGTGAAATTTTTTTTTCCCGTTTTTGATTCGCGAGGATTCGTGAGTGTGTGTGTGTGTGTGTATATATATATATATGCATTATATATCCAAAAATATAAGAGAAATATACATAATTCTAAAACTAAATCATTTCATACTATGAATCTATGATGCTTGATCATTAAAACTTCAAATAGCATACTTGATCATTGATCTATGATTCTATGTTGACGATTCTAAAGAAAATCAGCACATTGAATTAGTATTACTGAATTACAAAATGACAATTCAAAATATTGTTCATTAAAGTTTGAGACATGATTCAATGTTTCAATGGTTCATCAATCAAATGGATTATCAAAAAAATCTGGATCAATGGGGTCTCCAGTAGCTGCAAGTGTTTGATCAAAATCATCATTAATGGAACCCAAAGTTCCACTAGCACTAGAGGGTACTGTCTCATCATCATCATCACCATCATAATCCACATCAGCCAAAGTGCTTCTAGCAAGATCCTGAATGGTCATATCTAGGTCAGCAGACTCGAGTGCTACATCCCAAAGCTTCGCTGGCCCCTTCTTGTACTTTGGATCCTTCTGTGACAGGAGACGCAAGTTGTTGTGAACATACACCAAATATTTTGCTTTTTTTGCAGCCAACCGGTTACGCTTGACTGAGTGGATAAAGGAGTAAGTACTCCAATTCCGCTCAGCGGCAGAAGAGCTCGCAACCTAGAGAGAAAACCAACAAAATTAAAAAAATACAAGATAAATTCAAGAGCGTTAAGTATTAAATTCTACAATGCAAGTGACAAAACAAAAAGAAAAAAAAAGTTAAAACTTAAAAACTTGTGATAGAACCTTAATCGCAAGAGGTTGGAGGTATAGATAATCTTGCCCATGAAGATACCACCATGTAACAGCATCCATTTTGCTTTGGTCATTGATAGCAGTAGGGTGGAGATCTCTTCCTGAGATAAATGATCCAAATTCTCTCCTAACACTTAACCCCAATATCTGGATCGCAGAAGATTTTATCAAATGCCTTCTTATACGCACTAGCAACCTCAACATCTCTATATGGTGCCACTCTACCTGGAATACCAAGTACTTGTGCGCTATAGTACCTGGGAGAAAGAGCATATGCTAGAAGGTGCAAAGGTGTGGTCATCTTGTTCCAACAATGAAGAACCATGGCTTCCACCTTTTTGTATAAGGTGTCCTCAGGATCATTCTCTCTCCTATGTATGACCTAGGATATCAAATGATGTTCATGTAAGTTATCATTATGTCAATTTTGAATTTAAATAACTCTCAATAAACAAAGATAAAGGAATGTATTAAATTTATAACTTACCATTTTTATCTTCTCCAACATTGTGTCCATGCTATCATAGATATCCCCCAAGCATGGTAAATCAGTGTCGGCAAATCGAAGCATAGACATGATGGAATCAGTGAATTCCAAGACATACTCCACACGAGTCCACCAATCATTATCTGATATCAATGTCTTCACCTTTTGGGCCTTGACTGTACTGGACTGCTTCCAGATGCTCCATTGGTTACTAATAACCATTTGTGATAAGGCCTCCTTCACCTTGACAAGCCGTCTCAACGCAATTGTGTGAGAGGCAAACCGGGTTTCAGCCACCTAAAACATGTTAGTAGAAAGTTAAAACATGACATAAAAATTATAAAATGATAAATGAAACTAAATAAATTATAAATTAAATTTTAAAATTTACCTTCAACAATTCCAATTTTGAGTAAGTTCTAAAAATTGCTTGTGACATATGGTGATTTGTCACAAACATTTGAATCTCCTCACCCTCCTCATACACCTGTTTCACCCAATCTATTTTGGTGCCAATTGCCTTCATCACTAGATTGAGAGAATGGATGGTGCACGGTGTCCAAAAGATGTGATCATATCTAGCCTCTATCAAAGCACCTGCAGCCTTGCAAACTTTTGCATTGTCCGTAATTACTTGGACAACATTGTGATGACCCACAGATTCTATGGATTCAATGAGAATCTAGGCAATGAACTCTGCATTTTTGACTTCACCTTCACAGTCAACCGCCTTCAAAAACATTGACCCCTTGGGGGATACAGCAATTACATTAATTAAAGGACGGTTTTTGCAATCATTCCATCCATCTGAAACAATAGACACCCCTGATTGGACCCAAGAATCTCTTATTGGTTGTAGTAAGTTCTCTATATTTTTTCTCTCATTTTGTAATATGGTGGTGCGCAACTTTTCATATCTAGGGCCACGGTAACCAGAAGGTGCTTCATTTATTCCTTCACACGTCACTAAAATAAGGTGATCTCACAAAGTTGAATGGAACACCATTTGCAAAGAGGCAACGTCCAACTTTGGCATCAGCAATGTCTCTTAACTCATTTTGAAATGCCCTATCTAATGGGCCTCTCTTGCGGGGGGTGTTGTGTGGTTGATCTACATCTTCATCTCTAGAAGGCATAGGCAAGAATGGATGTGATCTAGATTGCATTTGAGTGGGTGGTTGCATTGTTTTCTGTTTACTGGTATAAGAAACTTATTTCCCTTTTGCATATATTCTGTCAGCTTCTTCTTGTTCTTTTACCAAAGCTGCTATTTGTGCAGCTGGCAATCCCTTCTTATCTTCCCCCTCACACATGTTAATCCCTTGACCCCCAGGGCCTAAAAGATGATATTTTACCCGGGAGTAGGAGCTTCTATATTGTGTTTTGCAAAAATTACATTTCCATACATACCCCCCACCTCCAACACATTGAGAAATTCTTGTGGTGTGTCTCCATAAAGGAGACCCTTTATCAATTTTAAATCTTTGAGATCCCTCCCCACCCACTGAGCCTTGACTACTCATTGTTGCAATCTATAACAAAAATGAAAAAAGAAAACTTCAAAACTTATACAAAAACTTATACTTCAAAACTTATAAAAAAAAACTAGAGAATATGGTTCAAATGCATACCTTAATCACTCAAATAGACTGAATAGTGCTTCTTGGAAGGTGTTTGCTACTCCACAATCAAGCTCCTTCGAATTCAATCACCTCACTTCAAGCTTGCATGGATGAGAGAGCAAAATGAGAGAGAATAATAGAGAGCACAATGAGAAATAAAATGTGTTTGGAGACTCATAAAAGGGGTCGTTTTAGGGTTAGAAGCAAAAAAAAAAATATAAAAATGTCTTTTTCAAGTCATTGTTTGACTTTTCAAACTCCTATTGCCGCGGGTCCTTGAGGATTTGCGCGGATCCGCGCAAGATCCTCTTGGATCCTCCCGGATCCGGGCAGGGTCCGGACCAAACCTGTGGATCCGTCTGGATCCGTGAGCCGCGGATCCGGACGGATCCACAGGGTTTGGTCCGGACCCTGCCCGGATCCAACGCGAATCCAGACCCAGATCCAAGCCTGCCTGGGCGAATCCGGCAACTAAAGGTTTCTTTGTCTCCAGATATTAAGGTTCTTCTCAGCATTAGGTTCTCCTGACTTGGCCCCAACTTCTTCAATCACATGTTCTCCTTCTTGAGCTACCATTGCCCTTTAAAGGTTCTGAGGGCAGTCAACAGCTTTATGAGACTCACCAAAAAATAAACATTTTAAGGGTTTTCCTTCTATAAAGGGCATTCCTTGTCCTATACCATTTAAGCCTTCTCTTCCTCAGATATGTGGCTTCACATAATCCTCTGGTTCTTCATCTTTGACAGGTTTGGAAGTACTTCTTCCTCTATTTTGGTTTCTATTACCTTGGTTACTAGCCAACTTATTTTTTCAGATCAGCTTCTCTTCTGCCGCATAGCATAATTATAGGCTTCATCACTATAGGAACTTTCACTAATGTGAGCTCGTACCAAAGTTGGAACCTTAGGCCATTCACATATCGAGCTGCAGCTTGACTTTTACTTTCTTGTATATCTTTCTGAATTTGAAACCTCAAAATGTGTTCAGTACAAGCCTGCACTGACTGATTTCTTTTGGCTTGAATTCTGAACTTTAAACAATTTTTGTTGGTGATCTAAGGGCGAAGATTGGGCTTTCAAATGTTTCAACATCTTAAGCCAAAGTCAAATTTTATCTTTTCCCTGCCTCCTCAAACTCCGCATGTTTACCCACCAAGGGCCTGCACAGTACTTCATCTTGGAAGTAGCAATCTTCACTCTGTTTGGAATCTTTGGATCATCTTCACCTATGTCTTCCATCTCAAATTATTTCTCAAACTCTTGGATCTGGTCTAAGAATATATCAGGGTCAACCTCTCATTTAAAATTTTAAATATCCACCTTTATATTGGAGCTGTGTTTTGTCAATGCTTCAATAAGCCTCTCCATAGAATCCGATGTCCTAGTGGCATTCTCCAAGTTCTTTGGTCCCTTTTTAGACTTGTCCAATTTTGGTCTTGCCTCAAGGGTCTCTAACCTTTGAAGCACTTATCCAGTGTTCCTTTGAGGCCCTGCATTCCTCTTACCCCTTCTCTCACAATTAATGTGGAGTCCCATATGAGCCATCACAGATTTCTCTGATACCAAAACTGATACAGATAATGCCTCTGCACTTGCAAGTTCTCACTAACAAAAAATAAAATGAGGACAGCAAATGCATTCAAAAATTCCAAACAGCCATTGAACACAGGAAATAGCCAAAACACAGTAATCTGCAACATGTAATTTCTATTAATCTGTGAAAATGGAAAAAGATGAGCACAAAAATTGTTTCCCTTGGTTCTATTTTGAAAAAACTTCCCTTCTACTGCTCCCATGCTACCTCTACCAAGGTGGAGCATTATTTTGCCATAAATAGAAAAACAAAACCAATTGATTTTCCCCACAACATCACCCACTTACAGAAGCCAAAAAGTGGAGATAAATAAAATACCAAAATAGAAAACAGAAAGAAAATGGAAAAAAGATAAATGGTTTGCAAGAAGCGACCAGAATTTCTCCATCAGTTATAGGAAAATTCTGTCTGGTTAGAGTCATCTGTTGAATTATATATGATGTAAAAAAGGAGGAAAGTGTTCATTTGGAATGGACAAATATGTGAAAATTCCTTAAGGGAGTAATGAAAGAGGAGGATGGTCATAACAAAGTGAAGGACAGCTAGAGGGTTATTAAATCCAAAGGGAAGAGTACATGACAGAGAGATGAGTTGGAAAGACAGAGGACAGAAGCTGTCACAAATTAAGAAGTACTTGACATGGTGGAAAGGAACACTATGGCCATGACAGTTGGTGAAAAGAGTGGTCAGCCTATGTTTGCGAATGCTGAGCTCACCAAATTTCTACCTAAGGTGTATGATTAGGAGCATCCTTGGTTGACTGCAATCCCCATTGTCAAAAAAGGGAAAAAAACAACATTTTTATTTCTTATCGTTTTTGTGTTTGTTCTATTTAGGTATTGGCATTTCATCGAACTTTTCATAGTCAACATGGTATGCTCCTCTTCTCTTCACATGTTTAAAATTGGAGCCACCAATTCCTATGTTTCTTGGAAGCATTAACTGCAATTTTTGGGAATCCATAGAGTCTCTTTAATTTTCCATGAGCATCTTCTGGACATATCTAAGGGTGTGAAACACAAAGGCCATTTGTTTTTGGAGGAAAAATAGCATAACAAAGTTTGTTGGCATCTAATCAGTAGATTACTCCAGTTTATGATGCAGAAAAACTTGAGACAGTCAAGTATTAACCAAAAAGGCAAAGAAACTATCACATTTAGTAATGATGTGGTTTTTGTAGAGGGTCCTCTGTTATAACTGCCATTCTCCTCTCACAAGAGTGGAGATGCCAAAAGTTTAAGGTGGACACTCTGTGCAGTACATATATGTACAATAGATTTTTTCAGTAGTGTGAAACTTTTACATTTTGCTGAAGGAGATGGCACTTAACCGTAGGGAATGAATATGAAACTACCAACTGTAGGGAATGAACATGGCACTACCAAACTGAATCAAGGAAAGTGGATGTGTATTTTTTCAGACAGTTGTTCTAGCAATAGAATTCAAACAATCAGCACTGAAAGAGGAAAGCTTTCCCCCCCTTTGTATTCTGGACGATAAAATGTTAGATATATCATTTGAATTGAGTAGCTTTGAAATTTGGTTTCCTAGAGAAGTTCTGTATATACTTATTTTGGTAAAGTAAAACAATAGATTTTAGTGGAACTGTGCTCTGTTAACACTCATAAATTCAATTTTGTAAATGGTTTTTGGGGAATTTGTTTTAGAAAACTGTATGTGATTATGCTGGCAGCTTGGTGTGTTATTTATCTTATGGGCATTTACTTAGGCTACAAGGGTTAGAGAATCCTAATTAGAACCCCTTGCCTTACCGTGTCAGGATTTGAAAATACAGTTAGTAAAAATAGCATCTGAAGTATCCACTTAACGTTTTATTGCTTTTATTATGACTTTGAATTGACATGTTTTGATCAGACTCTTCAATGACAATTGCTGAAATCAATGCATAGCTGTCAGAAGAAAATTATGTTAGTATTTGTAGATTACTATACCAAATCAACACGACTGAAAAGTACAGTTAGGAAAAATTGCATTTCAGATACCCACTTCGGAGATTTTTTGTTTTTTATAAAATAAAAATAAAAATTGGATTCATAACTTTTACAGTGCCAGACAGCTTCTGCAATTACTAAATTCAATTGTGACCAATTATAAAGTAAGAAAATAATGATATAAATGCACGTCCATGATCAAAATAGATCAATGGGACATGAATTTATTCTTCTATTTTTTTCGATTTTGGATTCACATATTTACAACGTCGCTGGTCTTTTGCAATCAATAAATCCAATAAATGGATTGCAGATAGAAAGAGCCGATGTTAATGCACATGAATAACAAAAGACTAGAGTAGATTTATGGAGATAAAGAGTACACTTGGCAAAATAGTATTTGAAATGCCAACTTCAGGTTGTTTTCATTTTGATTTTAGAATCATATGTCTGTGATGCCACCACATCTTCTGTGATCACTAATTCCAGTAAATGGTACAAATAACTAAAGAAATTATATTAATGTCCATGAAGGATCAATGTATATCAATGGTGCTGAAAGTACGGCCAGCAAAAATATCTAGCAACAGAGTGCCAATGGTTGCAACAGAGGAATAAAAATAGTTTCCCACCCTAAATAACAATGATCTGAACAAAAAAAGACTGCATCAAGCAGCATTCAGTTGCTTCCTGTATGAAGAAGAATTGATGGTCCAATTGGCTTTTATCCTGTTCAGTTCATTCTGTTGCCCAAGTTACCAAAACTAGAATAGCCAAAGTCCATCACATTCCAAAATTTGTTTGGCAAGAAACCAGCATTTCTAAGGCCATTTCTGGCTCGAACGAATGACTTAACAAATCAGCAATAAACAAAGTAATGAAAAATTATCTGTTCTCCGGTAACTGTTGCAACATCTGTACATAATAATTGCATTCTTCCATTATTACTCTGAGCTCTACATTGAGATGGACTCTTTGTACAATCATTCTTTTGTTGCAATTTTGAATAGTTTTCCTGCATTATATTTTATATTCTATATTTATACCCAAGTTGTAATCCATTGCAAAACATGTAGCAATTAAGTTTATCATCCTCTGTGAACTTTACTTTGTATTTATCAGCACTGAGAGTGAGTCAGACTGTCAGAGTATGGTACATCTTTCTACTTGCAGAAAGTTGAATGATTTGTAGGTGCTATATATTGGTATGGCGATGTTTAAAATTCAATAATTATTGTTCATTTATATAAAAACTGAAAAAAATCTTATCTCTTGAACATTTTAACTCTATATAATAGTTAACTTTTTGTGGTAACATGGAGTGTTTCTATAACTGTTTCTAAGGAGCAGTAATGAATTATGACAATTATGAAGTTAAGTGCAAATTGTCTTTCAGGCTTTCAAGAGAACATGGAAAGAGGCGTGTTCATCAGCCAATACAATATTTCTTGTGCCCCATGGGAAGAAGTATCTTGTAAAACCTGTTAGATTCTCTGGCCCGTGCAAAGCTGCTTTGACCCTTCAGATCTCTGGAACAATCATTGCGCCTGAAGACCCCAAGGTTTGGGAAGGATTAAATCGAAGGCAATGGCTTCGTTTTGTAAGAATAAATGATTTAGTGGTAACGGGTGGAGGGACATTTTATGGAAATGGAGCCCAATGGTGGGCACAATCTTGCAAAATCAACAAAACAAATGTAAGTATAGGGGATTTAAATTATCCTCATTAAATATGATTTTCGCTTTAGATTTGTTTCCGCTGATTCCTGTGACCAAATCAAGTGCCTTGTTGGTATTAATTGCATCAGTTCATGACTCTGTTTTCTTGTGTTTTGCAGCCATGCCAATCAGCTCCAACAGTATGCACCTTTTCCACCCCTCTTTTCAACAACCATACTTCTGGTTGATCGAAATTCTTTATTTCAACTTTACTCCAGCATATAATAGTGGGGTAAAAAGTGCTTGATGAATTTGGAATGGAACTATTAGTCATCTTTAGGATGATTGAAATTTTTTGTTTTTGGACTGAAAACTTCTTTTCTATCAGGCAGTCATATTTGAATCAAGCAACAATCTGAGAGTGGAGAATATAAATGTAGAGAACAGCCAACAAATGCATGTCAAGTTTAGAAAATGTGTTGGGGTACATGCAGACCATCTCAAGGTTTTAGCTCCTGCCCATAGTCCTAACACTGATGGCCTTCATATCAGTGCCTGCAGACATGTAGTTATTACGAACAGCGTTATTGGAACTGGTAAGCTAAAGACAGTGAATGGAATCTCTCTACCATGTTATACAGAAGTTTCAACATTTCATTACAATTATTGCTAAACATGATGAACACTCCATTGTCCTGGTTAGTGGTCCTGGTGTCCATGGTTCCACATCCTACACCAGAGATTTGGTGCCACAAAATATTTTGGTATCTACTCAAATTTTACATTTTATCATTCATCCATCTGTCTCTAAGATACATTTGCTACATATTGAACTTTAATGCAGGTGATGATTGTATTTCCATAGTAGGTGACTCATTCAACATCAAAATTAAAAATATCATTTGTGGACCAGGCCATGGGATCAGGTAAGAAAAGCCATGTAAATAAAATCATAAAATGGTCATTTTGCACTTAAATTTTAAACAAAATCTTCTGCTAGAATGAATTGAAATTTATGAATATTGTTATCAATATTAACAGTATTGGAAGCTTGGGCAAAGGGAATTCAGAGGCGCAGGTATCTAAGGTGACAGTACATGGTGTCTCTCTGTATAATACAACAAATGGGCTAAGGATTAAGACATGGCAGGTCTCGTCAAAATTCAAAAAGCTTGTAAAATAGTTTCTGCTTATTTTATGGTTAAAAATATTTTGAGCTGCACATATAGATGATATAGACGTTTTGATGTAAATGAAGTTCTCAATATTAAATTATTAATTGATACCAGGTAGCCTCTTTTGAAAATTATCTCTGTTGCCATGCCCAGTTGCACACAGACTACTCAAAGGACCACATGCAAACAAGAAAAAAGGAAAAAGTGCAGATTTTTGGAGAACAGTGAAGATGATGGCCTGGAGAGCTTTAATATCTAAAAGCCTTAAACAGTTTATTGAACATCTCTTGTTATTCTGCAGGGTGGTTCTGGGTTTGCTAACGGGATCAAATTTCGGAACGTCCACTTGGAGAATGTCAAACATCCTATCATTATTGATCAGTTCTATTGCGACTCTACGAAGCCATGCCCCACTAAGGTCTCTCTACTCTCCCATTTTTCAACTATACTGCTCTCAAGAGAGAGAAAATGAAAATATTATTAATGTCAATGTGCAAAATCTCCTATAGCGTCAATGGTTTTGTTAGGAAATCTCGTAAGTAGAGCAGGGGAATAGGAATAAGACAGAATTTTGAATATACTAACGTTTCATGTAGTGCATAAAATTGCAGGCATCAGCTGTGAAAGTAAGTGACATTACATACAAAAACATCGAAGGAACATCAGCAACCAAAGAAGTGATGCGATTTGCTTGCAGTGACATGGTTCCTTGTGAGAACATAGTCTTAGAAGAAATTGATCTCACGTTATCTTCAGGAAACACACCGACAACCTTCTGTGAAAATGCCATAGGTTTCACCATCGGCTCTGTCAGCCCTCAGTCATGTCTTCAAAGATGCCAGCAAGGCAAGGAACAGCATGCTATCACGCAAAACTTCTCTTTTCTACCAAAAGATGAACTATGAATTTCTTTTCCTTCTATTCTTTTGAAATCTCCCGTCTCAACTAGCAGTCAGATAGAGAAACATATACATACCTTCACCCTATCCATCTTCAAGGATAACAATCATTTTTAGCTAGAGCAATTTACTGTAAACCATATTTATTTATGTATGTCACTTGTTCCAAATTAAAAAGGTCCACCTACATTAGAATTGACATTTATTCCCAACAATATCATTTTTCATAATGTAGAATATTTTCTTTTAGTTATCCAGGCCACTGTGTTGACGTAATTAAAGATTTTGGCACAAGCAGAACAATTTAATGACTATTACAAGTAGCAAATCATTTTTACAAGACTTTGCCTGTCTCAATTAGACATATCAATACCTTTCAGGCGCCAAAAACCTATGAACATAATTAGTGTCACTGAAAGAAAACCTTGAATTGCATGAGCACTGGGATACAATACTACAATCCGTTTTGTGGAGGAAATCCAGGTCAACATGATATTAAGTTTGTTTGCCAATATCTCAATAAACTGCCATTTGCAATCTCTTAAAAACCCATGCCACGAGCTTTTGCATGTGAACAAAACCCAAATCTTGTCGAGGTTGAAACTCCTGCAAATTCTGCCTTATGACGACTCTGAAATAGTGCACCGCATTAAAGCCGTGGTAGATTGAACACTCTTTCTTAAAAATTGACTTCGTGCAGAAATTTTCTACAGAGTAATATTATACCCAAGATAGGAAGAATATTGCCCTAGGAATAATAACTATAGGAAAAACTCACTATATGGCCTTGATACTGATCAAGGTTGCAGTTCAGTACAAAAGTTTGGAAATAAACCCCCAAAAATAGTCACCTTGTTGGAGGTGCAATTCCTTCATTATTGATTATAATTCGAAATTTTCAACAAGTTGGGAAATTTAGAAATTGGGCATCAATTACAAGATAAAAGAGTGAATGATTTGGAAAAGTTTGACCTGGAAACTATTATGGAAAATCCAAAATTTGCAGAATAAAAACAATTAGAAACTTCTAGCAAAGTGGTTTTTTTCTTTTTAAATTATTTTTATATTTTTGTTTCGATGAGTTTTAGGCATTGCCCGTAAATCCTCTGGATTTCTTGGAGAACACTTGCAGAATGACTTAAGATCCCAAGGCAAGTTGATTCATTGTTTATCTTTAGACACTTCATTATTTAACAATCTTAAAAATGCAATCATAAAATTTTGTAAGTATTAATCAAGAAAAACATTTGAATATTAACAACTCTTTTTAATTCTTATCATACAATATTACAATGATATGCAAGTCGTATAAATGATATGCAATAAGCATTCACACATACACTAACTGTATATTGTTATGCACCAATTTTAATATAAAAAATTAGCGTCATTGGTAACATTACCACATCTTAAAACATCAAAAAAATTGTGCAAGTGATGAACACATCTACACATCCACAAAAGAGAAAACCAGATTTACATGGAAACCTAGAAGGGAAAAAACCATAGTGAGAATAGTTGCTTGGATCTACTACTCAAATCTAGTCTCACAAAATTACAATGAACTTACAACTTTGTAGACACCAACCCATATGAATTTCAACCTAAGAAGGAGACACTAGTCCCCAGTTTGATTTGTAGGCACCAACCTACAGGAGATAGCAACCCCTTTCGATTGAGCTAGAACCCAAATATCAAATAATAACTCAAATAAGTAGAAACCAACTTTATTACAATGAATGTATAGGAATAATAAAAGAATTATCATGTGGGCATTTTCAACACACTCTACATCATTTGATAGATCAAATGTGCTTCACAACAAATCATAGTATGGTAAGGCTATTGTTTCTTGGCTCACACATTTTACAACATATATCTATTCACAGCCTTCTCACCTCATTGCTAACTCACACAACCACACTTGAATGAAATTGATTGGCAATATATCTTCATGTTGGCTTAGATTCAATTTATATTATCTGCAAGTCAACCAAAGATAAATTCATTAATTTAGACACTGTAACTTGTAGTCGGCTTGGTCCTAAACCAAGTGCATTACACCAAGAGTAAGAATGTGCGCTATGTGTTTGTTATCGCAAACTTAATTGGTTCCAATTCACCTTTATACACTAACTCCAGTTGGCACACATTTCCTTTCTTTGTTGCATTCATCAAAGACTCTTGCACAGACAATAAACTAACACAGTGTGCACTTTCTTACTTATATTTTTCAGTTATTTGAAGCAAATCCTCTAAAACTTGAATAGAGTGGTCCTCATGTGGCCTTACATGATATCCCAACTACAAGCTAAAACACTCAATTGTGGTAGAATGTGGTATCAAGAGCAATGATAGTGCAACTTGATACAAATACCATTTTTGAACAAGATTTAGTAACTCAATGCAGATACTGTCAAACTTTTGCAAATGCATTAGACATTCAAGAATAGTTGGTTTTGGTAATATCTCAATGTTACTTCTATAACAAGGATATTACCATTCTGCAACTAATAATCCAGCTTGACATTAATGACAATGTTTGTCCAACAACTTCCTCTTGCTTCTTGGCATCACTCATCCTTTGAAATGTTCCTTAAGATTCCTTTACCTCACTCATCCTTTGACATGTTCCTTAATATTCCTTGGCACCAATGATTGACATCAATGACAACATGTGTTGAGCAATCTCCCCCTTTGTCATTGATGGAAATAACAAAATATCCCTTGTCAACAATAGGAATAAACTCTCTCCCTACAAGGAATTCTCTCCTCATTCGACATTCATTGTGAAGGGACTTGTATACGATTACTTTAAGGCTTTCTCTCCCCCTATGCTATGCAATCCACTCATTGTAACTTACTGCACTTTACCTGAAGTCATTTTTTATATTTGTAGAAAGGAGTCAACATTCAATTGAGACTCCTATACATCATAGCCAAATATAGGATGATTTGACCATGACCTTTGTAGCACTTTGGGGATGCATGGATGACACATTGACTACCTCTCCATGAACTTGTACTTCCTCACGATCTTAAGAGAAGGGAGATATCATTCCCATCTCTTGCCTAAGATACTCAATTGATATTCCATTTGTTTGTGACATAACTAGCTTTCATCTTTCTGTCCCATAATACATTTCTTCTATTTGATCTAATTGAGGTTATACACATCATATTTTGTCATGCTTCCTTTCGTAACAAGATTATCGGTGTTTGCTTCTATACTTTCACACCCATCTACCTTGAATGAATTTTGTAGCCATTGTCACACATCTAACTTATTCTCAAAAGGTTTTTATTTAGAGCTTCAACATATAAGACATCATATGTTAGTCTCTCCACCATCAAGACTCGAGGTGCCCTTTCTATAAATCCTTGCATGAGAATTGTCACCAAGTCTGATTGATCCATTATTCCACTTTTTTAGATTGATAAACTTGTTTGTCTCTAATCATGTGGATAAAACATCCACTATCAATGATACATGAATTCTTCTCATTTTGGGCATGAAATACGGTCTAAGGAATCATTGATCTCTTATCTCTCTACTTCTTTTTTCATTCCTTCTTATATTCGCTCTTTTGATGTGTAGAGATGTTTTCTTTCATATTCAACTTATGAGATTTCACAAAATCAATTCTATGGTGGCTTGTGATATGCCCAAAATTGTTGCACTTATAGTATATGATATTGAAATCAAACAAAGTTTGAAAAACATTTCTTTTCACAAAGTTATTTTCCTTGATTGGGGACCTTCTACAATTTGTTGCCTTTGACCAAGTTGATTACAATTAAACTATAACCAAAAAAAGGAATAACTGAACCTAGTGTGATATTCTTGTCTTTTTGAATTTTATCTTTTGAATCTCCACTTCTACTTGATGACTTGAATGAATGCAATTTCCTCCTTCTTGTAGTCATCAATGCCCTTATATTGATAAGATTTAGAACTTTCAATGATATCATCAACACAATCATTTGCATTGTCTCCATAGGATGCTCAACAATCTTGGTACTTTGGTTTATATTAAATCCAATACTAGTTTTATGTGGGGCACCTTTGACTGTTATTGATCTCATCCTAAATATTTGCACTCTTTCCAAATGTCACAATGTTGTTCTACTGGCAATTAGCCTTTTCCAAATCCTTTCTAAAGGACAATTTTTGCCTCTTTTCCCAATATTTTTCTTTCAATGTTAATTTTATTGTTATGACATTGTATATCCTCTAAACCTAGTCTATTGGTACTTTTAGATTTAAGATCTTTTCTTCTCATTGTTTTAACCTTTTTCTTTGTTTTTTATTTTATTTCCTTCCTAACTAGATATCATCTAGGGCACATATGAGCTCCATCTAGATCAACTTCCACATCTTCTTCATCTTCAAAGTTCATTTTTTATGCATCAGCATCTAAGATCTCCATTGCCATGTATAAAGCATCTTCTTTTTTTATTTTAAATCCTAGACCAGTACAATGATCACACACATTAGATGAATAGCCATCTTTCTTAGAATAGAAGCTCTTCTTATGCTTATGAATACTAGATTCTTCTTATGATTTTACTCCTTATAGGTCTTTTGATAGGGTTTGTGCTCCTTTTATTCATCACTACTTGTTCAGAAAGGGCATTTAGAAGCAATGTGACCTATTTTACCATAATCAAAATATTTGAAGGGTAACTTACCTTTATACTTGTTGGAGCATGTTTTAACTTACATGCAAAATTTTCTTCTTCAATGTCTAATTCATAACTAGAGTCAAAATCTTCATACTTCTTTGATGCCTTCAAAATTGCTTATTTTCTTGAAGTTTTATCATTCACATTTTCATGACATATGTAGTTAAAATCATGTATACCTCATTAATTTTAAAACTGTTTATATCTTTAGCCTCTTCAACAATAGAAACTTTCTAATCAAATCTTGAGGGAAGGAATATGAGTATCTTTTTCATAATCATTGATTCTTTCACTTCTTCACCAAGTCCTTTGATAGTATTGACAATTTCATCAACTCAAAGAAGATATGTGACAATATTTTCTTCATCCTTCATCTTTTGGCTTTCAAACTATCCTCAGTAGGTTTGGAAGTTTGATTGCTCGAGTTTATCACCACCTTCATAGATATTATGAAGCTTGTCCCAAATATCCTTTGTGTTCATGCAATGCATTATCTTTACAAACTTGGAGTTAGATAAACCACATAAAATACATTCTTTCCTTTTGCATTATTCTTATGAACTTTCCTTCTAGCTTGATTTGTTGGAGGATTTTCTAGGAATTTCATAAACATCAACAACATATTGTCAAACATCAAACTTCGATGCCATAAAATAGGCTTACATACTTACACTCCAAAATGCATAATTAGATCCATCAAACAATGGCACCTTATTTGAAGAAAAACCCTCTTTTTTCTTTTGAGTGTGCTATCATGGATCTAGCTCAAGTTGTTTAGGGTTGATCAAGGAATTTATTTTTTATACCAATTATTATGCACACATATATTATGGGGGGGAGGTGAATCGTTATATACCAATTTTAACTTCAAAACTACTAAAACATCGACGATATTATCACCCCTTAAAATAACATCAAAATAACTATGCAAGTGATGATCACATATATACATCCACACAAGAGGAGACTAGATTTACACGAAAAACCCAAAATGGAAAAATCATGGCCATGATAGTTGCTCAGATTTATAACCCAAATCTAGCCTCAGAAAACAATAATGAACTTATAATACTTTTGTTGGCACCAACCTATAAGAGACACTAATCTCATTCAATTGAGCTACAACCCAACAACTAAGAACCGACTTAAATCAGAAGGCACCGACCTCTATTACAATGAATATATAGAAATAATAAAAGAATTATCATGCAAAGTTTTTCAACACTCTACATTATCTATTAGATCAAATTTTCATCATAACACTATCATAGTGTGGTCAGGATATTGCTCTTGACTCACACACTTTACAATGTATTTTCATTCACCAACTTCTCCGCCTTATTGCTAACTCACACAACCACACTTGGAATGAAACTGATTGGCAATATATATGCATCCATTTTATTATTTTCATCTTCACATTAGTCTAGATTCAATTTATCTTGTTTGCAAGTCATCCAAAGATAAATTCCTTAATTCAAACATTATATAATGTGTAATGTTTTTGATCCTAAATGAAGTGTGTTACCCTAGGAGTAAGGAAAAACTATGCATTCTCTATCATAAACTCAATTGGTTCCAAGTTACCTTTAGATGCTACATCTATTTGGTGCAAGTTTCCTTTCTATAGTGCATCTAATATAAACTCTTGCACATACAATAGATTAATGCATTGTGCATTTTGTCACTTCTAAAATGTCATTTGAAGAAAATCCTCTAAAACTCAAATAGACATATCTTCATGTGTAGCCTTAATATCCAAAGGTCACAAGCTAAAATACTTAACTATGGTAGAATGGGGTATGAAGAAAAATGATATTGCAACTTGATACAATTTTTGTTTCCATATAACAAGCTTCGTGTCTATGAATTTTTTTTTAGACTTCTGCAAATGCATTAGACATTCAAGAATAACTAATTATGGTACATATTGTATACTAGAAAAAGTATATTCATGAAACATTAATTAACTCAATTATTCAATTTGATAAGCTTTAAAGATAAAACATGAAAAAGATCACAAATTGAACTCTCAAAAGCGTCTCATATATCTCTAACTAAGAAGACTAAGGATGCTCTCAGATTTACAAGTATTCCTAAGTGACAATTCCTAGAATGAAATGAAGATTAAGATATATGATATGTAAATTATGCTAAATTGATCAAAAAACAATGCTAAAACAATGTTAAATACTCTCTAAAACATGAATTCAAATGCCTATAATATGGATGCAATATGAAAGTGGATGAATTGCTCTTAGAATGATTCCTATTTAACGAATTTCTAAAATTAGGAAGGTGATGTAGATATGAGTTAGGTTGACCCATGGTTAGAGATGAGTTGAGTTGGTGGTTTCAAATGTTGAGACAAAGAGACAAAATGGATGGTCAAGATAGAAAAGGCAATTTGGATGGTGAAGATAGAAAAACCTCTTAAGTAATCCATGTGATTCAAATACTCTCATCTCATTGGTTGAATTTATTTTTTCCTCATGTGGTTGGTGAGAATAATTTGATTTATTAATTGATTTATTTGATTTAATTTAGCCATGTCTCCCTTTGAATGGGTTGGATTAAATTTAGCTTTAACTATATAATTAATTGATTAAAATCAATTGTACAATTATTTGATCTTTTTTATTTAATTAATCCAATAGCTTTGATTTTAATTAATTCCTTTTTTAATCAATAATTACTTGCTTTGACTTTGCTTGACCAATTTTGAGTGTATACAAATGCCCCTCTTTGAATCAATGTGTGAAGCATATTGGTTCAAAGAATGTCTGATCACTTTGATTAACTGATGCCTGATCCAATTTTGATGCCTGATTTGATTCACAACTAATTTTGATGAAGATTCCTTATATAATGCACTGATTGAAAGATTAAACTAATTGAGATGCCCCACTGATGATTTCAAAAAAATTACGTTTGATGCCCCTGATTTCAAAAAGTACTCTAATTTGATTATTTTGAGTCCTAATGATATTATGCCCCCTCGGGAAATGAATTGGAATTGATTTTGGATGATTTGATTGATTTTCATAATTTTGAGTTAGATTAAGATTTCGATTTGTTTCCCAATAAAAATTATTTTGGAATATGCCCATGTTGAATTTGATGACCAAAGATTTTAATTTGATGAAATATCAAGTGCGTTTGATGTCAATCATGATCATTTAGTTGATTTGGTATTGATGTCAATCTAATAGGTTGATAGATTGGTAGGTTGATTTTCCTTCCTCAAGTTCTAGAGTTAGGAAATTTGATGCGCTCAAAGATGAGCAAGATAGATGATAAGATGATTGATTAATGCTAGATGATCAATTAGATGATGTTGACTGATTGAATTGTGCTTGACTTCAAAACATGTTTCCTTTGGAACACTGATAGTGCGGAGCCTATATCCCTAACCATTTTTATATGATTCAGGTGCAAACATAGATACAGGTGATGGACAAAGTTAGCTTGCCCCTAGTTGATCATCATGATTGAATAATGATGATGTCCTTGATGTAGCATTGATCATTTGATGGATCAGACATTTGATGACATTGATTAGGACTTTGATTATGGACGTTGATGGAAATTCGATTATGTAGATTGATTAACTTTACCCCTTGATTAAGAAAAAACCTTTAAATTCTAACATGCAAGATTAATCTATATGAATGAAGCTAATTGTCACTTTTGACTAGAATGCTTTTTTATTTTTCATCATTGAGCTTTTGGAACACAAAATTGGTACAACCCTCACTAGTTATATTTTTAACCATGATGATATGAATACCGCTTTCCTCATATTTTAATGTTGCAAGTAAACAGACAAAGAATTGATCCATTTCATATGCAAATGTCCTCAATGATTATTTGATGATCATGCCATTAGATGAACTTGCATACTGCTATGAATCAACATGACAAGCACTCAAGCAGAGATCAAGAAAATGTCATGCTTTCATCATTGCTCATCTAGTCAAAAATATCATCAATTTGCTAAAAGATATGATTCCAAAAATTTAGTAACACTTTGACCATTTTTTCTTTTTTTTTGTAGATCCATATTTCATAAAATTCAACCATTTTTTTTTTCTCTTTAGTTATGTTTAAGCTTTTTAGATTTTGATATGATTTTCCTTTTGAAGATTTGATGTGTCAAATGTCAGTGTTTTGTGTTGATGTTTTTTAGCTTCAGTTGGATAAACACTATGAGTCAATACTAGTGAAGATATGTATATATATTTAGTATATATGAGATGTATATATATATATATATATATATATATATATATATAAAATGTAAATGTTAGAGAAATTAATATAATAATGACTCAAGATATATTATGTATATATATATAATAATAATAATTGTCATTATATTAATTACATAATAATGAATAGACATGTCCCATGAAGGGACATGTCTCTTCTTGGCTCATTCTCAATATAAATGCAAGAGATCGTTGCATTTGGAAAACACATACATCACAAGCAGTGCTATTACATTTGCAGCGATTGTAAAACTTAACATTTTGATCAAGTGTTTGGATGTTTGAAATGTAATATTGATCAATAAGCTCAAGTGCAACAGTTTTTTAGTTTTGATGCCATGATTTTGAGTCAACTTGCGTGAGTTTTGCTAAGCTCATTGAGTTTGGATTAGTGCCCCCCGTTTGATTTGGCAAAGATGTTGCAGAGGACCATGCATCTTTTGAGAGTTTATTTAAGATTTTTTTATTTTTTTATTTTTAAGGATTTTTTGATTTTTTTCAATTCTATTATTTATTTATTTTTGAATTTTTAAAAGATTTTAGCCATTTTTAAAATTTTTTAAAGAATATTTTTCACTTTTTAGATTTTAGAGATTACCAGCTTTCAAACAAGATCACATTGGTTTTCCTCCAGTATCTAGCAAGGTGTAGGACATGACCGATGGATTTACAAGTTGATGGATCAGAAATAAATAGGACATGATGGATGAAGGGAGTGAATGTGATCCGTAGGACCATCTCCTCAAGATTACCCAAGATATGGAAAAATAATATTGCAATGTAGGCCAATGATGTGGTGTTGGATAGAATATGTGATAATGACCTAGTGTCATGAAAGCATGTGGTCCAAAAGAGTGGACATGTCAAGAGGTTTCAGAGAACCTATTTTACATTTTATGTTTTGCATTGTGATCAAGACCAAAGGGTCAATCCAGATAGGAAATGGATAGGATCACACAATCAGGATAACGAGGTGATGAAAGTTAGGTGATGAAATTTATGAGTGGATGGTTTGGGATTATGGCAAGGCTTCTTAGGAATAATGAGGGTGGCTTTGGGATAAGAAAGATCATGATTGAGTAGCATGGATGCAACAAGTGAATAGGCTGATGGAAAGGATAATAGATGTCAAGATACCCGATGCTCATGGATATGTTCAACCTTGTCAAGATCAAAGATGAAAGAAGAAAATATAATAGGATAAATGGTAGATAATGGATAGAACTTGCCGCTAAGTGTAGAGTGCAAGAGGGAGGAATTACACATGATTCTTGTTAGCCAGGTTTTCATCATGTGATTTTCCCAAGGCACCACAAGAAGTGGTTTTCACCATAGGATGAATTTATTTCTCTTTATTTTTCTTTATTTCTCATTTATTTTCTACCAAGGCGTCTTCTTACTAGGTTTTCACCAAGGCACTTTTTTCTTTTTCAATTTTTTTTGTATTTTTGACTTTTGCAAGGACTCAAGCCTCATGCTCTTAGGAAACTCCTTGAAAATATATGATATGATGGGCCAAGTATGTTGAAAGGTATGCTCAAAGATGTTGATAGGGTAATGGCAAGGGTGATTTGGTGGATAAGGTAGATGGTGGATAAAGATTTATGCGATGGATTGGATAAGGAAAACGGACGGATAATGAATGGGAAGATAAGAAGTATTTCTATGTGTGGGTGTGAGAAGGGGGTTGGAAGGATAATGAATAGGAGGATAAGAAATATTAGCAAGATCAACATTAACACACAACTTGAAGGGTAGTGAAATGATGGAGGAAAAATGGATGGAATAGCTTGAAGTTTTGGGACACTCACAATAGACTTGGAAAATGGAAAATATTTGGAAGGATGTGGAGTGGAAGCCTTTGAAAGATTAAATGTCAAATTTGATTTTTATTTTGTGTGCAAGTCCTTCAAAAGTGACCTGGGAATCCACATAGTCTTTGATTTTTCTTTCTTTTGTGATGCTTTTGATTCTATTTCTTAAATGAGGGATTTTGGAACCCACATTTTCTTGGATTTTTTTTTCTTGGTGAAACTTTTTGGTCTTTTTAATATCTCCTTTTTCTTTGTATTCACATGTCAATTAGATTGGACATAGTGATATTCATATATAAGTGGATTTTTGGATTTCTAATTTTTATGTTTCACATCTAAATTGCTTCCAAAAGACTTGGGAATTGTGGATGAATAAGGTTTATATGGTTGGTTCATATGGATGGGTTGATATGGAGGATATGTCTTTGTTGATCTTGAGATATGAGGGGGTAAGTGTATGGTAAACTAGGAGTGATAGGCATGGTGGATGGAGGGATATAAGGGTCCAATATGGATGGAAGATATGCAGGTTTCAACTTTGGAATATAGGGAAAAAGGATGGATTTGGAGGATGTAGAAGATAGATTCTTATATGTGAATAGAGGGAGATGAGATGTGGAAGGGATATCAACATCTTTATTATGAGTTTCATGGACAAAGCTATCATCTTTAGAATTTATCTTTATGCCAATAGGCTTATGAGTAGCTTTCATAGGAGTGACTTTGATAGGAGCAGTTGAAACCTGAGGGAATTTAATCATATGCAAAGGATTATGAATAATGGGAGAATTTTGAGGTAGATATGAAGGTTAATGACAAGGGGATGTTGGGGTACTTTGATCTTGACAAGGATCTTTGGATAATATAGGAAGAGTACTTCACTTTTGATTTTCAATAAGTTCATTAGAGATGAAAGGGATATCTTGATCTTGCTTAGGAGATGGATAGGATATATGAGGTGAAGGAATATGGGGTGGTTGGGGTGGAAGGGTATCTTCTTGGAAGAAATGGAAGGGTGTGAAGGTATCATCATAGGATTCTTGGGATATGGGAATTTGGTCAACTATTAGATAAGGATGGATAATATCTTGATCTTGATCCTTAATTATGCTTGTTTCTTTGTACGTTGGATTACTCTCTTGACATGGAGCCACTTCTAAGGACAATATAGGAGTTTGGATTTTCATGAGGGATTCTTGAAGGGCTAATGAACGGTCATCTGAAATAGGCATGACAGGCATTGCAACACATGAGATCTTGGGGTCTATGACATTTGAGACATGAGAGAAGTTTGTAGCAAGATGTAGATTAGTCTGGATTTATTTTAAAGTAGCCCTTGAGGGTAAACATAGTTAGCATGAAAAGCCTTAGGTTCTTTGTTTGATGGAGGAATCTTGGATAGCTTCGCTTCTTTAGGAGGTGAATGAATTATGAAAGAAGTATAGGTTGTAAGAGAACCATTACCAGATAGAGGTTCATGAATTAGATCTTGCTTGAGAGTGGTATCTTGTTCTTCATTAGATGATTCATTAAGATTTTCAATTTTAATTATATCATCATCTATGAGATCTTGGATTTTATGCGTCAACTCCATGCAATCTAAAGTTTCATGTTCACTATGTCTATGATATGCACAATAGTTTCTCAAGAATACAAAGCCACATAAAGTGATTTGAGGCAATGTGATGAGCTCATTTTCTAGGAGTTTTTCCAAAACTGATTCATAAGATTGTTCCAAAGGAGTAAATGATCTATCCAATGGACATTTAGATGTACTTGTGTTTACCAAAGAGATGTTGGATTCAAGACCATAAGAATCTTTTTTTTTGTTCTCTTTTGTTTGTTGTTCAATTTCTTGTGATGATGATTGTTGAGACATCACTGATTCCTCTTGATTTGCTTGATCAAAGATTTGGTTATCATTAAGATGTTCTTGATCAAAGATAGGATGTTTATGATGTTCTTCTTGATCAAAGATGCAATCAGTGTGAGATTGTGAAGTAGTCTTTGTATTTGAAGAGAATGGAGATTTTGATGCCTCGTGATTATAGAGAAAATGAAACATTAATCTTAATGAGGATTTGTTGGGTGATGTATCCTTTTATTCTTTCTTCATGTCTTGTAATTTTGATTGTAAAGATTGAATTTTTTCCGTAAGGACTTGTAGGAGAATCTCTTTTTCTTCATTGTCATGCTTATGATATATAGACCGTTCAATTTCAGCCATTGTAGATGACAACTTTTAGAAATACTAGGATCAAAGATTTTCGAACACTCCAGCTATGATTTGGGACTTTTTGAAACCTAGTTGGTATGATGCACTTTGTTTGACAATTTAAGATTTGATGAATTTAAACTCTGTCTTGATTGGAACATGTAGATCTTAGAAAAGGGTACTCAAAATACCTTCAGTTTGATTTGAAAAGTTTGGGAATTAGTGCTCATTTTTTGGTTGTCTTAGTCTCTACGCGCTATTTTAATGTTGATAAGTGTCATTCTGGTGAATGCAAGCATTGTTTGGCTCTCAATTTAGGTGTTATTTGATTTTTTGTATGTGATACAGAAATGCTTGTACGCGCTATTTGATTATTTGTAAGGTTGCAGAAATGTTTGTACACACTATTTCACTAATTGTATGTGTTTTAGAAATATTTGTATGCACTATTTGATTGTTCGTATGCTCTATTTCATTGATTGTACACTCTATTTGACTAAATAAATTACAATTTTTAAATTTTAAAGGTTTTTAATTGATTTTTGGACCTTAATGGATATTTTCCTTTTGATAAATGTATCTTCAAACATAACAAACACAAAAAACACTTGTTCATCACCTTTTAATGTTCCACGTGAAGTGTATGTTCTCAACCATTTCCATGAGTTTTTCACAAGAAAAAATTCCAAGAAAGCTACCTAAGGTCAATTTTGTATTTTAACATGGCTTTAGAAGGTAGACTTTGCTAGATTAACTAGGTTTTAGTAAGGGTTCCAAACAAAAACATCAAATGAATCATATAAGGAACATGTAGTCGCACAAGCGCGATTGAGGCCTATAGCCCTACGAGTCCAGGCATTTGATATTTTTTCCCTCTAATATTTTCAACTTAACCAAGGTCTTTATTTATAGTGGGTGGAATAGGTTGGCTTCACCTTGTTCCCACTTTGGTTCATCCCTCTCACCGGCCTTGTTAAGGCGTGTTCTCAGGAGGCAAACCCACTAAGGATCTAGCATGTTCATGAAATAAATGAAATTGAAATGAACAAGTAAGTCTAGGAGTTTTATTACCCTAAGAAAGGTAAGAGCATATACCTACTACTTTCCACCTCCAAACACAATTAACAATGTTCTTTCCGAAGCCTTTTAATCTAATAGAATTCAAGCACATTTGGTGTTTTGATTCACTATAAAGTGAAGAGTATAGGCCTAATGCTTTTGTTCACAAACAAGGAAGCTTAATTTTTTAGTGTTTGTTCATTCTTCAACCTTTCTTTCTTTTGAAAAACTTGGCATTTTGATTCACTAAAAGAAGCGAAGAGCATAGGCCTAATACCAAATTTGAAAAATAATAATAGGTCATCTTAATTAGGCTAGATTTTGAATTTGAAAAATAATAATAGGTCCTCTTAATTAGGCTAGAATTTGAATTTGAGAAGCCACAATTTAAATAATTTCATAAGGTTTTAGGATTACCTTATTCCAAGCTAACAAAAGCTAGGCACATTTTTGAGATTTTTCAATTTTAGCATTTACCACTCACCTAGTGGTGATTGTTCGAGCTCCTAAGAATCCTTCTTTCATACACATTAGTCCAACACAACCAAGGCAAAGTGAGGAAAATCAACAAATTGAAATGACTTTGCAAATTTATTTCAAAAAATGATCAAAATATCTATTAAGGAGAGAAAATCCAATTGAGAGAAACGTATTGAGATTTGTAAGCATTAATAATTCAAATTGATCTATCATATGCTTCAATTTCTTCTTTCATATCTTTAAGTAAATTTGCGTAATCAATTTTCTTTTTAAGTTTAGATGACTTATTTGACACAATCATCAAATCATTCCTCCTTAGCTACATCCTATTCTTCTTGTTGACCTGTCAACCTTCAATTAATCATAAGTTACATCACACATATGATAAACCTATGTGGTCATAGATAAAACATCTAGAGACATCACTTAGTCTTCCATTATGATCGCACACTCCAACTCTTACCACAACTCTGGATCCAACCTTTTGAACATATATCATCATAACAGGCACACTGACAACCAAAAAATACTAAGTTGACATCAATGACAACATCATAACTGATCAAACTATCATCAGATCCCTCATTGTTTTTAAAATGATCCACTAATCTGCAAATATGCCTTTGTACTTTATTATGCCCTATCATAAAAAAATAGGGAGTTAGCATCATTTAATTGACATAATTTGACTTTTGAAAAATAATAGTTCTACGCACTATAGAAACCTGCATACACGCTACTTTTTTTATTGGCATAACTGATGCAAAGATAAGTTGAGAATGTTATGGTATGATTTTGATGTAGATCCGATGATAGTTTGATCAGTTATGATGTTGTCATTGATGTCAACTTAGTATTTTTTGGTTGTTAGTGTGCCTATTATGATGATATATGTTCAAAAGGTTGGATCTAGAGTTATGGTAAGAGTTGGAGTGTACGATCATAATGGAAGACTAAGTGATGTCTCTAGATGTTTTATCTATGACCACATAGGTTTATCATATGTGTGATGTAACGTATGATTAATTGAAGGTTGACAAGTCAACATGAAGAATAGGATGTAGCTAAGGATGAATGATTTGATGATTGTGTCAAATAGGTTTGTATTCAGGTGTTGCGATTCAGGATATGTTATCTTGACTATGCTATGGGGTTGTTGCAACCACATCATGATTGGTGACCAGAAGACAGAGTTCCAATGGACATAAGATCACTCAGTGAAAAGTAAATGAAGTTCTTAGAAAAATCAGTCATATCCTGAACCGGTAATGTTGTATCACATTGTGATCAGTGGTTATGTGTTCCAAGGAACGTAGTGATGTGGAAGATGGGCGTGGAATGATGAGTTCACATTTTATAATCATTATGATCAAATTTCTTGAAGTTGTGAAAGAACATTGGAAAGTGTGATGTGGTTTGAATTTTCTTTATCAAATCAATTGTGTGATGGATCTAGAGGCCGACATGAACTTGAAATCGTAAACGATAATTGGTAATACATTTTAGGGTTCAAGGATTGAGCGACAATGAATTATAATGATGAAATTCAAATGTATTAGTTCATGTTTATGGAGATGGCCGACCTAGTTAGTGAAAACGTATTTATATCATTTTGATGTATTATGTGAGTGTGTGGAAGAGGAAGATCACGAATGCAGAACTGTGTGATTGTAGGGTTTGGATGTTTTGCATGTGAAGCAGAGATTGAGATTGAACTAGATCTGTACTAGTAGAGGAGGAGTGCTACTTTCTCATATCACTTTCACTTGTTGATTTCTAACAGTTTCATCAAGATAAATCCCTTAACTGGATAGAATCTAACAGGTCTAATTTGTAGATCCTTTAACCAAGTGACTCTTTAACAAGGGTTTGAAATCCCTTAATAGGGTTACTCCTAACAAGGTAAACCTCCTAACAGGGTTAGAGGTAAATCCATTAACCTAGTGACTCCTAACATGATTTTTCTCTTAACCGGGATTTTGTAAGATTTTAACAAGGCTAAGCTCTTAACGAGCGTACTTTAGAAGAGTGTAGAATTATTTGTGGGTGTCATCCCCACGCGTGGTTTTTCCTAGTTGGGTTTCCACGAGAAAAATATTGGTGTTATTGTGTTGTATGGTTTTGGATGACTTACTAGGCATCCTCAGCACAACTTCTACTATGGTAACAAATCACTAGTAACTTGCATGTCATGTTCTCACCACTACTACTGATATATAACAATTTTGGCTACTAGAGATTTTTGTCTCGAGATCTAATGGTTGAAGCTACACCACTTGTCAAGAAGGTTTTTTTTATGTAAATATGGATATTTATTGTGTATGCCTTCATCATCATAAATGTCCTATCTCAAGAAATTTTGCGACAACAAGATCTTTTAATGCCTTCATTTTTTTATGTTGTAATCTATGATTCTCCTTTTTTAAAATGTCATGCCTTCTACAAATCCCTTGCATACTTTGATTACCCCCTCTTAAGTGTCCATCTTGTTTTTGTTTCCAACTAATGTTTAAGATGATCCTAAAGGTTTTCCTTCTATTGTCAATGGGTATCTTAAATAAGTGGTCAACCAACAAGATTCAATCACAAGACTGAGATCTTTTACTCTTCGGGCTGTTAAAAACCTATGTGGGCCAACATAGTAATACTTATGGATATTCAACTAGTTTCAAACAAGTATTACAAACTAGCAGACGACTCTCAATATTTGTTACCCGAATACATATACATGCTCCTAGAATTGACTCTATTCAGCGTATATTTCATTCATACTCCTTGAGAGTAAAAATACTTCAACCCCATCTAACAACAATAAAGTAACATGATTTAATGATTTTTAATGTTTATGAAGATGCAATCGGCCATGTATGGACCAGTGCCCAATCCTAGCTATAGAGTCAAATATAATAAGTTCCAAATGAGATCCTACAAGCAAACATGGTTAAACCAATAGATTTTCAACATGTCAATGCCTTACATTAACATACCCTCTTATGCTACTATGAATTTCTTCTTACATATCCACTTAACATATTCCAAATTACTATTGTTCAAACAAAGCATTTAAACATGTCCTTGAGAGAGAATCATGAATAAAAAACACAAATTGCAATGAAATTTACAAAGACAAACCCAAAAAATCCTTGATATATTGAGCTCATATTATCTGTAATGCATTATCTTGGAGACAATTTCATATCAATAGAAACATTTATGAACAAAATGGTTTACACTTGCTTATAAAATCAGACAGTTATAGTGCATACATTCAGTCTACAACCTAGACTTAAGACATTATTCTATTTACATGGTTTTTGTAAAAAATTAGAACCCTCAAATGTGGCATGTCGATCTATTCCTTTTATAACTACAAGGAATGCTACAAGCTATAGGTCATTCACACACATTTCATTCTTGACTGCCATTAGCCAGTTATAGAGAATATTCTCCCAATCAAAATTGTTGCCTCCAACTTTGTCTTGTATTGAAACTACTCGACTAGTATGTAAGAGAGCCCAAAGTCAGAGTGTCTCTAGAGAACCAACTAGGCTTGTCATCCATGCCACTATCATGCAAAGGTGGCGATTGATGCAAAGAGGACTAGAATGCAAGATTCTCACCATTTTTCTCGTGGGGGAGAACTTTGAATTTTTTCTCAAGGGAAACAGATGACTCCAAAACCCCATCTTTTGTCCTTGCACCCTTGTATCTTGGCATCTCATATGCTAGGAAGAATTAGAGCAATAGCTAGAGAGATTGGAATTATTTGCAAGTCATAGAGAAAGTTTATAGAAGCACTCAAGAATTTTAATATCCCTTTGGCTACATGTGACAATTTTAATATCCCTTTGACTACAATATGGAATATTAACCTTCTCACTCCCATAGTTCCTATATATCTCCTAAAACATGGTTCTCTTCAACCATCTCTTCTTACACTAGAATTCATGTGCTCCCTCTACAAGCTCCATCCTCAACATTTCAAGAAAAGAAATAATTATTTTCAAATGCAATATATCAACACTAGAAGGTATATTTATCTCTTCTTGCCTTAAGCTACATCTCACATTTCTCAAGTCACACAATGGTGACATCAAATTGATAAATCTGGAAATTTTGCATTGACCCAACAACTATGGGATCTTTCACACCTTCATTTCTTGGTTGCAAAAAATTCACTAGGACACTCCACAAATTTTGACGGCTAGCTTGATGATTTCCTAACTTGTATTGATATAAGAGCCCTACAGTGTTTCTATTAGATGTCATACCTGATCTAAGATCTTAGCTAATGCAAATATTTTCTTTCATGTATCGTCAAACAACCTTCACTATTTTCACCTAGCACTTTCCTACCTACATGGAACCATGTAGTAGCTAATCATTTTCTTGACCCTAATAACCATTGACGTTTCTTCATTGTTGAGTGCCCTACTCACCTGCAAGCTATCCTAAAATCACGCCTTAACCATGGTGAGGGCATGGGGTGATGTCTTTCCCTTAGCAAGTTCTCCTCATAATGAACACCTCACACATCTGCACTAGATTGCATTCAAAACATTGGGTCACCACAGGGATGCTAGTTGCATACACTTCCCTGAATTGTCACTCAATTTCTTTATCCCCTGTACACCTACAAACTACATTATATCATTGATTCTATCCATTTAGAGGAAGCGGGGCCAAAATTTTGCATCTGATCCCTCTGTTTATCAGTACCTTGCACACTCCTGCAATACTTCTTGAACTTGGTTTTGACATCATGGGCATGTGGGGTCTTCAAGTTGCATGCCATCATATTTATGTGCCATTACAACATGGGCCCGTTTTGCACTTCTTGGACTTGGGTTTACCCTTGCAGGGTTGGCCTTCATGTTTACATGTCACCTTACTGATTTGCCAACACCTCGTGCACCTGCATTGCCCTCACTTCCTCTGGAACTTCCCCTGTGGGGATGTAGGGTCTACCCATTTTTCTTATTTTGATTCTTATAGACCACACCTCACCTACCCAAATATGAACATTAACTTTCATAATCACCAACGCGAGGATGTAGGTAGTTCATATGCAACAAACCTAACCCCACTCACCCACATGACATTTGACTTGGTGAAGAGAAACCTTGCGAGGAAGTGGGAGGAACAATGAAGCCTAAGAAAAAGGTGACAAATTGGTTGTGATGGTAAAATATAATGGGAACAACATTGGGGGAGTTGGTTTCCTAACGATAAACATTCCCTTTTAAATTGTTTCAACCAGTCAAGGATCTCACCACTCAAATAGAACATAGCACACTAAGGTAAAATGGGAACTACACTTAGCCATTTTTAAAAATTTGTCAATACCCCTTTAAAAACCTATATGCAACCCTAAACAGGGGATAGTAAAAATTGAACAATCCTAACACATCCTCCATTTGCTAAAACTTTAGGCATTGATATTTCTCCCTCTAGCTTAGATACAACATTGAACGAATGAAGCTCCTTCATATTCTTGATAGCAATATAACAATATTTCCAACTTCAAGACAAGTGATGACTTCTTCTTTCCTGAATATCCAGCCCTTAAAAGTTTTTGAATCTCTCTTCCCTTTCAAGTGGCAATGTATAGCAAGTCTTTTTGCATTTTTTTTATCTAAACGAAATGAGGTAGTATCAATTATTCCTTCCAAGAAATAGTTAGAGTGAAACAATATCCTTTTGGCTCTCACAAATCTATTCATATCCATCATGCGAGAGATTGTCCCCCCCAAAAATAGTTTTCTCCCTCATAACATATCAACAAATATAGCTCTCCTTTCCTTTTTAATTACCCACTACTCCCTTAATCTCCATGTTAGGTCACTTCCCCCCTCTTCACTATAACCTTTCGAAAATATTTTAATTTACCTCTCTATAACCTAACGAATTACAAAAGAAATGTATAAATATAAATATGAAGGAATGAAAATATCTATTGTAACTAAAGTACAAACAATAAAAAGCAATTAAGATTCTATTTTTTAACAATAAAATATATGCTAAAGGTTAAGGCTATGCCAAACAAGCCAAGGTGCAATTAGGACTTAATTGGATTTAAGAGCTAAGAGTAGATGCCAAATGGATAGAATTCAAGGTTTTGACATGCTAAAAAATAATGTAGTTGACGATTTTACTACCACTAGATTGTCTAGACAATTTATGGGTCACATGGGCAATCAAAGACTGTACAATCATTTTTTCACTTAAGAGCCTTTTCTATTAAACAATAAAATAAAATAAAATAACCCTACCTAGACACATGAGTAGGGTGCATGACTCATGAACACACGAAAAGAGAAAGGGAGGGTCTTTAAGTTGAGCGGACACTTTAATCAATATTTAAAAATTTGAGGCTAAGTTGTATTCATGCCACATGAGTTGTGTCTTGGACTCTTGAATCATCATTGGACTAACATTTATATTTGTATGATTCTAGTGATATGCGTAGTTGACCTTTTTCAAAATTTTAAATATTACTTTTTGGCTAAGCATCAAAACATCTTAAATTAAGAATCTAGGATATTGTATTATCAATAGTTCCAAGTCATTAATTCATGTTAGAAAACATTTTTAAATATACCATAATAAAAAGGATCTATATCTACATGATAATATCAATACCTATTTTAATATAAATATCGTAATATTACAATACTTAATGTATCTTTGACTTTATAATCATCAACAACAAAAATTAAATTAACAAATCTTCTATGCACATAACAAACTTCACTATGGTTTGAGTGGAATCCCTTGTTTATTTCCCTATATTGCAAATTAGATCTATATATCTAAATATTTAGCAAACAAGGGAAATAATATCACAATCTTCTATGTTCCATAGTGGGGGCATGGTGAAAGAGACCACTCAAGTTGGGGTCCTATAGAGGGGGGCTTCCTTAAAAATAGGGCTATGGCTACTAAGATTTTTTAGGAATATATAAAGCTCGTGAATTGTGTCTTGGACTCTTGAATCATCATTGGACTAACATTTATATTTGTATGATTCTAGTGATATGCGTAGTTGACCTTTTTCAAAATTTTAAATATTACTTTTTGGCCGAGCATCAAAACATCTTAAATTAAGAATCTAGGATCTTGTATCATCAATAGTTCCAAGTCATTAATGCATATTAGAAAACATTTCTAAATATACCATAATAAAAAGGATCTATATCTACATGATAATATCAATACCTATTTTAATATAAATATTGTAATATAACAATACTTAATGTATCTTTGACTTTATAATCATCAACAACAAAAAATAAATTAACGAATCTTTTTATGCACATACCAAACTTCACTATGCTTTTGAGTGGAATCCCTTGTTTTATTTCCCTATATTACAAATTGGATCTATATATCTAAATATTTAGCAAACAAGGGAAACAAAATCACAATCTTCTAAGTTTCATAGTGGGAGCATGGTGAAAGAGACCACTCAAGTTGGGGTCCCATAGAGGGGGCTTCCTTAAAAATAGGGTTATGGCTACTAAGTTTTTTAGGAATATATAAATCCGTGAATTTTGTAGAGCATTTGAGCTTAAAAGTTTAAGCTCCTATATCAAAAGAAGCTAGGTCCCATGAATTTTATATGGAAATATAAAAAATGATTTTTCCTCTCAATTTTATTTTTGGTTGTTTTTGGTGAGAAATCAAACCATAGAAGTTTGACATGTGGCAGAAAATTTTCTTAAGTGGGTGGGGCAATTTCCAACCCCACCCTATTTTACCCACTCAACTTTTGAAATCTAAGGCAGGGGTTCTATGGGGGCACATGTCTATTTTTTCGGTACAAGTCTCATAGGAAATTTTTCGGGGGGCAAAAGGATTATTTAGAATCTTTTCCTGCAAGATAGGAGCCACACTTTTTAGGCCTCTAAGCCTCACTAGCATAGGAATAATTTCTGCCACATGTAAAAAATCTCACATTTTATTCTCACCAAAACAAAAAAATTATGCCAAAAAACATAAAATCTAAAAAGTTTTTTCTTTAATTTAAGAGCTGAAACATAATGCAAAATTTATAACACCGCTCACCTTTAAATATTCCTAAAAGAAAATCACCAACACCAACTCTAATTTTAAGGAAGCTTCTCCATAGCACCCAGCATAAAAAACAGGAGATCATATTTTCCAAGACAAAATTCTAATCAATCCTCTAATAGAACCTCCAGCTGGTAGCCGCTATCCAGCAAACTAAAACATAAAGAAAGTTTGGAAAAAAATAGTGAAGTGCCCCCTAAAATATACGTTTTAGTTTGCTGTTTAGAGTCTAGACGTTGCCCCTCCAGCTCCCCCTGCCTCACTCGCATGAGTGAAGCATAATTCACATGTTAAACTTAACAAATTACAAATGGGGTCCAGGGATCATTGATATTTACCCAGATTTTATCTTGAATAAGAAACAAGTAGCCTTCAAAGCCCACGTGTTCTCTGCACAGAACGAAAGAACCCATAAACCATAGCAGCCACTACTTGATCAGCTGCACTCTGTATACGCTTAAATTATAGCTCTTTTACCATTTCATCACATGTTCCTCCTCCTCTCCTAATATTTAAGATTTTGTTCTTCCAATGTTATTCTTATCTCCACTAACCCTCCTCTTTTTATATAACCACAATGTGGATTCTCGTAGATTACCTAAAAGAGCTTGACCTAATTTCTATTTCTTGTTGTTGATGAATGTAGTTTTTTGAATTTTTTTCCTAACCTTGATTTTGATCCGCACAGGCAGCTGTCCCAGTTTGATTTTTTCTGCATTCACAGTCTCTGCCATTTGGGCATTATCCGGGAACAAGTGCACAGATGATGAATTTTTTAGTACATCTCTAAAACTGTGAGTTCAAAAGAAGCATTGTTTTTCAAGAGAAAAAAGGTATATAAAATTTGAAGAAAGCGAAAATGGTGACTTCAGCACTTGCTTGGGTTTCAAGGTGTCAAAATGTCAGTTTACTGGTTACAGTCATTTTTGTAATGCTAATGTCAACAGGAAGCTCAGAGAAGAAGCCCATCTGGGCCAGTATTCCGTTGGGTTCCAGGCTGTCTGCTTCAGAGGAGGTCTACTGGTTGTCCCTAAATGGCACATTTGTAATGGGTTTTTTCTCAGAAGAACACAATGGGATTTACAGTGTGGGAATATGGTACAATTCTATCCCCAAGCAGGCACAGACAGTGGTCTGGACGGCAGGGGATGATGTCAGAGTAAGCTCCAATTCCACTTTTGAGCTCTGTGCTGATGGAAATTTCATTCTGTTTGATCACCTGGTTGGGGCACCTGCTTGGACTAGCAATACCAGCAATATGGGTGTTGTGGGTGCTTGTTTCCATGACAATGGCAACTTCGTTCTGAGTGATAACGAGGACAGGAAAGTGTGGGGAAGCTTCCAGGCACCCACAGATACTCTCCTTCCAGGACAGACGCTTGCGATGGGTCAAAATCTGAGAGCTTCTTCTAAAACATCCATTGCAAGTTACTATGAACTGGAGTTGGAGGAGTTTGGCAATCTGGTGCTTAAATGGTGTACAGATGTGTTATATTGGGAAAGTGGAACAGGTTCATCTGCAGGCTTTCTTGCTTCAAATTCTTCTGTACCCACTGGAGCGAGTTTTTTAGGAAATGGAATCTTGGGGCTGTTTAATGAAGAGAGAAGCATGGTTTGGTCCAGATACAGTGGGGATTTCACAGACCAATCTGTGGTTCTGAGGCATTTGAGACTAGATAATGATGGGAACCTTAGAATGTATTCCTGGATTGAAGCAACAAAGATGTGGCAAGTAGGGTGGCAAGCTTTGGAGAATCAGTGTGATGTATTTAATACCTGTGGATTGTACGGTGTCTGTAGCTTTAATTCCACAGGGCCCGTCTGCCAATGCCCTTTTGAGAAAGGGATCAATTCAGAACGGAGTTTGGTGGGGGGTGTTAGCAGAGCTTGCAGGAAAAAGATGAAGCTGGGAGACTGCAGTACAGGGACTAGCATATTGGTTTTGAAGAAAACAGTTTTATATGGGATTTATCCTCCTCAAGATGTGTACAATTATTCCAGCGTGCAGGGTTGCAGAGAGAACTGCTTGAAGGATAGCTCATGTGTTGCTGCAACAGCCATCAACGATGGGTCTGGCATCTGCAGGATTAAAAGGACCGATTACATCAGTGGGTATAGTTATGATTCCGTTCCTGCGATTTCATTTCTGAAGGTATGTCTCACACCAGAAGCAGTGTCTGATCATGCTATTCATTTTCATCCTAGTCCACCGAATCAAAATTCGTTAAGCACATTTCAATCTCCTTCACCTGGTGCATCTAGCTCAAGAACCCCTTGTCCTTTTGGCTCCTGCATTGGGGGAGCAATCATCGCAACTTTTGGTGCGTTTCTAGCCATACAAATAGGAGTCGGTTGGTACATATTTACAAGAAGAGGAATAAGAAGAAAGCAAAGGATTCCTTCTACCAAGCACCAACTAATGGATCCATGTTCTAGATCTCTAGTCAGGTTGACATTTGTAGAAATAGAAGAATTGACTGGGAATTTTAGTCACCAACTAGGTCCAACTGTTTTCAAGGGAATTCTGCCCAACAGTAATCCTGTGATAATCAAACAGCTAAGCGTTCAAATCACAGAAAAGGAATTTAGGATGATCTTGTGCAGTTTAGGGATTACCCGGCATAGAAACTTGGTCTGTTTGCAGGGCTTTTGTTGTGAGGCTCATCATAGATTGATAGTTTATGAGTATGTGAATAATGGGTCGCTTGATCAGTGGCTATTTGGTTGCACAAACAAGGCTAGGGAACTGAATTGGCAGAGAAGGTTCCACATAGCTATAGGGATTGCACGAGCCATAGCTTATTTGCATTCAGAATGTCGTGATTGTATTTCTCACTCTAATCTGAAGCTGGAGAATGTCATGCTGGATGATAAATTTATACCCAAGCTGACAGATTTTGGCCTTAGCAGACTATCTCAGGTACTTTTTAGTGAAAGCATTTCTTGCTCGGAATCCTCCCCTGAACAAGATGTTTTCAGATTTGGGTTGATGCTGTTGCAGATAATTAGTGGCAAGAGAGATCCTAACTGTGATTGTCCCGAAAATAAGGGGATTTGTGAATGGGCATTTCAAGAATATCAGAATGGTCGCCTGGATGGCATTGTTGATGGCAGGATGGAAGGTAACTTGGACTGGGATCAAGTTGAAAGGGCCCTTAGGATCTCATTTTGGTGCATACAGGACCGATCATGCTTAAGGCCTTGCATAAGGGAGGTGGCAGCTGTTCTGGAGGGAACTTGTCCTGTTGACCCACCTCCCATGCCGCACACCAATGGACAAGAAATACTTGTAGGTGGCTCAAACGAGCTGAAGGAAACGGTAGCAGAGGAGAAGAGAAAAGAGATGAAAGAGGAGATTAAAGAGGAGGAGACAAATGAGGAGGCCGAGGAGAAGAAGGTTAAGATTTCAGAAAAACAGGGCAACTTGCAGCTGGCCACCAGATCCCATGGCAACAAGGCAAAGTAACTCTATAAACACAATCCAAATTTTTTTCAATGCAATATATGAAAATCTTGAATAAGATGTCTTAAAAGGAATGAACGTCGATTCCGCAAGGAGAATATCCAATAGAGAAGGGATCAGCCCTTTTCAATGACCCATTTTGCAAAATCAAGAGCAATTTGAGTGTTTGCTTAACACACAAACTGCAGGCGCACAATGAATTCCTAGGTTTGTCTAATATCACACGACCATATCAAGCAACCAATTTTGATCACAATTGAACAACAGGAATAGCAAAGTTAGACTAGTAAAGACTAAAGACATCTGGAAAAGGCAGAGCATCTGTTTGAGGAATTAAAATGCTCCTTTAGTCACAATATGAGCTTTGCTGTGATGTCTATCCTGTAGTGCATTCCGTGCAATGTGAAGTATACGTCTGCTCTGTATTCTCTGAATCTCATAAAAAGAACAGCTGATCCACTGCTCTGTGTGCATGCAAGCACATTATGGCCATCTTTACATTATTCAGCTTTCCATGCTAGGGTTGGGTATTATCTTTCACAAAGCCTGAAATATAGTATTGAGAGCTCTAAATATGGGCTTGAATCCTCTTGGGTGGTTTTATCTTTCTCAATCTACAAAAAATAAAACTTCGATTATTTTTAGTGTGATGGGCTATGGAATGTTCTATTGCAATGTCATATCTTTCTGACCTTTATCTTCTATATGCCATTCTGCCTATCAATTGTTGAAGTGCCATGCATTCTATATACATACTAGATTTGTTTGTTTCCAACATGGACTGTTTACTAATTTGGATCTGTATGTATATGTTAGTTCTGTATGAGAAACATTGTGGAGTGTTTTATGTTGAATCTCTATTGTATCATGAAAAGAAGTGTGTGTCAGGGTCAACATGTTCATCTATGGACTTTTTTCCACACTTCATGCTACTACTTACTTACCTTCAAAAACCTTCAAATTACTCTTGTGCTGCCTCACCTATCTCAACTTCATGTCTTTGAATGTTTATACACAAACGGGCAGACACGTGTGTGCACACACAGACTATATGTGTGTGAGATTATAATACTTCACTCCCATGGGAGATTGTTTGTGCAGAATGATGATAGAATTTCCAGTAGGTGGATTGGAGTCCTATTAAATTTATGAGAAACAAGATGAAAGATTCAGGGCAACTTTTTACGAGGATTATGTTCAAGTCTGTTTGAAGGAATCAAATATTTTGAAGGCAAAGTACTCCCTGTGTAGATGGATTGGAAAGTTTGAGTTAACTACTAATCTTGTTCCTGAGGTCAATACCTATGAGTATCAAATTTGAATAATATTCAATATCAATGGAAGAAACAATATACTTAAGGGATTTGAAAAAGGAGATCTCATACAACAGATTGGCGTTTCCCTTGGTGGTGACCTTAAAAATTACATTTACCTTTAACTTCTACATTAAACCAAGGTGACTAGAGTGTAGGCTCATTGCCTATTGAGGCAAAGTTGCAGATGTTATTGGTTCTAGTTTTCATTGGACATGATTTTCCATTGTAACTCATTTACTTTCTATGTACTGTAAATAGTGAATAGTGATCGGTGCATTTGTCATAAGAGAACTCACACAATAGATCTTCACAAGATACTTAATATATCTCCAACAGAGCATTTTGTGTGAGATATAGAGAACATGTCAGTTTTTGTTGAGGTTATAAAATCAAAAGGGCGACAGAAGTCAATGGGTTGTCATTCAATTGGTTGAGCACAATTGGTGAGGATTATGGTCTGTGATATAGAAGCCATTCATCAAGATTCAAACACCCTGAGGTGTGTTTGGGCCAGGATCAACCCCTAGGTGAATTTGACGGACTGGATTCCCCTGTGTGTGGCTGCTTAACTGAAGTCGGCTTGTGGTTTAGATGTATGCTTACTCAAATTGTTATAATCTGCTATACAAAAGCAAAGATACTGACATCAATGTATCCTGACTTATTTCCATAAAAAAAGTTGACAGAAAAGTAGGTTATTTTGTGTTTGTAAATCTTCATTGATGTTAATGGCAGTCTTTCGTAGATTGGACCCCCTTCTTAAGATTTATACTCTTAGGTAACAGTCAAATGCACCATATAATCAAACACCACACCACCTTCACAAGTTCAGAGGTTGTGGCAGAGAAAAATACTGGCCTCAAAGATAGCTCTACAGACTAAATAAGACAGAAATGATAACAATGTCTACCAACTTTGATATGATATCCTTCCCCATTTTCACAATAATTTGTACTCAATTCTCTTGAATATTTAGAGCTGCAATAGAATTTGTAAGTAGACTTTTGAAGAGGGTTTTGACAGAGTTTGTTTCTGTTGACACGGGCCATGACTGCCCTTGGTGGTGTCTTGGTTCCACAGAAATGTACCTTTTTACTTATCCTAGAATAACAAGAAGAAAATCCAAAAAAGCTTTCATCATTAGGTGACAACTAAAAGGCAAAGGAGGTCCTGGAAAAGCTATGGAAAATTGGAAGCAAAAAAGTGTTGACAGTAGAAGTCCTAAGTGATCATATTAGTAGAGAGGGTTGGAGCTTTAGACAGGGTTGGAGCTTGCGAGCTTTATGTATGTATAGAATTATTAAATAAATTTCATTGTCAAGATTCAACAATATAATTAAATTTATTATTATTTGAAATGATTCTATATAATTTTAGCATTTTAATAGCTTCACATTTTGTGAGATTTTAGTTGTAATCATATAAATTATTGCCCTCCGAATATGTAATTATAAACCATCACTTAAACCGCTTGATCATTGATATACATGCTTTCATATTTGAGTGGACCACTTTCCTAAAATAGTTAGTTGATATATTAAAGTGGGAAATGATGTAACACTTTAGTCTTAATTGACAGCTATGTTCGTCACTTGATTTGCTACTTTCACATCAAGTGGGAGATGATGTGAACACTTCTGGTTTAAAAAATTGGCCTTGTTACAATGATTTGCAAAGTACCATTGAAGTGGAAGATGATGAGACACTTATGTCTTGGATTTCATCATGCTAAATTTGGTGAATGCAAAACAAGAGCATCTTTATTGCTTATTTAAAATGTCTTTTGTATCCCTTATGATTAAGACTTCCCAAGTACTTTATAATCATGGGTAGCTTTTAGTATTGCCAAGGCACTCAATTGATCTTTATTTTTATTCTTTAAAATTGAATTATTCATACATCCAGCAATTGTTTTAGTTCTTCTAATTTAAAAGTTTGAATATGTGCTTTTAATACTGTAAATGAAGGCTTGAGAGGGGCTATATCCAAAATAATATGATTACACTTTGGTTAAACAATAGAGATAAATAGAGATGACTTTTGGTATCATATAGAAATAAACATATGATAAAGACAGTTATTATAAAAAAAAGTTTAGGTTAAGGTTGTTTAATCATTACTATCATCTATCTTGATTTTTAATGATTCAATTAATATTTAAAAGGAGGTTAGGTTAAGGTTGTCTTACAATTTCTATCATATATTTTGGCATCTGATGATTTTTAATGATTCAATTAATATTAAAAAGGAGGTTAGGTTAAGGTTGTCTTACAATTTCTATCATATATTTTGGCATCTGACGATTCTTTTGAGTAGAATGAATAATTTAATCTTGAGACATAATTTAAATTATTATTGTTGATGTTTAAATTTTAAATCTATGAGTAAATTTATTCTCATGCGAATATCAAGTATAGGAAGCCTAAGCATGGAGCATAGCTCATAAAACAACCTCCAAGGTTGTGAAGCTAGCTCTTTGTATGATTTTTAATAAATATTTCTAACCTATTCTTTATACATGATAAAAAAACGAAGACTTGAAAACAAAATGCAAAATTGAAAACTAAACCAAGTGAATAATTAGGATTTATCACTAAATGAGATCACAATATTCATACTCCAGAAATTTGTATGATAATAATCAATGAATTTGAAACTTAAGCATTCAAAATGCATATAAAATATAGATCTCATCAATGACAAGAAGAGTGGAGGAGAGGAGGGGATGGATTACTATTTCTTTTGTTCATCATTTGATTGTGCATAGATATTGTCAGAGGGTTACTATTTCGTTTGTTCATCATTTGATTGTGCATAGATATTGTTAGAGGATTCTAAGGTCCAATTTTAACAAACAAAATGCATGAATCATAAAAATTGGAGGTCTCGCCAAGCAAAATTGTTGTTTTGTAAAGGTGATTTACAACAAGACAATATTTAGGGTGAGAAGGTTGACTCTATCTATATATGCCTAAGCCCAAATGTGTTTGTTGAGGGGGTGAATAGAAACATTGAAAGCAAATAAAGTAAAGATAAGGCTCATAGTGAACATATCAATCACCCTGACCATTATAGCAAAGCTTAAGGCTCATGTTGTAGTAATCAACATGGACAAACATGCATGCAATTAGTAAACATGAACAAAAACAAGTAAAGAATTTGTTGGAAAAAATGCTTTCTTTTTAAAAGTTCATATATCATTATAGAATATTTGTTGAGGAAATAAATATAGAAGCTCATTTCTAGAATGGAAAAAGGAAGTAGTTTTCATTAAATCCTTAGGCTCAAATTCTCAAATATAGTAGTGTTAACCAAGGGAAACAATTAAAGTAACAAAATCAAAATTTCAATTACTCAAAATTATTTGCTCGTATGAGGCATCAAAGCTAGTATTTGTAGCTATTCTACTTGGCACATAAAAAATAAATTTGAATTTAAAATTTGATAGATAGAGAACACCTTTGGTAATTTGGCACATTGATGGTGTGTTGTCAATATTCGAAGTAGCTAATGTGACCTTTGAGGAGTTGGTCCCTTGAATTTCATATCCCAATATTGTACTTAGTGGTATTGATAGGTGGAATTGGTTGCTTGTGCAATGTTTGATTAGTGTTCATGAATGTTTGACCTTGCTATCTTGTAAATTTTGATTTAATGTATTGGAGTGATCCTATCATGGCTACTCTAGTACAATCGAATCATTAGGATGATGTAGAGAGGTAGTGACTATCAATTATTTAAAGCCACAATGCTTGGTGATATGTTTCTATGTATAATGGAGTATCATACATGGGCTATTAGATTATTAGAAATTGGTAGATTAGGAAGTGCATGCTAACTTAGAATAAGTGTACTTTTGGGGAACACTTGGGAGTGCACCATATAACATTGGTTAAGCAATGAGTTAACTTGAATTAACAACACAAGTGGGGCCTACTAATGCATTCATGCTATGTCTTTTCCTTTATAAATATGTCTTCATTATCATGCATTGTAATGTTTGATAAATTGTCTTACATTGAAAATTCATGCAAACCATTAGATTTAATCTAATTTGGAGCATCAAACAACATCCATGTGTTGGGCCATAGCCTCTATTAGAATTGTCAAGAGATTTGAAAACCCAAAGTTATATGAGAGCATGGAGAACCGTGTATGTCATGGGACATCTTTATTGATTAGATGTCAAGGTAAGTTGATTCTATTGCCTATAGTGAAATATTCACTATAGTCTATCAAGTCTCATGGGCCATTACGCTTGCAAAAGGAAAGAGACTTAGAAATATATCCATTGGGTGTTAGATTTAATCAAATACAAAATAAATTTCCAAATTTCAATAATGTGCACACCCATTCAAGATTACCCAGGGAATCTTTGGACCTCCTCATTCATCATCCTTCTGTAGGGTAATCCTTATTAGTTATGGACTATGCTTGTGCTCTAATTCTTGTACATCTTCATATCTACCTATTGATCTTGAGAGCTAGTCTCTCAACAAGTGTCCTTAGTTTGATAGTTAGCATGATGATTTTCAATATTTTTTTTATTATGGATACAAGGGACAACCTATTGAACTTGGATGCATTTTGGCATGTGTTCCTTATCTTCTCTTCAAATACACTTGTTGGAAGTATCTTATCATTCCAATTTATAGAAGATGAGAGGCTATGCTTGACGAGGAGATGCATTAAAACACATATATCCATAGCCAATTTTCTCATAGCTCCTAGGTGTACCTTGCATTCTTTGACTATTATATCCTTATTAGGCACATTAGTTTATCTAATAGGAAATAGAGGACACACTCTTTATCAAGTGGAAACAAAGCCATGCGAAGGATTGGTTCAATCATTGGGTCTAGTGTATCAATCACCTTTTGTATCATGAAGTAGAGAGTCTGGGCATATCAACAAAAATCATTGTTACTATGAGGTCAATAATTAAATATTCCATTTCTTTCTAGTATCCTAGTAATGGGCACATAGTAGAGAGTCTGGGCATATCAACAAAAATCATTGTTACTATGAGGTCAATAATTAAATATTCCATTTCTTTCCAGTATCCTAGTAATGGGCACATATAACCAATAATGGATCAACATAGAGATTGAGCTTCTTAATTTTGACTTGAATTTATTGGATTTCTTCTTTGGCTACTTCTAACCTCTATTATAGGTACTCACACTTCTTTGTGATACCTTGGTTGTTTGTTTCTATGTCTCTCTAGGCTTGGAGCATGGTGAGCTAGTTGTCCTACATTCTCAACTTGAATTTGATGATTCTCGACTCAATTGTTGAGACACAAAAAATTAGCTCATTCCTTTGTGATTTGAATTTTCAGATCTTCTACATACTTAACAAGGATTTCTATGGTGGCCTATTTTTTTATGATCTCTCATTTGGTAACTATGAGGTCTAATCTAGCCTTGAAAACCTCTATCTTACCCTACATGATGCACTTCTTTGCATCTTGAGCATGCACGGTCTTCGGTTTGGTCACCTTGTTGAACACAAAAGAAACTTGTCATTCAAGGGCTTTGATTTTTCTTACTTTGGAAGTTTCTATCATTTATCTTCCTTACTTAAATTCCTCCCTTCTTCAAATTTCTATATGAGGTGATGAGGAATGAATCAACTACCTTGCACCCCTCCTAGAAGCATTCAACTCTATCTTGTGCCTAAGCAATTTTGATTTTTATGATTATTGACTCCCTTAACTACTTCATAGGTTGCATGTATCCTTGAGGCTTATCTACTATAGGAATGAAGCAATGTGGAAATATTATTTATCATATCACATATTGTGCACACTCTTTTGGATGTCAAGATGGCATCTTGCATAGTCTTTATCTTGACTACATTTTATTGTGACATAGTATTGATTTGTATAATTTATTATTGGTATAAAAGTGGGATCTTGCATAATCTTGATTGCTTGATAAACTTGGGTAACCTCAAGGAAATTGTGTAGGAAAATAGGGATTTTGGTTATTTAGTTATGGATGAGGTGATTCTTTGGATGTGGGGACCTACACAACATGGGATGACAATAATATGGGAATCCTTTCTATGAATCAAATGTTTTCTAGAAGGAGATGATAGGTGGATAGAAAGTTGGGAGGTGAAAACTAACTATTGATTGTGAGAATTGTCTAGTAGGAAGAGGGAATTATGGGTATTAGTATTTGGGATAGGTGATAATGGGGGAAGCTACAAAATGTGTGCATGCAATTGAGAAGTAATTGTAGCAAGAATGTAAGGGGTGAGAGTGGAGGAAAAATTAGGGAGGAAAAATTGGGTATATTGTGATGATGGTGGTAGAGGGATAACAAGCAAAGGATATGTGCATGATTTAAAGGTGGGGAGGAGACAAAATGATACTACACAAAATGGAAGAGATTGTGGTAGCAACTAAATAAGTATGTGTAGCATGGATGTGGGAACATTAGAAAGTAGTGATAGCCACAAAGCCCAATCATTGGGTTTCTTATAAAAGTTGATTGTTCTTAGGAGCTCTTTCTCATTTTACATAAACTCTTCTTCATTGCTAATTGGTCCATCTTTTCTATTTTCATCTTCTTATAGTCCTCTAGGTCATCATATTCTCCTAGGACTATTTTGGATAGGATTTCTTTTATGCTATCTACTTTTTGAGATTCCTAATATGTGGCCTTAGTCCTCCCTTGTGTTATAGGAGACCTTGTTGTCTATCTAATCACTTGTTTTCCAATTGTATGACTAATGAAAAAAGCTCGTGCTACTTGTTTTGAATTTTTTGAGGTTGACACCTTTGTTTCTATTATCCACATGCTCACCTTTACATGCAAAGTTGTTATTGATGGTGGATATTACGTATTATTTTACAATATGAGTTGCTACTATTATGTCATCTCAAAGGTTGACATATTTGAATTCATATTTTTTCTTCTTAGGGAAGTAGTATTTTTGCATGATGGACATGTATGATGTATGAAGGGGTCATGGAGCCATGTACTTTACCATAGGCTATTTTTCAAGCACCATCCGCATACATGTTGTTTGGCGTCTCCTTTGTGCACCTAACCTCCTGGTGCAACTTCCATCGTGTTGTGATTTTATTTTTCCCCCATTCACCTCAAAGCACAGACACCACATTATTTTTAATTTTGAGGTCATTTGTTCACCTTATTATAGAAGTTTTCATGTGGGTAGATTTTTTGGGGTCATTTTGCTATCATATGTCATTTGTTGTTAATTTTATCAATATTTTTTATGTTATTTCTCTTGGCCTTGATCTCTAGCCTATAACTTGGTATCCATGTTTCTCTTAATCTTCTTTAATCATGTTGCAAATACCCCAATAGGATTGAAATCTCAATCATTGTGGGTTTTTTCTAGTTACATCTTCCTCAATTTTACATTTAGGGTTTCTATATTACTCTACCTAGTGATTGTGATGTCACAAGTCTACGAAAGGGTATAGAAAGTATCTCTACCATTTCCATTATCATTGAATGTTTTTTATGTCCACATGAATCAAGCACTCAAGTAAAAATAATCTAGATTGAAATAACATTGGCAACCTGTAGATGGATCGTAAGTATTCACATACTCCTATAACAATGTGGTTGTGACCATAAAAATTATCTCTTCTAATTAAAGACCACAATCCTTATTGAGCCTAGTAATTTATTCATTCACTAGAAGGGAGATGATGGACATAATAAACTTCTCTATGAATGCATTATAGTCATTTCTTTGATGGAGAATGGGTATCCAAGCTATTATTGGGTTATATTCTTTGATTGCATGGGCATTGATGGAGTGGCATGGGCCCAAGGATAGATGGGTATCTTAAACAATTTACGACCTATAGACTTTCCAATGGTGTGCTTATTTTATCTTCAAGGTGTGAGAAGAAGTCTAACCAAACAATTCTACAAGGGATATTATTATCAAATGGTCAATGACTAGTTGTATTGAGAACAATAGTTTAATACTCTTAAATCCAAGTAGGTGTGCAACCATACTGCAAACATTGTAAGTACCAAACTTGGCCTAGTTAAAAGATAGCAAGAATGTCAAGGGGGCTACAAAGTTGATAGTGCCTTTTTTGGGTGGTTTTTGGCACAAGATACTAGTTAGGTTCACTTTTTGATGGAGTTTTTCCCACTTATTAACAAGGCTACAAGTATTCTACTTGAAGGATCCATAATAGATACCCAACATTGTCCCATCCATCTCATCAAATATAAGATGTTTGAAATGGCTGGGTCACCCTTTCCTTATGATGTTTTTCTAATAATATCAATGTTTTGGATAATGTTGTGATGATTTTTAGGTAGGTATTGATGGTGGGGACCATATATTTTTCAAGATAGGAAGTCCATATCTTGTTGACAAAGTTTCTTGTAGTGTACTTGAGGTTCTTTTTTAACATACCCTCTTGATGAAGGAAGGTGTCATGCTTAAGTGAGGTGGGAAGGGTAGAGCTACAGTTCACAAATGAGGTCACTAGTATCCTAGATGGGGTTATATGTAGTGGGTTAAGAATATGAAATGGGATCATTAGACTTGACAAATAGATCATTGGGGTATATGCTTGTGAAAGAAATATAATGTAAGATAATTTTAGGGAGAAACTTACCCCTTTTTGAAGGTGAGACTGTTAATATTATTTAGAACAACAGAAAGGGGGGTGAATCAGTTGTTCTTAGGTCTAGATGTACCAATTGAACTTTTAAACACTTCAACAATCTCATATTTAATCACCAACACAACTCGGTCTCTGAAGTATATATATCAAAAACATATAACATGCAATCCACTATCCAAAAGTAATTAACTTGCAGAATATAGCAACATTCACATCAAAACATTCACACAAGTATAACACCAAGATTTATAGTGGAAACCCAACTTGGGAAAAACCACTTTGTAACATGTTACTGATATTTTTACTCTTCTTAAGTGAGCTCTATGAAAAGCCAACCTTGTTAAAGGTTTACAAACACACTTCTAGGTGTGACCCTATTAAAGGTTTACAAACACACTGGTAGGTGTGACCCTGTTAAAGGATTTAAACACTCTGTCAAAAGTGACTTTGCAAATAACACATCCACTTCTCACATATATGTTGACTTACTGACTGAGCTCCATTTCCATCTCCATCACTGATCTTCTCGGAATTCGCTTCAAGCAATCATAACTCTGATCAACTCCTTCACAATTTCACCTTCAGCCTTTTGCTTAGACTTCTTAGTCAATAACATCGACAAATTTAGCCCATGTTGTAACCTCACAATTAGGTTTTCCTTTATACCTCTTCAATTAGGTAGATCCATCTTTTGCCGCTTAATCTCCTCCGTAGATCTTAGGTTTAGGTCAGATTCATTGAATCCTTCCAACATTTAAGTTCTTCATCCTTCCTTCTAGATACATCTTCAAAATTCTCATTGAATCCATAATAAAATGATTTACCATGCATTAAATTCTCCATACAATCAATTAATAAAGTCAACACGATTTACATATCCCAAGAATTCAATTATGTCAGCTGAAAATCTTAATTCATTCTCCAAATGTAAATTACTGACACTCGGTCAATACTATGTTCTTCTCCTCGGTCATCTCTGCAAACTATCTTCCTCGGCTAACACTGTCTTGCTCAGTAATTTCCTGCCGCTCGGCATAAACTGATGTTCGATCAACACTAAATTTACTCGGCATATACTAATGCTCGGTTGACACTAACATCACTCAGCTTAAACTAGATTTCTTCACTTTTTCTTGGTTAAGCCTACTTCTCCAGTCTTTCTTCTTACTTAGATAAATAATACATTATCTTATCAATGTGCCAAATAATCAAGTACCCATTGAAGTATCAAATAACTCAACCTTTCCTTAGATTCTTTTGTTATCTCCCTTGCCCTAATTTTTGTCATCAATCAATAGATATGGTACTTTCTTAGATAGTAACTATCTTACCAATTAAGGTTTGACATCAATGACAATACAACAATTATTTCAATTGCAATTTCCAACAATCTCCCTCTTTGGCATTGATGGAAACACCATGTGAATAACACATGACTTACCAACCAATCCAAAACTTTGTCTGTGCATCAGAAAGATTCATAATATCCTTACCTTCATTCTGATTCACAACAACTTATCCTTGCTTGACTGTTCACACAGTTACTCCCTCTGAATCTTTTATGTATCTCTTTGAATCTCTCCCTCTAATTTTCTGAATCTCAGATCATATACCTCAGTGTTTTCTATTCCTATGTTTTCATCTGAATCTCTCCCTCTTTGACAATAATGCCAAAGTAGTATCTAGCACTTACATCTACCATATGTAAATTTCATCTTAACAGTTTAGTATCAGTATTTCTCCCTCTATCATCTTGCTTATGACTAATTATCAGCTTTGTTGTAATTTTCACAACTCTAGGAAGCTCCTAAAGTGTGACCTTTCCTGCATCAATTTGTCAAATACTATGTGTATCACATTTGACGCAGTGCTCCTAGTTGACTAGGTAGTCTCAGTTAGGGGAAAAACCCCTAATTTACCTCTAAGATATTCATGAGCATCCTTAGGTGAAGTTTTTGTGAATATGTCTGCTAGTTGTTCCTTTGTATTCACATATCTCATTCTCACTTCTTTATCTTGTACCAATTCTCTCAAGTAATGATACTTGATAGCAATATGTTTAGTCTTTGTGTGCATAACTGGATTCTTTGATATGTTGATAGCACTTGTGTTATCACAAAAAATAACAACCGGCTCAGTGATTTCCTCTTTCATTCCTTTCAACAATTGCTTGATCCATACCAAATTTGAATAATTCACTGTAGCCTCTACATTCTCAGCTTCTACTGTAGATTGGGAAATGCAGTTTTGTTTCTTGCTTGTCGAGGAGACTAATCTCTTTCCTAGAAAGAATGCTCCACCACTTGTACTTTTCCTATCATCAACATTTCCTTCCCAATCTACATCAGTGTAAACTCTCAATTCAAATTTCTCATTCTTCTTGTAGTATAATCCATAGTCTTTTGTCTCTTTTAGATATCTTAGTATTCTCTTCACTGCCATGATATGATTTTTCTTAGGATTGGCAAAGAATCTTGCCACAATCCCAACTGCTAGGGCTATATTTGGTCTATTGTGGACAACATATTGTAGCTTTCCAATTATGGATCTATACAGGGTTTGATTCACTTCAGCAATATCATCAGTTTTAGATAGTTTCTGTCCAGTAGCCATAGGAGTACTTACTAGTCTAGAATCCTCCATACCAAAAAAATTCAGTATCTCTTTGACATATTTAGATTGTGTGATAAAGATATCTTTCTCCATCTGATAGACTTGCAATCCAACAAAGAATTTTATCTCACCAAACATAGACATCTCAAACTCAGTTTTCATCTCATTTGAAAATTTATGACATAGGGCATCTTGTCCTCCAAATATGATATCATCCACAAAAAATTTAGCTAACAAAATCCCTTTACCTTCTTTAGCTTTCATATACAAAGTGTTGTTGTCATTTGTCCTTGTAAATCCAATCTTTATCAAATAATTGTGCAGCCTCTCATACCATGCTATGGGGGCTTGTTTCAATCCATACAATGCCTTGTTCAATTTGTAAACCATATGTTTCTTTCTTGGGTCAACAAATCCTTCAAGTTATTCAATGTATACTTCTTGTTCTAATATACCATTCAGAAATGCAGATTTGACATCCATCTGATATACTTTGAAATCTTTGTATGAAGCATATGCAAGTAGAGTTCTCACTCCTTCTAATCTTTCTACAGGGGCAAATGTTTCCCCATAGTTTATTCCTTCTTCTTATGCATAACCCTTGCATACCAATCTTGCCTTGTTCCTTGTGACTTGTCCATGTTCATTAAGCTTGTTTCTAAATACCCATTTTGTTCCAATAACATTATTGTCTTTTGGTCTCGGCACCAGAGTCCAGGTATCATTCTTTTCTATTTGATCTATTTCTTCATTCATAGCTTGAATTTGGTCTTCATTCTCTAAAGAATCTTTTACTGTCTTAGGCTCAAACTCGCATAATAAGCATGTAGGGTCTTTCATCTTACTTCTGGTCAAGACTCCAGATTCCTTATCTCCAATGATTTTCTCAGGCTTATGATGTCTTCTCACATACTATGCCAATGTAGGTTTAGATTTCTTTTCTTCTTGATATTCAAGTTCATCATGCAAATTTTTTAGTTTCTTCTTCTGATTGCTCGGTAGCATCCTCCTGATGCTTGACATTTCTTACCCGCGACTCTGCATCTGGTGTAAGTGTGTTACTTGCCTCTCCTTCTTCCATGTAGACAAAAGATCTATAATCTTTAGGTTCTTGTTTTCCTTCCAGTTCGTTCTTCTCTGCATATTCATCAACTCTCACATCTGTAGTTTTCCACAACTTTGTTAGTGTTAGAATTCAAACACTTATAAGCTTTTCTCTTAGTGGAATAACCTAGGAATATGCCTTCATTGCTTTTTGTATCAAATTTTCCATTCCTATTATCTTTCAATATATAGCATTTACTCTCAAAGATTCTAAAGTATTTCACATTAGGTGCATATCCATGCCATAATACATAAGGTGTAGTATTTGTACCTTTCTTGATTTGTACTCGGTTTAAGGTATAAACAGTTGTACTTATAACTTCTCTCCAATATTTTTGTGCAACATACTTCTCAATCATTAATGTTCTTGCACAATCCATAATTGACATGTTTCGCTCAGCTATACCATTATGTGGAGGTGTTCTTGGTGCAAATATCTATCTCTTGATTCATCTATCATTGCAGAATAGATTGAGCTCATTTGATATAAACTCTCCACCTCAGTCAGATCTCAGACATTTCAGGCTTCTACCTGTTTCTTTTTCAGCTTTTGCTAAATACCACTTAAACAACTAAAATGCATCAGATTTTTCTTTTAAAACCATTTCAGTCATCATCCTAGTGTAGTCATCAACTAATAGAATAAAGTACTTAGCACCACAATAACTTTGTACACCCATAGGTCCACAAAGGTCAGTATGAACCAAATCCAAAAAAAAAATAGAAGTAAATGTCTTGCTCTTGAAACTAGACTTTGTCAATTTTCCCAATTGACATTGTTTACACATCACATTATCAAGTTTCTTCAATCTCGACAAACCTCTAACTTTCTTCTTTTTACTAATATTTATTGGATTGTCAAAGTTTACACGACACAGCCTCTTATGCCATAACCATACATCAAATTGTGCAAACAAACATGTCTCTTCAGATAGATCTAGATAGAACAAGTTACCTATAGTCTGTTCTCCACTTCCAATTAGTTCACCAATGGCATCAAATCTTTTAGCCTTTCTATGATGAAACTCCACTCAGTAACCAGTGTTGTTCAATTGTGCAACACTCAGAAAATTGTAGTTAAGACCTTCAACCCAATAGCCATTTTCACATGTGATCTTATTAGTTAGCTTAATTGATCATTTACCTCTCATGGGACATGGTGTATCATCCCCAAACTTAACACTTCTACCTTTGTAATGATCTAGGGTTTCAAATTTGCTTTTATCACCAGTCATGTGATGTGAGAAACCACTATCAATAATCCATTTATCACCTTTACTCACATAAGAAATAAGTGCAGTTTTCTCATCTTCATCAGAATCATCTTTCATAGCAACATAAATTAGTTCAATATCAAAAGTATCAGTGTCACTGTCAGTTTCCTCTTCAACAATATAATAGGATTTCTTACCTTTGTCCTTATAGTCTCTGTACCTTCGATGATCCCTGTTATCTCTCTTATCCTTGTACTTGCTTTCTCTTTCCTCATCCTTGTCATTTTTGTCAAGACATCTTGTTGCAATATGGTCAACTTTGTTACATGAAAAATAGATTATAGGAAGTTTACCTTTATATTTCTCTTTTCCTCTTTTTAATCTTCTAGCCATGAGTGCTTCAAGATCATCTAGTTCATCATTATAAGTGTCACTATCACTTTCACTTTTCACACATTTTTGTTTTTCCCTCTTAGACTTATGCAAAACTATTTGTGACTTGAATGCAGATTCAACATTAGGAACAGTGTAGTTATCATAGTTAGATAGGTCAAAAGCAGTAAGCTTACCAACAAGACTTTCCAAAGTTAGAACATTACCAGGGTTACATCTTGATTCTTGAATTGCAAAAATTCAGATAGCATAGATAGGAAACAAAGTTCTCAATACCTTACCAATAACAATCTCATCATAAATGATTCCATTAGCTCCTCTAATAGCATTCATTGTCTCCTTAATTATACCACAGTACTGAGCAATATTTTCACCTTCTTACATTTCAATTTCGTCAAACTTACCTCTCAAACTTTTAGCTTTTTCTCTTAGTACATTTGTATCACCACCATAAATGGTTGCAAGAGTATCCCACATTTGATTTGCAGTAGTGCAATCTTTGATATCTTCAAATTCAGGATAGCTTAAGGTAGATGCAATCTCCAACATTTCTTGATTGTGTTCATGTTTTTCTTTTGTCTCCTCGGCAGTCAAAGGTGCAACAGGTATAACATAGTCATGTTCAACATAGTAATTCATTGAATCACCAATACCAGCTAGATGCAATTTCATTAGACTTTGTCATGTAGGGAAGTTCTCTTTGTTCAACTTCGGTACCTCCTTTTTATACATCTTGATCATTAGATTCAAGTACCTTTAAACTTTTCTCTGTAAGCACGAACAACTCTGATACCAATTGTTAATATTATTTAGAACAATAGAGAGGGGGGGTGAATCAGTTGTTCTCAGGTCCATATGTACCAATTAAAATTTTAAACACTTCAACAATCTCAAATCTAATCACCAACACAACTCAGTCTCTAAAGTATATATATCAGAAACATATAACATGCAATCCACTATCCAAAATTAATTAACTTGCAGAATATAGCAACATTCACATTAAAACATTCACACAAGTATAACACCAGGATTTATAGTGGAAACCCAAGTTGGGAAAAACCACTTTGTAACATGTTACTGATATTTTCACTCTTCTTAAGTGAGCTCTATGAAAATCCAACCTTGTTGAAGGTTTAAGGTGTGACCCTGTTAAAGGATTTAAACACTCTGTCAAAAGTGACTTTGCAAATAACAGATCCACTTCACACATATATGTTGATTTACTGACTGAGCTCCATTTCCATCTCCATCACTGATCTTCTCAGAATTCACTTCAAGCAATCACAACTCTAATCAACTCCTTCACAATTTCACCTTCAGCCTTCTTAGACTTCTCAGTCAATAACATCAACAACTTTATCCCATGTTGTAACCTCACAATTAGGCTTTCCTTTATACCTCTTCAATTAAGTAGATCCATCTTTTGCCGCTTAATCTCCTCCGTAGATCTTAGGTTTAAGTCAGTGTAGACTAGGCTATTTGTATCTATTTTGAAAGGCGTAGACATTCAAACATTAAGTTTTAATCTAGCATCATATCAATTCAAAACATTAACTTCTAAGCTAAGCCACCTCAAATAGAGCCTAAACAGGTGCACCCAAGCACTGTTTGATTTGCTCTTGTTTAGGGGATGTGGGTGTGCTCTCAAATCACTTGGAGCAATTCCCTAATGATGATTAGGAGATATATGGATTGATTAGGGACCATAAGAACCCCATAGTGGCACAAAACTGGGTATAGAACACATGTTTTGCCCCTAAGGCTTTAAGGATTCTAATGAGCTAAAAATGCAGATTATGCTATGAATGCTTATTCTAAGTTGATTTTAGTCTAAATGAGGTGTTATGCTATGAAAACCAATGCTAAAGAATGAATCAAACTAATTTAATCCATAGTTCTAATCTATTATGTGTGTTAAGAAATCTTGAAAATGAGTTAAACTATCAAAATATGCTAAAAGCTTAGGATCTAGAATTAAACTAGCATTATAACATTACTTAGAAATGAAAGGTGAATTGGTGATTTTCTCTTGGGAAGTGAGGGTATTTATAGGATTTGGGAAGGGCTTGGATTAGGAGGATGAGTTAGAGTTAGAGGTAGAGTCTGGAGTAGAGTAAGAGGTATGGTCTGGGGTATGGTAAGGTTTACCTTGGGTTAGGGTTGCTCACACATGTGTGAGAAACACGGGAAGTGTGCAAGGAGAACATGTGTGGAAGAAGAGACATGGGTCTTTTTATGAGGCTGTAAGAAGCCTTAAAGAGGGTGTAAGAGGCTTAAATGAGTGTGTAGGGCTCATTGAGGGAAGGGTTTGACTAAAAGTCAAGGAGACTTGGATTAGGCTAAGAAATGTAGGAAACATCTCCTAAGTAGGTTTAGGAAAGGTTTAGGGAAGATTGGAAGGGTTTAGGAATGTCTAGAAGATTCTAGGTTCTGGAGGGATTTTAATAAATAATTCATTTATTAAAAGGATTTTGGTCAATTTATCAAATAATTAATAAATTTTGGGGGGAATGATGTTTAAATTATATTTAAACATTTTGGGAGGGGTTTCCTTAATTAAACATGTTTAATTAAGATAAAGGGATTTAATGGCATAATAATAAATTAATTAATTAATTAATGATGATGTCATCAGGTGTTTTCAGAAAATACAAATATTTTTATTTTCTAAAGGATTTTTAGGTGTCTACATTTTGCCCCTCTTTGATGCGATGCCACAAGTGGCGTGGCATCAAAGATAAGAAAATAAGATGCCCCAGGCTACAATTTAGAGGAATGAGGGGGTGTGCCCCCTCGTGAAAATAATGCAAAGAGGAAACATTATGGAATTTTCTCGAAAGGAAACAGAAAGGAAGGGGCAGGAATGAAGGAAGAAGGGAGGATAAATAACCAAACTTCCAAGAGCAAAGATGGAGGAATGCAATATGAGATGGAATGCAGGATGCAGAATGCAGTTACATGAAGATGCAAGATGCAAGATTATTCTATATGAGGTAGGATGAGGGGGATTTGGGGAGCTCCAAGTGTAAAATGTGGAGAGAACAACCTAGTTTGATATAGAAATGTGAGAGACCTTCCAAGGATATTGGGATCACAAGGCCTTGTCACCATCTTTGCATAGGATTGACGCGAAAAAGACACACAGGGTTGCCCCGACATCACGCATGAACCCAAGAGGAAGCATGGTGGAAATGATGCTGGAGAAACCACAAACAAAAAACATTTCCCAAGTGCACTATGTAACCCAGAAGATCACATGTGAACTATGCAAGAGTCATGTCCGACTAACTCATAGGCATAAGCGAAAGATCAAAAGGCCTTGCCCCAAATTGTCCACATTCGTAGCGCACCATGATATAAAGGATCGTGGAGACTTTGAGTAGAGAAACAATGAGAAGTTGGAAAAGATTAACAAGATCCAAAGGACAAAATCCAAGACCAAAATGATAACTCCAAAAGACATCCTTTGCCAAGGAGAGAGATGTGATTTGACTAATGGTGGGAAGATTGCTCTGAACGTGTGGAAGGGTAAATCAACACGGACCCGGTGTGATTGGTGGAAGATTAGGTCTGACGGGAGGAAGGATACATCCTCAAGGACTCACTGATTGATGAGAGAATGCGTGTTGTTGTTCGCTAGAAAATGATGAAGTTCAAGGATAATCACTATGATCAAGAATAGTCGACAATTGTGGTTGCTGAAGTACAAGGCTAGGTAGGACAAGATTTTAGATCAAATGCTGTTGCAGGACTGACAAGGATATGTACAACAAGACACAACAATTATGTACACAGACGGGGAGATTATTTACAATGGACATGTATAGAAGCTCAGGATTGGGGATAGTAAGATCACGCTATATAGGATATATACATGAAGGAGTGCACTATACAGGATATGGTACAAGATATGTATAGGTGGGATTGCGGATTTTCTTGAGGATTAAATAGAGGAATGCTGGGGGATGGTGTTGGGGATGAGGATGGTAGAAAAAGGATTGATTGTTTGGGATGGGGGGGATGGGAGTTTGATAGATAATGACTTAGTCCATTATGTATGGCGCCTATTTTCTAGGTTTTCACCAACATACTTGTGCAAGGCGCTTGAATTGCCAAGTTTTCACCATTGGACGATTATTTTTCTTTTCTTTTATTTTTTATTTTTTTGTATTTTTATGCTTTTTTTAATTTTTATGGATTTTCTAAATATGTAGGATTTGGTTCAGGCATAGAACCTCTTCAAATGTATGATGTTGATTGGGTCATTCAAAGACTCACCATCTGGTGTAGATAGCTGATAGGCTCCAGAGCCAAAGCATGTTGTGACAACATAGGGCCCCAGCCAAGTAGGCTCAAACTTGCCTTTCTTTTCTCTTTGTGCTTGGACCTTCTGATTTTATTTTAGGACCATGTCGCCGACCTGGAATTGTCTAAGATGGACCTTTTTGTTATAACTCCTTTTGAGTCGATTCTGGTATGCAACTAGGTGATCATATGCTTGCTGTCTTTTTTCATCTAGTAGATCCAGCTTTGTGAGACATGCCACGCGATAGTCTTCATGAGTGGTATAGTTCTTCATGGAAACCCGCAATGATGGGAGCTCAACCTCGATGGGTAGAACAACTTCGACACCATATACAAGGGAATATGAGGTGGTGCCTGTGGGAGCGCGATAAGAAGTGCGATAGGCCCAAAGGGTGGGATTTATTTGGAGGTGCCAGTCACGACCAGAATCATTGACAACCTTCTTAAGGATTTTGAGGATTGTTTTGTTGGTTCCCTTGGCTTGGCCATTTCCTTGAGGTAAATATGGACTAGAGAAACGATGATGGATGTGTAGTTTGGCACATAGATCATCCACATGCTGGTTTTCAAAAGTTGTGCCATGGTCTGTGAAGATGGTATATGGTATACCGAAGTAGCAGATGATATGGTAAAGGATGAACTTGGATATTTGGGTGCTAGTAGTTAGGGTGAGTGGAATTGCTTCAACCCATTTTGTGAAGTACTATGTGGTAGTTATGATGTACTTATGTCCTTTAGAAGAGAGGGGAGTGATTAAGTCGATGAGGTCAAAGCCCCAACATGAAAATGGCCAAGGTGGTGCAATGGGCTGCAAGTCTTATGCTGGTGCATTAATCAGATTTGCATGCTGCTGACATGGTAGACATTTCTTGACGAACTCACAAGCATCATGTTCCATGGTTGGCCAATAATACCCAACTTGAAGCAACTACTTTTCTAGAACCATGCCACTTGTGTGGACACCACAAATTCTAGTTTGGACCTCTTGTAAAGCTAGGATGACCTCATTTGAATCTAAATACTTAGAGAGGATATTGTGATATCCTCGACGATAAAGGGTGTTGGCTACAAGAGTGTAGCGGGAAGCTCTTCAAATTAGGTTTTGGCATTGGTTATTGGTGAGATGGGGAGATATGATACCATCTTTTAGATATGCATGGATGTCGTGGTACCATGGGGACTAAGGACCAACCAAGACACACGCCATTTCTGCATCAACATTCTCATAAGCCGGTGTGTGTAGCTGCTCGACTAAGAATTCATATTGTGATGAATCACATGGGATTTCCAATAAGGATCCAATGGTTTCCATTACGTCAGCCACTTTGTTTTGAAGCCTTGGTATCTACGTGAACTGTAGATTTAGGAAATGCTCTTTCAGTCTATCCACTAGTTCTTTGTAGGGTAGCAACTTGTAGTTTTGTGATATTCCATTGGACAGTTGTTTTGAGGCCTAAGATGAGTGCCTCATATTCTACAATGTTGTTAGTACACAAGAATCCTAATTTGAATGACTTTGGAATATAGTCACCTTGAGGTGTGATGAATAGGATTCTCGCCCCTGATCTATGCGATGTATAAGATCCATCAAAGTATAGCTTCCACATGGGTTGTTCTTCGATCATACATAGATGCTCATCAGGGAATTCCATGATTAGTGGATAGGCACCCAACAATGGTGCTTTTGCTAGCTGGTCGGCAATGACTTTCCCTTTGATCGCTTTTTGATCGATGTATTGGATGTCAAACTCGCTAAGTAGCATGACCCATTTTTCCATATGGCCTATGAGAGTTGTCCTTGATAATAGATACTTGAGTGGGTCTACCTTTGAAATGAGCCTAATTGTGTGGTTGAGCATGTAATGTCTAAGCTTTTGGGTGGCGAAGACCACTGTGCGACATACTTTCTCCATGGGTGAATAATTGAGCTCATAGCCAACAAGAGTTCAGTTGATATAGTAGATGGATCTCTCTTTGTTGTCATCATCATGTTGTGCTAAGAGTGCCCCTAGTGCCATAGTGGTCACCGAGATGTAGAGTATGAGAGAGCATCCTGAAACTAGTGGTACAAGGATGGGAGAGTTAGCTAGATATTCCTTGAGCTTGTCAAAGATTTTTTGACAGATGGGATCCCATTTAAAGCTTATGTCTTTGCACAAGAGGTGCATGAAAGGTTGGCACTTGTCCGCCGACTAGGAATTAAACTGTCGCACTGATTAGAGCTTTCCTTGTAGACTCCTGAGTTGCCTAAGTGTTCTTGGTGGAGGCATTTCTGTTATATCTTTGACCTTCTTGGGGTCGATCTCTATGCCATGTTGTGATACTATAAAGCCTAGAAGCCTTCTAGATGTTACACCAAAGACACATTTCTTTGGATTTAGCTTCAAGCCATAATGTTGTAGGTGATCGAACACACTCTCAATAATGTTTAGGTGTTCACCTCGTGTTTTTTATTTTGCAAGAATGTCATCCACATAGTCTTCCAGGATCTTGTGGATCATATCGTGGAAGATGGTTGTCATTGCTCTCTGATATGTAGCTCCTACATTCTTTAGCCCAAATGGCACCATGTTGTAATAGAAGGTACCCCATGGAGTTGTGAATGTTGTTTTGTGTTGATCTGCTTCTGCTATCCAGATCTGATTATATCCTAAGAAGCCATCCATGAGTGACAACATATCATGGCCCGCTGTAAGATCTATGATCATGTCTATGTTGGGTAGTGGGAAATCATCCTTTAGACATGCTTTATTTAGGTCCTTGAAATCTGTGCAGATTCTGATGTCACCCAAAGGCTTTTTGACAAGCACCATGTTGGAAATCCAATTTGAGTAATCAATGGCTCTGATGATCCATTACAAGATTATGCACAACGAGATTTGGATAGAGCCCAGGAATGTGCACATATGACCATGCAAATTTTGTAGTGGATTATTGGAGTAGTGCAGTGAGAGCCATTTATTCACCCTCTGTTAGAGATGTTGCAATGTAGGTGATTCTTGGACATTCTTTTGTGCCCAAGTTGACTAGTTTGGTTTCCTCTATGATGATAGGTGACTGCTTGGGTCTGTAATCCTAGATAGGAGGAAGAGGCAAGTCTCCATCTTCTAGGACCTCAAAGAGGTTTTCACCAGAAGATACACCCTTTATTTTATCTTTTTTGGAGTTAGAATGTGCCCCAAAAGGGTTTTCACAGAAGGACTCATTCTTTTCTTTTTCTATTTTAATTTTGTGACTAGAGCTTGCCTCCTCCCCGAAATATCCTTTAGGGTCGAGCGTATAGATGTGAGTTAACTCTGAATCTTGATCTGATTGTGGGCCTGATGTCCCCATGAACTCTAGGAGTGCTTTCGTGCTTTGGACATGCTTTATGCCTTGATATTTTCATTGCTCAATGGTGTACTTGTGTGATTGTGGATACTTATCTTTGAAGTAACCAAGAAGTTGAGTTTCAGGTGGTGGGGATCTTTGTACAACCACCTATTTATGTCAAGATCCATCTCTTGACTGTTTATGTTACCATGGGAGACAAAAGTCATAGGTCCCATTTGCTTGATTTCATGATTTGCTTCAATGGGTTCGCTTTGGTGATTTGGGCACCCTTGCATATGTGGATCAAGTGGGAGGGCCCCTACTTCAAATGCATCATGTAGATTGTATTCACCATAGCCCTTGTTGTTGATCTTGATGGAAGAGAGAGTGGAGGTGAGGATAGTCTCTGGATCACAATGGGATTGTGACGAACTAGTGATAGAAGTGCCAATGTCAGTTCCCAAACAATGAGTGGAATGAGGGAATGATTCTTCCATCGCATGGTAGTATGCGAAGGGTTGGTGGTCTGCATGGATGGTAACCTCAATGCCTTGATGCAAAAATTTGATGCACTGATGGTAAGTAGATGGTACAACCTTGATGGAATGGATCCATGGTTGGCTGAGGAGAATGTTAAATGGTAAGTCAAGATCAACAACATGGAAAATGGTATCTTGCGTTGCTGGGCCTAGTTGGATAGGAAAAATAATGGTACCTTTAGAGGTATGCTCCAAGTTATCGTATACCTTGATGGTGATTACTTCATGTAAAATATCAGCTTCTGTGAACCCAATCCACTGAATGAATTTGAGAGTACACAAGTTTAGGGCTGAGCCATTATCTATCATGACCCTTTTAATGGAAAAATATTTGACCATGACGGCAATGCGGAGAGGAAGATTGTGGTCAGGCTCAATAGCTGGTATGTCGGATGGTTTGAATGATAAAGCATAGGATATAGATAGATGTCCCACAAGGTTTTCAAACTGGATGGTGTTAATGTCTATGGGGAAATGTCCTTCGTGAAGGGCTTGGTCAAGGATTTCTTGATGGAGGGGTGAAGTGCGAAGAAGGTCAAGGATGGAGATTTGGGTTGGAATATTCCCAAGATTTTCTATAAGGTTGTATTGTGCATTGTGTGCTAGTCTTGGACGTGCACCAATGATAGTTATCTAGCTTCTATGGATGGTAACGATACGCTGACTATCTACTCCTTTGACATGGATGACATTAACTGTGGGTTCAACTTGGGTTATACATCCAAAAAACTTGTCGTAATTGATATAAGTAGTAGTGTAGTCTTTGCGATCAACATGATCTCCATGTTTGCCTTTGCCTTGGTTTTGATTAGGAGGATTAGCATTAGCTTGATTTTTTTCAGCATTGTGTTGTGGGAACACGTTTTGATAGATCTGCAAATTGGTATTAGGTGAAGGTTGTGCAAGTGTGTCCACTTGGATCTCCTTTCGATCAATGAGATCTTGGATGTAGTGTTTTAGCTTCATGCACCGTAGGGTAGTGTGTCCTTTGACACAATGATAATAACAGTACTCGTAATCTTTGTACCAGTTGGGTTTAGGAGTGGCATCATCAAATTATTGGATTGGTGGGTACGTGATCAAGTTGGCCTTGGCCATTCGGTGAAAGATAACATCCAGAGGTTCACCAAGTTGTGTGAAGATTCTTTTTTGGTAAGTTTGGGCTCTAGGTCTGTTCTGGTTGGGAGTAGTAGTGATGGCATTAGCCTGATTGGTCAGATTGCCTTGATGGGCTTGTTGTTGATAGTGTTGTTGATTGTTTTGAGGTTGATATTGTTGCATAGGTTTCTGATGAGTTTGAGGTTGTTGTTGATATGCAGGAATAGGTGTAGGACCGGCCACAATGATTTGGACATGCTTGGTGTTAGTAGCTCCATCAGTAACAACAGTTTTGTTCTGATTCCAGTAACATGGTTTATCATTGCTAGATTTACTTTGAGAATCATTTTCGTAATGGCGGATTGCACCTTCCTCTAAGAGACCTCTTTCAATATCTATCCCTGTGCTTTTGATATCATGATACGTTTGGATATAATTCATCCTCATGAAGTGGGATAGTTTGCGATGTAGTTTATTGATGAAGATCTTGGTTAGATTTTTCTCAGGTGGTTGGTATGATAACCTGGTCGTGAGGTTCTGCCATCGTTGCAAGTAGTCTACTAGGGTTTCTCCTTCTTTCTATTTAGAGTTGCAAAGGTCTAGCAAAGTCAACTCATTCTCGACACTGTGGGCATATTGAGCAATGAACTTCTCTGAGAGCTTGAAAAAAGTTGTGATGGTCCCATAGGGTATCTTGTAAAACCACTCATCAGTAGTTCCTCCCAAGCTTTTGGGGAATAGGCACAAAAGATAATTGTCATTGTAAGCCACTTCTTGGCATGCCATATAGAACTCTTTGATGTGATTTACTAGGTCTCCTTTCCCTCAATATTTTTTAAACTTGGGTGTCTCGAAGTGCTTAGGGAAGGGAACAACTATGATTGATTGATCAAACCCCTAGGCCTCTTCAAACTTGAAGGTTTTATTTTCTGTGTCGGCTTGAAGCTCCTTGAGAGCATTCTTCATTCCTTCCCACTCAGCATTAATTGGCGTTGGAGCGGGTAATCCCATTTGGAAAGGATCTAGTGGTGTTGGTGAATAAGGGTGATTTTGAGGTGGATATTGTGGAGTGGGATATGGAGATTTCCCAACAAGATAGGTGGATTGGAATGGATTTTGGGATCATGATTGCTAGGGAGGATATTGTTGATGTGGTGCGAAGGTGTATTGCGGTGGAGGATATGGAACTATTTGGTATTGGGGGATGATGGGATGTTGATGTTGTGATGCATAGGATGATGCTTGTTGCTACTGGGGAATGATGGGGGTTTGTTGTTGTGCGAGGAAGTATTGTTGTTACGGAGGAGGTTGGTAGAATGATGCAACTTGCTTATAAGATGGCCCTTGTTGTACTTGGATTTGCGCTTGGTTGATGTAGGATGGATGCATTCCTACATTGTTTAAGGGTGGAATTATGTAGGGAAGCCAAAAGCAAGAGGTGGTTGGGAAAGGTAGCTTGCGAGATGGGAAGAACTCTGCTGCTGAGGTGGTGGAACTTGCTAAGAAGCATTGGGTGGTGTGAACAGATGGTTCAGAAATAGGGAAAAGGATGAAGCTGGCAGAGGTTGAGATGGTTGTTGTTGTGTTGTTTGGGAGAAGGTGGCTTTTTGGTTTGATGGCATGGATGCGATGAAGTGGGTTGGTATTCCTAAGGCTCACATTTATTCTTTAGTGAGGCCCCATTGAGAACCAGTGTGCGTTGGGAATTGTGATGCAGAGGATGTTGGAAAGGTAGATGTGATGGGAGTTTGGGATATGAATGGTAGATTTGAAAAACCCATGGAAGGCATACCTGTGGTGAATGAATTTTGTTGGGCTTGTACCTGGGTAGATGTTTGTTGGGGCGTGAATGAAGATGCTTGTGTTCCCACAAGGAAGGTGGTGCTGATGTAGAGGCTTGCTGGGAGAAAGGGGAAAATGATTGTGTTGCCCCCAGAAAAGATGATGTTGATGCAGAGGCTTGTTGGGAGAAAGCAGGAAATGATTTCTTTGACCCTGGAAATGATGGTATGGATGTAGAAGCTTGTGGAGTGAATGGGAAGGATGATTGTGTCACCCCTAGAAAGAATGGTGTTGCTTGGCCCATGGAAGGTGGCGGAATTGCTTGTGCAAAATCTTATGTGGGAGGTGGTGTTTGGTTTTGCAAAAAGATTTGGGTAGGGATGAGGGATTGAGCTGCTATGGAAGATGATGGTGTGCCTATGAGAGGAAATGGAGTAGATTGTGTTTCTTGTGTTGTAGGGCTTGTGAAACTGCTTTGCAAAAGAGGAGGGATGGGCGAAGCCACTTGTGATATGTGGAAAAGTGGATCAGGGATCTATTGGATGATGGGGGTGTATACTTCTACTGGGATTTAGATGTTATTGATGAGAATATGAGGTTGGAGATATGGTGGAATGGGAGTACCCTCTTGTGTGAAGTGAGCCAACATGTTTCACTGATTCTGAACAGGGAGTGCACTAACCACTTGTGCATTCCCCGGATGATTCATGAATGTTTCTATTGCAAAGGAAGCCAAGGGGATATTGGGATCATCCCACGCATTACCAGTTTGTTGGATCTAGGGATCATAAGATACCATCACGCTGGTAGAAATGTTGGGATTGGATGAGCTAGGGACTTGATAAGGATCCATGTTCCTTCATTTTCTAGATCTTGGTTTGACATGCATGGAGTGGAGATCTAAAGATGCAGATGCTATATGGATGCAAGATGTTCCTAAAAGACTCTAAAGAATGATGGATGCAAGCCTAAGAAACTTCTAAGGATGGTGGATTTTTGGAATGTAATGCAAGATTTGGTGGGATGCTTGGATTTGGATCAAGGATGGCGGAAGATTGGTGGGAAAATATTGGTGAAATGCTTGACGATGATGGGGGCTTGGTGGGATGCTTTGATTTGGATCAAGATTTGGTGAATGATTGGTGGGATGCTAGTGGAAGATTACTAAGTGTCAAAAAATGAGTTGTTGTTTTCCCAATAGAGGATCAGTGGTAGGATTTGGTTGACCTAGGATAGACTAATGATCTTTGGTCAACTGGACTCTTATCAATGCAAGCCAATCTCTTGCTCGAGATGATGAGGTTGTGCAAGGACAAGTTGGATTTCCTTAGACAATGCTTTGTCAAAGGGGGTGATTTCTGATTTAGGATAAGGATTGAAAACAACTCAAAAGGTTTTCAACACTAAATGCTTTGGATTTGGATCACTGGATTTGGTGCAAGGATGGTGAGGTTGACTTGGATGAATGGATGCTAGATTTGGATCAAGGATTTGGGATTCTAATTATGGATTGCTGATGGAATGATGGAGTGATGCTATTTCTAAGAGAATGACCTAGCTGCAATTGAAATGGATGACCTATGATGCTTCTAGGAAGATGATAATGAATGCAACCAAGAATGATCTTAAGATGCGACTAAGGATTGGTGGTGATGCAAGGATGAAACTAGGATGAGCAGGATGAAGGACTGTCAAGATAGGTTTTGGGATCCCGAAGGTAGAATGGATATGCAATGGACCTAGCTTAGTCTTCTCTTTCAAGATTGACATAGCGATGGTTAACTCAGATTCGATATGCAAACTATTTGACTCTTGCGTTATAGCCCATGTTATCAAGCTTTTCCTAGTTCTTTTCTTCGGCTTGGGTTGCTTGCATAAAAGATTGATGGCTTTTAAGATTTCTCTCTACAACTTTCTTCTCTCGACAGGCTTGGGATTTGGGAAGTTTAGCTTTTAGGCGTTTGGTCAAATTGGACATAACTTGGGGAGTTTTTGGTAATTGGATTGAGACAAAGCTTTGGGTATCTGATTTTTGAAGGATTCTTCTATAAGGTTTTCTGAATAACTTGAATCAAGTTGTGGATCAATTTGATGTTTCCAATGGCAAAGGACAGAATTCAACAAAGACTTTTCAAACAACAATCTCCACAAGGGACAAGGCAACCTTGTGGGATATAAGAAAGATGACAAACTCCTGAGTCTAAAAAAGCTTTAAAAGGTGTATATTCCAATGAATGTTTTCACTAAGCTTTTGACTGTGCAAATCACTTCAAGAAGATCTACCTAAGGGAGGTGAGTATCAAAATCCTTGCCCACAGCTTGATACCCCCTTAAAGGGGATACATATGGTGAATATCTTAAGGTGATCCGGTAAACCCCTTGGATCAGTCCTTTCACAAGGATTCTGATACCTTCGAATGTAGATAGGGTAGCTTCTATTTTATCAAGTTTGCAGTTGTTTCGTGGAGTCCTCCCAATCGGTTTGTACGCATGTGACTCACTTAAGAGCCCAGTTGACCATGCCGGAATCATAGGGATTATTCACCTACCCCAGGCTACCATCAACATGCATCACCCAAGCTTGAGGGGATGTAAGCGAGAGTTTTCTTAGTGCTTTATTTCTATACCAGTCGGGGAAGGTACCAATTTGAGGTCCTTCTTTGGAGAGGAAGTGCTTTTCTCCCTAGACAGGCCTCTCTAAAAGTAAAATAGGTTAACTTGTTTTAGTTCAAGTGTTTTACATTAATTAGATTAATAAGGATTTTGCAAAAATGGGAACTCCTAGATGCACATCATGAAGATTCTTTTCCCAAATTAATTTAAGTGTGTTGAAAGCACATGTGATTTAAGCTTTGATTTGTTCTTTCTCTTTTCAAAAACTAAAACTTCGAGCGATTGCAAGTTCTTTGTTTGGGCATTCAAGACTTGATTTGCGTATTGCTTTTAAGAACTTTGAAATGAGCTTTGTTTTGGATTTAAGTCATTCAAGATTGAGTTTTGTTTGAACTGAATTCGAAAGAGGAAGGACTAGAGATGCTTTTCATTCACTGTTTAGTTCATTCAAGAGTGTGTTTGATTTCCAAAAATGAAAATTACTTCTTTGGACTTTGGTTTATTTCTTTAGTTTCATTCAAGGATTGTTTGTCTTTTTGCTCAATTTTTTAGATCCAAAGGAAAAGTTCCTAGATTAGTTTGATGCATGAATTTTGAAAAGCATTCAAGATTTTGTAATATGAAGTTTGTTCTAACCAAGCATAAAGCACTTAGGAAAATTTAGAAACATTTAGGAATGATTAGGACTATTTAGGAATCAATTAGGAAAGATTTAGCAAAAATTGGGTTGATTTTCTTCCTAGTTTGCATGAGATTCTTTAACAAAACTTTGAGATATTGCAAATGAAGTTTATTTTAGCTTTTGTTGATGCATTGAGTTTGATCTAGGACCATTTGGATTCATTTAAGGATTTATTTGAAACCCATTAGATTTGAAGTGCAAATTTGAAGTTCTTTTTAAGCACTCAAAATGTGAAGTGTTCCTAACTTGCATATATGACTCTTAAAACCCTAGATTTGCAAGAAAAAGGTTCTTTTTAGCCAAATGAAAGTCCTTAGATGTGAGTTTGAGTGTTTTAGGACCAATTAGGAATGACTTGAGTTGGTTAGGATTGTTTAGGAAACATTTAGGAAAAACTTGCAGATTCTTTGATTTAATGCATTCAAGAGTGTGTTTAGTGTTCGTTTTAAGAAACCAAATGAAGTTTTTGAAGTTCCTAATTGATCAAACAAGTTGATGAGCCTTAAGGCATAATTTTTTTAGTGACTTTGATGCCTCCAGAGTGTACCTACAAAATATAGAGTTTAGAACTTGTAAGAAAAATCAAAGTTCAAAAACTTAAAAGACATTAGATTACCTCTTACTGGTATAAATGCACAGTTACATAGAATTAATGCGCAGGTTACAAAGACAAATGAACAGTTTACAATCTTGCACACATGCACAAAAATAGAGAATGTATGCACAATTATGAGTGATAAATGCACACTTTTTTCAATCTTGTACATATGCGCAAAAACAAAGTATGTATGCACAACTATGCCTATTCTGCTAAAAATGTTTTTAAAATGCAAGTTTCTTACTAAAAAAATTGTCCAGCTTTGTTTTACATATGGGCAACAAGAAGGTATGGATGTGCAACAAAATTGCATGGATGCACAATTATGGTGAACAAATGTGCATTTTTACAATTTTTACACAAATGCATGTTTGTGGACAACAATTGCACAAGTGCGATCGAGAGTGAAATGTTGCTGTAATCATCTAAAAATGGTCATCTAGGCTATAAGCCCCTTTTGCTAAAATCATCAATTGCTTATTCTTGATCAAATCCTAGTTCTATCATTTATTCAATTATTTTCTATGGGTTAACCATCTTATCCTAAAGTCTTTATTTAATTAAAAGAAATTTCCTCCCCTTTTATTAAATAAAAAGCCCTCACTTTTTCTCTTATCCTAAGTTGCACAAATAAAGCATTTTATAAAAAGGGGAAAAACATTTTTTGTCTCATATGGACACAAAAGTCAACTCTTATTTTCTGATTGAAGGATACTTGTGCACATGGATTGCTCCTCTTTGATGCTCCACTGTTGATTAAATCTTTTTCTTCTTAATCTCCATGGTCCATTCCTCCTCATTTCTTATAAAAAGAGAGCTCTCTTCTTCATTCTAGGGATCCATCTTTTGAATACTAACCTTATGTTGCAAGATTTCTTGGAGACTTTGGAGCTTTTTGGAGATATTCTTGCATCCATCTTTCATTTCTTGCATCATAGTGTCATATTTATGCTTTCTTAGATTAGATTCCTTTCTATGCTCTAGATTAGCTCACATAGATTAATTAGCTTGGATTGTAACACTTGCATACTTCCTTTCATAGCTTAGCTTGCATTTCCATTCTTAGCTTAGCTTGCATTTCCATTCTTAGCATAGCTTGCATTTCATTCTCATATTGATTCTTGAGGATATTGGCATTCTTGCCCTTGTCTTCATTTGAATCTCCCATTGCATGGTTTACTAGCAAGGTTATTGGCTTAATAGCTCTAGCTAAGAGAATTCTTAACACCCTTGCACTCCATGCCTAGGGAGCTCTAAATCGATTTCTCAAGGTTTCTAATCCATGGATTCTCTTGGAAGCAATGATTTAGAGAAGTGTGCATCTTAGTGTGTACAGTTACAACCCAGATTTTTGAAATAAAATTAAAAAAATGGCCAAGAAAAGTTGATTTTGGAGCAGATGATCAAGACAGGGGTCCCACCAGGTGTGCCATAATGTAGACTAAGCTATCTGTATCTGTTTGGAAAAAGTTTAGATATTCAAACATTAAGTTTTAATCTAGCATCATATCAATTCAAAACATTAACTTCTAAGCTAAGCCACCTCAAATAGAGCCTAAACAGGTGCACCCAAGCACTATTTGATTTTCTCTTGTTTAGGGGATGTGGGTGTGCTCTCAAATCACTTGGAGAAATTCCCTAGTGATGATTAGGAGGTACCTAGATTGATTAGGGACCATAAGAACCCCATAGTGGCCCAAAATCGGGTATAGAACACCCATTTTGCCCCTTAGGCCTTAAGGATCCTAATGAGCTAAAAATGCAGATTATGCTATGAATGCTTATTCTAAGTTGATTTTAGTCCAAATGAGGTGTTATGATATGAAAACCAATGCTAAACAATGAATCAAACTAATCTAATCCATAGTTCTAAGCTATTATGTGTGTTGAGAAATCTTGAAAATGAGTTAAACTATCAAAATATGCTAAAAGCTTAGGATCTAGAACTAAACTCACATTAAAACATTACTTAGAAATGAAAGGTGAATTTGTGATTTTCTCTTGAGAAGTGAGGGTATTTATAGGATTTGAGAAGGGCTTGGGTTAGGAGGATGAATTAGAGTTAGAGGTAGAGTCTGGGGTAGAGTAAGAGGTATGGTTTGGGGTATGGTAAGGTTTACCTTGGGTTAGGGTTGCTCACACATGTGTGAGCAACACTAGGGAAGTGTGCAAGGGGAACATGTGTGGAAGAAGAGACATGGGTCTTTTTATGAGGCTGTAAGAAGCCTTAAAGAGGGTGTAAGAGGCTTAAATGAGTGTTTAGGGCTCATTGAGGGAAGGGTTTGACCAAAAGTCAAGGAGACTTGGATTAGGCTAAGAAATGTAGGAAACATCTCCTAAGTAGGTTTAGGAAAGGTTTAGGGAAGATGTGAAGGGTTTAGGAATGTCTAGAAGATTCTAGGGTTCTGGAGGGATTTTAATAAATATTTCAATTTTTAAAAGGATTTTGGTCAATTTATCAAATAATTAATAAATTTTGGGGGGAATGATGTTTAAATTAGATTTAAACATTTTGGGAGGGGTTTCCTTAATTAAATATTTTCAATTAAGACAAAGTGATTTAATGGCATAATAATAAATTAATTAATTATTTAATTAATGATGATGTCATCAGAGGTTTTCAGAAAATAAAAAATAATTTTATTTTCTAAAAGATTTTTAGGTGTCTATAGTCAGATTCATTGAATCCTTCCAACATTTAGGTTATTCATCCTTATTTCTAGATACATCTTCAAACTTCTCATTGAATCCATAATAAAATGATTTACCATACATTAAATTTTCCATAGAATCAATTAATAAAGTCAACACGATTTACATATCCCAAGAAATAAACTATGTCGGCTGAAAATTTGAATTCATTCTCCAAATATAAATTACTGACACTTGGTCAATACTGTGTTCATCTCCTCGGTCATCACTGTGTAACTCGGTCATCTCTACAAACTGTCTTCCTTGGCTAACACTGTCTTCCTCAGCTAACACTGTCTTGCTCGGTAATTTCTTGTCGCTCGACATAAACTGATGTTTAGTCAACACTAAATTTACTCGGCATATACTGATGCTTGGTCGACACTAACATCACTCGGCTTAAACTAGATTTCTTCACTTTTGCTCGGTTAAGCCTACTTCTCTAATCTTTCTTCTTACTTAAATAAACAATACATTATCTTATCAATGTGCCAAATAATCAAGTACCCATTGAAGTATCAAATAACTCAACCTTTCCTTAGGTTATCTTTTTATCTCCCTTGCCCTAATCTTTTTCATCAATCAATAGATATGGTACTTTCTTAGATAGCAACTGTCTTACCAGTTAAGGTTTGACATCAATGACAATACAACAATTATTTCAATTGCAGTTTCCAACATAGACTAGGATGATAAATTTTTGTTGCTTTTTTTTTTGTCTTCTTAACCATTATATCAACCATTTTTTATTAGGATAAGATGGAATTAACCTTGCAATCCTAATCCATTCACATGTCTCCATATTCCTTCGAAAGTATTATGTTGGACATGTGATAAAAATATTAAATTTTTATAATTTATGGGTAATTATAATTGAATTTTTAAGAGGTGATAATGATAAATGGAATTGGAAAAAATAAACTCTTTCCCATGTCTATATTGAGACATGAAGGGCTATGCATTGATCACCCAAGTTTGAGAAGAGGAAAGGTATCCATTTGGGGATCTAGAAAGTCACTAAGAATCATGGAGCACTCATAATGTATAAAGTTGGTTTGGCACCCAAGGAGGAGTCACTTCAAGAATTTTACTATTTTAAATTATGTATATTAGTTATTTATTCTCGAAGGTGTGTGTTTTTCAAATTGGTTTAAGCCCCTTGTTTTGGGAAAACAACAACAATGCATAATTGTTTTATCTTAGTTTCTTTTGAGGTTTCCAAGGTTAGTTGGAGAAGTGAAGTGTATTATTATTGTAGTCTCTCTTTTCAACATTAATAATATACTTTAACCTCGTTCTTTGGTGGATTTTTTCCCCAAAGGGTTTCTATATGTAAATCTAGTGTCCATTTGGTATGTGATTTTGTATTTATGTTCAATGATGCAATCTTATGTTTATTTAGAATTATTTTAAGGGTTGGTAATCTTTTTAGATTTGTAATCACATTAAAAAATTAATATTGCAAGATTCCTATAGACATGCAAAAATGGACAAGTGCTTTTAAATTGCAAAAATCAATAAAATGACTCAAAATCATCAAAATGCATTAATTCAATAAAAAAGGGATCAAATCAATTAAAAAGGACATAATTAAATAAAGTTGGACAAAATCAATTAAAGCAAAGGAAAAATCAAATAAAGATGTTAAATAATTAAATCAAAGCTTAAAGGGGCCAAAAGCAATACATAATTGATTTTAATCAATTAAGTGTATAGTTGTTTAAATCAAAAATCAAAATGAACCTATTACCCTTACATGGCTAAATTTAATTAATTAATTGAATTTAATAATTCCTAATTTCTTTCAACAAAATTGAGCAACCAATAAGAATTGAGGACAAAAAGACATAAATCACTCAAAAAAGATTAATCTAAATCACTCATTTGAAAGTTTCAATCCCAACCACTCAATCTTGTCCTTTTGTCCAAAGCTTTGAGACAAACCTTTAAATTGTCCCCCCATTTATGAACAAAGCAAAGTATTTGACTCAACCTAAGGTAAATCATGATTACTTCACTCCACCCCCTACCCTTGGGAATTTACTATAAATATGAAGCATTTTGAGAGCAATTGATATCTTAGAAATTCATTTGCAAAGCATTATTACTATAGGCAATTGAGAGCATTCTAAGAGCATTTTAGAGTAATTTGCATTATATCTTGTCAATTTGAGCTAGAACTATCATTGTAGAATCATTGTAAAAGCATAGCAGCATACATTCTCATTTTAGAAGTGTCCCTAGTGGAGATTTGAGCTGAGAGCTTCACTTACCACCTCTTTCTAGAGAGACATGAGATGCTATAGATCTTAGTTTCAATTTTAATTAGATTTGCATTGTATTTACTTTCAATTGTTGCTATTAGATCTTAATTTCATGAAGGTGATTATCATCATCACACAAATGGCGCCCACTGTGGGGCCCTAGGCCTCATTTTATCATTTCCATCATAATTTGTATGCTTGTATTTTCTATTTTCCATGAATATTTTGTAGGAAACTGGTGAAGTCACGCTTATGGAAGATCTGTTCACGCCTCTGTAATTTTTAGTATTGCCTATGGCACTGCAAAGTGTTGCTTGCTATTAGTAAAGTTACGCCTGCTAACAATTTGTTCATGCATATTAGCTGGACAATGTCGCCTACTATCCGTTGTCTGTATTTACTGTTCAATTGATAAAATCATTTGTCTAACTCCTTGTTTATATGATTTAATAGTAAATGAGCAACCACAGGAAAGTACAGAAGTCAGAAAGCAGATTTAACCAAGAAGGAAAGGCTCTAGCAAAGAAGATTAAGAAGGAGAACTTTGAACACATTAAGGCTGTTCTTGAGACTACACAAGAGGAGAACAATCAGGTATTTCAGAATTACCTTGCAATTGTTCAAGCATATAAATTAAATTTTGTCTCTCTAAATTGGATTTTCAGTCCTTAGATCAAGTTTTCTTTGGAAATTTGCAAATAAACTCTATAAAATTCATACATAAGTGTTGCTCCTTCAATTTTTGATTTTGGTTTCCCCTCATGGTGTTTGTTAGTGTTGAATAACTTGTTGGTGGACAAGCACATTTGGAGGAGGCTATTGCCAAGGTGAGCTGAAAAACAATGACAAAACCTTTCAAAAATGCCCCTAGCTTAGGCTAGCTACAAAGGAAAGGTATTCTTCTATTCAAGCTTGCACTTGATTAAATTGCAACATTACTTTTGAGCATAGCTTAATTAAAACAAGGAATTTGACCAAACACTTCCATTTTTAAGAATCTCTTTGTTACGAGATTGAAAAAGAACCTTATTGCTTGAGTGTTTGAGGAACTAAAGGGAAAGTTAGGGATATGCTCTTCACCTTTTAGGTGAACCAAATTCCCAAAAACTTAACCTTAATTCCATTTTCTTGCTTTCAATGAACATGCTAGTTAAAGTAGAGATTTAGTGGGCTCGCCTCCTGAGTTGTGCCTTAACAAGGCCGGTGAGAGGGACATCCCAAAGTGGGATACACTTGCTTTTACTGTGATAATCTAACCCACTATAAAATGAAACGCATGCATCCTTAATGGGGTGTGTGACAAACAGATCTTAAATTTTTTGAATTTCCTCTAGTAGTCTTCACAAATTTCGCAAAATCATACCTTGGTGCATGTGGGAAACCCCTTAACATACTTGGGTGATGAAAATTTAAGATCTATTTGAATGGAATCCACAATAAATCCTGGATAAAGTAGTAGGCCTACCTTTTAGAACCATGTTAGGAGCCAAAATTTGACTTTAGGTAAGCTACTTGGAATTCTTTCTTGTGTTATACTTGTGGAAACGATCGAAAATATACACATTAGATTGTTTTAGGGACATTGATGTGTGTGTTGCGTTTATTTTTTATTTTCAAACAAGAAAAATTCAAAAGACCTGATCTTAAAACGTTTAAAAAAATTCAAAATCTTACAACCTGGTTAGAGAAGTGCCGCTTGTGCACAAATTAATCCCACCTATCAAAGGTTCAGTCATGCCTATGAATTTTATGAAAATGCTTATCAATAGGCCAGTCACACCTAGAACACATTGATTCACACCTGTCAAAACTAGAAAGTTTCCTATCAATAGGAAAGTGCCACCTACATCCTTGCGCAGTGCCACCTAAAAAGAAACCAGTACATGCATATGCAACATTTAGTCACACCTACAATCATTTCAGTGACGCCCAAAAATCTAAAAGGGAAAATAAAGAGTACTTGCAGGGGAGGTCATAAAATTTTGATCATACATTTGAGTACCCTTTTACATGTTCTTACTATTTCAACTTTCAGTTTAGTCAAAAATCCTGTCCTACACCATTTTTTCAAAATTTTGCAAAGGATTAGACCACGGGTAATATTGACTCTTATTTTCCAAGGTTCATACCTGCTTTTAATAGATCCTACTACATCAAGCAAACCTTACAAGCGGATGGAACTTACTTGAGTCAAGAACTCCCTTACCTAGGAGATGAGTCTACCACTCCAAGAATACCTGAAAAATCACCCAAACAAGAAGGGGAAGACAACATGATGTATTATGGTAGTTTGGGTAACAAAAGAAATAGTGGCATAGACCCTAATAACCAAGGTGATGCCAATAATGGGGGCATTGACATAAATAACCAAGGCAATACCAATAGTGGGGGGGCAGATCAAAATACTCAAGGAATTGATACCACCCACCAAAGAACTAACACCAAACCAACAGCCAAGGATGCCACTGATGATAAGGTTGACGAAGCCGTTCAATGCCCCTATTTCTTAAAACTCATGGAAAAGGAAATGGCAAGAGATAAAGAGAAGTATTTCATGGACCTAGCTTGAGCAGGTCTCAAACTTTCACGAGATTATGATATAAATCAACTAAAACCACTCGAAGTGGAAGAAAGTGCCATAGACATTATGAACAAACAATTTAAGATATTTCAGATGCAACTAGACACAATCAAGTAAAGCGGGGCTCCTAAACCCTTTTCCGTCAAAGCATTGTGTCCATTCCCATTTGATAGAAGTATAGTAATGGCACCATTCCCAATTAATGTAGTGTTCCCCAAATATGACAAGTATGAAGGAACGTCAGATCCACAAGATCACTTACGTGATTTTTGTGCATTGAGCTTAGATTTCATGCATGATACAACCTATTTAACGAGACTATTCCCAAGAAGCTTAGGAGGCATGGCTATGGAGTGGTTTTCTAAGTTACCCTTCAGCATAAAAACCTTCAAAGAATTAGCTTCAAAATTTGTGGCCCATTACTCATATAACATCAAGCATGAGGTCACGAAGATAACATTATGTAACACTAAAAAAAAATATGGAGAGGCATTCCTCACTTTCTTACAAAGGTGGAGGACAGTATTTGCGAGGTATCCTAGGAGTGTGCCCGAGAAAGAAAAAATGGATATATTCATTAATAGTTTGAGCACCGAGATGAACTACCGACTGAGAATGCAATGTCCCAAGACATTTCAAGACCTCATAGAAAATTGAGTAACAAAAGAAGAAGTGTTGGTTAGGAGCGGAGAACTAAAATTGTATAAAGAGAACAAGAACAACTCTAACAACAATAACTCCAACAATGGCACCAATCAAAATAAGAATTGGTTCAATAGAAATAGTTGGTATAAAAACAACAATAAGGGCATAGTCAATGATGGGGTTGTTGACTCTAGCAACTTGAAGATAACTCCCTTTGTGCTTACAAGAACACCTAACCAGGTGAATAATGCCAATCAAACCTCCAATTCACCTTCCAACAACAACAATGCTAATAATGGCAACCAAGGAAATAACTCAAGGAGTAATACATTTGATAAATATTTGGTGCCAACTCCTCAAAGGAACTTCACACCCTTGGGTGAACCCCTCAAAAAGGCACTAAAGACCCTCATGGCTAATAATATCATTACTCTACCCAACATTCAACCTTATGAGCCACACAACAAGCCTAGTTGGTGGAGTGCCAATAGCCATTGTGAGTACCATAAGATTTGAGGGCACACAACAAATGAATGCTTGCAACTAAAGAATATAGTGCAAGATTTAATCGATAATGGCATGATCACCATTGATGGACCCCAAAGCAATGAAGACCATACAACATTCAAACAACCCTTCTACAAATAGGACAAAGGGGAGTCATCTAATGGCAAGAAACAAAGCAGCAATAACATTAACTTTGTGCCACCTTATGATAACATTTTGAATGCTATAATAATGAAGGAACAACCCCAAAAAGAGACATCAAATGTTATTACAAGAGGGCAGACTTCGAAGATTACCTTACAAGGGGTTTCTCCCAAAGTTATTAGCACTCCACAGTCCAACATTGTGATCAAACAATCTTCTACAGCAGCAAAGCCTTATAGCTTGGTAGATCAGTTGAAAAGAACTCCAACACAAATCTCTATCTTGGAGCTATTGAAGCTATCCCCTAACCATAAAGAAATTTTAGAAAAGGCTCTAGTAGAGATGAATGTTCCTAGTAACCTAGAAGAGGGGAAGTTCCAAAACATGGTAGGTCATCTCATAGCACCTCATTACTTGTCATTCTCTGACCAAGATGACATGTCTATCACCCATCCTCAAAACCTACCATTGCATATTGAGGTTTTGATTGAATGCCATAGATTCAGAAGAGCTCTCATTGATGGAGGAGCTGGCCTTAACATTTGTACATAAAGCCTTGTTAAATCCTTAGGGTTGTCCAAGTCTTGCATTGACCCTATGAAAAAATTTACCATTAAGGCATATGATGAAGCTGAAAGGGCCTCTAAAGGCATGATCATATTTCCCATACAAGTGGGACCTGTCAAGAAGGACACCAATTGCCAAGTATTGGACATGAAGTTAACTTATAATATTTTGTTGGGGAGGCCATGGATCCACAATATGCAAGCAGTCCCATCTACATACCACCAATGCATCAAATTTTCATACATGGGTGAAGAAATCACGGTTGGAGGGGACTCAAACCTGTTCCAATATTGCAATGCACTCAAACCCCTTCATGAGCTATTTATTCCACATAACTGGGAAGGAATCATTCAAACAACCACCATTGAAGATACCAAAATGGATGATCCTATCATAACATTAAATGCTACTCAACACCCTCCTCAAGCTAGCTCAACGACATCAACTAAGGGAAAGGAAAAGATGAGCTACGAGGGTCCAATTACAAATGAGGGTTCAAATCAAGTGCCTAAATCAGAGATAGTGCCCTACAAACCCACTAGAGAAGAAAAAGATAAAGTTAAAAAGGAAAATTACAAGAAAATGGATGAGATGATGGATGCATTTGATAAACAATGCAAAATTAGTTCAAAAGGAGTAGGGGAATACTCTGTTTCCCTATTTGACATGCCCACATCTCCAAGAACACATGGTAAACCATCAAAAGAACACTTGCCTCATAAGTACAACTCTTACTTCGTAAGAGAAAGTGACAAAGAAACATTCGACAAGGAGGAGAATGAAGTCCTTCAATGGCCTTATCATGATGAAGAAGATACCTCAAACACTCCCATTGAAAGAATCCAACATATTAATATACAAACTGAGCAATATGGGAAAGGGTTTGAGATAATGCAAAAGATGGGATACAAGGGAAGAGGACCCTTAGGCTAAAGGAATAGAGGCTTACTAGAACCCATTGAACCTACTTGGAGGGAAAAACAAGAAAGGTTCGGAGTAGGATACCAATATAAAGGTGAAAGCTCCAACCCAATGCAAGATTTCTATCCTCAAGTAAATGCCTTAGAATCTGATGGAGATAGTGATGACTCCCGGGATTATGAATGGGACACCCTATCTAATGAATCATGTCAAGATAAAGAAGTAGTCACAATACACACGTATGCAAAGATCCCAAGGCAAGAAACTCAAATCAATGAAGAACCTAATATACAAGGTCTTAACATAGGACAAGCATATACAAGTCCGCCATGGATAGATACATTTTGGATGCCTTCAGAGGAGGGAGATTCAAATGTTAGTTTTAATTTTCTCGTGGCTTTTCCCATGCTATTTCCCATAGAAGTCGATGAGGACTCAAGTGAAGGGAATTTTGACCCTTCTTCCATGGACCATCTTGATGAAGCGCACGTCATAGATCTAAATGATACAATGTATGAACCCTCAAACAAAGTCATGTCCATAAACCAAATTGATGAAGGCTTGCCTAATGAAACCTTATCCTTAATAAATCCCCATCTTATTGATTGGGACCAAACCGAGCCAAGTGACTTGCTTTACTTCCCGAATGACCAAGCAATAAACCAATACCTTAATGCGGTTGAGCCCTCTTTCACCAATGGATTCAAACCGAACATGATAGAAGTAGTGGAGGTTCAATCTCTTAGTCAAAAACAAAAAATGAAAAAAATAAGAAAAGGAAAAGTTCTAATGCTGAAAACTATTATGTGGCAGCATTAGAACCCAAAAAAGTAAAAATAAAAGACGTTTCCTTTGGTGAAAACCCAATTGTGGCATCAAAGGAAGAGAGATTGGATACTCTAGTAGAGCATGAGGAAGAAAGGTCTCCTATACTCATTGAGCCAACATAAAAGGTTAACATTGGGATGGAAGTGGATCCAAAGTTTATACACTTGGTAGCATCTCTTACACCTCTAGAAAGAGAGGACTTCATCAAGTTCTTCCAAGAAAAACAAGTAAACTTTGCATGGTCATATGCCGACATGCTCAGCTTAGATCCTAACTTTATAATGCATCATCTGAATGTTAGACCAAGGGTTAAGCCTATTAAGCAAAAGTTGAGGAAAATGCACCCACACATAGCTCTTTTGGTCAAGGCAGAATTTGAAAAATTGTTGAAGGTGGGATTCATAAGGGTCATAGCTTATGCTGAGTGGATATCTATCATTGTACTAGTCACAAAACATGATAAATCCATTCGAGTATGCATGAATTTTTGAGATCTCAATCTTTCTTTTCCTAAGGATGATTTCCCACTTTTGAGCATTGACGCAATAGTTGACTTGATAGCGGGTCATTCCATGTACTCCCTAATGGATGGTTTCAGTGGATATAATCATATCAAAATTGCACTTGAAGACTAGGAGAAGACCGCCTTTACTTGCCCTTGGGGCACTTTTTGTTGGAATGTCATGCCCTTCAGCCTTAAAAATGCCAGAGCCACATATCAAAGGGCCATGACAACTATCTTCCACGACATGATGCATACATTTTTAGAGGATTATGTGGACGATATATTGGCAAAATCCCACAAAAGAGAAGAACACCTCCAAATTTTGAAAAAGATATTCATTCGGTTGGAGCAATTCAAATTCAAATTAAACCCAAAGAAATGTGCCTTTGGTGTCCAATCCACTAAGTTATTAGGCTATATAGTTTCAGCCAAAGGAATTGAAGTGGACCCAGAGAAAGTACAAGCCATAATGGACATGGAGATACCTAAGAACATCAGCCAAATGAGATCCTTACAAGCAAATACAATCCATAAGAAGGTTTATTTCTCAACTGGCCGAAAAATGTCATTCCTTCAACAGATTGCTACATAAGGATACCATATTCCTATGGGATGAAGAATGTGATCAAGCTTTCACATTATTGAAGACCTATTTGATAAATCTGCCAATTCTCATGCCACCAATCAAGGGTAAAGCATTTCTTTTTTATATATCTACCACCAAAAGATCCCTAGGAGTGCTTTTGGCACAAGAGGATGAACAAGGAAAGGAAAGAGCTATCTATTATTTGAGTAGGACATTGATCAAATACGAACTTAACTACACATTCATGGAAAGGGCTTGCCTAGTAGTTGTGTTTGCATCTCAAAAGTTGAGACACTATATGTTGATGCATAAGGTCAAGCTAATTGCCAAAATTGATCCTCTCAAGTATTTGTTAAGTAAAACTGCCTTAACGGGGAGGATAGCCAAGTGGGTTATGATATTGAGTGAATTTGACATTGAGTATGTCGATAGAAAGGCAATAAAAGGGCAAGTGATAGCAGATCACTTATCTGAAAACCCCATGACTTCTACACAAAATATCCAAGTGGAATTTCTAGATTCTGCCATTGTAAACATAGAAGAAAAAACATGGAAGTTATACTTTGATGGCTCCTATACTCAAGGAGATTCTGGGGCCAGCATACTATTGGTCACTCCTCAAGGTTATACCATTCCTAATTCCTACAAGCTCTTGTTTCCATGCACAAATAATATAGCAGAATATGAGGCACTAGTCATAGGCATCAAAATGGCCTTAGAGTGGAACATCACGAAGCTACAAATTTATGGAGATTCTCAACTCATCATCAATCAAGTCAATAATGAATATAACACTAAAGATGAAAACTTGATGCCATATAAGACCATGATTGATGGATGGAAGAATTAATTTTCCTTGATCACTTTTGAGCAGATTCCTAGAGAGAAAAACAAAGTAGCTGATGCCATGGCCACCTTGGTTTCCTTGTTACAAAAACTTAATCAAAATGAGAAGTACGAGTTCTTGGTGGAAGAGTTGGTGAAACCGGTATTCAACCTTCCCAAAACCTAAATTGTTGCCCTATTACATGGACATGACTCTCCTTGGTATGGACCTATAGACACATATCTCAAAGACTAAGTACTCCCTTTAGACCAAACCTGAGCCCAAAAATGAAACTTTATACGCCAGTCAGCCTGTTACATAATCCTCTCAGAAACATTGTATTGTAAGGGTCTCGACGAGATGTTACTTAGGTGTCTAGAGGAGGAAGAGTCTAGATTATCTTTGCATGAAATTCACGAAGGCATTTGCAGGTCACACACCAGTGGGTTAAATCTAGCTAATAAAATCCTTCGCTGGAAGACATTAGAAAAATATGCTTGCCACTTTGTAAGGATACGCAACAAGTGTCAATATCATGGTGACATGATACATGCACCGGCATAGGAATTACACCCATTTGTTACACCTTGGCCTTTCTATCAATGGGGGTTTGATTTAATTGGTGTCATATACCCACCTTTGGTCACAAATATATCATAACGACAATAGAATATTTCACTAAGTGGGTCGAAGCAGTTCCTTTGATCATGGCCATGGGTAAGAAAATTTCCATGTTCATCTTGAACCACATCATTTGCAGATATGGAATTCCTCATGCCATAATAACAGATAATGGAAAATAGTTTAAAAATAAGGATGTGGATGAACTTTGTGCTACATTTCATATCACTCACCACTCCTCATCAATCTATTACCCTCAGGGAAATGGGCAAGCCGAAGCCACGAATAAGAATATCTTGAAAATCTTGAAGAGGTCGGTCAATAAATCAGGATGGGATTGGCATGTACAAATCAATCCCACATTATGGACCTATAGAACGAGCATTCACACACCTACAGGAGCCACACCATTCTCATTAGTCTATGGGGCCAAAGCAGTTCTACCATTAGAGGTTGAAATCCCATCTCTACGAGTTTCATTACAAGGATTGATCACAGATGAGGACTATAGAGTCGCTAGACTTCAATAATTGGAGTTACATGAAGAACACCAAACACAAGCTTATGAGCACTTGAAAGTGTACCAAAATAGAATCTCGAGGAACTATAATAAACATATCAAATTGAGATTCTTTTAGGTAGGAGACTTAGTGTTGAGAGAGAACCCAAAGAATCAGGTTGAAAGAGAGAAGAAAGGAAAATGGGTTGCTAATTGGCTTGGCCCATTCATCATAGTATCTTCATTTGGCACGGGGACCTATAAGTTATCAGATTGTGAAGGAGAGGAACTTCAAGAACCCATCAACAACATTCATCTCAAAAGTTTCTACACATAAGGGAGATGAAAGGGTATAAAGAGTATCAAATGAGGAGCATCATATTTATTGCGCATAGCAAAAGAGATCTTGAAAAATACAAAAAAATTGAAAAAAGGAAAAATACAAAAAAATTGAAAAAAAGAAAAAGAGAAAAAAAGAAAAAAGTGTCTTGGTGAAAACCTAGCAATAGGCGCCTTGGTAGAGAAAAAAGAAAAAAGATCCAGAAGGTGAAAACTTGGTAAACAAGCACCTTTTGTTCCCTTAAGTTTGTCTTTCCTAGTCACATATGTCCATATTACATTTCCACCATCCCATTTGTACAATCGCCATTGCATCCATCATTTGTACAAGTGCTCCAACCAATCACATCAGAGAGAGATTTATCAGAGTTTCAGAAGAGTGGAAAGTTTATTGAACCTTTGATGGATATCATTGGTCAAAAGCCTAAGTATTTGATCCTACAACATGATCCTTGAGCCTACATTGACTTTATAAATCGGGATTAAAAATTGACAAAACATCTTAAAGATCAGAATGCTTGGAAATACTTTTTGAAAATCAGGAAACATTGCAAAACACTAGAATTTTTCTTTTTGATAAATCTTTAGGAAATTGACTTTTATCATATCTTTTGAGCTATTCAATGATGTTTCGACTAGATTACCCATTAGAAAGATGTGATATTTTATTGCCTTTGAGTGATTGTTTTGAGGAAGATTCATCAACTTATGAGAGTTTGTCTAACCACATGGTCATCAAAGAACCATCGAGGACTATCTCATAAGAGGATGGATTGACCTTTGCTTGTTTACGCAAATGGATCCCTTGGCTATTTAGATCTTCTATATCTTAATACCAAAAATCCACTTGCAACATTGAATCTGTTGACAGTGGTATTCAGACTCCCATAGTTTGGTCATCCAACTAGTGAGGGTTGTATTGGGTTAAAAAAAAGGAGGTTACCAAAAAGTGATAAAAAGCGGTATTCATATCATCATGATGTGGTCAGTGACAATTGTACTAGCTTTTCGGTCCCAACATGCTCAATGATGAAAAATTATCTCCATGGCATGTCTTTGCTAAAAGCTGGTGACACTTAGGTTGCATTGCATAATCATGTTAGATTAATTGCATTATCATGTTAGATTAATTGCATTGCATCACTTTATCATGTTAGATTGCATTATCATGTTAGATTAAATGCATTTGTCTGTGGTTAATTTTCCAAGGACAAAGGGGGTACATCAATAATCTTGGTTAGTCACAACACTAAAGAAATGAGGGATTCCATCAAACGTCTTACTCTTGATCAAACTACAAAGAAAATGAGATTATATTTTGCATTCATGCATAGCATTACTCATTAATCATTATCGATATACCAGAAAAAGATAAAAACATCCATACATCATTTGCATACATGTAGTTAAGGATAAAATTGCATTGCATCCACTGAAAAATTCAAAAACAAAAGGGACATTTCCACATGCATTTCCATAAAACATTTTGCATCCATACATTGAGAAAAGAGAAAACCATGTCATAAATCTATACATCATTGCATCCTTTATCTATATCATAAAATAAGATAACTGCATCCATAGCATAAATCAAAGTAAATGCATAACACATCATATAGATGCATAAAAGATAACTCTCATAAACAACTCATTAAAGAGAACCAAGGAGTATATCATCATATACAATCAAAAAAGTGTTCATCAATGATCCATCAACTCAGTATATCAAGATACAATGTCATACAAAATGATACATCAAATGGTCTAATCAATCAAAAACATGGCATGTGATACAAGTACATCAACCATGAGTGAATTTGTCATCAAAGAAATTAAGATCCTATAGGACCAGATCCATCTGGACCTCTATCATCCAGTGGGGGAGGAGCCTAGGAAGTGCTTGCTCTGCTCTGTCTCTGCACCATAGCTGACATAAACAGCTGCATCAAGTTGGCAACCTAATCTAACCACCCAAAAAAACTAGGCATATCTATCCTCAGAGACTGAACCTCTCGTACTATAGCACCTATAGTAGGAGCATCCTATGAACCCTATCCATTATCTTGTGGCTATTGATCCTATATAAGCACCTGCTATGTCAGAACCTGATCCCGCTGTGCTGCATCATCATCCTGCTGAGCCAAGGCTACTCTCTGCAATTGAACCAAAGGATCCAATCCACCAAGAATCTACCTAGCAGCATCAACATGAGCTTGTCTCTCCTATCTCTGATGTCTATGAGCTCTTTGTTGTCTGTCTGCTCTAGGCTCTATATCACGTGCATCATCGTGACCTCTAGCATGATCTCTATCCCTCACATGACCATCTCTCACCTGTCCTCTATCAGCAATAATAGGAGGATCTCTCTTCCCTCCTTGTCATTGTTGTCTACCACCACCACCTCCACCACCACCTCTATCTCCCTGACCCGGGATAGGCTCTACTGGATCAGTGAACCGAGTAAACCTGTTACAAGCCCACCAATCGACAAACTTGTGAGACATCCCTGCATCTGCTACTCTAGAAAGCATCTCCCATCTGCAATACACCATACTAGGAATCTGATCTAAGGCAAACTCATAATCAATAAGAGGACCCCACATAGATCTCTCATCCTGTACCTGAGCATATAAGGCTATACCCTGTGGCATATCCTATGTCTGACCATACTGTCTCAAAACTCTACCAAAGCAGAAGGGATCAATAGTGGTAGTAGTGTGACCAATCATCCAACGAGGAGAAAATATATATGGTAACTCATCATCATCCTCCCTCCACAGCTCACAACCCTTGTTTGGTATCCATAAAACTTGATCTAGATCATTAATCTGTTGTCGCTAGAAATCCAAATGACCCAAATGATGTTGTATAACCATCCTAGTGTATAGAAAAGCATAGGGAAAACCCCGAGGCTGAACCCTGTCAGAAATGGGCCTAGTAATGGGAAGATGCTCCCATATCCACAACTGAAGAACTACTGCACTAGTTGATAAAGATGCACTCATTCGATAAACCACCTCGTGTAGATCATGATATAGTTGTGCCAGGATGTAGGACCCCCAATCAAAGCATCAAGGATGAGCAAGAAAATCCTCCAAAATCCTACCCCATTCAATGGAAAAACCACAACCTCGCTGGTCGGGAAGAAGTAAACCGCCAATCAATGTGCCAAGTACTATTGGCAAGGTTGGAAAGGAAGAAAATTGAGGCCAAGTGATCGTATCACCATCATCAATAGAATTGTTCCCGAACACTCAATGGCAGACAGTAGAATCATAAATGGAATCATAATATACTACCTCCCTTTTGCATGGGATCCATAGTAATTGATACACGTCCTCAAGTGTGATTGTCATCTCTCCATATGGAAAATGAAAGGTGTTGTGGTCAGAGTGCCATCGCTCTACCACTGTAGTAAGTAAACCATGGTTCAGCTGGAACTATGGAAGATCAAGGAGAAAACTCAAACCACACAACTCAATCACGTGGAATTCAACATCTGTAAGCGTCTAGCCCAAGTCAATGACCCAAGAAGCCACTGTCTAGATGTATAAAGTAGGAAAGTTTTCCTGTTGGAAAAGAAAAGGAATCATATCAGTATACCATATCAAGGAATTATCTCAAGTCAATCAATTCTATCAAAATTATCAAGCAATCACACCAGGTACCAATTGCTCATTTCTCTATGTCCTGTGAATGAAGCAACAATATCAAATCATATCAATTTTCACACTAATTGATTTATCCTATCAATATCCTATCCTAATCGGATTGACACATCACATTCATTGGTAACACTATCCTGATATCCTAATCCATTTGTTTTGTTGAAAGCAACAAACCTAACCTAATCATTCAACTCAAGCATCAGAAGTCATCAAATTTTTCATCAAACACAATCAAGTACAAGTGTGGAAACAAGTACAAAAAAAAATTTCAACAGTCTGTAGGCGTGATTTTAATCAGCCTAGGCGACATTCCTCCTAAGCGATAGCACAAAGATGTGAAGCGACATTATTCGGGTGTTAGGTGATAGTTCTTATGCTACACGACACTGAAACATGATAGGCGACAGTAAAAGGTAGCCTAGGCAACAATAAAATCACTAGGGTTTCCTAAGCGATAGAAAATATGAAAAGGGGCATTTTGACCTAGCTATAGGCATGAGTATCATATTCCTAGGCGAGGATAAAAGTTTATTAAGCAGCATTAAACTATGTGGAAGCATGAGAGAAATGCGCAGATGCAACAGTTAAAGGGTCTAAGTGACAGTAAAATGATCCTAGGCGATAATTTGCAGATTAAACGCAATGATAAAATAAGAAATTGCAATAAATGTGTAATAAATGCAAATAAGAGGTTAGAAATCACTCATAGGAGGTCCATACTTAGGTGGCATCGCATATCTCTGACACCTCTTGAATCGATGCTCTCGAATAGGGACAACCATCTTGAAATTCACAACAAGATCAGAGCAAAATCACCAAAGAGAAAAGTAAAAATGAATAGTAAAACAAGGTTTCTTCAACCTATTTAAGCTATTTTGACCTAATTTTGGAGATGAAAATTGGCTTAGACCTATATATTGACATATCAAACTAACCGGGGCATCCTTTAAACGCATAGCATATCATCACATTTTCAGAAATGAAAACATATTCAATGAATCAAACATCATCAAAACTTTCAAATCAAGAAATTAATATGTTTTAATTTCTGAGGGGACATCAGGGTATCAAATTGAAATTGAAATCAAACATCATTGGAATCTGTGGAGCATCAAAAAAATTTGTATCAAAAGCAGCAATCATATCATATCAGAGGCAGCAATCAATCAATATTAGAGGTATATCAGTGAATCAACAATCAGGACCTAAAAGGCAATCAGGACTCAAAAGAATCTTTGAATCAATGTTCTTCATACATCAATTCAAAGAGGGGCATTTGTAGACGTGCAAAAATGGACAAGTGCTTTTAAATTGCAAAAGTCAATAAAATGGCTCAAAATCATCAAAATGCATTAATTGAATAAAAAAGGGATCAAATCAATTAAAAAGGACATAATTAAATAAAGTTGGACAAAATCAATTAAAGCAAAGGAAAAATCAAATAAAGATGTTAAATAATTAAATCAAAGCTTAAAGGGGCCAAAAGCAATACATAATTGATTTTAATCAATTAAGTGTATAGTTGTTTAAATCAAAAATCAAAATGAACCTATTACCCTTACATGGCTAAATTTAATTAATTAATTGAATTTAATAATTCCTAATTTCTTTCAACAAAATTGAGCAACCAATAAGAATTAAGGACAAAAAGACATAAATCACTCAAAAAGGATTAATCTCACTCACTCATTTGAAAGTTTCAATCTCAACCACTCAATCTTGTCCTTTTGTCCAAAGCTTTGAGACAAACCTTTAAATTGTCCCCCCATTTATGAACAAAGTAAAGTATTTGACTCAACCTAAGGTAAATCATGATTACTTCACTCCACCCCCTACCCTTGGGAATTTACTATAAATATGAAGCATTTTGAGAGCAATTGATATCTTAGAAATTCATTTGCAAAGCATTGTTACTATAGGCAATTGAGAGCATTCTAAGAGCATTTTAGAGTAATTTGCATTATATCTTGTCAATTTGAGCTAGAACTATCATTGTAGAATCATTGTAAAAGCATAGCAGCATACATTCTCATTTTAGAAGTGTCACTAGTGGAGATTTGAGCTGAGAGCTTCACTTACCACTTCTTTCTAGAGAGCCATGAGATGCTATAGATCTTAGTTTCAATTTTAATTAGATTTGCATTGTATTTACTTTCAATTGTTGCTATTAGATCTTAATTTCATGAAGGTGATTATCATCATCACACAATTCCTTCATATTGTTTCTCAACATTTGGTATTGGAGCTAATGATTTTTTTTATTGGAATATGGCTTTCTATTTAAGTGTTAAACTTATTTTTTTAAGAATTTTGGATCAATACTCTGATACCGTGTAAGAATTTGCCTAAGGAAAAGAATGAAATTCCAAGATCTAGAATTTCAATTGATAGGACAAGAGAGATAGGAAAAATGATATGATCAATTGATTAGATTCAATAATGTTCAAATAATAATGGGTACACAATTGATAATGCCCAATTGATAAATACAAAGTAGATATGCATGAATATATGTGCAATACATGATAACTAGAGATATGCAAATGATAACATATCACCTACACAAGGTGTAATCACATGTCCACCAAAGGTGGATCATCCTCCATTGTACAAAAAAGTATGGGAAACATGTGCAACAATAAGAGGATGATAATGTGATAAGAGCACCAAAGGTGGATCTCACACATAAAGTGGAAATTCTCCTACACCATGTGCTACAATGAGATACAAACTCCTAGGTGTCTTAATGACAAACTAATATGAAAATGCATTATCCAAAGTAAAATATAATTAGGAATATTTAATTACACCAACACCCCCCATTAAGTACAACTTAATGGGAATGCACTTAATCTCACAAGACTATATGATAATTCATGATGGGCCCCGGATATTAGGTCATGTTAGGTACCCATGTACAATATGCAAGTGCAAAAGATAATGCAACACAATCTCTCATAAAGCAGAGAAAGAGGGAAAACCTCATGGGAAAATCCATCCTCCAAAAAGAGATAAAAAAACAAACAAGATGCATGGATGGATGGAGTGATCAAGACCCCCCATTATGACATACATCATGTACATACAATAAAGTGTCCCCCACAGGAAGGAAAAAAGGAGATATGATATCTCCCCCCCCCCCATAATGAATAATCTCCTCTAAGGATGGTGAGTGCTTGAAGGAAAAACATAATCCAATGCCTATAAACAACATTTATCTCCTTAGGAAGAAGATATACCGAGTGTAGGTGCAAGAAGGCTTCTCATTGTAGATAGGAAGAAGGAAGGGGAATCCAAATGAAGTATGAAGTCTCTGATGTATGCTCATGTTTTTCCATGTCCTTAGTTGATGATGATGTAACAAACCAATAAGGATCAAGCCCAATAGAAGAAGGTGACAACCATGGAACCAATGGTAACTGCTTGTGAACAAACCCCAAATACAAAGATGCCTCCTCAAAATAAATAGGAAAATAAGAAAAGAAGCACCCCCCCTCGCCCTCAATGTAGATTGTATACCCATGATAGATGCTCTTGGATCAATGTAGAAATTGCACCAAGAAAAGTTAATGGTGTTCTTCCCTTTAGGAATAAATAATTCCATAGGTGTATAAAATAATCCTCCCCAATCTCTAGAAAGAATCCTCAAAATGTATGATGTCTTAGGAAACTAAATAGGATTCTCCAACACGTGAGTATGATCAATCTGAACCATGCAATGTGACATCTCAAGTGAATTTTGAGACTTGTGAAAGCCAATCTCTAAAGACTCAAATGTCTTCTCTGAAGTGAAAGAGACCTCCTCATAATGTTGTATCAAAGGATCCACAATCATCTCAAACTCGAAAGTAGGATCAAGTGGAGAATGAAGATGAGTGTCAGAGTGTTCCCTCGCAACAAGTGAATAAGGATCATCCTTAGCAAAGCGAAGATGAATGTCATCAATAATGTCTCCCAAATCTGAAATGTAGGAGTCCACAAACAAACCTGCAATGTATGTCAAGTAGTCATCCCATGGAACTAAGTCTAGAAGACAAGGAATATTTTGTTGCACTGAATCACAAGAAACCATGGTTGTAGGAATACAAGCATCATGATGAGCAATAGTAGATGTGATCTCAACTGAAGAAGTAGAATTTGCAGGCGGAGTCTTTGGATCATCAAGACTCAAATTCTTAAAGATTTTCAACCTTCGATAAGATATGCTCATCATAAGGATTGTTATCTGCATCATCAAGTGGAATGAGACAATCTATAACTAGATCTTTTGGGAATGGAGGAACATTTGGATCTCCAAAGTTTTCCCAAATCATGGTTCAAAATGTGTGTGGATAGTTAATATATTCATGAATAAACCTAACTTTGGAATAGAAAGGACCCATGGTGTAAGTAGTCAATCCCATGATATCCAAATTCCTTTTCTTCCAAGAAAACTTTTTATTCTTGGACTTTGGCTTAGGAATAAATCCATAAATATTAGGCAAGAATTTTATCCATCTACAATATGTGAAGATGCCCTTTGTTCATGGTGCATAATTATCCCCAGTAAAAAATATAATTACAGGATGAATGGTATATTCATTGATGTTACCCATGATGCACTTCTCTCATGAAACAATAAGATCAACAAATTATTCCACCCCCCCACAATGCAATAAGTCAAAGACCCCCCCGCCAAAAAAAAAAAGAAAAAAAAAGATGATTTTGGCACTTTATAGATAGTGTGTGTACAAGTGCCACTCGCCAAAATCGACTTCTGATTTTGATGATTGCAACAGAAAATATGAAGCTATAGCAGACTCAACAAAATAAGGCACAAGATCACTCAAGGATCTAAACAATTACAAGTGCCAAAATAACCTAAAATAGATCAAATGTTGAAAGTGATATTTTCATCCAAATAAGCCTATAATCTAGTAGAAAAATATAGAAATTTCTCAAAAAATCATGCACTTTCAAAAAAATCGCACCTGAAAATGTGTTTGTATGATCCCAAACGAAGCCTTTGAAGTTGCAAAAATTGGGATTTGTGATTTTCAGAAAACATTAGGAATAGATATCTGAAACCACCTGCACCATTGTGTAGATCATGAAATTTTACCCCAAAATTAAAAAAAAATTGCTTGAGAAAGGATTCTGGATGACTGAGATATCGTTGTTTGAAAATCAGCTTTGAAATTATTTTTTCTGAATCATTTTTGATGCACTTCCAAAATTCAAATGGCTTTGACTTTGGCCTCGGTTGCCCGATTTGGATGAAATAAAATTTGATTTAGGGGTTTTTGGACCTGCTTAATGTAATGTCGACCTCTAAATTGTACCAGAAAGCTCCAATTTTGACCTAGAACAAAATTCTCTCCAAATAGGCTATACAATGACACTCCTATGGCTCTGATACCATGTAAGAATTTTCTTAAGGAAAATAATGAAATGCTAAGATCTAGAAGCTTAATTGATAGCACAAGAGAGATAGGCAAAATGATATGATCAATTGATTAGATTCAATAATGATCAAATAATAATGGGTACACAATTGATAATGCCCAATTGATAAATACAAAGTAGATATGCCTGAATATACAGGCAATGCATGATAACTAGGAGATATGAAAATGATAACATATCACCTACATAAGGTGTAATCACATGTCCGTCAAAGGTAGATCATCCTCCATTGTACAACAAAGTATGTGCAACAATGATAGTATGATAATGTGATAAGAGCACTAAAGGTGGACCTCACATATAAAGTGAAAATTCTCTTACACCATGTGCTAAAATGAGATGCAAACTCCTAGGTGTCTCAATGACAAACTAATATGCAAATGCATTATCCTAAGTAAACTAAAGTAAAGTGTAATTAGGAATATTTAATTACACCAACAGTTTTTCTATAGTGGGAGCTTTTGTTGTGTGGTTTTATAGATTTGATAAAATAATTGAAAATCATAGCTTCTACTTCTCACATGGATATTGAGAAATTCAATGGTACTGGCTATGAGATGTGGAAAATAAGATGGAAGATCTTTTGGAAGAAATAAATCCGCAGTTGTTGGTTTCACGTGAAAAGAAACCAAAGGAATCTACTATGATGGATGATACTTGGAAGAAATTGGATAGGTGATATTCATCAATCTATAAGTTTTTCCAGTAGGTGATATCTCAACAAGAGGTTATATTCTTATAAAATTAAAGAGGGTGAACCTATTATTGATCATTTGAATTCTTTTAATTTGATTATAAGTCAACTTGCATTTGATTATGTTAAACTATAAGACAAATATTGTTAGGATTAAGGTGTCTTTGCAAGTCCTAACATAACATTTAGTTTTATTTATTTAAGATTTGGATAATATATGATCCTACAAGGAGAATTCAGTTTGCACGTGTTATTTTATTTATCTAGTGGGAATTGGCATGTTCACTTGTCATCCTAATGGGACAGTGAAATGGATTATTATTTCCTCACATGGAGGTATGCATCCCACTTAAAGGACCTTGGACTTTTGTGGCAGTGGGTGACAATTGTTGTGTAATGACAAATTTATGATACACCTACCTATGACAAATTATGATAGCTTTATGACACATTGACATATGACAATAGGTTCTACAACAGAATGGGAAATTGTGATAGGCACCTTTGCATGGAGAAGGTGGACACCAAAATGGGGTAATGGTGAGCTATGATAGAATTTTCTATTGTTAGGAACTTATGATTATTCTATTACAATTGTAAGTGTTGTTAGTAATGATTATGTTTAAGACAACTATAAGAGTTATAACAGAATCTGTCATTCTTGGTATCATTTTTTCATAGCCAGTGATTTAGGTGATCAGGTTTTTTGGAAGAAACTGTGTGCATTTTGTTCAATTAAAAAATGCACACAATTTCTTCCAAAATTTTTGACTTGCTATGACATTGGCATACCTCAAGATATTAAATTTTGGGTGTCAAACTTAGAATGTTCTATTGGGGGGTCAAAGATGTACAACTCATTTTCTTTTCTTTTAGGTATATAGAATATTGTTCGTGTTTTGCAAGACCCAATCTTCTATCTTTATCTAGAAGCTTCCTTCTTTTTTGTATTTCTCTATTTAAGGTGGTCTTGGAGAGAATTATGTATGTTGTGTGTTACACATGAACTGTTATGTTGTCACAAAATTTTTGATTGTGGGTTATTAGTTGTAGACTCAAGTTGAATAAGCTAAGTTCTTATATATTATATTGTAACCACTAGTTTATTGGAATACAAAATATTGTACTTTTGAAGTCTGGATTTTTTTTTCTCTTGAATGGGTTTTCCCCACAATATATCTTGTATTCATTTTTGTATGCCTTGATGCATTATCATTATCACAATTTAAATGTATTTCTATTTTTTTAGAAATAGTCAAGATTTGTAAGAAAATTTGTAGTATCTGCCCAACTGAATTAGTGTTAGGGAGTATTTTCCCCACATTAGCTTCCTTTTAGTTGATATTAGATCCTAGCCAATTTTAGTCTCGATGATGGGTAGATAATTTTTTAAATTGATTTCAATTTGAATGGGAAAATCTTATTACAAGAATAAGACCACAAGCATATCCAAAAAATTGATATGGAGAAGTTTAATGGCAGAAAATTTGAAATTTTAAAGTTCAAAATGGAGGATATGCTCGTGGATATGGATCTATAGGCTGCAATATCTGGGAGAAAATCTCAAACTATGATTTAAGTAGCTTGGGATATAATGGACTGAAAGGCTAAGGGTTTGATAATAAAAAAATTGGATAATTCAATTCTCATGAATGTCCATGATGAGAAGACTACGCAATATCTTTGGAACAAGCTTTGTGTAATGCCCTACCAAGGAACCCTCAAAACATAGGGTCAAATATGTACTAAATGAAAAAATTTAACATGGTATAAACATCATGAACATAAGTACATCCAATGACCATAATGTATAAACAAGAGATAAACATGCAAGGATGTAAACTACAATCATCTCATGATATTGCACAAGTGAAAGACTAAAAATTACTTCCAAGGGTTCCATGACCACCCAATAACACACTTAGAATGGAGTATACAGATTCACAAGACTGCCTTGTAGGGATTCATACAACATCAATGAATCACAAGAAGCTAAGAAATAATAATTCATGAACAAACATAGAGGAGACTAATCCATCCTCACAATCCATCTAACAGATATTCATTTTAAACCCAGGGTAAACGTTCCTAATATGATTATGCATACAAGTTAATTACCTTCTAACCATGAATTAATGTTAGAAATAGGAAATACTAAGAGGGGGGGGGGGGGTGAATCAGTATTTCAAAAACTTTTACTTTTGCCCACTTATGGATATAATAGATTACTTTAAAGCATAAGAGACTAAATAGCATACATAACAGTAAATGTAAAGAACTCATAACACATGATATGTTCTCGAGGAAACCCTGGCCAAGGGAAAACCCTGGTGGGGATAGTACCCACAAAGATCCACTAATCAAAAGTATCTTGTTAAGGATGTTGACCCTGTTAGGAGTCTATTACAAACATATAGTGTATCAGTCTTGGTTAAGGGACTATAGGCCTTGTTAGAAGCCTCAACCCTGTTAGGAGTTGTAGATACAAAACCTAATTACCAAATGAGCTCACTGCCCAAACAAGTAATACAAATGTTTATTGATTACAATATGGTACTGCTTACAACTTCGCATCAACAACTTTCACCGCTATCACCATATACAACTATCACAAGTTACATTTCAAGTCTATTCAGTACATTACAATATTACATCTTTATACAAGATACAAACATAATATCTTTCTCCAGTCAGCTTCCACATCTTTATCCAAGATTAAACATCTAGGATGTCAGCTCTTTATAATATTAAGTCATTATTTTGACAAGCAAAATAATCCCTTAATTCATTTACTAGTTCTACCTTCAAAACTGCTCTGTCGGCTATACTCTATCATCGATAAAATAATCATAACTTTGTTTGTACTGTTCGTACTCTTTTGCGCATTGAGATGGGGTATCCTTAGACACCATAGAGTCTATGTTCAACTACACAAACTTTGATCATGCTCCAGTGAATGTCGCCAAAACAAACTGTATCGGGTGCTCTGTCAAAAACACTATTTCATACTTAGACAATTTTAGTCTGCGATCTTCCATACTTACTTTCCAGCTTATGCGATCTTCATAGGGAACATATGTTTCCATAATGACAAAATCTATGTGCATACCTCAGCCAAATTGCCAACAATCTCCCCCTTTGTCATTGGTGGCAACATATGAGAAAATTGGCTAAGTGTACTAAGTCAAAATCTCAAAATTTGTATCAAAATTGTGGCCATAGAATATTATCCTTATATCTCCTCAAAATATACACATAATCTATAACACTTCATAATACTCCATAGAACTCCCCCTATGAGTATCCTTCCTTATCATATATAGGCAATTTTCTAAGTATCTCTCCCCCTTTGACAACAATGACAAAATAAAGGGTGGAAAGGGATATACAAAATTGTGTCAAAAATTTTACCTTACTGTCTTATTGCAAAGCCGGTAGGCTTGCAACACAATCTACAAAATTTGACTTCCAAGCCTCAAAATCTTTCTCCCAAGACTTCTTAATTGATTCTGCTACATTGAGTAAAGTACTCAATCCGTATGCTGCAATCTGAAAAGGTTGAAGAGATTCAAAGTTGAACTTCTGAAATGATGTCTTAGCAGTAAGACATTCTTCTAGCTTCTCTTCTATTATAGTCAACTTGATTGAGACATGCTCTCTCAAGATGTTTATCCTGATAATTTTCCTGTTCTTCTCATCATTCAAAGTCCTTATCTCATCACATAATTTTCTGATCTTTTTCTCAACTGCACTAATCTTTATGTTTGGGCTGGCCATTGAGTTTGTCTCTGCTGCAATTTCATCTTGCTTCTCTTTTATCTTCTTCTCTTCCTCAATTATTATATTTTCAGATTTTGTACACTGAATGTACAAACACTTTCCAATCTCAAGATGTTTCCTTAAGTTCTTAATGTATATGTCAAGGCTGCCAATGTCATTTTTTATATTCTGACTTATATTCTGCAACATCTCAGCTTCATAAGCTACCTGAGCCTTAACCTTAGCAATATTAGTCAAATCAGTGAACTCAACATCAAAATAATTTATTACCATCTTTTCTCTTTCAAGTGGATCTGAATCAAAGACTTTTGTAGATATAACACTTTGTAGCTTCTCAGTCAAATCTTTTAGGCTACCTTCCAAATTCTTGACCTTATTGTTTTTCCCAATAATTTTGTTCAAAGATGTGATCAAATCTAGTTGATCAACATCATCCACTTCTTTGCCTAAATCTTCAAGCATCAAACCAATCTCTCTTTTCTTTCCAGTCTTAGGGGTAAAACTGATGTCCTCTTGTGGTATCATAGGTACAATAGGTGTACTAGATGTAGTGACCGTTGTTGCCATTTGCTTCTCTATTCGTGTAGTCTCTATTTCAATACTCTTTTCCTACTCTCCCAAAGCCAAATTGTCAACAATATTATCCAAACTGTTGAGTACCACATCATCTGAATCTAAAGTAACTTTTGTTCCTTCAATGTCCATAGATTATGTGCCAATGTTTATAGAAGAAGAGGGAATATCTTCAACTTCAACTACCTCTGTTGCTACCTCTGCCTGTTCTAAACTCTGTTTCTCTCTTAGTTCTACAACTGATTGATCTTTGCTATCTTTTCTTGTTAACACTTGCACAACTGCCTGTTCAGTTTCAGTCTTCACTTGTTCATCCTGACCTCCCATTATTTGTATAGTTCTTCTTTTGGTTCCTAATAGGGTTTCAAGTGGCTTGAGGATCTATTTAAGGTGGTCATCATCTCTTATGTCACAGAACTATCTTATCACATTCTCTCTCATTTTAGTATCTTCTTCTTGTGCTCTCATCTTTCTACTCACAAGTCTGTTGTACAAATCTTCTAGTATCTTTCCATGAATAGTATCAAATTTCTTGTTTGCCAAAATCATATGTGTAACCATTGCATTCTCTAGATTTCATCTGTCAGAGGATCCATATAAATCATAGTATTTGTTCATCTTGGTAAAGTCTGCATGTTGCAATATGTCTTCATTAACTCTTTCTATCCTTGGTTTCCATGATTTCTTCTTTATTGTTACTTCATCATCTTTTATCTCTGCAACTCTTCTAGGTACTGGTGGAACAATTACTTTTTGTCTTTTACCCGGTCTTGAAGCACTTGCCTTCATTCTTTTGCTTGGTGCTGAAGAAGAGGGTTTCTTTGTCTGACTAATTTCTTGCTCCTTCTCAGGTTCTTCAACCTTTACCTTAACTTGAATGGGTTCTTGAGGGTCTGCACTTGATGCCAAAGGTGGGACTGATAGTATCTCATTTTTCCTTATTGCTTCTGCAGTCTTTCTTGCAATATCAAATTCATGTTCATTCATACCTGTTTCTTTTAGAATTTTCTTTATTGTAGTCTCCACTCTCTTCTTTGATTATTTCTCTTCCTTGAGTGTCTTTGCTGAATTAAAGTTTTCATCATATGTTCCAAATCTGTTGCTATGAGCATCCAATTTACTTTTCAACAATCTACTAACATATCCTTCTATTTCAACTTCGAAGATTTCATAGCCAAGAGGGTCTATGAATTCATGTCTAGGTTCTACTGCCTCAATGTAAGTGAAATCAATATCAACCATAAAACATATATCATCTTTGTATTTCTCAACCAAGGATGGAGGAATTCTTGATCTATTTACCACAATGTTCTGAAAAGTTTTCAACACTAACTTTACACTATCATTAACCTTCTCAATAAGATTTTTCATGTAAACTTTATTGATTCTTTCCATAGTATTCTCACCATCATTCCAATCAATAGTGTAAGGAAATCTTCTTAGCAGGTGGAGGAACATGTAAGTAACCAATGAGGAAAATCTAAAGTGAGTGTATTTAGCTTTCTTTATCTTTTCCAAATTCTCAAACAACTGTATTCTCAGAATTTCACACATATCCATAGGCTTCTTCTCCACACACATCAAATAAGCAATGTGTACCATACCTACTGACATATCATCTTCTCTAGAACTTCCAAAAAATTTTGTTGTCAAAATCTTACACAGGTATCTTACATCATCTTGCTTAATCTTACTAATGACTATACCTCTACCATTGTATATTGAACCGGTGTTATCCATCACAATCTTTCTCATGTTTTTCTCATTTAGTGGAATTGCACCAACTTTTGATAATCCAGTCACATCATGAATTATGTCTGCAGTTATGTCTATAACTCTGTCTTCTAACCAAAATTTACCATTATGTATCCTACTCAAAATGATCTTAATACACTCCTCCTCATCAAATTCATATTTCATAGAGTACTCAATGATTTCATTGTTTTCTAGATGTTCATAACCTTGTTTCACTGACATATCCTTGTTGTAAAATTTTTGATATTCACCATTAAAATTACTCTCCCTTAGGGTTTCATATTCACATCCAAGATAACATTTAACATTCTCTAAATGAAGAACTCCGTCTGGTATGGATGATAAAGCTAAACTAGCATCTCTTTCTGAGGGTTCAACTGGATCTTTCTTAGTTCTAGGTCTGTTCTTATCCTTAATGTTGTGAATCAATGACACATCCATGATTATATCTGATTACTTAAACTGATTCAAGATCTTAATCGGATAAATACCTTAAATTCACAAAATTAGGGCTTTCGCTTGATCGACGCTTCAAACTTCTGCAAATTGCTTCCAAACTTCTTTCTTCGCTCTCCAAATCACGTCTAATCATTTGATAATCACAATAACTTTGATTTCAATCTTTTAATACTTAGCATTTACTCGATCTGACATCACATTCAATTCTTTTACTGCTAAAATGCCAAAAAGTTGATTCTGTAAACCTGCAACCATAAATCTTCTTGCGTCCTCACAAAACACAACATTTCTTTTTGCGCACTTAACCATAGCCTTAGTATAACATAAAAAACCTTCATCTAACTGCGCAAAACTTAACTCATTCAAAATCTAATTCTACACTAATTCTAAGTTCCTAAACTACAGAAATTTACATAATTTAAGTGCTTAAAGAAGGGTTAGGTAAAGACTCATTCTTACCATCAGATACATTACCTTCTTGATTACCTTCAATGCTGAATATACCTCCTTGATCTGTCCCTTTAACAAATTTTACTTCATCTTCATTGCTACAGCAACCTTTCTCTTTGTTTCCTGCATTTTCATTTCTTCTTGCATAGTTTCTAGGGTTAGGGTTATGATGATAACCTCCATTGTTCATTCTGCAAAATCTTGTTGTGTGTCCAATCTTGTTACATATCTGACAAATGATTCCATTGGTTCCATATCTAGGTGTTTGTTGATTGATTTGTGTCCTGCAATTTCTAGCAATATGTCCAATTTTGTTGCATCTGTAACATACTATTCCATTTCCTCTTTTCATGTCTTCAATTGATCTGTGATATGCATTGTTAGTATTTCTAGGCATTCTACTATTGTAATTATTCTCAATAACTTTATATCTTCTACATTCAATAGATCTATGTCCAAAACCATGACAATTATCACAATATCCATTAAGAGGTTTGAATTGTTTACCTGTACAATCTCTCTTCATATGACCAATAGTATTACAAGAAAAACATCTACCTTTGAATTCTCTTTGCATACCTTTGGATGGTTCATCTTGCTTCGGTGGTTCTTCTTGCTTCAGTGCATCTTCTTACTTCGGTGATTCTTCTTACTTCGGTGATTCTTCTTGCTTAGGTGCATCTTCAGATTTGTTCTCATCTAACTTCTTTTCTTCACTACTTTCACATACATTCAGATCTGGTTTCTTGCTTTCACTAACTATCTTCAATGTGTTAAATCCAAGACCAGTTTTTTCATAGAATGGTTTTCCATAAGATACTTGCTCATTAATATTTTCACTATTTGAATATAGCCTCTCAAGTTGTTGTTTAGATTGAGTCAATTCACCTTTCACAATCTTGTTGTATTTTTCAAGTTCATCATACTGCAAGTTGACTTTATCAAATTCAGATGTTACCTTGCCAACTTTAGATTTCAAATCTTCATTCTCATTCTTTAAACTTTCATTCTTAGATCTCAGATTGTCATTTCCATCTTTCAAGCTAAGCTTCAGATTTTCTATCTTCAATTCATGTTTAAGGATCACATTTTCTTTTTCTAAATCATCACAATCTTCAACAAGAATTTTAGATTCCTTCTCAGATTTCAGATCTTCTATCTTACCTTTCAATTTGTCAATAAGATTCTTTGCATCAGCATACTTTCTTTTCAGAGTGTTTCTTTCATCAGTAAGCATATCAATTTGTTCAAGAGCTTCTTCAAGATTCTTTTGTAACTGATCCATATCCATAGAGATCTTACTCAATCTGCTAGGCTTTCCTTGAATGTTCCTTTTCTGAGTAACTGTGCTCTGATACCAATTGTTAGAAATAGGAAATACTAAGAGGGGGGCTGAATCAGTATTTTAAAAACTTTTACTTTTGCCCACTTATGGATATAATAGATTACTTTAAAGCATAAGAGACTAAATAGCATACATAACAGTAAATGTAAAGAACTCATAACACATGATATGTTCTCGAGGAAACCCTGGCCAAGGGAAATCCCCATTGGGGGTGGTACCCACAAAGATCCACTAATCAAAAGTATCATGTTAAGGATGTTGACCTTGTTAGGAGTCTATTACAAACATATAGTGTATTAGTCCTGGTTAAGGGACTATAGGCCTTGTTAGAAGCCTCAACCCTGTTAGGAGTTGTAGATACAAAACCTAATTACCAAATGATCTCACTACCCAAACAAGTAATACAAATGTTTACTAATTACAATATGGTACTGCTTACAACTTCGCATCAACAACTTTCACCGCTATCACCATATACAACTATCACAAGTTACATTTCAAGTCTATTCGGTACATTACAATATTACATCTTTATACAAGATACAAACATAATATCTTTCTCCAGTCAGCTTCCACATCTTTATCCAAGAGTAAACATCTAGGATTTCAGCTCTTTATAATATTAAGTCATTATTTTGACAAGCAAAATAATCCCTTAATTCATTTACTAGTTCTTCCTTCAAAACTGCTCTGTCGACTATACTCTGTCATTGGTAAAACAATCATAACTTTGTCTGTACTATCCATACTCTTTTGTGCACTGATATTGGGTATCCTTAGACACCATAGAGTCTATGTTCAACTACACAAACTCTGATCATGCTCCAGTGAACGTTGCCAAAACAAACTGTATCGGGTGCTCTGTCAAAAACACTATTTCATACTTAGACAATTTTAGTCTGTGATCTTCCATACTTACTTTCCAGCTTATGCGATCTTCATAGGGAACATATGTTGCCATAATGACAACATCCATGTACATACCTCAGCCAAATTGCCAACAATTAACTAGTAAGGAACTTGGTGGTCAATTTTCCAGTGAAGTGCATTTTTTTTTTTAAATGTCTAATTCTACTTTAGAAGTGAGGAAATAGGGTTTAATATGTTGATAGGGTTTCAAAAAATTATTTTCCTAAGTTCAAAACCCTACATTCGGTCTATTTCTTTGTTACATTTTGACTCACTTAAGCATAGGGTCTTTAGTCATGTCGTGGGGCCATTGTTATTATCCTAGTCCTTTATCTTTATGTGTCTTGTGGTATTTAAAAATGTCTATCTTTGTCATGCGTGACTTCATGTTTTGTATTGTCTTTGTTAACCTTAAGGTTTAGAAGTCACAACAAGGTCATGTTCGTAACATCTCAAGGTTTTTTTCCCCAGTCAATTAAACAGTCCCAATCTCCCGAAAAGGTCATGTGTAAATTTGCAAGTGTCAAAGTTTTATGTTCATTATCAAGAGCCCTGAAGTTACGCCTGAAGGATTGCGGAACTTCGCAAAAGGTAAAAGCTTTGACTGTTGGCATGTTATGAAGTTACACCTAGCTATTGTGTAACCTCTCAATAGTTAAATGGTTCTGATGGTGATGAGTTCCAAGGTCCCGACTGACGATGTGTGTAACTTCAGAAGGTTTTGAAAAGTGAGATTAAGTTGCATGCCACGTGGAAAGCACCGAAGAATGGTGAAGTGTATCAACGGTCGAATAAATGTTGTTAGAACATAGTTATGAAGCTACGATAGTAATGTTCAAGTGGTTTGCGGAGTATTGCGAGGGTTTCTTGGTCGTTAGTGCTAATGGTTACAAAGTTGTGATGAAGCATCTAGCAGTCATGCGTAACTTTGAAAAGGTTAGGAAGCTACAACAACAAGAGGTTCTGAGGTTATGAAGGGCTTTGTGTGAGACTTCATAGGGTAACATTTGAGTGTTTGTTACACAGTTCCACTCTATTGAAGATGTTAAGGCCAGGAAACCGTTTGCGTAACTTTAGAAGGGTTTTCAAGATGTTCCAATCTGCATGTGGCAAAGTTGATACATGGCCAAGTTGACTATTTGCGTAACTTCAGAATGGAGCCAACTTAAGTTTTTAAATAGCATGAGCTTTTACAGCTAGGAAGAAGGACAAGTTGTGGGGTCTAAATGGATAAAAGAATGACATGCTAGCATGATAGATTGATGATTTTCTCTTAGATCACCACCAAATTTTTTGAATAGAGGAACACTTGAAGGACTAGCAGGAATGGGTTGATTCTTTCAACCAAATCTTTGATGCAGTTAGAGCGGCAACTTGGCCATCAATGAGGGAAGTTGTGGTGTGGGAAACCATTGGAGAGATTCAAGTCTTGTAGCATGAAGGTAGTTGAGATAGTTTTGGTATTAAATGAAGAGACATTGGAGGGAGATCAGTTAATTCAAGAGGTGTATCTTACCTTTACGGTTCACCTGTTGTGGATACACCTACAGTGCAAACCAAATTTGATTCTAAAAAATCTGGGCTGCCAGCTATCATTTTTGTAATTACTTCCAAGCAGTTGAAACTTGTTTTGATGTTGACAACTCTTCTTTTCCCATGTCTAAAGCTTGTTGCAATCTGTCTTTATAAATGGATTTCCAAGACTAGGAAAAGGACCGAGAGACCGAAAGATATTCAGTTAGTTTTTCTTTTTTGAGAGTAGAAGTCTCTCTAGTCGGTCAAGACTATGTAAGATCATTTTTTTATATTAGGCTTGCACTTAAGCTTAATTAAATATATGGTGTTCTCGTCATTGTGTGTTGTTTTGAGTCTGGTCAGATACTATGATGTATAAATTTCAAGGAAGTTAATACAAGGATTCAACATAAATTTGTTGCTCTAAATCTTGTATCCTTTTGTGATATTTTGTAATTTTATGTGTCTTGTGAACAAAGAGCTCAAGATCACAGTTGCAATTTGTTTAAAATTGTATGTCATATTATGCTTTGATTTTGATTCAAGGAATTAAGTAATTTCTTAGTATAATTTGACAAAATTATAAAGTATTAGAAGAGGATTTGTGATAAGAATAGGGTTTAAAGCATCACTTGATTTTCATTTGCAAGGTGAATGGATAGATCATAAATCATAGTGTGGACTGGTTTTAAATATGCCTAATGAATAAGGCACTGATCAAATAAAATGTAGTCAAGATGTGATGCAGGGGCATCCAAGGTTAAGGTAGGGGCATTCTTGTCCTCGATGAAACTACATGGGGTGTTGGTATTTTGGTCGGTGTTACTCGGTTGCAGCCTTGACCGATGACCTCAGTCATTGAAGGAAGCTCAATCATTGAAGGAACTTGGCACTTTTTGGCGCTTGGTGAAAGTGTTACTCGGTCATACCTAAGGTGCTCGATCGACACTAGTGCTCAGTGATGCCTGCATGCTCGGTTAATTCACTGTCGCTCGATAATTCTAGTTTACCGACTAGAGTTCTGTGTGATTTGTTGAGCTGACTTGGTGAATTTATTGTTGGTAGCTATTGTTAAAGGCTGACATGCTGAATTAAATGTTTGTATACATTTGTAAGCCGACTTGTATGGCATTTAATTTTTTTTTTTGAGGAGTTAATGGTTTCATCCAACTGACTTGTGGTTAATGATTAGTATTTATAGGATGTTTGGGTAGATGTTTAGGGGTAGATCATTAAGGGATCAAAGAATTTCATGACTGAGAAGACTTAGTGAGTCAGATCTGAGGTTCTAAAGTTGAATTTGGCAAAGTTGTGGAAAAGTTCTTGCATGATCTTGTAGATCAAATTGTAATCTAATAGTTGTTTGTAGCAGAGCTAGGGGTTGCATACTTGGGAACAAGGAGATTACTTGGAGGCTTGCGAGCTCAAGTTTAGATTTGCCTTAGGGTTTCCATCAGCTTTTGATTATCTTCAAAGCTGAACTAGCTGAGTTTGTATTAGATCTGGTTGTGGATCTTGCAGAATTTTTTTTCTAATTGTAATTGGCCCTAACCCGAAAGGCCTTATAGCTGGGCATGTTAATGAAAATCAGAGTTAAAAAATTACTTTGTGTTGCATTGTTGAGTATTTCACTATGTTGTTCTATTGGCTACAAGGTTTGGACTGTCCTTCATTGGATACACCATCCTTGACTACATCATGCGGAATCAGAGAAAAGATTTTTTCCTGTTGGAGCTGATAGTTGATCTTGAAGGTTAACCTAGCAAGGTTGATCTTGTGAAGTTGATCCTGTTGAAGCAGGGATTGTGCATAATCTAGATTGTAGATCTGAAGCACTGAACTTGTGAAATTGTGCCCTAGTTGTTTGCAAGATTGCAGGTTGTGATTTGACTTGTTTACAACTTGGAAATTGTCACAAGGTGGTCGGTGAGGGTTTTTTGTAAAGGGTTTATTTTTCATATCTTTAAGGATACCTCCAAGAAGATTGGACCCTAGAGTTATTTTTGATCTTTCTGATACTATTGAATCCCAGATCAAAGAGAAAGTGAAGTCAGATTTCAGATCTGAGATGGAATTGATGAAGAATGACATGGTCACCGAGATCATGAGAGTTATTACTGGTATACCTCGGAATGTTGGTACTGAGGATGGCTATGAAGAAGCTATTGAATAATTTGAACCTTCTAGATCTAGTGGTGATGACCAGAGGGATAGATCTGGTGAAGATAGAACTACTCGGTTACCTAGATCTGATGCTTAGTTTAGTAATTACAGAATGGAAGTTTCTACTTTCTCTGGTACTTTGAAGCCTGACAATCTGATTGATTGGATTGGTGAACTTGAAGATTTCTTTGAGCTGGAATAAATTGAAGATCCTCTTTAGGTGAGATTAGCATAGACAAAATTGAAAGGACATGCTGCTCTTTGGTGGAAGGAACTACAAAGAGACCGAGAAGATGAAGGTGAAACAAAGATCAATCGGTGGAGGTTGATGGTGACTAAGTTGAAAGCTAAGTTCATACTGGTTGACTATGAGCTTGACTTGTTTAAGAAGTTGCAGAATCTAAAACAGAAGGATTTGTCTATTGAAGATTATACCGAAGAGTTCTACAAACTTACTATTCGATGTAGACACCGAGATCTTGGTAAGGAAAAGGTAGCTCGGTATGTGAATGGTCTAAGATTCAATATTCAGGATGAGCTTGGTATGCTAAAGATTCATTATGTTGAAGATGCTTATCAATATGCTCTGAAGGTAGAAGATAAGTTGAAGAGGAAACAACCTAGTAACTCCTGAGGGAAGGAAAATATTGATCACTCGGTGAAGGATAAACTGACTGATGCAGAAGATAAATAGAAACCTATGGAGCCAAAGAAGAAGATAGGTAGATTTATCTTTAAAGGTACTTGCTATAACTATGGGGAGGAAGGACACCATTCTTTTGAGTGCACACAGAAGAAGGTTGACCGACGAACTGCTATGATGAATGAGAACATTCAGAATGAACTAGAATCAGAGAACTTGTTGCTTCGGCAAACATTGCTCGGTACAAAGGATGAACCTTGTCAAAGGAGTAACTTGTTTAGAACCTGATGCAAATCTGAAGGTAAACTCTGTGATGTTATTGTTGATAGTGCTAGTACTGATAACCTTGTTGCTGAGGACCTAGTTCAGAAACTTGGGTTGAATAGAATGAAGCATCCTTGTCCTTATAGGATTGGTTGGTTACAAGATGTTCATGCTTTGGAAGTAAGAGAATAATGCTTCATTGATGTTCATATTGGCCAATATAAGGATCTTGTGCTTTGTGACATTATGAAGATGAACAGTTGTGATATATTGCTTGGTAGACCTTGGCAATATGATTGCAGAGCTATTTATGACTATGTCTGAAATGTGTTTACTATTGAAAAGGATGACAAGAAGTTTTCACTGATGTCTTTGATGGATAAAATGCTCGGTAGGAGAAGCCTGAGTATTGGTAGCCGAGTTGAGGTTGTGGATCTAGAGAAAATGAATGATCAGTTTGGAGAACCGGCCTATACATTGTCAAGAAAAGACTTGAAGAGGTAGAGGAAACTGAAGTGGAAGAATTTGCAAGAAGAAAAGGTGGAGGACTTGTATGTGAAGAACCAGTTCGGGATTTATGTGATGAATCCTGGAAGATGTTCTTCTCACATATGAACATCTTTTGGAACCTGAGGTGTCTGATGTAGGGGCATCCAAGGTTAAGGCAGGGGCAATCTTGTCCTCGGTGAAACTGCATGGGGTGTTGGTATTTTGGCCGGTGTTACTTAGTTGCAGCCTTGACTGACGACCTAGGTCATTGAAGGAAGATTGATCATTGAAGGAGCTTGGTAGTTTTTGGCACTTGGTGAAAGTGTTACTCGGTCATACTTGAGGTTCTCGGTTGACAATGGTGCTCGACGATGCCTGGCGTGCTCGGTTAATTCACTATCGCTCGGTAATTCTAGTTTACCGACTAGAGTTCTGCATTATTTTTTGAGCCGACTTGGTGAATTTATTGTTGTTAGCTATGTTATAGGTCGACATGCTGAATTAAATGTTTGTATACATTTGTAAGCCGACTTGTATGGCATTTAATTATTTGTTTTGGGAAGTTAATGGTTTCATCCAACTGACTTGTGGTTGATGATTAGTATTATAGGATGTTTGGGTAGATGTTTAGGGGTAGAACATTAAGGGATCAGAGAAGTTCATGACTGAGAAGACTTAGTGAGTCAGATCTGAGGTTCTGAAGCTGAAGTTGGTGAAGTTGTGGAAAATTTCTTGCATGAACTTGTAGATCAGATTGTAATCTGATAGTTATTTTTAGCAGAGCAAGGGGTTGCATACTTGGGAACAAGGAGATTACTTGGAGGCTTGCGAGCTCAAGTTTAGATCTACCTTAGGGTTTCCATCAACTTCTGATTGTCTTCAGAGCTAAACTAGCTAAGTTTGTATTAGATCTAGTTGTGGATCTTGCATAATTGTTTTTCTGATTGTAATTGGCCCTAACCCGGAAGTCCTTACAGGCGGGCATGTTAATGAAAATCAAAGCTAAGCAATTACTTTGTGTTGCATTGTTGAGTATTCCGCTATGTTGTTCTATTGGCTGCAAGGTTTGGACTATCCTTCATTGGATCCACCATCCTTGACTGCATCAAGATGATATTTATTTATCTTCACAATTCAAATCTAAATACTAAATCAAATCTTTTAAATTTTAGGTTACAGTTCTAAGTTGTCAAGCCCCTGCTTAGCTTATGAGTGATTTGATAGTGTGATTAGCTCTCATAGTGTCACTTAGACTTCATAAGTAAGAGAAGAATTATGGGCATTTATTTGCTTTGTTAAGGATTAGTGAAAAGTGAGGTTAAGAAGTGAATGAGTCTAATCCTAGGTTTACCCATCTAAATTTTGTAGATTTGAAAGTGTAGAAAGCTTAATTTCTTTGTTAGTTGGTCCTTGCTCCTGTTTGAGTGTATTAATCATGGGATTTGGCTAACCCCTAGGTACATTTTTTCATTTTCAAGGTAGTTCAAATTATGCCAAATCGAAAGCCAACAGAACCAACATAAAATGAACCCATAAACCTAAGCAAGTCTCTTGGTATTCAAGCCTAATTGAAAGACCAAATTGGGTGCAGATGCCAAAGGAAAGTAGAGAATCCAATCCATGTAGGTGTTGATATGGCATGTGTAGATGCCAATCTGATTGGTAAAAGTAAGAGATGAAAAAGTCCTTGACTAGTGAGTTGCATGCACCGGTTTGTAGAAAAAATGCTAATTAGCATAGGCATTGACATAGGAAGAGGTGTCGATCCTTAAATGTCAGCCAAAATTTAAAGGGAAACAATCAAATGCCTAAGCTAACACCAACGTATGGTTGGTAAACAACTAGCTCCACACTGGGGAGTACCATATAGCATAATTTGAGGTCATAAATGTGTAATACATCTATGAATATCAAATCAAATCTAATCTATTGATCATATCAACACATAGTACAAAGTCACTAAAACATGAGATAAAAAGTGAAAGAAGGAGCACATCATGCTCAACTCTATCTCTGGAAAAAGTCTACCACTTGTACATCAATCCCTAGCAGTGGTAAAGTGCAACACCACCCAACCACATGGTACCTTCAAGCCCACCCTATTGTGCTAATGGAGATAGTCACTCGGCCACAAACACATGGTATACACGCAAGAAAGGAGTAGCTAACACACATGCCAATCATATGCAAAACTTAGGGGATAGTATAATGATCCCAATGCAATCATAATGCAGATATGAAAATGCAAGTAGTTCAAGGTCACTACTCATCTAGACATGGTATGGTGTCAATATTTAAGGATGGAAGGTCATCATAGGTATAATGGTATCCCATGTGGTCTCAATCATTTCTTCTCTCATCAAAGAGCCCTACTATGTTGGCTTAATGTCCACAAATGACCACAACTATGCCAACTCAACATCTATAAATGGTCATGGCTATATCACATCAATATCTGTAGATGGCCATGAATGTATTAGCTCCATGTCACTTGGACAACCACAGTACCAAAGTCAATTTTTATCTTTTATTTATGTTTTTACCCCATTTATTTTATTATCACTTTCCTTTTTAAGAACTCCTTCATGTTTCCTTACCATCCATTCACAGGTTTAGATCTACATAAGGAGACACTCCACCCCACTAATATACAACTACCAATCAACCATGCAATACTCAATCAAAACATAAAGAAAGAAATTCCATTCCAAGTGTATAGTCTTAAAAAATTAAGCACCCCTCTTAGGTGCTCATTTTTAGCCCCATTTTAGCATTTATGGGTTCCGACATTGATTTCACGTTCTTCTAGCCCTTTTTCATTCCCCAAATCAATATTGTTTATTCAAAACTTGAGAATGAATCTAATTCCTATGAAAAATTTCTCATTTATCCATCCATTCACATAATTCATTTCCCTTGTGGGCCCATTTTAGCCTTTACAATTGATTTTCCCGCTTATCCTTTGATTTTTCATCTGAAACTTTAAATGCTTCTCAATCCCTACACAATTTACCTCGAGATTAACCCTTTTAGGTAAAGGTCACACTTGGTGCAGCCTATACCTTGAAAGGTTAATTTTTGAGTGTTTTGAGGCCCGATGCCAAGTATTTTCTTTTTCTCACCTCCTGAGGTTGACCTTTTTGTGAATTCGACCCTAACATCACTATAAAGGAGAACTCTTCCTCTCATTCTCACATCTCAAGTTTGAAAACCTTCTACAAGAAAGTTATTGTTCCTTCAAGGGGTTTAAGAAAGAAATCATTGAAGGCATTCATCCATCTTCCATCAAGCATTCAAGTATTTCCTTCTATAGATATAGCATCATTTCTCCATAGTAGGCAAAGGAGTTTTCTATTAAGGAAGAAGATATACAATCATTCAAGTATTCTTCCGCTATCCAACATTGTGGAAAACTACAACATTCATCATTCAAGGGTTTGGTTTCATGATTTCCCATTAGGTTTTTGTTGAGTCCAAGATATTGCATCAACACTTGTGATTATATCAAAAGCAACATTGCATCATTGAGGTATAAGGTAATTTATTTTTTAGATCTAGATTACATTTCCCCATGAACTTTCAATTACATTTCAAGGTTAATTCATGTAGAGGAGATTGACCAAGGAAAGCCCCTTCCCCCCCAACAATTTCCCCTTTTCTTGTGTGTAGGTGCAGATTTGTAAAGTTTTGGATTCAGAAGAGCAAATTTGAAGATGCAGTATTGAACACGGTCCTGAGACCTCTAGATTTTCCTTTCTAGATACAGGTCACCTCAAATTCGACCTATACCAGTACATGTTGATTAAAGTATGACCTATACCAATGCATGTTGCATCAAGTTTGACATGTTCCTGGAGCATAACAGAGAGTTGCCCATTTCGGATTTTCAGGTTACAAACTACCAAGTTTCGTAATCAAGTTGTTCCAAGACTCTGACAAATAGAAAATCATCCTTCAAGTGTCTTCTTCCTTTTCTCATTTTTAGGTGCACACATTCCTTACATCCACTTTGATATATTTGGATTAGATCTATAATTATATCTTACTAGTCAACATCTCTTTAGTCATTATCATAGATCTCTTGCAACCTTCTTTTTTCTATCCATGTAAGGAATACCCTAAATCCCTCCTTTAGCGAGATCTTGCATTTGTATCCCTTCATCCTTTTGGGTTATACATATTAGAATTGGCCTAAGGATTAAGCTATTAGAATTATAATGTATGTATAAAGTGGTTATCTACCAATTGATAACCATTTATATTATACATTTTGGTGGACCCGACTCATAACATTTCCTTTTCTAATTTTGGTATTAGATTTCATTTACATTTTTTCTACATTAGATTATTAGTCACTTAGATCTAATATACGTATGTATATATATGTATATATATATATATATATATATATATATATATATATATATATATATATATATATATATATATATATATATATATATATATATATATATATATATATATAATGAAATACAAAAATATTTCATTTTATGTGCACTAAATAGTTATCATTGCAATTCATTTCTTGCTTATGCATTGATCAAAAATACAAAAACAAAATTTCATTCCATCCATATTTTTCTTTTAGATTAGTCTTGCAATGCATCTATTTTCTCAAGGTGATAGTGGTTTAGCTTCCCTTTTATCACTTTATCCTTATCCTAAAGATCCCCCTCTCCATGAGGTCATATCAGTGTGAGAATATATTCTTAACCCTTCTTTCAATAATCTCTCTCTTTCGAGAGAAGTGTTGAAGATTTATGTTAACGCTTCTCTTGATATGTCCTTCCCCCTTGTGAATACTTTGCCAAACTTTTATATTCCTAACTTGCCTTCTAGGGTTGAAGCTTTGAAAGTTTGCAATGATCTCACTATTTAGGATTAACCACTAGATGATAATGTTGACTATTCTCTCCCTCATGAAACAACTTTGGTCCAAGAAGATGATATAGTGATTGACATTTCTTCCATTCCTTCTGAAGATGACACATTTATGCTTGGTGTTTCTCCTTCTCCTAAAACATACCCCCTTTATAAGGGTATTTTAGAGCAAGAGGAAGACATAATAAATACTTTTCTTAATATCACCTTGACTTCATTTAACACTCCTAGTAGAGATGAAGCCTTAAAGGAAGTCCATGATCCTTATTCTAAGGACATCTTGGAAGAAGAGGATCCTATCATTACCAGTTTCTTTAATGCTCTACCTTCTAGCAATGAAACCCTAAAGAATTAGGAACCTAATCAAGTTAATGTTGTCAATATTCATGCTCAACCTAAAATAGTCAACAAGCCTATGATAACTATCAAAGGCTATCCTCAATCAACTTCCTCTCAACCTCCTAATAGATCTATCATCACTGTTAAGGGTTATCCTCAATTTAATCCTCAAACTTCCACTAAACTAGTTATTACGGTTAAAGGATATAACTCTCAAAGATCTTTTCAAAATCCAAACAAGACTATTATAACTATCAAAGGGAAACCTATAAATCCTTTAGATTTTTTCAAGCCTAGTAAGATGGTTTTCTTTACCTTAATGATCTCTCTCTAGACCATCTTGGTCTTTGAAATGTCATAACTTCTCTTAAATGTCAACTCCAAGTCCTTGCATTCCTCCTCTATCTTGGGGGTGCACAACAAGGTCAATGTATTTCCTATCCCTGTAAAATTTCATCCCCTCAACAGGTAAACTTGTAACCTCGGAGATAAGGTTCTCATTAATGGTCACTCTTCTACCAAACAGAGTAATTTTTCCCTTCTTCTATTCCTTAGAAAACATATCAATGACTTTCGGGTCCCATCCATGGAGCTTCTCCATATAAGGAGTAAGCCTACCCCTCCTCAATCATCTCCAAATAGTCACCTTGTTTTTCAGCCTATCATAGTCAATAGGCTAAATCCGACTCCTATCACCACCAATTCCAGTCATTACAGAGCTTAAGGCAATACCAAAATCAGAGCAAAAAGAAATCCAAGTGAAACATCAAAGAGCTCAGGATCCGTGAGAGAAATAATAGCAAGATCGGGCCCAAAATCCACCCACATGTACAAGATTATTAGAAATGACACACCGCCATAAGGAAGATATGCCACACCGCATAATAATTTTAAAAACCATCATTGAGAAAAAAAGATTGAAAGTACCCCTTCCTTGAATTTTTTCATAGTGAAGCAAAATAATGACATCAACCTCCAACTTGTCCTCCCTTTGCCACATCATGTGTTCCTTGCCCAAAACCCCTTTGTTGGCAAAGAAGTCTATCACCATGTTGGCTTCATGATAAGCATGAGAAATAATACATATATCAAATGAAGCTATGAGTTCCTTAGATTTATTAATCCAACGCTCAATAGTCCAAGTGGGCTTATAGATGCATTTAAGACATTAAATTATATTATTTGAATCACCTTCAATTCAAGCGTAATTGTAGTTAATTTGACGGGTCAAATTTAGAACTTGGTAGGCACTTACGGCTTAATAAAGGTGGTTGGTCTAGCTACCCAAGGGGAGTTCCACCACCGAGATCGAATTACCATTCTCATCCCTAATCACTCCCCCACACCCAACTGGCCTGACATTTCCCTTGGCCACCCCATAGGGAGGCCCAAATGTTTATGACAAGTTTAATTTGACAATTCACAAGATTTTAGCCACTTAAGTAAATGCTATTTTAAGAATTAAAAAGAATTTTTGCATTGGAGTAAAGTATTTGGATCAATATCTTATGTTTGGTTTTACTATGACATGCCTAAATTTTGTTACTTCTTGAATAGATCACTATGACTTAAACTTCTCAAGAAATGGGTGGTTAGTGGGGCTTTTCTTTTAGACTTGGGAAGTCATTTTCTTGAGTTAGTGATGACCATCAAGGGAGGGCTAATATGGAAATATCAACAATGCACACTCTTTTGTGAGTGAAGGGCGTCGTATTACTCTTATATTTTTTGCAGGGTGGACTTGGCCTTTAGACTTAACATTTAATGAGGTATTAGTGAATTCCTTCACCTTGATCAAAAGATATTTTATGTCAAACTAGGGAAATGTCTAAAAGCTATATGAAAGAAGGATAATTTGGAATCTCTTTTAGGATTTTTCCTACTTTTAAGATAATACTTGCAAATATTGGGAATTCAAGCCTCTTAAACTTGGAAATTCCTATTTTTATGTATTGACACGGTAGAAACAACTCATGTGGTACTACAAAGTTGACTTAAAACATTCTACGAAGAAGTGGTCTCAGAAAATGCTCCAAAAATGAAAATATCAAAGTTGGTTGTCAAGAAAGTTGATGGGGAGGAAGGTTAAGATGTCTAGGGGCTAAGAAAAACCAGAAACTATGAGGAAGAAGACCCAAAGTATTAAAAAGTTGATGTAATGTAGAGTTGTTGAGTTGAAATAATAAATACCTTAGGATGTAATAGACATGGCTTAAAATGGTACATAAACAACTTAGAATTGTAGAAGCATCTTGTTGGTGTCCAAAATGACGCTTATGCCATAAGGCTGCCAATATACCCTCAGATGGATTTTAGGAATGGTTAACTCCAAAATGTAATGAGGTCTTAGGGTAACTGGACCAACTATAGGGACTTAATATTCCCTCTTCTGCTTCTGGCTTTGCAAAGCCAAGGCGGGTGCACCTAACCTAGTATAAAATATACTTCATACACCAAGAACTAGGTTTGAATAACAGATAATAGAATAGCAAGAAAGTACTAATTGTTAACCACACACTCATTGACTCTCCATCGCTATGGGTAGAACCACATACAACCAAATACTCAAAACTTAAAAGGATGGTTCTTAACTTATGCTTTTGGGATCATAACAACAACAATCAGTATTTGTTGATAAAGAGATAATCATTTAGGCCAGTGCCTCATCCATTGGGCAAGATCTCCTAGAACATGAATGCTACACACACCAGACAATAGCTAAGATTCCAAGCCATAAACACACCTACAATCCCCTTTACTACTTATGATATATCCTTACATAGACAATAAGATAGACCTATGTCCCATCTAAAGCATCATTTCATCTAATCCTAGATTAGAACTCAAGAATGGATACATATACATAAAACAATATGCAGAGGACTAGAAAGTTCAGAATCTATCTAAGTTGACACAAAGGAGAGATAAGAGTCATATATTTGTATTAAGTATGAAGAATCCTTAAGTGTAAACAATCAATCCAGAGGAGTCAAGCTTGCAAATTACAGCTTAGACCTGCAACTTTTTCTCTATCATCAATAGAATACTGAATGCAAAAGTGTTACAATCTTGGATCTAGGACTAGGAACACTTCAGAACTTCCAAGCTAGAACCATTACAAAGTCAAAAATTCAACCACTTATACCACTAGCTGCCTTGGAAACCCAAAATAGGTTGCAACAAGCTATGGACAGCTAGGGCCAAGGCTACAACCACTAGACCAACTAAAACGATCAAAAAATTATTGCAGGGGCAGGAAAGTTAGGCAATCCAAAGAGAAAAGGTCTCAGACTGATATGCAATTATGAATATTACTAAGATCAGGCCATAAGACCAGGATATTGCCATAAAAACCAGTCTAATCAACCACCTACAAACACTTCTTGAGCCACTCTTCTCACGGTACAGACCCCTGCAAATAATCATGGAACACCCGGGACCGCACTGCAACCACTGGTGCCACCAAACAAATAAAAAAAATGGCCAGAAAACCATAAATTCTGGGTACCTCCTGTCGCTGCAAACCCTTTTGCAAATTTGAATTTGAATTCCAACGATCAAATTTATGGTGCCAGTGACAAATCGGCGATCACAATGTAAACTAGGGTCAATCTTTAAATCGGCATCGTCAGATTCGTTTACTTTTCTCGGGCCCGCGCGCTTTACATTTCTTTGAAAACCGTGGCCCCACTTCACAACTCCACAACTGCGACACCATCAGTGGTTGCATGATCGCATAGCCCAAAAAAGGGCTATGTGAACACATGACAAACTGCCAACATTCACCACCACTGCTTGCCCTTGGGTACCGGACCTGCGACATGTATATCCACCTCAGTGCTCGCCGGCCAATCAAAAATCAACACCTCATAACACCGAGCAAGTGGTCCCAGCTAAACTTGGCGAACTGGCGACAAAGGCTATCGTCAGTTCACTAAAAACACCCTGCCTCCGCTAAAAACTTTAGCGATCTCGCGACCACCCTTCGCTGAATCGCCAAATGAACTAGGGCATCGCCAAAACACTGTGCGAACTAGTGAACAAGAAGAAAATTTGTCGGGCTGCCACTTTTATCCACACCGCCAAAAGCACCGAGAAGTCACACTGGGCCCGCCAAGGAAAATTGACATCCGGTCGCATGATCACATGGATCAGCAAGATTCCACATGATCACACGACCACCGTCGATCTAGAATCCTCCTAACAGTACCTGGGCCCATTCACCATTATGCCACCTCAGATCAACTGGAAGATGCCACATTACCACCTACCACCGAGCCCAAGGGACATGCATCAACCGGTCGCATGATCACATGTCAGAAAACTCTGACATGCAATCATGCGATAGCCAACCCTAGGCTGCCACATCACCACCAGCGGGACCACCAAACTGCATTCACCGATGGGCCACAGCATAAAAAGGTAACCGGTCGCATGGTCGCATGTCAGAAAACTCTGACATGCGATCATGCGACAACTAATAAGAACATGCCCCCCCTTCTAACACTGGGCCCACTTCACCAAAGAAACACTTGAAACAAACAAAATCAACAGCAGGCGCATGATCACATGGGGTGAGAGTATTCCATGCGATCACACGCCGACCGTCGATCTCCTCCCTCTGTTGCTTGAAGAATCTGGCCCCACCAACCATCGCACTTGCGCACTTAAGACTGACGAACAAGGAGTGTCAACAGAAAAGAAGAAATGCAAGGTCAAAAACACACATGGTTTTCAGTGAAAGATCAAAAACATCCAAGGTATTCACAATGGCGAATGATCAAAAACACACAGGATTTCTGACACCAAAAGATAAGTGCACAAAAGCTAGAAGGCATAGGTTGAAAACAACAAGGGTTTTCACATAGACCGAAAACATCATGGATTTTCAAAAATACTGTGGGTTTTCGACACTATGGTAGATTTTGAAATCGTTTCCTGCAGACCTTAAAGCTTAAATATCTTTCTAGATTTTGCGATTCAGCATGTACAAATTGGACTGGAGCAAGGTGATACATTGAAGAGCATGGGGCTAGGAGCACAAACCATGAAATCAAGTGGATCTTCTTTGCAAGATAAAACTATGACTGCAGGTCGAGCAGGACAACTTAACAAAGCTTGCAAGGAAAATAGGCCATTTTCACAGGATTTTGCACTGACAGGAAAATGGACTAACAGTGGCTCTAGTTGGGGATGCATGGCTCTTGCAGGCATGGCAAGAATTCAAAATCACTGGGAGAAGCAGACCACACCCAGACAAAACAATTAGGCCCTCACCCCACTTTTAATCCCAAATTTCACAGACTAGCTCCTCACAAAAACCTAGCACCATTTGTACAAAATATATAGAAAATACATAAGCAACATCTAGATGCCAAAGGAGTGCCATCCTTTTCCTCTATCAAAAACTTGGTTTCTGTTCACAGAATCAAACAAGAGTCTGAAACCTCTATTACATATGTGATGATAGAAAACACTATCAAGTATAAACCGCATACCAACTTCGAATTTATCATCACCTATGCCTTCCTCCACATGTTCCCCCACAAACTCACTATTTGGAAAACATGCATCATCAAAATCATCATGGATTGAAACATATGAAAGGGGACAAGAAACCGATACCTTTTCTTCCTGGCTGCAATCATCCAGCTCATCTTTAATGCATTCTTGCATATCAAAATAAAAGCAATTATACTCACTTTCACTTACCTCAGCCAAGGACACTGAAACATACTCATATATCAGGTTACTCGGGTTTATCAAGTCTGATTTCTCTTGATAAATCACACCTTTATCCTCATAAGGATGATTCACATGATCAACATCATGAACTAGATTATCACCATTATTCTCACTACTTGGTGGTAGAAGAAAAACATTGTCCCAATGTAATGCATCTTCATCAATAGAGTAACATTCATCCTGCATTACCTTTCTTTCAACTGGCCTCATTTGTGAGGGAGACTCCAGATCAACTGTATGTGAAGCTTTAAGTGCAGAAGGTGAGTAATCCTCAACAAATTCCATCCTCTGAGCACACTCCTCAAATAGTGGGTTAGAAACAACATGGAATTGTTTCTCATAATAATTTGGACAAAGTGCCAACTGGTTCTCACTAGTGTCCTCATCAAATAACTCATTGGCAACCACACTATATATGTCTTTATTTCCATCATCATACACATCTTCAAAAGAAGAAGAGAATTCAGAATCTGAGCTAGAGCATGACTCACCATCACTACTGTCAACATATGAACAATCAATGTTGCACTCATCAGAAGAACCATCCCATGGATTTCCCCACAAATCTTTGACTTCCAAGACTTTGTAATCAGCATCACTATCACCCACTGACATAGAAGATTGCAAAGAAAAATCCTCTGCAATATGAGAGAAACCCTATGGCATATCGTCATAAAGTAATTCATTCTCAACCTCATCCATGCTCCCACAGTCAACACCCTTCTCAGCATCTATATCAACATCACTTGGTGGCAAAGAATTTTCACAATTATCCTCACTATCCTTGGGAAAATCATGAGAAGGGAAATGTGTATCCTCTATAATCTGAAAATGTTCATCACCACCACTGGATGACAAGGATACCAGCTTCTCATTAATCAGACCCTTGGCAAAAAAATTAATTTCACCTTCACATACAACACTGTGGTTAATACAACAATTAGAGGGATGAGCGCACTGATGTTTCTCAACCTCCTCCTGATCATTCCCCCTATTCTGAAAATGCAAACTAGCAGAGGCATGTCTTCTTATAACTCCATACTTCATATTGCACTCAATATCCAATGCAACCTCAAAAGCCTGATGTAGACTTTGTGGTTGTTTATCCCTCAGCAAGAAACCCATTTTTTGGTCAAATGCACTCAAGTAAATGACTAGACAAATCTGATCATGAGGTTTAAAATCCTCAGGGATATCCATTAATGTCCTAGTGAATCTGCTATTAAATCTTTGAATCAACTCACCTCCCTCAATCTGAATTCCCATCAAATTGTCCAACATTGATTTTACATCTACCCAGCTATCAAAATAATCAATGAAGCAAGAACTCAACTCATTCCATGAAGAAATAGAGGCTACAGGCAAAAAAGAAAACCACTCCCTTTCATCTCCCTCAAGAGTCTGCACAAACAACCTCATCCACAAATCCTCATGGAAGACATCAAAATCACACATTAAATCAGAAAAAGCCTGCACATGCTTTCTTGCTGATGGACACTGATTTCTATTGAACTTTGGTAGATACTCTCTGATTTCATCAGGGACTTTGTTGGGGAAACCGGGTATGCCATCATAACAAAATGGTGCATAACCTCTGACAAAAGAAACCTTGTGAACATCCATCACTGGCTACAACTATTACACATCTACTTGAAAATATTCAAGACCAATGATAGGAAATCTATACCTGAATTGAACCTTCTTTTGTCACTGAATCTTTCCTACATACTTCACGCTTATATGTCCTTTCTTTAATGACAAAACCATTTGATAAGGACCATGCAAATGCAATACACTGAATGGAGAATACCTGGATTGCCTTGCTGAATGATGCTGCCTTCTTCTCAACTAAATGAAGTCCCAACAAAACTTCACAACTCAGGTTCTTTCTAGCATAGAGTCATCACCTCTCTTCAGAGGACACAAATTTTACTGATCTATCTTGAAACACCAATAGACTCTGAGCACTCCCACAACAAAGCCACATATAAATCAATTAGCAAATCCAGGTAGCACACTTGTAAATCTGAAAAGCAATTTTCAAATTAGAAAACTGAGTAGCCACCGAGCCCAAGGGACATGCATCAACTGGTCGCATGATCGCATGTCAGAAAATTCTGACATGCGATCATGTGACAGCCAACCCCAGGCTGCCACATCAACACCAACGGGACCACCAAACTACATTCACCGATGGGCCACAGCATAAAAAGGTAACCGGTCGCATGGTCGCATGTCAAAAAACTCTGACATGCGATCATGCAACAACCAATAAGAACATGCCCCCCCTTCTGACATTGGGCCCACTTCACCGAAGAAACACTTGAAACAAACAAAATCAACGGCAGGCGCATGATCGCATGGGGTGAGAGTATTCCATGCGATCACACACCGACCGTCGATTTCCTCCCTCTGCTGCTTAAAGAATCTGGCCCCACCAACCATCGCACTTGCGCACTTAAGACTGACGAACAAGGAGTGCCGGCAGAAAAGAAGAAATGCAAGGTCGAAAACACACATGGTTTTCGGTGAAGATCGAAAACATCCAAGGTATTCACAATGGCGAATGATCGAAAACACACAGGATTTTTGACACCAAAAGATAAGCGCACAAAAGTCAGAAGGCACAGGTCGAAAACAACAAGGGTTTTCACACAGACCGAAAACATCATGGATTTTCAAAAATACTGTGGGTTTTCGACACTGTGGCAGATTTTGAAATTGTTTCCTGCAGACCTTAAAGCTTAAATATCTTTCTAGATTTTGTGATTTAGCACGTGCAAATTGGACTGGAGCAAGGTGATACATTGAAGAGCATGGGGCTAGGAGCACAAACCATGAAATCAAGTGGATCTTCTTTGCAAGATAAAACTATGACTGCAGGTCGAGCAGGACAACTTAACAAAGCTTGCAAGGAAAATAGGCCATTTTCACAGGATTTTGCACTGACAGGAAAATGGACTAACACATCTAATGATAAAGTGGATTCAAAATATGACCCAAATATTAAAATATACAAATGGGTTATTAAGACAATTTATGGGAAGGAAAGTTAAGATATCCAAGAACTAGAAAAAGGCGAAAAAAGAGAGGAAAAGAGACCCAAGTTGTCAAACAAGTTGATGTGATGTAGAGGTGTTGATGTGAAATTAGAAATGCCTCAAGAAATAGAAAAGATGACTAAAAAGTATAGAAACATACTAGGATATAGGAGGCCAAACAATTATGATAAAAATATGAAAAATAGAGCTTATACTTGCAAGAAAATGATTATGAACAAATGAAAAATAAGTTATGAATGAAAAACCCTACAAAACAAGCTCAAAAACTTGTCAAAACCCCCAAGAAAATGAATGAAAAAAGGATTTTATGACCATTGGAGAGAAGTTTTCCTAGTATAGAAGTAGATGCAATGCACTAAGGAGTAGATGTGTTAAACTATTGAGTGGACATATGATAGGGAGAGGGGGATGAACTAATCACTAGTTCATGCTTCTTGTCTACCACTAAGACCTAAGGTGACTTCCAAGTCTACCAAATGGATCTATAGGACCCTCTTCTATGTGTGATCCCCTAATCCTAAACCCCACTCTCCTATCTGATCCTAAATTCCATGCTTCCCACTTCTAGGTACTCTTCTTAGATGAGGAATACCCTAGGTTCCTTAGCCTTTAATAAGGTTCAACTTCTCACAACTGTCCTAGGTCCTTGCAGGGTTATGGAGGTGTTTAACAACCTTCCATTTCACTGATTTCAATGCTCAAAATGACCCCATGCAATGTTTCTCCTTACCGATTTTGAGTATCTCTGTCAAAATAGGGCTACAAGGAAAGCGCCCCTATTAGCCCTCCTGCTTCGAGAAACAAGAAAATAACTCCATTTCTGTTTACTAACCCCACCAAACTTCCTTCAGAGACTCCTATTCTTTCAACTAGGGCTCAAGGATTTTTGAGGTTTTGGGTCTCCAAACGGCCACACAGGGCCTTGACACAAAATGAAGGTTTGTGAGGGTTTCTAGGCCTTGTTTTGGCTTGACTGCTTATTGATGTTTGTAGCATTGGTCAGATAAATAATATTGACTATATGATTTATGAGAAATGATTTATTATATATATATATATATATATATATATATATATATATATATATATATATATATATATATATATATATATATATATATATATATATATATATATATATATATATATATATATATAATAATTGATATTATTATATATATTGATATATATATGTATATATAAAGTTAGGTTATAATTATTCTCATAATAAATAAATAGTTAAATTGATAAAATAATTATTATTATTATTATGTAAATATTAGATAAATTAATATAATACTCAAGAGATATTATATATATGTGTGTGTGTGTGTGTGTGTGTAATCATAATTGTCATTATATTAATTACATAATAATGAATAGACATGTCCCTTGAAGGGACATGTCTCTTCTTGGCTCATTCTTAATATAAATGCAAGAGATTGTTGCATTTGAAAAACACATACAATGAGATAGTGCTATTACATTTGCAATGATCCTAAAACCTTAACACTGCTCCTTAGCTTGCCTAGGTGTCTTCTTGGATCGATGAGACCTCCTCCTTCACATCAAAGGTGGTTTATTCAATCCCCTTTCCACTCCATATCTCCATTCCTCTAGATCTTCACAACCCTGCAAGTTATAACCGCTGCAAAAGTACTCTTCCCTAACTGGGCTTGCTCAGGCTCACCTAGGGAAAGAGTTTATAAATGCCTCCATAAATTTTGAAGGGCCCTCCTCCTACAAGCATAAAGTAAATTGAACCTACTCACTATCCCCAAATGGCTGTACTGAGTCTACGGTGGAATAGTGAGCAACATTTCTTACAAAGCTAACTGCCTGGTTCAAGACAACAGACTGGCACACACAAACTAATTACAAACTTTCAAATGAAAAACTATACACACCTAATCTAATGAATTAAAATCTACTCTAAACAACACAAACTATAATGCCAAAGTATTATAGTAGCAAACTTAACACTCAAAAGCCTTCATTCATTCACTGTGATCTTTCTTATGCACATAATAGTTACAACAGTCTCATGTCCGTACTCTGACACACACGTACTAGCAATATTAGGGTTTCTTTTGTTCATATATGGTCTCTTAGGTCTTTTCCTAGTATGTCTAGGGTTCCCATTGCATTAGAAGTGAAATCCACCATTATAGGATATCATGGCTAAATGTTGTCAAGCAACATTTTCAAAGTTGCAAAGTTGCACTTTGCAACTTTTACAACTTTTGCAATTTCTTGTCCAATAGACAAAATCTAAGCTTTCTAAGGCTTGTGACTCCTCTTAGTGGAAATCTGAGTGTAGGATCACTGATTCCAATGTAAAATAACTTCATAAATCATAAAATGGACCACTGACTTCTTCAAATGACCTCACTCTAAGAGGTACCTATCAACTTCTAAGGCCAACCAAGGAACTCCTAAGACCTTTAGACCCTAACTAACATTGCCACTTACAAAAGATGGTCCTCAGACCTTTATTTACTTACAAGGCTCATTAAGAGCACCACACAACAAAATTGCAAGCAATGGTGAGGGCCCTATTCTCTAGGTGCCCCTGCACCATACTCAGCACCAAAGAAGCTAAGTCCCTGCTGGAGACAATAGGTGGAGATTTATGCCCTGAAGGTGAAACTGATTCTCAGGGACCCAAGTTGCTTTTGAATCTGATTTACCCTGCTACTTGATAAGGTGTTCTTTATAGACTCCATGCCTGGTCTTTGTATGCATCTGGGAGTCGAATATCTTCTCTGCTCTTAGCTTGATTGTGGGAGGCAGGGCTGCTGCTTGAACTTCCTTCTTAGCTTCCTCCACATTCTGATCTACCTCAGTAAGAGGTCCTCTATACCTAACTAGGTCTGCAACATTGAAGATGGGAGAGATAGCTAGATCATCTGGTAGACCAACTTTGTAAGCATTCTGTCCATACTTGGCCAATATGGGACATGGACAACTCTCTTCATCTGCAGCTTTGTAGGAACTCCTTTTACCATTCTTGCTTTGTTTAGGTGGACCATGACTAAGTCACCTACACCAAACTGAACCTCTCTTCTCTTGAGATCAACCTTGTCTTTGATTTTCTTGGTGTTGTCAATGAGGGACTGTTTCACTTGATCATGTACCTCTTTCATAGATTGACTAAAATCTTCAGCATAGCCACTATTAGGGACTTGGTTTTCTAGATTTCTTAGTTCACATACACCCCTAGGATGTATCCCATAGACAATCTCAAAGGGACTCTTTCCAGTAGTCCTATTGATGCTATCATTATAGGCAAACTCTGCTTGGTGAAGGACTAAATCCCATGTCAAACCATATTCTTTGGTTAAGCACCTTAACAAATTTCCAAGTGTCCTATTGACCACCTCGGTTTGACCATCAGTTTGAGGATGGTAAGCTGAACTAAATGCTAGATTGGTACCTAGTCTTTGCCATAAGGACCTCCAAAAGTGTCCCATGAATTTGCTATCTCTGTCAGAGACAATACTACTTGGCAAGCCATGAATTCTTACAACTTCTTTGAAAAATAAATAAGCAATATGACTTGCATCATGAGTGACTTTACATGGGATAAAATGACTCATTTTGTTGAACCTATCCACTACAACATAGATACTATCAAAGTCACCCTTTGTCCTAGGTAAACCAACAACAAAATCCATAATTACACATTCCCAAGGTCTGCTTGGTATGGGGAGAGGCTGATAAAGTCCTGCATTTGTAGAAGTACCCTTGGCTCTTTGACATATGATGCATTTCTCAACATAGGTCCTGACATCTCTTTGCATTTTAGGCCAATAGTAGTACCTTTGGACCAATTCCAAGGTCTTGTTGAGGCCAAAGTGGCCACTCAAACTCCCATTGTGTTTTTCTTGAATGAGGTTATCAATGATGGATCCTCTTGGAACACACAATTGCCCTCCTTTAAATAAGAGTCCATCCTGCAATGTATACTCTACAAACTCACCATGGAAGTGATTCAAATGTTCTTGACACACCTTGTATGATGTTGCAAAGTCTTCATCAGTTTGGTACAGCTCCTTGAAGTTATCCAATCCTATGTTTTTCATTTGGACTTCTTGAACAGTGAGCAACCTTCTACTCAAGGCATCTGCTACTTTGTTGAGCTGCCCCTTCTTGTGCTTTATGTTGAAGGTATAAGATTGTAAATACTCTACCCACTTGACATGTCTATGACTCAACTTGTCTTGGGAGTTGAGAAAGCTCAAAGCCTGATTGTCAGTGAACACTACAAACTCTTTGGGCAAAAGATAATGCCTCCACTTTCTAAGGGATTGAACAAGTGCATAAAGTTCTAGATCATAGGAAGAGTACTTTTGCTTTGCTGCATTTAGCTTCTCACTAAAGAAATCCACTGGTCTATTGCTTTGACTCAAAACTTCTCCTACTGCTATGTTACTAGCATCACATTCTATGACAAAGGGTTCATCAAAGGTTGGAAACCTTAGAATAGGCTTAGTAGCTACCTCTTTCTTTAATGTCTCAAATCCCTTATCTGCTACAGGTGTCCACACAAATTTAGTTTTCAATCCACCGTTGATGGTTTCCATCATTGGAGCACATATCCCACTGAAGTTCCTGATGAACTTTCTATAGTACTGAGCTAGGCCATGGAAACTCCTCACTTCACTGGCATTCTTGGGAGTTGGCCAACTTAATATTGCTGCAACTTTAGTGTCATCCATCTTTAGATCTCCTTGGGATAGAACAAAGCCTAAATAGACTAGTTCCTGCTTCATAAAGTCACACTTATCTAAATTGATGGTTAGGTGTTCCTCTTTCAATTTAGAAAACACAATCTTGAGATGCTTTAAATGTTCCTCTTTACTCATGCTGAAAATTAATATGTCATCGAAATAGACTACCACAAACTTACCTATGAAGTCTTTCAACACCTCATTCATGAGCCTCATGAATGTGCTTGGAGCATTGGAGAGGCCAAATGGCATGACTAGCCATTCATAGAGTCCTTCAGTGGTTTTGAAAGTTGTTTTCCACTCATCTCCCTCTTTTATTCTTATTTGATGATAGCCACTTTTAAGGTCTATCTTTGTGTAATACTTAGCCCTTCCTAGACAATCCATTAGATCTTCAATCCTAGGTATGGGAAACCTATACCGGATTGTAATCGTGTTAATGGCTCTGGAGTCTATACACAATCTCCATGTTCCTCCTTTCTTGGGTGCCAAAAGAGTAGGAACAACACATGGGCTGATGCTCTTTCTTATTAGTCCTTGGTCCATCAATTCTTGTACTTGCTTTGCAACTTCCCTATTATGTTCAGGAGTTAGCTTGTAAGGTGCCTTGTTTGGCAATGATGCCCCTAGAATCAAATCTATTTGATGGTTGATTGCCCTCTTAGGTGGCAAGGTTGTAGGTGCTCCATCTGATATAATGCCCTTGAACTCCTTCAAAATCTGTTGCACTTCATGAGGTATGCCCTCTTTCTTGGTCTCTATGTCCTCCTTGGGTTTCACTACAATAGCATAACCCACTCCTTCTTTCTCAAGAGTCTTCATGAACTCTTTCCCCTTCAACATCAGTACATTAGGTCCATTTCCTTGGCTGTCTTAATCAAGTAATGACTAAATTTTGTAGCTCACTCCATCCTTCATAAAAGTGTATGAGTTGAGCTCACCATTGTGCATGGCCTTTCTATCAAACTGCCATAGCCTACCTAGTAATAGGTGACATGCATCCATTGGCAAAACATCACATAAGAGTTTGTCCTTATACCCACCTATGGTGAACTCAATCCATACCTGCTCATTAACCAAGACATGTTGTCCTTTATTTAACCATGTGACCTCATAAGGAGTGCTATGAGGTATTTTACGAATCTTGAGCTTGGTAATGGCCTCCTCGGAGATTATGTTATCAATAGACCCTGAGTCTATGATAACTTTGCAGACTTTTCCCATTATCTTGCACCTTACCTTGAAGAGTGACCTTCTTTGTTTGGGCTCCTCCTTGACTGGTTCTCTGATTAGGACCCTCTTTATCAACAAATTTTCACCTCTTTGAATCCAATTGAATATCAGGAGACTTCACACTTGAAGTATCTTCATGTACATATGCCACTTTCTTGTCACCTTGTGAAGATGATCCCTTTTCAGGACACCTATAGGCAGGATGCCCCAATTGCTAACAATGGTAACACTTCATGGTGGCAAAATAAGATGGTCCTCTTCCTCCTAGTGATCTACCTCTTCCTCCAAATCCTCTACCTCTGCTTGAACCACCCCTTTGGCTGGTCTCTCCACTTTGTTCAGTCAGCTTGGACTCGCCTTGAGGTCTACTATCATTGCTTCTACCTCCATAGCTTCCCCTATGTCCTCTGCCATCTCTGCCCCTTCCTCTATTCTTTGATGTTTGGTCCTGCTTCCTCTTTCCTTTCTCTTCCACCTTCAAAGCAATTTGGTAGCATTGATGAACTGTTTTAGGAGTGACAAGGCTCATATCTTCTTGGATGGACCAATTAAGACCATTCAAATATCTTGCCAACCTAATGCTTTCATCTTCCACCACCTTGGACCTTAAACATAGTTTTTGAAACTATTCGGTATAGGAATGTACATCCATCTCCTTTTGTCTAAGGTTCTACCTTCTTCTATGCAACTGTATCTCATAATCATCAGGAATATAAGCCTACCTGATTTTAGTCACCATTCCTTTCCAAGTACCTATGGGGCTCTTCCCTTCCTTCTCTCTTTCTGTTTGGACAAATTTCCACCAGGTTAAGGCAGAGCCTCTTAACCTTGACTTTGCTACTTTGACCTTTTGAGCATTAGAGACACCATCACATTCAAAATGGTTCTCCATTCCATCAATCCAATCCATGGTAAGATCTGGATCCATCTTGCCACTGAACAAGGGAATGCCTTCCAAAGCTTTGATGTTCATTGCTTTTAGTGCCTTCAAGAAAGGCTCTTCTGGTATAGTAGGGTCTGGTGTTGGGGCTTCTTCCTCCAACTCAATATCCTTCTCTTTGGCTTCCTGCCCTTCCTTCTGCTCCATCTTGTCCTTGACTCTATCTGCTTTGTCTTGGACATCACCTAACAACCGTTCTAGTTGTGCTAGTCTTTCTGTCAACAACTTGTTGTCTTCCTCTTGCTCTTCAACTTTCTTGGTCAATTTTGCATTGGTCACCATCTTGCTTGATCCACTAGATTTAGTAGGTGAGAACATTCACCTTGCTCTTCAATAGCTTTTCCCATACTTTTATAAGGCTCTGATACCACGTGATAGGGAGAGGGGGATGAACTAATCACTAGTTCATGCTTCTTGTCTACCACTAAGACCTAAGGTGACTTCCAAGTCTACCAAATGGATCTACAGGACCCTCTTCTATGTGTGATCCCCTGATCCTAAACCCCACTCTCCTATCTGATCCTAAATTCCATGCTTCCCACTTCTAGGTACTCTTCTTGGATGAGGAATACCCTAGGTTCCTTAGCCTTTAATAAGGTTCAACTTCTCACAACTGTCCTAGGTCCTTGCAAGGTTATGGAGGTGTTTAACAACCTTCCATTTCACTGATTTCAATGCTCAAAATGACCCCATCCAATGTTTCTCCTTACTGATTTTGAGTATCTCTGTCAAAATAGGGCTACAAGGAAAGCGCCCCTATTAGCCCTCCTACTCCGAGAAACAAGGAAATAACTCCATTTCTGGTTGCTAACCCCACCAAACTTCCTTCAGAGACTCTTATTCTTTCAACTAGGGCTCAAGGATTTTTGAGGTTTTGGGTCTCCAAACGGCCGTACAGGGCCTTGACACAAAATGAGGGTTTGTGAGGGTTTCTAGGCCTTGTTTTGGCTTGACTGCTCCTTAGCTTGCCTAGGTGTCTTCTTGGATTGATGAGACCTCCTCCTTCACATCAAAGGTGGCTTATTCAATCCCCTTTCCACTCCATATCTCCATTCCTCTGGATCTTCACAACCCTGCAAGTTATAACCGCTGCAACATCACTCTTCCCTAACTGGGCTTGCTCAGGCTCACCTAGGGAAAGAGTTTATAAATGCCTCCATAACTTTTGAAGGGCTCTCCTCCTGCAAGCATAAAGTAAATTGAACCTACTCACTATCCTCAAATGGCCATACTGAGTCTACGGTGGGATAGTGAGCTACATTGCTTACAAAGCCAACTGCCCGGTTCAGGACAACAGACTAGCACACACAAACTAATTACAAACTTTCAAATGAAAAACTATACACACCTAATCTAATGAATTAAAATCTACTCTAAACAACACAAACTATAATGCCAAAGTATTATAGTAGCAAACTTAACACTCAAAAGCCTTCATTCATTCACTATGATCTTTCTTATGCACAGAACAGTTACAACAGTCTCTTGTCCATACTCTGACACACCCATACTAGCAATATTAGGGTTTCTTTTGTTCATATATGGTCTCTTAGGTCTTTTCCTAGTAAGTCTAGGGTTCCCATCACATTAGAAGTGAAATCCACCATTATAGGATATCATGGCTAAATGTTGTCAAGAAACATTTTCAAAGTTGCAAAGTTGCACTTTGCAACTTTTACAACTTTTGCAATTTCTTGTCCAATAGACAAAATCTAAGCTTTCTAAGGCTTGTGACTCCTCTTAGTGGAAATCTGAGTGTAGGATCACTGATTCCAATGTAAAATAACTTCATAAATCATAAAATGGACCACTGACTTCTTCAAATGACCTCACTCTAAGAGGTACCTATCAGCTTCTAAGGCCAACCAAGGAACTCCTAAGACCTTTAGACCCTAACTAACATTGCCACTTACAAAAGATGGTCCTCAGACCTTTATTTATTTACAAGGCTCATTAAGAGCACCACACAAAAAAATTGCAAGAAATGGTGAGGGCCTTGTTCTCTAGGTGGCCCTGCACCATACTCCCCACCAAAGAAGCTAAGTCCCTGCTGGAGACAATAGGTGGAGATCTATGCCCTGAAGGTGAAACTGATTCTCAGGGACCCAAGTTGCTTCTGAATCTAATTTACCCTGCCACTTGATAAGGTGTTCTTTATAGACTCCATGCCTGGTCTTTGTATGCACCTGGGAGTCCAATATCTTCTCTGTTGTTAGCTTGATTGTGAGACGCAGGGCTACTGCTTGAACTTCCTTCTTAGCTTCCTCCACATTCTGATCTACCTCAGTAATAGGTCCTCTGTACCTAACTAGGTCTCCAACGTTGAAGATGGGAGAGATAGCTAGATCATCTAGTAGACCAACTTTGTAAGCATTATGTCCATACTTGGCCAATATGGGACATGGACCAACTCTCTTCATCTGCAGCTTTGTAGGAACTCCTTTTGCCATTCTTGCTTTGTTTAGGTGGACCATGACTAAGTCACCTACACCAAACTGAACCTCTCTTCTCTTGAGATCAACCTTGTCTTTGATTTTCTTGGTGTTGTCAATGAGGGACTGTTTCACTTGATCATGTACCTCTTTCATAGATTGACTAAAATCTTCTGCATAACCACTATTAGGGACTTGGTTTTCTAGATTTCTTAGTTCACATACACCCCTAAGATGTATCCCATAGATAATCTCAAAGGGACTCTTGCCAATAGTCCTATTGATGCTATCATTATAGGAAAACTCTACTTGGTGAAGGACTAAATCCCATGTCAAACCATATTCTTTGGTTAAGCACCTTAACAAATTTTCAAGTGTCCTATTAACCACCTCAGTTTGACCATCAGTTTGAGTATGGTAAGCTAAACTAAATGCTAGATTGGTACCTAGTCTTTTCCATAAGGACCTCCAAAAGTGTCCCATGAATTTGCTATCTCTGTCAGAGACAATACTACTTGGCAAGCCATGAATTCTTACAACTTCTTTGAAAAATAAATAAACAATATGACTTGCATCATGAGTGACTTTACATGGGATAAAATGACTCATTTTACTGAACCTATCCACTACAACATAGATACTATCAAATCCACTCTTTGTCCTAGGTAAACCAACCACAAAATGCATACTTACACATTCCCAAGGTCTGCTTGGTATGGGGAGAGGCTGATAAAGTCCTGCATTTGTAGAAGTACCCTTGGCTCTTTGACATATGATGCATTGCTCAACATAGGTCTTGACATCTCTTTGCATTTTAGGCCAATAGTAGTACCTTTGGACCAATTCCAAGGTCTTGTTGAGGCCAAAGTGGCCACTCAAACTCCCATTGTGTTTTTCTTGAGCGAGGTTCTCCCTCATGGATCCTCTTGGAACACACAATTGCCCCCCTTTAAATAAGAGTCCATCTTGCAATGTATACTCTGCAAACTCACCATGGAAGTGATTCAAATGTTCTTGACACACCTTGTATGCTACTGCAAAGTCTTCATCAGTTTCGTACAGCTCCTTGAAGTTATCCAATCCTATGCTTTTCATTTGGACTTCTTGAACAGTGAGTAGCCTTCTACTCAAGGCATCTGCTACTTTGTTGAGCTGCCCCTTCTTGTGCTTTATGGTGAAGGTATAAGACTATAAATACTCTACCCACTTGACATGTCTATGACTCAACTTGTCTTGGGAGTTGAGAAAGCTCAAAGCCTGATTGTCAGTGAACACTACAAACTCTTTGGGCAAAAGATAATGCCTCCACTTTCTAAGGGATTGAACAAGTGCATAAAGTTCTAGATCATAGGAAGAGTACTTTTGCTTTGCTACAAAAGTTCTAGATTATTTCAAGACCTCTTATTTTTTATTAAAGGTAAAAAAATGTTTTGAAGAGTTAACAAAATGACCAATGAAAAACCATGAAGGGGAGTAGAAGTGTGGAAAATGCTTCAAACACTAATGTAGTGAGGGAGATAGTTGAATTTTCATACAAATATTTGAAGTCACAAAATAAAGAAACACATACAAAGAGAAATGTTTAACATGCAAAATGATAATCACAATGGGCATGTAATATACATGGTGAAAACCCTTTTGGGAGAGAAAGCCCACACTCCAAAATCACAATACTTTGTATTAACTGAAGCAATTGTTACAATACAATGACATTACATTGATTCTACAACATGAGTCTTTAACAATAATCCAACATTTTGAATCAATTCTAGCAACATAAAATAATTCATAGAAAAAATCACATACAACAACATGAACAACAAATTCAATGACAATTCTTTTATGTTTTTACATTGAGTAGTACAATGAACCCAAAATGGACACTTAATTCTATGTCGCTCATCTGAGGCATGCACAACACTTGCATGCATGCAACCCATTGGCATGTGAAGCACAATCATTATTATCATAGGAATCTCTAGTACATGTGACTATTTGACATGCAATAGCAATCCCCAACATGCAATGCTCTTCATGCATGCAACAACCTTACATGCATGAGCATCTACCTCTAAGAATGGTTAGATGTAATAACCATCATAAATTATGTCATAGGTTCTCATATGTAAGTGTGCTATAAAAAATTTCATAGATGTCATAAACCTATTGTAACCTAACACATGGCACCTATGTATCCTTGTTTCATATTCCTCAAAGTTGGAAGCCTACATCCACCTGTATAGCATATGCATCATACAATCACCGCCAAGTAGGATGCCACCAAGCCAATGGTTTCCACTATGTGACTTGGCATTTGCAAGAAAGCAATTAAAGTAAAAAATAAATAAGTAAATCAAATAAATATGATTATCAATGTTAGGATTTGCAAATGTTGAGACATCTTAATCCTAATAGACCACATGTCTACAATAAACCAACAACCACATGATTTGAAAGGATCTTGAAATAAAACTACAACAAAATAGAACCACTGGACCTCAAGTCCACAAACCATAAAACCTACAACAAACAACTAAACAATGTTAGCTTGAAAGGAAATTTCTAGCCATTTAATGACACATTCTACATAACCCAAAAGAGACATATATGCAAACGAGTTTTCAAATTGTATGTGCAAGAGAATAGACAACATAGCATCATGCATGTCACAATACATACCCTAGTAAAACCCTCAAGAGGGAAAAACATAGCTTCCAAAAGCATCCATACTCAATGTATACACTTTAAGACCATAGTCAAACTACAACAAAATAGAACCACTGGACCTCAAGTCCACAAACCATAAAACCTACAACAAACAACTAAACAATGTTAGCTCGAAAGGAAATTTCTAGCCATATAATGACAAATTCTACATAACCCAAAAGAGACATATATGCAAACGAGTATTCAAATTGTACATGCAAGAGAATAGACAAGATAGCATCATAGATGCCACAATACATACCCTAATAAAACCCTCAAGAGGGAAAAACATAGCTTCCAAAAACATCCATACTCAATGTATTATTCAACAATAAAATTTTGCTCTCTATGAACACCTTTGAAACATCAAGCCTCTCCAATGCATCCTCCATGTGTCCAAGCATGATTTCACACATCTCATGCCATGCTTCTCATATGTGCTCCTTAGAAGAAGACTCAATACCCCACCTAGCCAACCTTAGAAAGATAACCTTGTATTTTCTTTATAGATACAAGCTCACACAAAACCACCAAGTGGTATTACATAAAACCATGTGACGAAACCATGATATTACAAAACCATTAACGAGCCTCATTCAATATTGGGTACTTCATTAAATAACTTTCCCAAAATATTAAATCAAATACTTTTCACATGTGATGCCCACATTAAAAATTTACCAATGATACATACAACACATAAAGTGACCTCAAGAATGTTAACTCCTTGTGATGCATGCATCCTTAGATCTCCCTAGGTGCACCACGCACATAATAATAACTTACACATTATAAACATTATGCAAGGTATTCAACACCTAATTCCTAACATAACTTTGGGATGGGAGTTTGGAATCAATTTAGGAAGACATCTCTTTTGTCTATAGATGGTCATCTAAGAAGAATATTCGTCCAAATTTAATAGATTGGGGAGAAGGGGTGTTGTCCTCCCCCAACACCACCTCTAGGAGAGCTATATGTGAAGTGGAAAAAGGAAAATCAAATGGAGAGAAAATCTCCATTAGCTTAGTACGATCACAAGATCTCCCACAATACCCCGACAAGGTCATAGGAACACCCATCTTAGCAACATTATAGGGCCCCCTAAAGTTCCCGAAAAAAGTCACATGAATAGAAGAAGATTGAATAGAAGTTATATCAACTTGAGAGGAAGATACCAAATGATTAAAAACAAAATTTGATGAGAGGGAAGAAGAATCTTTGATCCCTAATAATGGCCATTCAATAGGGTGGATAGTCAAATGGTCAAAGAGGGCTTCACACCACCAAGTAACAGACTTCACACTTCTACAACAATTATAAGGACACTCAAAGGCTAAGTGACTAGTGGCAAAGCTCTCCAAATATTGAAAAACGATGGTTCTCATAGCAAAGTGGATAAAGTCACTTCACACCTTGCACAATTAAAATGACCTCTCCATGAAGAGGTTTTGAGATGTCTCAGTCCACTAATATGCAAGCATAGGTTGAGTGGCCAACATTTAATGGGGTAATCCACCTTCAAAAAATTCCCAATAGCATTGTCAATATCTTTAAAGCAAGAACTAGAGCCCAAAATTGGAGAGGGAGGTAACGCAGTTGAACCGAAGCATGAACAACCTTGAGGGGGTCAATCCATGAGTTAAAAGAGGGAAACCACAATTTGAGACATAGGGAGGTCTCTTGCCAAAACCATAGTTGACCCTCTAGCACAACCTCCAAGTCATCAATAGATATGAAACCAACAATAAAGAACCCCCTAGCGTAGGGGTAAAGATCGATATGCTCATTGGTGAGGCATCCATGAATTTGAAACCCACTAACACAAATCAAGGAGAAAATGCCAAAGGCCATTGAACCTGTAAAAAAGATTTATGGCAAGAAGAAAAATTCATTTTCAACCACCTTACCAAAAACTATAGTCAGAGGAGCAAGTGAGCATGGTTGCGAGCAAGCCTTTCCATTTAGAGAAGAGGGCATAGCTAAACCCACCATGTTAACAAAGAAGGGACCACCATTCACCACCACATAGGAGCAAGCAATGAGCGATGAGCCAACAAAAAATAAACCATTAACGAGTAGTGAACCAGTAACAAATGATGACCCAAAAATGAGTGATGCCTAGTATTGAGCAACAACCCAACAACAGACAACAAACCAACAGTGAACAATGAAGCATCATCACATGGCAAACCATCGACAAGCATCTCAAAACACAAAAGAGTTTCAACAAAGGGCAAGAGCGACATCTAGAAGTCATGCGAGCATGTTTCAAGAGCTTCTCAAAACCACTTGTTGCACATCAAGAGTGTGTGTGGCTATGATCAAGATGTGTGATTGGAGGAATGTAGTTGATCTTTAAATTAACAACATGAGTGTGTATTCTAATAGTCCATGAGAATGGTTCAAGAGTTATTCAATTTATAGATTGAGAGGATGATTGCTCAATGGTTGAGATTGATAAAATAGATCAATGGTTGAGATGTTTGCAAGGTTTGGAGAGAGGTAATGCTTCTAAGTGATACCTTGTGATTGATGCATTTGGGAAGGATAAGAATCAACAAATTTGAACAGACAAAATTGTTCTAATTTGATTGAAAAAAAAAAAAGAGAGATTAAAAGTATTCACATATGTGTAAGGACATTGGAGAAGTGTGATTAGATATGTGATAGTTCTCATACATATGATGATCACATAGGGATGTGAGATTTGATGTGTGAAGCTCTCATGTAAGAATCATGTAAGAATCATTTGGGAGTGATATTTAACAAGTGAGAGCCATATATGTAAGATAGAGGGTGTAGATCTTTTAGTATAAATGGATGGCTGTGATTTTATAAGAAAATGTGGCAAGTAATTATTTAAATTAATCGTGTTGAAATCTACAAGTGATTAACTAGTCAACTCATTAATTGAAAAGGGATTTAACATACATAAATAAATAAGATGTATGGATATGAATATAAAAGATAGATTTAAGTACCTAACTGTGATTTTAATTAAAGGTGAAATGTAAATAAAGGGGGATAAAAGATTAATTAGTTAAACAAATTATGATGGTTGGGAAGGTGAATTAAAAAAATTTGTTTTATTTAATTTAATTTATTCTACATCACATATTTCCCATTTTTCTCACATTTGCTTTGTTGGACAATGCTTTTATGAAGCCTAGCAACCACTTCTCCCAATATTATTATATTTTACACATATTCCATTATTTAAATTATGAAGCTCTAATAACACTATTCGGATCTGACTCTGATCAGGAAGCATCAAGTCATTCGCATAAAGCAATCCGCGCTGCTCAAAATCCACTAAGGCGGAATGATCTCTTGCCGAAAAGACATCTCGTGCAAGACTCAAAGAATTCACTGTCGCTGTCGAATCGTCATCACTCAATGTAGGAACGAAACACGTCTGCCTCGGATCCAAAATTATGATGCATCTCTAGCAAGGAGCAATGATCACTTCAGCTCGCCTCAAGAAGTCTTGACCCAAGATTAAGTCATAACGATCCATCTCAATAGCTACCAAATCAACAGATCTCTGCCAGGAACCCAGCCGCAAAGAAACACCACAAACCGCACCACGAACCCGCTGTGAAGAGGCATCCAATGTCTCATAAGTCGCAGCAAACAACCCGATCTACAATCCAAGTCTCTCAACTCGGTTCACCGAAACAAAGTTGTGCGTCGCGCCGAAATCAATTGAGGCCTTAATCTTGCTCCCCTTCAAGATCGCCTAAACAAAGCACAACTCAGGCTGATCAGTAGCCCGTGGAATCGATCCAAATCTAGACATCAAATGCAAAATGTTGATCACCAATGCTCCAACTCTCGGCACCGATTCCTCCTCAAGCAACATTGCATTGATCCACATTCGATTCAGACATTCCCTTGCAAAGTGATCGGGCTTACCACAAAGAAAGCAATCCCGATTTCGCTTCTTCTCCCTTTCTTCATGCATAGGCTCAGATTCATCCGACTTCGGCTTCTTCCCTTTCTGATTTGCCATTCCGCTTGTCATCCTTTGGACAAAATCGCTACCCCATTGTCGGATTTGGCTCCCCCAAACCCCAATGCCGCATCGCCTTTGTAGTCGAGCAATCCATCAGCAACTGTGATCGCCTCAGCCAAAGTCTCCACCTTGTGTTGCCTAAGTTCCTCGGCCACCCAAGGTTGTAGGTTCTTCATGAAGAGAAAGAGCTTCTCAAAATCGCCTAACCGTGTACATTCCAAGTCCAGCACTCGGAATTCCTTCACATACTCTCGGATCTTGCTAGTGTGCTTCAGCTGATCGAAGTGTGCTTGGACAACCCAATCAGAGTTACCAGGACGGAACTAATCTCAGAGTGCTTCATTCAAATCAATCCAAGTCTTAATCGATCTGACTTGTTTCCCAACTCACTCATCAGTCAAATGTGTCTGCCACCACAACTTCGCACCTCCAGTAAAACAAGAGGCAACCTTCTTAATTTGCAACTCATCAGACAAGTCGATGACTCCTGATAAGAACTCCACGTCCCAGAAGAAGTTATCCAAGGCTTTGTCATCACGATCTCCATCATACGATCTGATCTCCTCCGAAGCCTTCTGCCCATTCGTTCCACCTTGCAACATCGAATGATGAAGAGATTGACCCTCCTTCAAGAACTTGACCTCCTCGCGCAATGAATCCAACTGCTTAGTCAACCTCGAGATCTCATCAATCAGTCGCTCATCAAGGTTCGAACTTTCCAAAGCATCCAGTCATAGCTCATGATCCTGCAACCAGTCTTTATGTTTCATGTTACCACACACAGCTCGGCTCGTCTCCATGGGCTGAGACTATTCCGCATCGTACTGACTATCCGCATCGGCCATAATGCAACACCTTGGATCAGATCTACAAAGAGAACTAGCTCGATCCAACAAGAACCAAATCTGCAAGAACACTGCTCTAACCAAATCGTTGATGCTGCCTCTAGTGAAGCTCTAACTAGATCGTTAATGTTGTCTCCGGTTCAGCGGTCTTGTCTACTGGGGCCATAGGTTTTGCTGCTCATGTTTCTCCTGTGAGGGTTTTGGAGATTGGTAGTGATGCTATCCATGTCCCCTTTGTGGATGCTGATGCGGCCTGCCCTTTAGTGGGCTCATCTAGATTATCTTTGGATTGGCAAAAAGCTGCTGAGAAAGTGGAGGATGGATGGACAACAGTTAAAGGAAAGAAAATTAAATTCTCCAAACCTTCTTTTGATATGTATTTACGTTCACATAAGGATGGGCCAAAATGTAAATCTTGATTGCCCTTTATTGTGGTTAGCTGGGCTGGTTTTTATCCCACTTGGTGGAAACTATGGTTAGTTCCCTTGGTCTGTTTGGTGGTGCATCACAGCTGTTTTTTGATCCTTCATTGCCCTATCTTTCGATGCTTTTTATACAAGATTTTGGGTCCTTTCAAAACCTGCTTTTACTTAATCAAAACACTATAAGATTTAAGATTAAACATACAAAAATAATAATGATAATTTACATATACAAATAATATAAAAGGAACATAGAAAAAAGTTATGTGGGTTAGATTTACATGATCACGGACTTACAAAATCCTTTATTTTCAACTAATTAAATTATTGATAAATACATGTAAAAACTGGTGAAACGATTAACTATTAATTTCAAACAATCTTAACGATTAACTATTAATTTCAAACAATCTTACTTAAAATTATTAACTGTGAACTAATATTTTTAATCATATAAACCCCCCTAAAAACCCAAACAATAGTAAGAAATTTCATAGTTATGATATATGCTGGGTCAACTTCCACAATTGATCTCCAACATGTTTATCATAAGTTGTGAAAAGTATTGTACAAGCCCAGGGTCATGCGAGGAAGGTAGTATGCGTGGGATAGAGGCTTACTTTTTATGTGCTTGCTTTGCATCTTTTGTCGATGACATGCCAGTAAAAAAATTTAGAATGGTAGGTGTAGGGCAGAGAATGTTGATCATCTCTTTGATTGGAACCAAATGTTTGATAATTACAAAAATGCTTTCATTAGCTAATATTCACAATATAGATTTTGGAAAAACCTGTGTTATATTTAAAGGTAAAACTGGAGTGTTCCTGAAAACTGTGTTGCCAAAAGAAAAAACAGTTTTAGAGAAAAATGACTTTAGAGAATCATAGAGATGAATTGATATTAGGATAGCCAGAGATGTTGGAAATATAAAGCAAAGTTAGAAAATGGAAGAGTGCACTTAACTTTGTGCATGGAAAGTATGTTCATCCATCTCAAAATCTGAAAGACAATCACATGATAAGTGTCTAATAGAATGTTTGTCAATGTCAAGATATCTGTAACAAGCTCTGTTACAACTTGGAACAACATGGTAAGCATGAGAAACTGTGGCCAATGAAATTTATTAGACTTAAAGCAGACGTAGCTATATTGTGCAGAGATAGGGAACTACAAAATTGCACTGTGGACAAGCCATTCACTAGTCTTATCCCAGTTTATACTGGTATAGGGTTACATCATTTATTTGGACATGCAACCCATTAAGGCACAACTGGCTACAATTTGTTCATCATCTTCAAGTTAGTCCATTTACCTGTCTAATGACAAGTCCTTTTTCTTTAACTTCTGAAACTGCCTGAAAAAGAGTTTGATGATAATTTTAGGGTGGGAACTTGCATTGTTATCCATGATCTGAAGTTTTACCCTAATCTAGCCTCATCAAATTATCAAATATTCTGATTTGATGCCATCTTATTTCACAGCTTGTTTGTCTCCTTCCAGAAACATTACTCATCAAATTGATCTAATTCCAAGTGCCAAACTTCCCTAGATTATTAGAAAAGGGGGTTGTAAGAGAAAGCACAAGTCCATGTGCCACACCAGCCTTAATTTTGCCTAAGAACGGAGGTAAACGGAGATCATGTATGGATTCTAGAGCCATTAACAAAATCACTGAAAAGAATTGATATCCACTGCCCGAAATGGATGATCTATTAGATTGCTTGTCAGTAGCCAAGCTCTTCGCCAAGATGACTTCATAAGTGGATTCAATCATATTCAGATTCATGAAGGTGACCAGTGGCAGACCGCTTTAAAACCAAGGATGAGTTATTTGAGTGGGAGTTGATGCCCTTTGGATTCTCCAATGTCCCAACTACCTTCATGCAAACAATGAACCAAGTATTAAGGTTGCACGTTGGAAAGTTCATCTTAGTCTATTTTGATGATATCTTGATTTTTAGGAAAAATATGGAGGAGCATGTAGAACATTTGAGAACTGTGTTTGACATACTTAAGAGTAGACAGACTGTTCAACCCTGAAAAGAGTGAATTTCGCAAAGATAAGCTGGTATTTTTGGGTATTATCTCAGAAGATGAATTGAGCATGGATCCAAAACATGTTAGGCTATTCTTGAGTGGCCTACTCCTCAAAATATGACTAAGGTGAAGAGCTTCCACAGGTTAGCAAATTTCTATAAGAGATTCATTAGGAATTTCAGTGGCATAAATGCACCATTAACTAATTGCACAAAAGGAAAGGTTTCTTCTTGGTTAAAAGCAGTTGGTGTGAGTTTTGAACAGCTCAAAAGGAAGCTCACCAAAGCACCTATTCTTGCTTTGTCTGACTTTGAGAAACATTTTACAGTGGAGTGTAATGCTTCAGGAGTAGCTGTTGGGAGAGTGTTAAGCCAAAATAGTAAGCCTGTGGCTCTTTTCCATGAGAAACTAAATGAAGCTAAAAAGAAGTATACTACTTATGATAAAGAATTCTATGTTGTGGTAAGAGCATTGAGATATTGGACACAACATCATCTACATAGAGAGTTCGTTTTGATGACCGACAATCAAGCCTTAAAATTCATGAATTCACAAGGTAAACAATCTCAAAAACATATCAAATGGGCTTAATTCTTGTAGGCTTACACATTTGTTCTACAGCATACAAGTGGCAAAACCAATGCAGTGCTGATGCCTTAAGCAAAATACATCATTTGTTGGTTGTAATTGTCATGGCTGGTTGGTTTTTAACTAGTGAGGGGTGAATATGCCAATGATCCATATTTTGGCAACATCTATGCAATTCTAAGTAGTCATGACTGTTAAAGTATATTAAATTTATTTCAGACTGATAAAATTCTTACAAATGCAGATTATAATGTACTGATTTCTTCAAGTCTGAGAAATCAAGTCTGCGATTGCCGATCAAAGGAAGAGAGAGTATTTATCCATTTCTATATCTCTCTTTAGGATATTGGCATGTATAAATATATATGTGGAGGGACATGTCATGAGGGGACATTTCTCCACAATGTAGAGCCACGTCCGCTCATGACATGGCCCTCTCTCAAACAATACAACACTTGCCAAAGGTGCTTTCAAGAGGCCCGATCCTTAATCGGTTTAGTTAACATATTAACCAAAAACAATATTATGAAAGTCGCCAATCTGCTGTGCATTACATTTGATCATTACTCGATCCATGGTATGTTTGATATAATAAATATGATCATTTCTTGATCTGTTATATATAAATAATAAAACAATGTTGCCATCAATGATCATTGCTCGAAACATGGCAAGAGAATAGAATCTGATTACACAGATTAATATACTCGTATCTGTATAGTATTTCAATCAAATACAAGGATGATGGTTTTACAAGGCATTTGAAATGATTCTTCTTATAGGCACAAGAAATGTGTGTGCGCGTGCATGTCAGTTCACATAGTGAACTGACATACATACATACATACTCATATGTATATAATCAATATAAACGATCATCCTTATATCTGACCGAAGCTACTATGCATCAACAATGACCATATAGGTAATTATCCCTTTGAAGACTTCTTATTAATTGATGGATTTTTGTTTGAAGGATCTCAATTTTGCATTCCCCTTGGATCAAGGAGTGAAAATCTTGTGAGAAAGATGCAATTTGGTGGATTGGGTGGACACTTTGGAAGAGATAAGACTTTTGGATTAGTGAATAAGAAATTCTTTTGGCTTAACATGAAAAGAGATGTGAACAAGTTTGTTGTTTCTGGCAGGGAGTGACAAATAGAAAAAAGGGGATGTCAAAATACAGGTCTATATATGCCCTTACCTGTGCCAAGGTAACCATAGATCGATATTTCAATGAATTTTGTCTTGGGGCTACCTTGAACTCAAAGTGGTCATGATTCAATGCTTGTGGTGGTGGATCACTTTTCTAAAATGACCCATTTTATACCTTGTAAGAAGACAAATGACGCAGGTGAAGTAGCACATTTGTTCTTTAGGGAAATTGTGAGATTGCATATCATCCCAAAAAGTATAACCACCCACGGGCAATGAAATTTTTGAGCCACTTTGGGAGAGTCTTGTGGAAAAAATTGGACACTAAGCTGCAATTCAGTTCAGCATACCACCCCCAAACTGATGGCCAAACTGAGGTGGTGAATAGGAATCAAGGCAATCCATTGAGGAGCTTAGTTGGTGACAATCTAGACAATGGGATATAGTGCTACCCCAAGCCAAATTTGCCTATAATTGCGGAACAATTAAGTCTAGGGCTAAGTCAGCATTTCAAATTGTTCATGGTACAAATCCTAAAGGAATTGTAGACATAGTTGATCTTCCAATAAACCCACATATCAACCAAGAAGCTATTGATTTGTGGAGAATATTCAAGAAATACATCAACAAGTTAGGCTCAACTAGCAGTGCATGAATGAAATTATAAAAAGAGTGTGGATTTGCATCGGAGAAGGAGAATATCTCAAGGAAACAAGGCCATGGTATATCCACGCGAAGAAAGGTATACCAAGGGTGCCTATAGCAAGTTAAGACCTAGGAATATTGGACCATGAAAAATTATGAGGAAGATAAGTGAGAATTCATACCAAATTGATTTACCTGCAGACCTTTGCTGATCAATATTCATATTCAGCTAGAGAAAATGTTGATCAGGGGGAAGATGGCCAGAATTGGAAAGAAAATGAGTATTTGATCAAGCATTTACCAAAGAAGAACAAAGAGTGCATGGAATGAGTGTTGGATACCAAACTGATGGCTACACAGTCCAATTCTTATAAGCTGTATTTTATTAAATGGGAAGGACTGCTGGAGTCTTACAACTTATGGATCACAGAAGCTGACTTGTTTAAGCACAGCCGAACAACTCCAAAACTAGGAAGTTCAAATTTTCTGAGAAGAGGGAAGGATGATGCAAGCATTGTCCTTAACCTTCTAATTCCCATGACCTGTCAAATTGAGTTGGCTCAGTCTTTTCAGGACTTTGTTTCTACTATTTTTAGTTAGACATTCAGTAGTTTTGATGCTGTCAAACCTTTAGTTAACAGCTATTATACCTTTCTATTTTCAGATGGAAGAATAAAAATAGGACTGAATACATGCTGTCTGTTAGAGCTGGAAGAGAGGTAATTATAGAGTTCATGTTTTTGGAAAAGTTAATTGTTCTTGAATAGGAAGGAAAATAAGAGAAGGAACACGGAGAACAGGAAGGAGATCTGGACTGAAGGAGTACAAAGATTCCATCCCTGTCTTTAAAGTTTAATGTAATAAATTCTGAGTATGAATACAATAGAATCTCTTATTGTGTAAAATCCAATATCAACTGAATGATTGTAACCCCGCCCTTTTAATTCTGAGTCATTGCTTTCTTTTTATCTTCACAATTCAGGTCAGAACAGAGTATTTTTCCTTTGAATGCTAATCTGCAGGTTCAGATAACAGATTTGCATCAGTTATCAGAACAACACTTTCAATCTTTGTGGAGGTTACCCTGTAGGTTCAGAAACAAGTCTGCATAACTTCTGCAGGTGTCCCAGACTCCCGGAGTCCTACCATAAGGCTGGATTAGATTTCATCTGTGTCACACAAGGCTTACCCTCCCTGAGTCTATACATTGAAGCTCTGAAACTGCAAACTTCATTTAGGCACCTTGTCTTGGTATAATATCTTGAATCTTTTTATCGGGTCAAGTTTTCAGTCCTTGTGTCACCATCCCCTCCTCCTCTAGACTGGTCAAGCTTTACCTCCTGTCCAAGAGCTCTTGTCTTCTATAAAACTCTGTCTATCTGTCTACATTACTTAACATCCAATTGAAAGGAAAACCTCTATGAACCATTATGATTGCTCTGATGCCAAGAGATGCATCAATTAGCTGTGGATTTCCTCAGGATTAGTCCCATAGACAAATGGAACTATTAAATGACATGCACAAAATTATGAAAAAACAGAAATTTGGCAAATTGGCACAGTTATGAAGAAAACCACCAAACTAAGCTATAGAGAGACAACTCTAGGAAGAAAATGAGGAATATTTATATCACTTTTAAGTTTGAACTCCACAAGCTTCTACAAACCCCAAAATTGTTACTGGCTCTTATCCAACAGCTTCCTTCACTCAAAATATCCCTGTTACCTGCACCCAAAACACACTTTTACACAAGAGAAAGAAAACAGCCACAACACAAAATTGACGAACTACTATATATGTGAAGGCCCCATATTATAAAGTAATATCAAAGACATCACATAGAAAAATTAAACAAAGATTTTTCAATTGAAGAGAAAGCCTAACATGTTACTGTGGTCTAACAATCTCGCCTGTGAAATTGTGTGCTTCACTTGAAAGTTGAAAGGGTTAGATGCATGTCTGCAATATTCAGGGGCGTGCATCACAATCCTACATGGATATTGAAATGTTCAAATATTCCTTGATTCAACCATTGGAAAGCTTGTTTTGCACACTGATGAGGATCCACTTGCACTTTTTAAGTACAGGCATGTGTTTAAAGTCCTAATCCTACCTGTTTATTATTGCATTGATACCCCATTCCTTAGATGGCTTCTTATTAGCCATTAATGACATAAACAGTGCAGTTTATCTTTAACTTTAACCTCCTGCTAATGCTCATTATCACAGTGCTCAAACTGTTTCTTTTGCAAGTGCCTTATCTATAATTAACACTATCCTGTCAGGGAACATCAGCATATGTTTGCACCTTTGCATCTCATGGTGAGAATTCAATCAAGCAGTTTCCTTTTACTTCCCTAAGGTACAGAGCACTCTCTGCAGCTTCCCTGTTTTATTAACGTGCAAGCCTCACTAGCCAAAGTGGTGTACTTATCATAGAAGCTTTAGCGGCACATCTTTTGAGAATGCATTAATTTGAGGAGCAATCCTCAAAACTTCACCAATTAGTTTTCAACCCACTAAAACATGGTATTCATATTAATTGGTCTTTTTATGGTAAAGTTAGGTGGTATAAGGTGTTTTTCTCGCATCTCATTCAAGAGTAGATTGGCTTCTAGCGTTCTGCCTTCTTTGCAAAGGCCATTGATCAATTCACTGTACACAAGTACATCGGGTGTGAGACCCTTCTCTACCATTTCTCTATGCAGCTTGAAAGCTTCAATGACATTACCAAACCTGGAATACCCGTCAATGAGTATGTTGTAAGTATTAGCATTGGCAACCACTCTATTCTCTGCCATTTGAAGGAAAAGCTCTTTTGATTCCAGCATCTTTCCTTGAATACAGAGCCCTTTAAGTAAACCATTGTATGTTATTTCATCTTTCAAAAGATTATACTCTTTCATTTGTTCAAACAACTGAAATGCCTTACAAAGATCACCAGATTTGGAGTAGCCATGAATAAGTAAGTTATACGTTATTGCATCTGGAAGTAAACTCTTCTCCAGCATCTGCTTATATATTTCTTCCACTTTCTGCATCTTACCTTCCCTGCAGAGCCCATTCATCAACGCATGATAGGTCATTATAGTTGGTTCAAATCCTTTCTTTTCAATCTCCTCATATAGCTTGAGAGCTTTATAGGTATCACCTGAACTTGCATACCCATCAATCATCAAGTTATAGGTAACAATATCTGGCATCAAACCTGCATCAGCAAGTCCATTCCAAAGAGCTTCTGCTTCCAGCACCTTGCCTTCTCTGCATAGCCCATTTATAAGAGAGTTATAACTAACAAGATTGGGCATAATGCCAATTCTCTGCATTTCTTTCAGTAAACTGAAAGCTTCCTGCATTTTAGCAGCCCTGCAGTGACCATTGATAAGGGTGTTATACACTTGTATATTTGGTGCAACATTTCTGCTCACCATCTCATTCAAAATGTCTCCAGCTTCATGCAACCTGCCTTCCTTACATAATCCATTTATCAATGCACCAAATGTTACGACATCAGGTGCAACACCCCTTTCCTGCATCTCCTCAAGCAGGTAAAAGCCTTCCTGCATATTGCCACTCTTACCATGCCCATCAATCAGTGTATTATATGTAACGGCATCAGGAACCAAACCAATTGTGTACATTTCTTTTAAAAGATTTATTGCCTCACCAATCATATGTTTCTTACAGAGGCCCTTGATTAGTGCGTTGTAAGTAATGGCATTAGGCACAACGCCTCTTCTTCCCATCTCCTGGCGTAAACAAAGAGCTTCCTGAGTATTCCCCAGCCTTGAATACCCATCGATAAGTGTGTTATAAACAACTCGATCAGGACTCAAACCCTTTCCAATCATTTCATTAAAAAGATCTTTTGCCTCCCTCATTTTCCCTTGTTTGGACAGCGCATTCAACAAAACACTATACCTGAAAATATCAATTTGAATACCTTTTCTTATCATTAAGCTATGAAGCTCTAAAGCACCGTGTACATCTCCAAGTCTCAGGTACCCATCAATTAAAGTGTAGTAAGTGACACGATCTGGCTCCAATTCATGCTCATACATCTCATTTATAATCCCTTTGGCTTGCTCTATCCTACCACTTTTACAAAGCCCATTAATCAGGGAATTGTAGGTCACTAAATCGGGTCTCGGACCTTTTGCAAGCATCTGTTTCAGAATCTCAAAAGCCCCATCTTGATTCCCAGATTTACAATAACCATCGATCAGGACATTATAGGTAATATGATTACCAACCACACTCCTGTTTACCATTTCCCAAAAAAGTCTTCCTGCTTTTTCCAGTTGCCTCTTTTTACAGAGTCCCATGATAATTACATTGTAAGAAAATGCGTCAGGCTTGCGATCCAATTCATTCATTCTAGACAACAATGCAATGGCAGCATCTAGTTGCCCTTCTTTGGAGAAGGCTTGAAGTATTTTATTAAAACCAAACAAATCAGGACTAATTCCCATTAACATCATCACAGAGAAAACCTCCCAAGCCCTATCGGTTTGTCTAGACACAACCAAAGCATCAAGAAGGGAATTGCAGGAGGAGAGAGAGGGCACTATACCATTATCTTTCATCAGGAAAAAGGTTTCTGCAGCTTCTGACGCCATCTTGACCTCAGCATAGGCCTTGATTACCAAGTTCAAAAGTGCTGGTTTTGATTGAGAAGCAGTCATGATTGTTTTTAATATAGACTGGGGAGTTGTATTGCATGTCTTTAAGAGAACAAGAGACCTTATTGCAGATTGAGCTTGAACCCACCTTTTCTGTTGCAGCAACCCACATGCTTGTTTGATTATTTTTTCTTCTTCTTCTTTTCTTACTCCTCTGCCGTCGTAGTATTCCAAGTTATCTCTGAAGTGCGAGAAAGAGGCAGTGTTACTGCTGAGTCTTCTTGTGAAAGAAAAGAATAAAACTGGAACCCACTTTGCAGAACAAGAGAAAATGGTTTCCCATTGCACCCATTTTCTTTCAACATCTATACTTCTGCTGCTGATTTTGATTGTTTGGTTCAACAGAGTGTGCAGCAAATTTTTCTTCTTGTTGCTCATCGACGGCATTGAGAGAGCGCTACTTCCAGTTTTTGAGGGATCAAATTAAGTGGCAGAGATGACGAAGAGTGTCTGTAAGAATCTTGTAGATCTGTTTAGTGAAATTGAATATCACAAATGCCCTATTTGCAACTGACGTGACCCTTTTTAAGGTCATTTATTAATTAAATTAAAAATCAAAGAACCAGTGTCTGTAATTTTTAATTTAATTAATAAATATCAATAAAGAGTGAGGTGCAAATATTCGGCTGCATAAATGCTGCCATGCTGTTTCTATTCAACCTGAACAGCATAATTCAGATAAAACAAATTGGCTCATGTTCTCTCATTTTGAAGTGGTAATTTTTCTCTTCCGGTTAGTTCTTTAGGGTAAGGAAATTGTGGTTTAAAAATTGAAGGGTAAGTGTACAAAGATGAGGGTCTAAAAAGTTTTGACTCTTTTTTTTTTGTCTTTGAATGAATGAATGAAGAGTTTTAATGACGTCCACGAGACCATCAATCTAAGGGACTATAGAACACAATCCTAAACTAACTCCATAGTCTTTTCCATAATCGCTCTCCTATTGTGAATCTTGACAATCAAACTAGTCGTCTGCTTGATCTTATCCTCCTCAAATAAATTGTACATGCTACCAGCTTTCAGGATGTCTGAACCCGAATGTCATCATAAGTCATGCATTTGAAGAGAAAGTGTCATTCTGTCTCATTCGCACCCTTTTCGCAAAACCTGCAAATCCTCTCCTCCCACTCCTCTTTGGGCCTCGTCCATCTACCAATCTCACATCTCAGATGATGAGAGCTTGTCCTCAACTGAAACAACACTCCAGGTTTAACTTTAATAGTTACCCCTAGATAAGCCTTATCCCCATGCTCACGGGAGGGGTTGAACACTTCTATATAATGCATCTTTTTTTGACCCATATTATTAGACCACATGGCAATTTGAAATTTATCCGTGACAAACTTCTTTATTTCCATATTGGTCTTCGAACAATCTTGTAGCTTGATGTTCCACTTACTCAGCCACTTTATGTTTTGTTTCATCCAAGTCTTCATCCTGTGAGCCAAACCCTCTTTCACTGCAATTTTGGGCCATTGTTCATTATCCATGTTTTCAAGTTTCTTTAAATAACTTATCAACTGAGTTATCGTTGTTGCCTCCAATGGGAAAATGTCGACTTCTACTAATAGAATTTCATAAGGCACTGAGGCTTTGACCTTGATATTGCTAGTGATTAAGTGCTTATGAATCCTCTCTAACTGTCTCCACCCACATTTTGTCATTTTGCCCCCCCAAACCTCGTTGTCGTAAAGAACAACCGGTGTGACCAACAAACCGAAAAAAAATTTCTTAGTTTTCCAGTCCCACAACTCGGCATTTCTGCACCTATTTTGAAGCAGATAGAATGTTTTCCAACCTCGGGCTGTATCCTTTCAAAAGTATATGGTGCACGGCAAATGTTGCATTAAAAATCTCTCTCTCTCTCTCTCTCTCTCTCTCTCTCTCTCTCTCTCTCTCTCTCTCTCTCCTTGTTTGCTCAAGTTCTTCAAACTCAAGTCAAATGCAATCTCAAAGCAAGAATATATACATGAAATATAACAGTTAAGTATAAGTCACATTTCAATATGTGATTGTCCTTTCTTATTCTCAAGTTATATTTCATGTATATATTACAGCAAGATTTTTTAGAGTGGTTTTGGATATCTAAGAATTATAATTTAGATTCTAGATTTTCGAAGATCATATAAAACTTCAGACTTAGTCAAATTTCAGTAATCAACATGCTCATGTCAATATTCTTTTTTCTCTCTCTTCTCGCTCTCTTTATCTATCCCAAACTCGAGTTATCTATCTCCCTCTCTTATCTCTCACCTCTCTCTCTTATCTATATCCCCTCTCTAGATCTCTCACACCCTCTCTCCCACTCTCCCTTGCCTTCCCTCCTTACCCCATCTTTATGTTTTTCTCTCTTCATCTCTTGCCCTCTCTTATTATTTCTCTCCACCCTCTATCCATTCTCTCAATTACTACATCTCACTCCTACCCTCTATCTCTCTATCCCTACGCCTCTCCTTCCCTCCCTCTCTACCTCTCTACCATTCTATTATATCTCTCTCACCTTTATCTCTTACCCATGTCTTCCTAGGCTCTAGCTCTTGCCTCAATATCACTCTCTTCACTCTAGATCTTTCTCACTATGTCCACCTCTCTCTCTACCAAGCTCCCCTCTCTAGGTCTCTCAATCTAATGTCCCCTTATATAATTCTCTTATAAGGTTTTGACTAATTGCTTGTAATTCAAATTGCAAGAGAGTTCTTTTTATATAACTTGTACACAATTCTTTATTTTTCCACAAATGAGCGTATTGAATGGGATATGTGAATATGTACTATATCAATATCCTTATTTTATGCAACAAGCAATGTGGAGATTTGATCAATGCACTACCTGCTATCTAGGTGTTAATGAAGCCCAATATGCAAGATTTATATTGCCAAACGATAAATCTGATATGATTCGTAAGCTGATGATGCAACCTGATGGAGATTATCCTTGGTCAACAAATAATCTTTGTATCCCAAATGCTCATGCAAGAAGATTTCTGACCGGATTGTAGATCTTATATTGTTTTATTCAATACTTTCTGATGTAGATAACTTTCATTCTGATATTGTAAGATCGTAATTATGAGAAGGAACGAATGAATATAATTGATGAATTATATTTGACCAAATATAAAAGTTATGTTGATCTGCAAGTAATTTACTGATCACCATTTTCTGATAATTCAATCTTTAAATGTATGATATGCCTCTTATTTGATTGTTTCCTCCCCTGATGGTGAATTAATAGTTTGTTAGCTGATTGTGACGTTCACCGTCGAGGGTCTATTGCCTTCGACTAACTTAAAATTGTTTCGTTTACTATTTGACTTGTTTGATTTATATAGTTACTAACAAAGTATTATTGATTAATATTATATATATTCATAATACTATGAATATTGGTTAATGGTATTATTGTTAGGGATTTATATTATATTGATCAGTTATAAATATAATATTAATTATATATTGATTAATACTATATATATTAGTTATTAATTGATTAGTTATTACATTATTATTTTATATTGATCAATTATATATTTATTAATAATATTATATTGACATATTATTTGTATACTTATTATTATTAATATAATAATATTGATTAACAGTAATATTAATGATTAATATCATATTTATTAATTAGCAATATTAATTAAGATTATATTAATTAGTATGTATTTAGGAATATATTTGTATTCTATATGTCAATTAGGGCTCGTGACACTCAATCACTCCTCATATATATCTCACTCTCTCCCTCCTTGGCCCTCTCTTTATCTTTGTTCTTCTCTCTCTCTCAAACATCTATTAGGGAGAGAGGGAGAGAAGGGGGCTTGTGGTAGAGGGTTTAGGGCAGAGAGAGAGAGAGAGAGAGAGAGAGAGAGAGAGAGAATTGAAGGTTTAGAGCTTATGGTTATAGGGTTTAAGAGTTATGGTGTAGGGACTAGTATATGGTTTTGAGCTTATGGTTATGGGGTTCAAGGTTTTAGGCTTAGGTAGGATTAAGGGTTTAGGGGGAGAGAGGGGGGAGAAGTGGGGGGGAGTAGGGAAGATGGAGAGAGAGAGAGAGAGAGAGAGAGAGAGAGAGGGGGGGGGAGAGATGATTTAGAGTTTAGGACTTATGGTTATAGGATTCAAGGACTAGTATAGGGTTTAGAGCTTATGGTTATAAGATTTAGGGTTTTGGGCTTAGGTAGGGTTTAGGGTTTAGGGGAGAGATATGGAGGAGAGGAGGGATGGAGATGGGGGATACATGAAAAGAGAAAGAGATGGGGAAGAGAGAGGGAGAAAGGGAGAAAGGATTTAGGGATTAGGGCTTATGGTTGTAGGGTTTAGAGAGAGATAGGAGGGGTGGAGAAGGAAAGGAGGAGAGAGGGAGAAAGGAATATAGGTGGGGAAGAGGGAGAGAAGGGATATAGGGAGAAAGTGAGAGGGGGAAGAGAGAGAGAGAGGGGGGGAATAGAGAGGAGGGAGATGGCGGGAGAAAGAGAGAACGGGAAAGGGGGAGGGAGAAAGAGAAAGAAAGAAAGGGAAGGGATATGTTGGAGAGAGTAAGGGGGAGAGTAGGTTAAATGGATAGGGGGAAGGGAGATCGGAGATGGGACCTAGCACTTTATTCTCTCTCTCCCTTTCCCCTTCTCTCTTTTACCCCCTCTCCCTCCTATCCCTATCTCCCACATATGCCTTCCCCTCCTATATTTATCTTCCCCCTCACCCATTCCTCTTCTATCTTTTTCCATCTAACCACCCTTTCCCTCTCTCCCCTTCTCCCTCTCCATTTCTCCCCTCTCCCTTCCACCTTCTCTTTCCCCCTCTCTTTCCCACTATCTTATTCTCTCTCTTTGCCTCTTTCTTTCCCTCCCCCTCTCTCTTACTCTCTCCATCCCACCCCACAATCTCTCTCCCTCTGCCCCACCTCGCTTCTCCTCTCTCACTCTCTCCCCATCTCTCTCTCTCTAAATCCTATAGCCATAATCCCTAAATTCTAAGTCCTTTTTCCCTTTCCCCCTCTTTCTTTCTGCCTTCCTCACTCTCTTCCTATTTCCCTTCTCTCCATCTTCCCTACCTCTCTCCCCCTCTCCCCAACATCTTTGTACCTCTCTCTTTATCTCCCTCTCTTTCTCTAAACCATAAACCCTATAACTATAAGCCCTAAACCTTAAATCCATTCTCCCTTTCCCCTACCTCTTTTCCCCTCTCTCCCTCTCTCCCTCTCCCCCACCTCTCTCCCCATCACTCTACCACACACTCTCTCTTTCCCACAATCTTCCTTTCCCCTCTCTCACTATCTCCATCTCTGCCCCATCTCCTTGTCATTCTCTCTCTTCCCCCTCTCTCACACTCTCTCTCCCATCTCTCTACCCCTTTATTATACCTCTCTCTTCAGAAATTGTGTCATCGACCCTCAACCATATGTACCCTAAACCTTGTACCCTAAACCCTATACCAATATCCTTAATTCTAAACTATGTGCCCTAAACCGTATATCCTACACCCTATTTCCATAAACATATACCCTAAACAATTTATATACCCTAAACCCTATACCTTATAAAGTAGGGGAAGAGGTAATTATCTAGAGGTTAGAGAGAAGGAGCAAAGGAGACATATAAGAACAAAGAGAGAGTGGAGTATCAAGGGGTGGAGAGAGAGAGAGAGAGAGAGAGAGAGAGAGAGAGAGAGAGAGAGAGAGAGAGAGCAAAACTCAAACTTAATTTTAGATATGATAATTAAATATGAAAGTATAAATCAACAACACATAATGAACACACAACACCAAAAATTTTGCATGGAAACTAGATCAAGGGAAAAACCATGGTGGGGATGAACTCACAAGATAGGTATACTCTGTTATAAGTATTCCAATGGGGAATGCACATGCATTTAGGCACACAACCTAGATCTCACTACTCAAAATGAAAAAGGATTACTACCAAAGGAAGGCTCACTGCCCATATAAGCAAACTTGGATCACATCCGTAAATTATGAATTGTATAATAGCATCTCTTTTGTGCCTGGATCAGTTCCATTGAAGCACAATACATTTTTTTCCACACTTCTTCTATGTCTTTAAAATATGTATGCAGTCATCTCACATATATACTCCTACATCTCTCTCACATCCACAGACAAATACAAGATTATTACATTAATTTATACATGATATCAAGCTTGGAAAGATCATCAAGGTCGGCCAAACACTCACCACCTAATTATAAAAATATAATCATACTCAATACAATATAACATGAATACCAACCAATGTTGGCCAAGACATAGCATAGACCAAAATCTTTCGCCTTGAACATGATACACCTCCACAGATTACTCCTCAAACATCTGCAACACACTACAATCATCCGGTCAACTAAGAACATGAAGAACACTAACATACTAATCAAAATCATCAATTGCAAGAACAATGACCAATGTGGACCACCAACATAAAAGGTACACAATCTAGAAACATCCACAAGCATCATTAATTACCGCAACAACATCTGTACCAACACAAATTACTGGAATCGTCAACATCATCATAACGAACTTTAGGAACACTAACACCAATGGCTATCAACCATGAAAAATTACTTGTGTACCTCCAATCCACAAACCACTTGAATTGAGTACACACATTAATGTCCCAAACATGCTTTACAGATCCATCAAGAAATATATTATAATGTGGAGTAATGCAAATCAAAATATTGTCACTTTGTCACCATTCAACAATTGAAAAACCAGTCATAACATAGATACCCATAACTCACTCACATATCCATGTGAAGCTATGAAACTTTAACTGAATCAACTAAATACAACCCTCTACAAACCCTTAACATCTGCAAACTCTGATCTTCATCATAGCCATTTGAAATTCACTGCAACACTGTCACAAATAGAGAACTATGTTGACAACAATGACAACACATCTCTCAAGCACAAATTTTCAAGTTCTTCCAACAATCTCCCCCTTTTTCATTGATGGCAATGTATGATGTGAAAAACAATCAATGATAAATATATCAACAACTCCCCCCTAGACTTACAACTCTTCTCCTTATTTACATGACTCTCTCCCCTTCTTTAATTTTTCACTTGACTCTCTCTCCCCCTTTGACATCAATAGAAAAAGAACATATTTTCAATGAAAACCATAAAAACTAACTTTCTTTGATCATCTGTCTCACAAAACACAAGACTAAATACTCCCCCTAAGTAGTAGCCACCAATCATCAATCCAAATCATAAGATATTAATGTGAAATGCACCAGACCAATGCGTGCCAATGCATCTTTTTTCTAATTAGAAGGGGTAATCACCCCTAACTTCCCTCTAAGATACTCAAAATCATCCTTAGGAAAAGACTTTGTGAAAATGTCTAAAATCTATTCTTTAGTAGGCACATACTCCAATCTAACTTCTTTCTCATTTACCTTCTCCCTTAAAAAGTAAAACTTGATAGATATATGTTTAGTCTTTGAATGCAACACTGGATTCTTAGAAATGTTAATCACACTTGAATTGTCACAATAGATAGCAATAGGTTCATCATAAATCACTCTAATATCCTTCAACATCTGCTTCATCCATATCACCTAAGTATAATTGACAATAACAACATATTTTTCCTTTGCAGTAGATTGAGAAATATAATTTTTTTTTGCTCAACCATGAAACCAATCTTTTTCCCACGAAAAATGCACCACCACTAGTACTCTTTATGCCATTCACATTTCCTTCTCAATCAACATTAGTAAAGGCACTCAAAGTAAAATCATCATCTTTAGGATGTCATAGACCAAAATTAATTATCCCTTTCAAATATCTAAAACTTCTTGTGACAATTACCACATGAGATTCCTTATAAGGATCTCCTTGAAATCTAGAAACAATACAAACTATGCTCATGATATCAAGTCTAGTCTAAGTCAAATAGAGTAATCCACTAATCTTAGATCTGTATCTAGTCTGATTTTCCTTAGGCGAGTCATTATTTTTAGTCAACTTACATCCGATCACCATATGAGTACTAACTAGTTTTGAATCTTCCATTTTAAACTTCTTCAACAACTCTTTTACATACTTGGACTAAGATATAAAAATTGTATTTTTAACTATGTGATTTTGAAACCTAAAAATTTCATCTCTCCAATCATAGACATTTCAAATTCTTTTTGCATTTCATTAGAAAACTCTTTGCTCATCCTATCATTCCCTCCAAAGACAATATTATCAACTAAAACTTAAACAATTGGAATGTTATCATGATCAATCTTGAAGTACACATTTGTTGCATTTCTTGGGGAGATTGCTGGAAGATTGTTGAGCATGTTAGATTTTTGTGTTTGTGTCTGCTGACATTAATGTTTTTTCATTGATGTCAACATACAAATTGTTGTTGTAGAAAATATGTTCAGTGAAGAAGATTTCAATTGTTCATAGGCTACATTGAAGATGTTGTGTTGCGATTGTAAGGTATGGTTCATATATGTCTATAGTTGGTCTACATAGGTTCACATAAGTTTGGGTGATAATTTGAGTGAAGTATGATCAAATTTTTTTTTACTGATGTTATAGTGTTCATGTGTGCAATGGATGAGTATTTGGTTCAGTATGTCTTAAATTTTATGCTTCAGAGGTTGCGGAGCTAATATTTACATTGTTCCTTATCATTATGTATGTAGTTGGTGTTGTTTATGATTCAGAGTATGACTATCTATCTTTTGTTATGTCAGAGTTCGGTATTTCAATATTCCTATTGATCAGTATTGAAGATGAGTTTGGATTCTGAATTGGAATTGATGTGAAGGTTCTAAGGGTATTCATGTTTCTTATTGGTGTTCTTGAATCTTGTGATGATCATGTTGTTGTTCTACATTGATTGTGGAGATCAGATTTTTTGTTTTGGTGGTGTGTTGGCATTTCTTCATTTAGGTCTTAGCCGACTAGGTGAAGTAACGTGTTGTGATTCTTGGAGATGATTTGGTGAAGTTGTAGTGTGTCCAAAGATAATGTTTTTGATCCTATCTATGTCTTGGCCGACTTGATTTGGATCAGTTTTTTATTTGAGCATAATGTTTATATCTTTTATTGTAATAGGTCTTAGCTAACATAATTGATGTTTAATCTTTGTAATGTGTATAAATAAGAGATCTTTTGGTAGTTGAGAGAGGATATAGAGAGATGTATGTGTGAAGGTAATATACTGGTATTTGTATTCTACATTGGAGGAATAAATTTTACTTCATTGGAACTATATCAGCATTGAGGATGTTATGAGTCAGTTTGGTTGTAATGGACTATATGTCCACCCTTTTGTAATCAAAGCTAGATTGGTGAACCTGACTGAGGGCCAGATCTATGATTGTATTGTGAGTAGTGAGCTCTAGGAAGCGGTCATGTGAATGCATGTGAATTCCCCTTTTGTTCTTTTTTATTTTCTCTTAACCGGGCAGTACTTTTAACAAAGTACATCTATCTAGTGGGTATCATCCCCACCAGGGTTTTCCCTTAACAAGGTTTCCTCAAGAACAAAATTTTGTTGTTTTGTGTTATGTGTTGTGGATCTTGGTTCATTATTTATCTTTTAGATTATTAATTAGCTTAAGTGATTTTAATTTTAATTGTTGGTTACACAATTGATTCCCCCCCCTCCCTCTCAGTTGTTCTTGCCTCCTTTTGGGCCTAATAATTGGTATCAGAGTTGAGTGCTTTTGAAGAAGCTTAATCACTTGAAGGTGATATGACATGGAAATTATAAGGAAAGAAAGCCCTAAGTTTGATGGAATAAATTACTTGATATGGAAGGATCGTATGACTACTTATCTGATATGCATGAGAGATGAATATTGGGATATCACAATGAAACATTACACCATTCCTAATGACTTATCTAAAGCTACTGCTAATGAAAAGAATGCATTCAAGGATAACATGTTAGCAAGGGAAGCTTTAATCAGTGCCTTATCAGCCACACAATATTCACACATCCATGGATTGAGGACAACATATGAGGTATGGACTAAATTAGAAACTATTTATGAAGGTGACAAGTATGTTAAGCAAGCTAAGTTTCAAGGTTTTAAAGGAAGATTTGAAGATATGAAGATGAGTGAAAGTGAATCTATCTTAGCCTATTTGCAGAAAGTAAATGATTTGGCTTGTGACATTAGATGTGTTGGTAGTACCTTGACTGATGATGAAGTTGTAAGAAAGATTCTGAGATCTTTACCCACGTGTTACAATGAGAAGGTTGTGCTATTGAGGAATTGAGAACTATTAGGGACATTTCAAGAGAAGATTTGGTCGGTAGACTTTGCGCCTATGATATGACTACTCTTAGCAAGGAAATTCCAAAGGTTGAAACTATATTAAAAGCCAGTGTGAAAAGGGAGAGAGCTCCTCTAAAGACAGCTTCAACCACTATGCTAAGAAAGGGGAAGAGATCATGGAGGAGGAAAGGAAGATTGATGAACTTGAAGCCTTGATTGCAAAAAGACTACCTAAGGGCTCTGGTAAGTATGAAGGAAAGTTACCTTTGAAATGATTTAACTGTAATAATATTGTTCATATTGCATCCAGATGTCCTAATAAAGTTTCTAAGGAACCTAAGTTCAGATCTAAGAAATTTCATCCCAAGAGTCATAAAAAAATTTATGTTGAAGAAAGTGTGACTAATGATGAATCTAGAGATGAAGAAGAAATTGTGTTTATTTCTATTAAAGAAGATAACCCTAAGGAAGAGAAAGATTTGGTCTCGCATGTTGATAAAAGAAATGAATGGGTCATTGATAGTGGATGCTCACATCATGTGACTGGTGATAAATATAAATTTGTGAAGCTTGAATATTATGATTGTGGTGTTGTTAGGTTTGGTAATAACAGTCTTTGTCTTATTAGAGGAAAAGGATATATCACTTCTGATTGTAAGAATAGTATTGATGATGTTTTATATGTTGAAGGCTTAAGACATAATTTATAGAGTGTTCGACAACCACTAGATAAGAGCTACCAATTGGAATTCATGGAAGTGAAGTGTAAGATCATTAGAAGCATAGGAAATCTAATTGCATCCAGTACACAAAATGTAGGTAATCTATTTCATTTGAAAATTGTTGAGAATAAGTTCTTGGTTGCTAAGACTAATGATAGTTGGTTGTGGAATAGAAGATTTTTCATGTGAATTTTGATAATATTGTAAAGGTTAGCACTACTAATGATCTAATTTATGAAAACCAGATTACAATACCTGGTGTGATACCTGCAGTATTGTAGAATTCAACATGAAAATTGAGAACAACAAGATTGCAAACCAAAAATTGTCTCCATTCTATTCAAAATTGGAGTTTATACAAGTTGGATGGATCCCAAGGGTCACACAAATCCCTTGGAATTGAAATGAAGAGTCATCATAATGTTTATTACAATTAAACTATTAAAACTATCAAAATTTATCAAAAAAAACTATATATAAAATTTAGGTCCGCTTGGAGAAGGCATAACTTTCTCATCCTAGCTTCGAATTACAAACCGTTTGATGCGTTGGAAAGGTATTCAAATAATCTTGAACCAAATTTTAGAAATAGTGATGTTCCATCCCTATTTCCATGCACCATTTTGAAAATAGATTTCAGTATTTTCCCAATTTAATCCTGATCAACTAATGTTATAAAAGATCTGCCTAAGCTGATGAATCCTAATAATATGTACAAAGAGTGTCAATTGAGTAAGTTGACTAGATGTACTTTTAAGAATAAGACATATTCTTTGAGTGGATTTCTAGATTTGGTATACAGATTTATGTGGTCCTACTAAGACAAGAAGCTATTATGGAGACATATAGTTTATGATATTTATTGATGATTATTCAAGGATGGTGTGGTTTACCTTTTTGAAAGAGAAATCACAAGCCTTTCATAAATTTTAGATATTTAAGAAGATGGTAGAGATTGATTCTGGATAGAGATTGAAGTGCCTAAGATCAGACAGAGGTGGAGAATTCACATCAGGTGAGTTTTATGCATTTTGTGAAGAACATGGGATAAAGAGGCAAACTTATGATCTGTGAAACCCACAACAGAATGGAGTTGTAGAGCAAAGGAATAAAACTATTCCCGACACAGCTAGGACTATGACGATTGAAGGAAATATTCCACAAATCTACTAGAGAGAAGTGGTAAGTATTGCAATATATACTTTGAATCAGGTACACATAAAGAAAGGAACCGGTAAGACTCCTTATGAACTTTGGTTTGGTCATGTTCCTATAGTAAATTATTTTAAAATATTTTAAAGAAAATTATATTAAGAGAGATGAGGATATTGGAAAGTTTGATCCTAGAAGTGATAAAGAGATTGATCGAGTTTCATAAAGGAGTCAAAAACTAGGCTTATCACCAGGACTTGGGGATTGGACATCCTAACCGAGCAACTATCCTCCTTGTCATAAAAACTCATTTAATTATAAATCTAGGGACGTGCTACTTGAAACAGGCCAGTTAAATATATGCACCGAGAATTGACTCAGACCACATTACCCTATAATTGCTATAGGAAACAAATGTTTTAAGAGATAAATGAATAAATACTAAAGATTAAAGAATGAAAATCTTGAAACTCCAAACCATGATGCTTCAATTGTTCTACCACTTTGGCTGCAGGAAGCAACAACTAACCTACGGCTTTGGCTACAGGGGCAATTTCAACGCTAGAATTGAAACAACAAGATGCAGAAATGAAAGCTATAGGAAATAGAGCTATCTAATGTGTATTCCTCACCAAGTGGGCCCCCTTGGATGAGTATTCAAAACTCAATTACACAATATTAACTTTCAACTCTTCGCTATCATTGATTCAAGAACAAAGTACAAATGTATTCACAAAAATTGGAAAATAACAAAATAAAAACTATATCTTCTAAAAACTAATAATGCCTTCCTTTCTCATGTAGGAGTGGGGCTTTATTTAAAGGAAAAGACATCTAATGGCTAACTGATCACACCATAAAATAGGCGGAGACTTTATTACAAATCTAGAAAGCAGGAAAGAGATCATCCAGAAAAGTAGGAAAGGAACTACCACAATAGGTGAGAAGAACAAATCTAGCCTCTCACTATTTCCTAGATTTTCTAAAGAACAAAATAACTTCTTTGACCCGATATTTTCCCAGCTGCTACCACCTTCATCCTCTTAGAAACACAACCTTAGCTATATTAACTCCTTCATCAATCAACTCACCGCAGGACCGAGTCTAGTTGTCCAGTGCATGGGCACATTCACCTAGTCATCCCTCTTTACAAACCACAATTGGCACCAAGGTGTTAGAATACAAACATCCAAGATAAAATCCAAACAAACACGCATACATACATTTTCATTCGAACAACTAACTACCTATAAAAACATAATCGCATAATTATCCTACTTAATATAGCATTTATGGATAAGTATGCATGTCAAAGTCTTAAAAACATATCAGATGTATATGTGGCTTCATGCCACTTAATGTCATAAAAATAGCAGATTAGTTTGGAATAAAGTATAATAAAATAAGAAAAAGGGTATGACAAAAACTAGCCTAGGGATTTAAAAAGATGACATAAAGATGCCTTATCATTGCCCCCTACGAAAGCTAGTGTCGGTCCTCAGGAATTGTCACATTACAAATCCGGGCAAGTATTTGGAAATCCCCAACTGCGGTTTCACCTCCACTGGTACTGCCAAGGTGCCAATAAAAACCATTTGTGTGTTCCATCTTGCTCTTTCGACTGGCCTACATCTGCTCATCTACTTCATTATCTAGGCAATTATACATAGGCCACAAGAGGAAAGATGGTTGGAAGGTAAGAGGAAGCCATAACTCTGGCCTGGTATGTATGCCAAGGAGGATGTAATTTATAGTTTTATTTGCTTCAAATCAAAATACAACAATTATCTTTTTAATTAATTTGTTCTTCCTTTATATTAAAAGTTAGCAAAACTCATTAAAAAAAATATTAACTTCTATCTCATATTTATCTGTAGACGTTAGTTTCTAAGTCTCTTTCTTAAGAATATGGAATATATTTTTAATTTCATATTTATTTAGCTTTCCCTTTTCTTTTGAGATAAGCTTGGCTTTATTAATTATAAAAAATTAATTAGAATCTTAGTTTAATATTAATAGAATATTAGGATGATTTTAAAAGAAGAATTGTAGATTTAATTATAGTTATTTTGTTTTAGGATGTTTAACTTAGGATATTTTAATGGTTAATTTTAATATTTAGATTTGTTAAATTTGTTTTAGGGGTTAGTTTAATAAGAAAGTTTAAATTTTTATTGATATAATAATTAGGTGGTTAAAGATTTTAAGAATTAATTTTAATTTATTATTTAGAAGATTTTAGTGTTGATTTGAGATAATTAAAGTGTATGAACAATGTACTTTCTTGTTTTATTACAATCAATTAATGATTATTTAAGTCTTAATGTCTTTATGACTTTATGGTTTCTTTTATTGAGTGTTGAATTCTTTTGGTGCTCACCAAAGGCTTCATTGTTAACCTTATTTGAAACTATGTAAGTTGTGTTGTGAGTGTTTGATGGATCTTTGTGAAAATGATGCCACTTGGAATTTGTTAATTATTTTTTTGGGCACTTGATATTATTGTGAGAACTTTGGTTATATTTTTGTTGGATCCACTATGGGATTTTTATGTTGGCTACTAGCTGGGTGCTTATTACGTGAAAGGTTTTTATTTAAAATTGGTGAAATAAATATATATTTTGTATCCCTAATGCTTAGGAGGTGGATCCAGTTTGTGCCTAATGTGAGTTTGGTGTGAGAGGGACTACTAGGTACATAGTTGAAGGGTGGCTCACATTGGGGTCAGGGCCTAAAGTGACAAGTCCTGGATAACACAATGACATATTTTTATTAACAAGTGATAACATAATTAAAATTTACCAAGTTTGGTTTCCCACATTAATACAAGATAATAATACCTCGTCCATGCCTAGAGTATGCATGCACTCTTTATGAGGGTGAGTAGAGAAGGCCTAGCTATCCGTGGGGCATTGATCTGGCAGTACGACACCTCGGTGTAGTGAGGTGGTTGTTTCGACATGGTGTCCACCTAGGCACCAAGCTTGGAGAGGCTGCAACATGGCACTAGCATGGCACCATGTGATGACACCCTTCAATTTGTACACTAGGGTCACCTCATGTGGTAGCTTTGCCTTTGGTGTAGGATGTGGTTGTGGATTATTACAAATCTTTATGATGGAACTTCTTTTGTTGTTTTGTTGTGATGTCTCAATGGTAAATTTAAATGTTGTATTTCAAGTCATCTTTTGTTCCTTGTATTTATGATTTTGGCATGTGTGGGTCTGAAGTTCATCTCCTAGCTCAGTGGAGTGGACCATGAGGTTCACGTGGTTGAGTGGTGAATATTTTCCACTGAGGCTCGTGCTTTCGATCGAGGATTTCTAGATCTTTTCTACGGATATTTGGCTTCCTTATTCCATGGAATTCACTTATAGAGGTTGCATTATTATTGTACTCTTAATGTAAAATTCTATGTAAACATTTACAGTTGTATACTCTGAAAAATTGTGACAAGATGTAGTATGCAGTCCCTTTGATGTATCAGGGCATGTAATGGTGTTATGTAATTATCATATATGGATATGACATTTGGATTGATGTAAAGTTACAATTGTAATTCAAGTTGAAGTTTTCTTTATTTGATTTGTATGTTGTTAATATTGTTGTGCATCAACATCAGGGAACCTTAGAGGGTGAATAACAATTGTGTGTACTTTATTTTGTTTATTACTATTGAATGATTTAAAATATATATATATATATATATATATATATATATATATATATATATATATATATATATATATATATATATATATATATATATATATATATATATATATATATATATATATATATATATATATATATATATATATATATATATATATATATATATATATATATATATATATATATATATATATATATATATATATATATATATATATATATATCACTATTTTTCTAGTTATCTCTTTGGTTCCCTGGCGAGGGTGTTGCACTTCCTATCAAAGCACAAGTTCTACAATGGGAGCTCAATATTCCCATTAGTTTTCTATTGTGCTTTATTTTTAGACATCATCTAATGAAGTTTATCTTTTGCAGTATGCCTGCCTGAGGTAGAGGTCATGGTAGAGGCCAAGGTCGAGGCTATGGTAGAGGTCGAGACCATAGTCAGGAATCAGATAGCCATTGCAACTCCTCACCACACCATGATGAGAAACAACATGGTGATAAAAGTGAGGAAGGGAGGTCCAAACAGAATAGGAGCTAGTAGGGTGAATCAGAAGGTTCCCTTTTGCGTCAGATATTTCAGGATATTTTGAATAGGTTGGATTACAAGTAGAATAGAGAAGATAGAGATCAACATAGTGAGTCCCATGCTAGGAGAAAGAGATCTTGCAACCCTCCAAGGAGGACCCATACTTCTGATGAGGATGTTAGATTAACTTCTCACATGAGGGATTTGGTTAGAACAAACCCTCCACTATTCTATGGTGAAAGTAGTGGTGCTTTAGCTAAGAATTGGCTAATTGATATAGAGAGGTAGTTTTCTATGCATGCTTATGAGAGCAATACAAAAGCCAGATTTTCCATTTTGCATCTCCATAGATTTGCATCAAAATGGTGGAAACTAGAGGAAGAAATGTTACATTTGGATATAGCTACAATATCATGGGAGTTATTTTTAGAGAGATTATGAGCTCCTTTTTTATCTGATCACTAGAGGCAAAAGAGAGCAAATGAGTTTCATGCCTTGAGACAGAATAATATGTCAATAAAGTAGTACAAGCATCACTGCATGGAGTTGAAGCCCTATTCAAGATTCCAACATGATGAGACCATGTTAGGACAACATTTTGTAAGAGGCCTTAATACCCAATTCATCTATGATGTTCGGCTTTGTGAGCCAAAGATAGTTAGAGAGGCCATTGAGAAGGCATTAGTAACAGAGGAGTGTTTGGCCCTTGAACATGGTGGTCATACAAGAGGACAGTCTGGAGGAAATCATCAATCAGGTTCAGGGCATCGAGGTGCACAGTCACAGAGTGCAGGATATTCTAGATTTCATTCTTCATCCTCCAAGGGAGGACAAAATTTTAAGAAGAAGAAATTTTAGGATCATAGGAATGATAAACCATAGTCTAGTCACAGAGGTAGTTCAGGAAAAGAATGAAATTGGTACCATGCTAAGAAGCACCAGAATAAACAACCTTCTTAGATTCCTAGGCCTAGTTTTGGTAGAGGCAGTGTTCAATAGTCGAGTGTACCACCAGTTCGGAAGGACCTTCATAGAACAATAGAATGTGACTCTTGTGGTCAGTCGAGCGATATTGCAATACATTATCCATAGAAGTCAGGACAAGCCTCAACTCAGCAACAAGCCACTTCAGAGCCCACTATAGGTGATGTCGACAGGTCTCACCATGTATTTTTAGCAATTAACGACCACCAGGAAGACCATCAGGACACTGTAGTGGAGACTTCAGGTGTTTGTGGTAAAGTATCTATCTCTATATTATTTTACTCTGGTGCAACTGATTCATTTATTTTACCTTCTTTAGTAGAACATTGTGGGCTGGTAATGGAAAATTAAGGTAATAGGTGGCTAGTTGAATTAGCATCAGGAGCTAAGATTCATGTAGATTCTCTAGTTTAGAATTGTGTATTGAATTTTGGCAAGATTGAGATCACTATTGACCTTAGAGTCATTCCTTTGGGATCATATGATGTGGTTTTGGGAATGGATTGGCTAGATGCTCATGCATCAAGTATATATTATTGGTGTAAGGTGATTCAGTGTGTAGATGATTTTGGAGATAAGGTGGATATTGTCAGTATACATAGACCTATTTAATTTTGCATTATCTCTGCTATGCAGTTGAAATGGTGTGTGAGACGGGGGTGCCAGCTCTTTGCTATTATAGTGGATGATTTGGAGGAGGATCATAATAGAGAAGCTACCTTGGATAATCATCTCCTCCTGCATGAATTTATAGATGTTTTTCCTCCAGAGATCCTGGGTATGCCTCCTAAGCGAGACATTGAATTTCATATTGAGCTAGTTCCTGGTGTAGAGGATGTCTCCAAGGCACCGTACTGGATGACAACTCAAGATCTCAATGAGTTGAAGTTATAGTTGGAAGAATTATTAGAGAAAGGGTTCATTCATTCGAGTGTGTCTCCTTGGGGAGCCCCTATCATCTTCATGAAAAAGAAGGATGGTTCACTCCATTTGTGTATCAATTATAGGTAACTAAATAAGCTCACTATTAAGAATCTATATCCCCTGCCAAGGATTGATGATTTATTCTATCATATGAAAGGAACAAAGGTATTTTCCAAGATTGATCTCAAATAAGGATACCATCAATTATGAATACATGAGGAAGATATCCATAAGACCACTTTCAAAACTAGATATGGGCATTATGAATTCATGATAGTACCTTTTGGCTTGACCAATATGCCATCTATGTTCATGAGTTTGATCAATGGATTTTTTCGCACTTTCTTAGATCGGTATGTGATTGTATTTCTTGATGACATATTGGTATACTCTAGCACAATAGAAGAGAATGTAGTACATTTGAGGAAAGTGTTGTAGTGCTTGAAGGAAAATCAGTTGTGTGCTAATTTGGTGAAGTGTGAATTCTTTCAAATAGAAATCAAGTAGTTGGGTCATGTCATTTCTGGAGATGGTATCTTTGTGGATCCTTCCAAGATTCAGGCTATACTTGAGTGGCTAGCACCTCCCAATGCTGTTGAGGTTCGAAGCTTCATGGTCCTGATAGGTTACTACCACAAGTTTGTAAAGGACTTTTATAGGGTTGCTTATCCCATCACTTCATTGCAGAGAAAAGGAAAGAAGTTTATTTGGTCAAAGAAGTGTGAAGTTTCTTTTCAAATGTTGAAGGAAAGATTGACCATTGCACCTATCTTGGTATTACCTAACCTAACCAGTGATTTCATGGTTTGCACAGATGTGTCCTTAAAAGGTATCAGAGTAGTATTGATGCAAGAAGGTTGGGTGATTGCATATGAGTCTAGGAAATTGAAAGATCATGAATTGAACTATCCCACCCATGATCTAGAGTTAGTTGCAGTAGTGCATGCACTTCAAAGATAGAGACATTTTCTTTTGGGACATAAGTTTGAACTCCATAGTGATCATTGTAGCTTACAATATATTTTCACTCAGCCAAATTTGAATGCTAGGGAACGTCATCGAATGGAATTCTTATGTAAATATGATTTTGAGGTAAAACATATACATGACAAAGAGAATGTGGTGGCAGATGCTTTGAGCAGGCGAAGACATGAGGTACTGGCATTGTCTCTTAGTGTTGATCTAAGAAGTCGTATTACTCAGGCACTTCCTACTGACGTCTTGTATCAAGAAGTGAAGGTGGAAGTTGAGGCAGGGATATCTTTAGAAGAAAGATATGCAGGTTTTTCCTTGGAGCCCGATGGAATTCTATGCCATTTGGGCCACATCTATGTACCATTTTTTGAGGGCTTACATACTTTGATTAAATGTCAGAGGCTCATCAGACACCATATTCATCCCATCCAGGAGTAAAGAAAATGCATGCAGATCTTTGACAACTTTACCACTAGTCTGGAATGAAGAGGGACCTTGCTGATTATGTTTCTCGTTGATTGGAGTGTAAAAGGGTTAAAGCTAAGCATCAACACCATGTAGGGATTTTACTACTCCATCTTGTTCCTGATTGGAAATGGGATATATATAATATCTATGGATTTTATTGTTGGGCTTCCAATGTCATCTCAGAGGCATGATGCCATCATGGTTATCATTGATCAGTTGACCAAAGTGGCACATTTTTCCCCATTGCAGTCTTCATATACAGCTTCGACAGTAGCACATATCTTCATGGAAGACATAGTCTGTTTACATGGTATACCCAGGAAAATTATTTCTGACCGAGATCTTGTCTTTACATCCCATTTTTGGACGTCTCCAACAGGCATTAGGGACACAGTTGAAATTTAGTTCAACATATCATCTAGAGATAGATGGTCAGACTAAGAGGGTTAACCGAGTTTTGGAGGATATGTTGTGCATGTATGTCATCGATCAGAAGTCACATTGGGGAGATTATTTGTACCTTGTGGAGTTTTCCTATAAAAATGGCTATCATAGTTCAATTGGCATGGCACCTTTCCAGGCCTTGTATGGTCACCCCTGTCATACTCCATTGAGTTGGGATAGGTTGGAGGATCGGGTGTTGTTGGGACCAAACATGCTTCATGATATGAAGCAATAGATAGAGAGGATTCGAGAGCATTTGGTAGCAGCTCAGGATAGACAGAAGAAATATGCATATTCTCATAGTGTGGACTGTCAGTATGTAGTTGGTGACAAGGTAATTTTGAGAGTGCGACCATGAAAGAGCCTAATTCTCTATGGAAAGGGTTCTAAGTTGTCACCTCGCTTTATTGGTCCTTTTGAGATTCTTGACCGTATTGGTCCAGGCACTTATTGTCTTTCCTTTCCACCCATCCTGTCATGTGTTCATAATGTTTTTCATGTATTTATGGTATACCATCCTGATATTTCACATGTACTTGATTGGATTGCTTTGCAGGTTGAGGATGGGAAAATGACACTAGATCCTATACGTATACTCTAGCAACAGTACTTGATCCTCGGGGGTCAAACCATCGACCAAGTAAGGGTCCAATGGGACCCCAATGATGAGAATTCAACTTCATGGGAGGAGGCCTCACAAATGAGAGAGTTATATCCATATATCTTTTCAAGGGCTTCCAGGAGTAAGCCCAATCTTAGGGGGGAGGATGTAATACCCCTCTAGTTGGACACATTCATTAAGTGTTATTTCATTCTAGTTTGAGAGGATTGATCGAAGCTGATATATATTTTGTATGCTTTGACATTTTCTTTGGTTGCTTTAGTTATCTATTAGATAAAGACATGTTGATTAAATCTTCCTAGTTATATCTGATAGTTTTGTTATACTTGCATCAGGTTGTGATGAGATACTATGTGGTACCTATTTGATTTGATGATTACCTACTCATACTGATTTCATGATATTATGTATAACTATGATTTTGTATCTTAATGTTCACTTGGAAGTATAGTGTGTTTATGGATAAATGATATATCTCTCAATTATATTTATTCTTGGTATTATGACTATGGTACTAACGCTACTGACCTTTTTATCATGTTTATGTTATCATACTGTCTGGCGTGTTTGCAGGATGAGGGGAGGCAGATGTAGTTACTTCTGTGGGAGATCTACATGATGTCGCACTCCCCCTCCTTGTTTTCTACTATCTGCATATATGTACATGTATGTTTGTTTGTTTGACTCGGTGATGCAACTACAGGTACCAGACATGTTCCCCTAAATTTCTAGGATCAAGCGTGTCTTCTCCCTATGAAAAATAGTTGATTTTAGAGATGACCTTTAGTCCCACATTGCCACTTTTGTTTTGGGTTGCATTTTGTTTCTTTTCTTCATGCTACCATACTGAGTCCAATTTAAAGTCTTGCAGTCTTTCTCTTGCTTTGATATGCATTTAGAAATTAGATAATTAGTTTAATTAAATATTCCATCATGTTGTTTTTATAACAAATTTAATATTAAGAAAAAGATTAGCTAGGAACTAAATTTCTTTGCATGCAAAAAGTATTAAATAAATAAATAAATAATTAGAAGCCTATTACTTTAAAATTTAAAAGATTTTTAAAAAAAATTGGATCATTGTTCAAAAGAACTAATAACAATAATATATATAGATATAATTTTTTTATAAACAAAACAAAAAAAACAAGGGTAAGATAATAAAAGGGTAATAAGATGAACTAAATAGAATTTAATGTAATATCACATTCTATTACAAGGTGGATTAAAAATTAATAATAGGGATATTAAATAATGTCAGTTTCAGTGATCGTTATCAGTTATAGAATGACATAAGAAATAAAATTTAATCAAGAAAAGAAGTTTTGGGGATGCTGGAGGTGGACGAGGGTATTAGCGATCCAGGAAATCTTCAACCTTGCAAGATTTTGTAGTGTGATTGTGAGGTAGGCTCTCTTTTTTTCTTTTTTTTTCTAATTTTAGCGTTAAATGAATTGAAACTCTAAAAGTTTATTTTGGAAATAAATTGTAGGGCTTTGCAATTGATTTTCTACAGTTTGAAATTGTGTGTATGTTAAAGAGCTATAATAAAGTTTCTATATATCATCAATCTTAAAGATAGTAGGGCTTTTGATTTACTTCTTTTGCAATTGGCTTTGGAACCAAAACAAAATGCATCATTATTCTCGATGGATTTGAAAATCATATTTTTGATTAATTATCCTATAAGCTCACTATTTTGGATCTGAAATTTTGTTACTTGCTATTTTTAGAACTACAGTCGTACTTTGTCTAATTCAATGGATAAGAAGAAAATTGAATCTTTTATTGGCTATGAATATTACTGAGAGATGGGTTAAGATAATTTAATAGCTCTGTTGGAGAGATTATAAACCTACATAGATTTGTCTGAAAACCTCTCAACTTGCTACTCATATTGGTCTAAAAACTAAAATTTGAAACCCCTATTTTTGGTGTTGGTATCGTGTCTCAAGTTTGGTTGCCCAGTATTCCACGGTGCGAGCCCAGAATCGTTCGAATGAAAGAGAGACTTTAATATAATAGAAAATCCTACTAAACTTATGATGAAGGGTGCTCCCCTTAATACTACAAACACATAACAGAAACAGAGAAACCACAACAATATGCAAGAATAGAAAATTGGCTTCTTATTATCTCCACAAATGTGGAATTACAAACTTTCAGAATTACAATATATGCAAAGCCACATGGGCATTCTCTTACAATATTCTGTAGGACAAAGCCTCGAATTATTGCCCAGATCTACTACCCAGAACTATTCTGAACTACTTAAGACAATAATACAGCCTTCCTTATATAGGCAATTTTCCACCGCCTGGGAAGGTTCCAGAATTTTAGCCAATAAGGCCGACCAAACTTAGAATTATTTTATTTTGCATTTCATTACATCATAGTCGGCTCAAGATAACCTTGAAACCCGAACAGAAATTTTGAAGAAAATTATTTTCTGCCATTTCAGGTGGCCCAACTTCCGAAGACCATAAGTCATCACCAATTGACCCGATCGGCTATTATAACCCCATTTCGGAAATGCCACAAAGTGCTCTACAGGCTTGACCCGCGCAAGCACCCATCACCCAAATTTTTGACCTCATCCGGGGCCTCTAAAGCCTTCAAAACTGAGTTCAAAGTTTCTGTACCCTGCTGCCAATACCGAAAATCTTCAATATCTTCCAATATACACTTGATCTGGCAATGAAACTTTACTGGCAGACTTATATGACCAAAATGAACCTCCAAGAAAGAAATCAGATCATTTTGAGCACATACGAAAATTACCAAAAATAGTAACTTTCCATAAATAGCAACTCTGCACAAAATAGCGCTTATTGAAAATAAAAACAGAAATGTTTTTGGGTGATGCAAGATTGCTCTTACACCCAGGATGCTCCTGCATCAACTTAAGATAAAAGTGTTTCTATTTCATTAATTATAAAGTTTGTAAACAAATTTATTAAGAGATAACCTTTCCTACTATTATGGTGTTGAGAAAAATAAATTTTAGGATGAAATTGAGTGGAATCTACAAATTTACACTAACTTTTGTCTCCCCTATTTTGGATTAAAATAAATTAAAATAGAGTAGTAAAATTCTTAGCTTTCCTAAAATAAACAATAAAATAAGTTCCTTGGCCTTTATATGTTGGCTTTGCAAACAGATGAATCAGTCTTTAAAAAAAAATCTGCACTTCACAACCAACAACCCCCAACTTTCAACTACAAGTTTGATTGGCTAGGACCTCTTAATTTGTCAAAGGTTCTGCCATTAATGTTAGCATTTGATCACTCATTATTATTACCTCTGTATTTATGTGGCTGAATTTAGGATGTTCTTCCAACCTGATGATTCCAATTTTTATATTTTCTTTTCAACTACAACTAAACATCCAAAAAAAAACTCCGCCCAAAATGTATTATAATGATATACGAAAGATGTTGATATTATTTTGCTGCTCATATATTTGAATGTGAATAGTAAAAAATATATATAATAACCTAAGTTATATTTTTATTTGCTTCAAATCAAAATACAACTATTATCTTTTTAATTAATTCATTCTTCCTTTATATTAAAAGTTAGCAAAACTCATTAAAAAATACTAACTTACATCTCATATTTATAGGTAGAAGTTAGTTTCTAAGTCTCTTTCTTAAGAATATGGAATATATTCTTAATTTCAGATTTATTTAACTTTCCCTTTTAGCTTTTGAGATAAGCATGGCTTTATTAATTATAAAAAATTAATTAGAATCTTAGTTTGATATTAATAGAATACTAAGATGATTTTAAAAGAAAAATTATAGATTAAATTATGGTTTTTTAGGATGTTTAACTTAGGATATTTTAATGGTTAATTTTAATATTTAGATTTGTTAAATTTGTTCTAGGGGTTAGTTTAATCAGAAAGTTTAAGTTTTTATTGATATAACAGTTAGGTGGCTAAAGATTTTAAGAATTAATTTTAATTTATTATTTAAAAGATTTTAGTGTTAATTTGAGATAATTAAAGTGTATGAATAATGTACTTTCTTGTTGTATTACAATCAATTAACGATTATTTGAGTCTTAATATCTCTATGACTTTATGGTTTCTTTTACGAGTGTTGAATTCTTTTGGTGCTCACCAGAGGCTTCATTGTTAACCTTATTTGAAACTATGTAAGTTGTGTTCTGAGTGTTTGATGGATCTTTGTGAAAATGATGCCACTTGGAATTTGTTAATTATTTTTTTGGGCACTTGATATTATTGTGAGAACTTTAGTTATATTTTCGTTGGATCCACTATGAGATTTTTATGTTGCCTACTAGTTGGGTGCTTATTACGTGAAAGGTTTTGATTTAAAATTGGTGAAATAAATATGTATTTTATACCCCTAATGCTTAGGAGGTGGATCCAGTTTGTGCCCAGTGTGAGTTTGGTGTGGGAGGGACTACTAGGTACATAGTTGAAGGGTGGCTCGCATTGGGTATCGGACCCCAAAGTGGCCAGTCCTAGATAACCCAATGGAAGAGTTTTATTAACAAGTGATAACATAATTAAAATTTACCGGGTTTGGTTTTTCACATTAATACATGATAATAATACCTCGCCCATGCCTAGAGTATGCATGCACTCGTTATGAGGGTGGGTAGAGAATCCTGGCCTTTTGTGGGGCATTGATCTAGCAGTACAACACCTCGGTGTAGTGAGGTGGTTGTTTCCACATGGTGTCCACCTAGGCACTGAGCCTAGAGAGGCTACAGGTTGGCTCTAGCATGGAACCATGTGATGAAACCCTTCAATTTGTACACTAGGGTCACCTCATGTGGTAGTGTTGCCTCTAGTGTAGGATGTGGTTGTGGATTATTATAAACATTTATTATGGAACTTCTTTTGTTGTTTTGTTGTGATGTCTCAGTGGTAAATTTAAATGTTGTATTTCAAGTCATTTTTTGTTCCTTGTGTTTATGATTTTGGTATGTGTGGGTCTGAAGTCTATCTCCTAGCTTGGGGGAGTGGACCATAAGGTTCACGTGGTTGGGTGGTGAATATTTTCCACTGAGGCTTGTGCTTTAGATCGAGGATTTCTAGATCTTTTTTGCGGATACTTGGCTTCCTTATTCCATGGAATTCACCTATAGAGGTTGCATTATTATTGTACTCTTAATGTAAAATTCTATGTAAACATTTATAGTTGTATACTCTAAAAAATTGTGGCAAGATGTAGTATGTAGTCCCTTTGATGTATCGAGGCATGTAATGGTGTTATGTAATTATCATATATGGATATGATAGTTGGATTGATGTAAAGTTACAATTGTAATTCAAGTTGATCTTTTCCTTATTTGTTTTGTATGTTATTAATATTGTTGTGCATCAACATCAGGGAACCTTAGAGGGTGAATAACAATTGTGTGTACTTTATTTTGTTTATTATTGTTGAATGATTTTATTTTTTTAAAATATATTTCACTATTTTTCTAGTTATCTCTTTGGTTCCCTAGTGGGGGCGTTACATTAGGTTTAGTTACAATAATGAAGGGTTTCAGAATCCACTACTTTTTAAGGGTGTTAAGGCCCCTAATGTTCCATGTATTAATCCTCATGGATCCATGGGAAGGAACTTCCCCTTCCTAGCATTAAATAGAGTAGTGATCTTAGTTTGATCCATAACCAAACCATCTTTATTTCTCATCTCCGAAAGGGACTTCCTTCCTCTCTTCTTATTATTCTTTGTGCAATCCGGAGTATCCTCACTGAAATATTTTAGTGCAATTCCTAGCACAGGTTTCTCCCCTTTTGTCTCGATGCTATCCAATTCAACTATTTCTTCTTCCAACCCCAAATAAATGGAATTTGACTGCAACTAATTTGTTGGCAGTAAGATTAAATCACCAAAATAAATAAATCAACATTTAATTTCTAACTCAATCGTGATAACTATAGAAACTCTAAATGTATAAACACTTAATTGGCCTATTATAAATACATATGCAATCTAGATTTACCAATACGTTGTAGACACTCAAAAATGGACAAGTGCTTTTAAATCATAAAATTGCAAAATCTAATAAAAATGCTCTAAAGTCTAATCAAAATGGATCAAATCAATTTTAAATGGACATTTATTAATCAAAATTGGACAAAATCAAAGGAAAAATCAAATAATGACATTAAATAATTAAATACAAGCTTAAAGGGGTGAAAAACACTATATAATTGATTTTAATCAATTAATTGTATAGTGTTAAATCAAAAATCAAATTGAACCTATTCCCTTACATGGCTAATTTAATTAAATAATGGAATTTAATTAATCCTAATATCTTTCAACAATAATTTGAGCAACCAATGAGAATTGAGGAACAAAAGCACATGGATCACTCCAAAATAGTTAAATCTCAATCACACATTTCAAACTTTGAATCTCATCCACTCAAATTTGTCCTTTTGTCCAAACCTTTGAGACAAACATTTAAATTGTCCCCCCATTTAAAAACATTGCAAATTTTTTGACTCAACCAAAGCTAAATCATGATTAAATAACTCTACCCCATACCCTTGGGAATTTACTATAAATGAGAGGCATTTTGAGAGCAATAATCATCTTAGAAATTCATTTGCAAAGCATCACCATTATAATCAATTTCATAGCAATTAAGAGCAATTGAGAGCATTTGAATTATCTTTGTATCAATTTGAGAGTTTGAGAGCTAGATTAAGCATTGTACTATCATATTTCTCATTCTAGGATTGTCACTATTGGAGAATAGGTTGAGAGCTTCACTTACCAAACTTGGATAGAGAACCATGAGATGTCATGGATGTTAATTTCAATTCTTAGCTTAAATTTGCATTGTATTTTTCTAGAATTGTAGTTGATTATCCTAATTTCATGAAGGTGTTAAACATACACACATAAATGGCACCCATCGTGGGGCTTTAAGCCTCATTTCTAACATTTTTATCAAATGTTGTGTGTTTTTGTCTTCACTTTTCTATGAATTTTGCAGAAAATAGGAGAAATGATGCCTATGAAGGATTTAATGACGCCTACGGCTATTCTGATGACGCTTACAAGTAGTTAACTGACACCTGTAAGATAAAGTGGTACGCCTGCAAGCGTAAAGCGACACCTGTGATCTGAGAACTAATGCCTATCAACTAAACTTTGCCACTTGTGACAATGCTTACTCTGCAATTTACATAATCTGTCACGCCTAGTGTTTGTTAACTGACGCTTAGTAGTTGTTAATTGCCACTTTGAATAGTTTATCTTATGCAATTTTCAATACTGTTAATGCCTGTCAGTTAAAGTGTCATGCCTAATAATATTTAAAAACCGCTTGAGTCACTGGAAAGTGATGCCTATGAATTTTAAAGTCACGCCTGCTAATTGTAAACTGGCGCGCTTTAGCTGATAAATGACGCTTAGCATTTTTCATTTAAATTTGTTGTCAAATTATTGAATTTATTTTTTTTAACTCTCTGTTTGTATTTTTCCTACAGATGAGAAAACACAAAAAGGTACAAAAGCCAGAGAGCAGAGTCACACAACCAAGTAAAGAGGTAAAAATCTAATTAAAACGTGAAAAAGAGATTCATACTACTATGATTTTGGATAGCTTGAAATTTGAAGAAGATCTTTACAAATATTACATTAAAGTGTTAGATACATACAAGATGAAATTCCCTACTTTGAGTTAAAATTTGCTTACATTAAATTGTTGGAATTTCTTTGAAAAATCTTGTCAAAAACACTTAAATTTGCAATTGCACTTTGTTCCTCTTTGTTTTCCTCATTTTGTATGGTGTTGTTGACTAATTTGTTGGAAGAGGGAGCGGGAACGATTGCCACTAGGTGAGTGAGAAAAATAAATATCAAAAACCTCATAAAAGCACCTAGCCTTTGCTAGCTACAAAAGGAGGTATTCATCAAATCAAGCTTGCATTTGCTTAAATTGTGGCTATTCATTGAATCTAGATCAATAGAGAAACCTTACTATTTGTCAAATTGAACAAGCATTAGGCATATGCTCTCCATTTTCTGAAGTGGATCAAAAAGCCAAACATGTTAGTTCAATTTGGTAGAAAGGAAGGGAGGAATTAACCAAAAACTTTGTTTATTAAGAATCTCCTTGTCAAGAGATTGAAAAAGAACAAAATTTGATTAAAGTGGTTGGAACAAGGAACAACAATAGGGATATGCTCTTCACTTTCTAAGTGAACCAAATTCCCAAACTTGTTGAACTAAGTTCAATTTCTTTCTTTTCTATACATGCTAGTTAAAATAGAGCAATAGAGGGTTTGCCTCCTGAGATTTTCCTTATGAGGATGGTGAGAGGGAATGACCCAAGTGGGAGACAATCGCTTTAGTCACGGTACTATCCAACCCACTATAAAAAAAATACATTCTTCCTTAATAGGAGAGTGACTAGGTTGTGTGCAAGTTTCTTCACTTCCTCTAGTAGTCCTTTTGGATTGCGCCAAATCATGCTTTTGTGCGTGTGGGAAGCCCGCAAGTGGGAAAAAGAGCTTGACATGATTTAGAATGAAAGTATTCATTAAATCATGATAAGTAGTAATCTGCCTTGTAGAGCCAAACATGTTTAAAAGCCAAATCTAACTCTAGGTAGATTGCTTGGAAGATATTCTTGTTGATACTTGTGAAAAATGATCAAGAACATATACTTTTAGTGTGGTTTTAGGGACATGGTGCAAATTTGATGTGTGTGTTGCGTTTGTACTTCATTTTCAAGCAAGAAAATTTTGCAGACCTGATCTTACAATTTTTAAAATTTGAAATTTACAAGCTGGTCTGCAAAGTGCCACCTGCACATAGAGAAAAACCGCATATGCATAGTAAAGTCATGCCTGTGACTATTCAGGAAATGCTTGTCAATAATGAAGTCACGCCTATGACAATTTAAGTGACACCTAGAAAAATTTAAATCATGCTTATCAATAGGCAAAAGCCGCATGCTGACCTGTAGAGCGTCGCTTAAGAATATTTCAGTAACCGCTTATCAGTTGTTAAGTCACGCCTACACACTAGCAAGTGATGCCCAGAATTAAAAAAGGGAAAATAGTGGACATCTCCCAAAGGTTTGGAAAGATTTTGACATCATTTTTGGATACCCTTTTCAGAGATATTCCTTATCAGTGCAACAAATAGATCATATTCCTGAAAAATATTTGTAATGATGAATCTATTTGAGAAATGAATCAATCCTATTATGGAGCATAATTATCGAAATCAAGATCAAAATATCCATTGGAATCAAAATGATGAAGTATCTGAAGATGAAGTTTCAGAAGCAATCCAAGATCTTATATTTATGGAAACAATGGGATTAATTTTGAAGAGGGATAAAGAAGCATACTTCATGAAGTTAGCTCAATCAGGAGCTAGGCTTCCTCATAATTTTGACACATCAACCTTGAGGGAGAATGAGGAAAAACAAAAAGAGGCATCATCTAAAAAGCCATCATTAAGATCAATGTGTCCTTTTCTTTATAATGATGGGTCATCTGTATCTTCATCTTCCTCACAAAAAGAAACATTTAAGAGAAACAAACCTATCTTGGATCAAGGGAAATTTCATGATCATCCTATTTGTAATTAAGGTAATAAAGAGTATGAAGAGAAAAGTACCACGCTCAAGAAAGATCTAATGCACAAATCTCTATCTAGCAAGGTTTCTCCCATAGCTTGTACTCCTTTCATCTTTCGTTCATCTCACAAAGCTTCACAACTATCCAAAATTCCTCCATCAAAGAATGAGCCTAATGATGACACTTTTCACATTGACTATGTCTACCCTCAAGGGCTACCTCTAAAAGAAACCCAAGCTAATTTACATCTTGCTACAGACCATTTCCATGCTTCAAAGATCTTGGACCCCAAAGCTTCATGTGCTTCAATGCCTATTATACCCATTCAAAAGGATCCTACATTATTCTTCCAAATATCCCCCACACATATCCAAACATCTACCTTTGTCCTTAGAAGTGACTCCATGTCAAGAGGATAATCCAAAGAGAAAAGAAACAAATATTGGTAAAGATCAAGATCAAGATTCTATACAATCCCCTCCCATATTTGATGAAGGTCCCATATCTATAGAACCCTATGATGATCTCCTTGCATCCTTTCATGTCTTCCAAGATGATATCCTTCCATTCCAAGAACAAAGTACCCTTCCAAGTTCCATATTTTCTCCACTTCCCAATCAAGATCAAGATATCACTTTCACAATTTCCAATGAGCATATTGAAAATCAAGAGAAAAATACCCTCTCTATACCCTTCGAAGATCCTTGTCAAGATCAAAGTATCCTATCATTTCCTTCTCATATCCCTCCATGTTCACCTCAAGAAACCATCATTCTTCCAAATCCCTTGCATGATAATAAATCCCTTCAAGATTCAGTTGATCCTATCAAATGTATTCATGTCAAAGCTACTCATGAGCCTATTGTTATAAAGAGAAATCTTAAAGAGGTGAACTTCTGCAATGCAGCTCCTTCCAAAGATATTGATATCCCTTTCACACCTTATATCCCTCCATTCAAACACAACCATATGCCTTCACTATCCTCCAAATCCATTTTGGGTTCCTATGTCCCAAAACAAAAGTCTTCATTCCTTCCATCCATATTAGGTTCATATATTCCTCCATCATCTATTCATATCATCCCTAGCTCTCCATTCACTTACCCTACCATGTATCAAGATCAACGAAGGCACACATACTTGAAGAATGTCCAAACACCAATCCATATGAACCCTCCATATTATTCCTATTCATCCACAATTCCTAAGTCTTTTGGAAGCAATTTTTATGTGCAACATAAAAATCATAAATCCAAGAATCCATATGTTTATAAAAATCACAATGTCCCATCTAATCGACATGTGAATGAAAAGAAAAATGAAATATCCAAAAGACCGCAAAGGTCCACAAAGAAAAATGAAATATCCAAAAGATTGCAAAGGTCCACCAAGCAAAAAGAAAAATCAAATAAAATGTGGGTTCCTAAATCCCTCATTGAAGAAATGCATTCAAAAGCATCACAAAAGAAAGGAATTTCAAAGACTATGTGGATTCCCAAGTCACTGTTGAAAGACTTGCACACAAAAGAAAAATCAAAATTGACATTCAAGCTTCCAAAGGCTTCCATTCCATCTCCTTCCAAACATCTTCCACTTTCCAAGTCTGATTTGGTTTCTTATATCCCAAAATCCACTACCTCAAAAATATCCTTAGCTCCATCATCTATCGTTCCTCCATCATTCCACCACTCTTCAAAGTGTGTGTCAAAGTTGATCTTGCCAACATTTCCATCTACAACATACCTTCTTCTTATCCTCACATTCATTTTCCAATACCTACTTTCCATATTTCCATCCCTCTTATTAATATCTTTGAGCATCCTAGCCATACCTATGGTTTATTATAGCATATCTTTCAGAAGAGCATTGTCCAAAGATCCTGATATTGGGAAAATATTGAAAAAATACAAAAAAAGAGAAAAAAAAGAAAAAAAAAAGTGCCTTAGTGAAAACCTAGCAATAGGCACCTAGGTAGAAAAAGTAAAGAGAAACAAATACCATGATGAAAACCTGGCAAACAAGCGTCATGTGTAATTCCTCCTTGCACTTCACACTTGGGGGAAAGTTTCATCCATATTTCCTCTCTCACCTTCATCTTGACAAGGTTGAACACATCCATGAGCATTAAGTATCTTCACATTTGTTATCCTTTCCATCAGCTTATGTACTTGTTGCATCCATGTTACCCTATCATGATCTTGCTTATCCCAAATTCACCGTCATTATTCCTTGACAGTCTTTCCATAATCCCAAAACATTCCTGTTGGAAACTGCAATTGAAACAATTGTTGTATTGTCATTGATGTCAAACCTTAATTGGTAAGACTGTTGCTACTTAGGAAAGTAATATATCTATTTGAGTGTTGATAAGGGGATAGGCAAGGTTGATAACAATAGCACCTAGGGAAAGGTTGAGTTATCTTGATACTACAAAGTGTACTTAACTATGTTGTACAATGACGAGACAATGTATTGTTTATCTTAGTAAGACTGAAGACTAAACTGGTAGGCTTGACCGAGCAAAGAATGGAGAAATCATGTTTAAGCCAAGTAATATTAGCGTCGACTGAGTCAGTGTATGCCGAGAAAAATTCTAGTGTCGACCGAACAACAGTTAATTGTCGAGGAAGACAGTATAAGCCGATGAAACATTTCTAGTAATGACCGAGCTTTCTACATGAAGACCGAGTAGTTGATCACAATATTGACCGAGCATCAACATTTTTATATTTGAAGAAAATTTAGTTTTGGAGCCAACATTGTTGAATTCTTGGATTATGTAAAATGTGTTGACTTTATTTATTGATTATTTGAAAGCATTAAATGCACTGTAAAATGTTTTATTGTAAATCTTTAAGATATTTGAGATTATTCTAGAAATGAAGCTGAAGAACATGAAGCAGGTAGATTCAATGAATCTAACCTAACCCTAAGATCTACGAATGAGATTGAGCAGCATAAGATGAGTTAACCTAATTGAGGAAAGTATTAAAGGGAACCTGAGCATTGGATATGTGTGTGCATGGGTGAAAAAGAGAATGCTGGAAGATCAGTAAAATTTTATTGACGGTATAAGTAGAAAAGGCTGAAGGAGAATTGTGGTGGTTGCTTGAAGAAAAGTTTCGAGTAGATTAGAGATGGAGATGGAAAAGTTTCAAAGTTAGTAAACCAACATTAGTGTACGGAATCGAATCTGATATTTGTAAAGTGAGTTGTATGTTTTTCAGATAAATATTGTTGCTACTTTCTAACCATTGTAACAGTCAAAATCATTTTAACAGAGGTTGACCTAATAGTCATATGTTAAATCCTTTAAACAAGGTTGCATTCTAATGGAGTGTATGTAAGTCCTATGACAAGGTTCACTTTTAACAGGGTGATTGAAATCCTTTAACCGGGTCACACTTGACAGTGTGTATTGTAACCTTTGACAAGGTTGGCTTTTAACCGAGCTCACTTCAGAAGAGTGAAAATAATAGTAGCATGTTACAAAGTGGTTTTTCTCACATTGGGTTTCCACTGTAAATCTTGGTGTTAATACTTGTGTGAATGTTTTGGTTTGAACGTTTCTATGTTTTACAAGTTAAGTTACAGTTGGGTAGTGGACTGCATTGTTATATGTTTCTATTGTTGAATCAGTGATGATCGAGTTTGTTTTGGTTATTGGATTTGATTTAAGGAAAAGTTTTTAAGTTTGTCTTATACATCAGGACCTAAGAACAACTGATTCACCCCCCCTCTCTGTTGTTCTAAATCATATTAACAATTGGTATCAGAGCATTGTTGCTTATTATTAGTGTTTACAAAAATCAAGTTTAAAGGGGCTTGAAGCATATGATCAGGATGTATAAGAAGGAGGTACTGAAGCTGAATAAGGAAAACTTCCCTGCATGGTAAAGCTTGATGAAGCTGCATCTAACTGGTATTGGTGACTCTGCAAAGTACTAGATTGAGAATGGCTATGTCTCACCTGTTGCACCTTTGACTGCTGAAGAAATGAGAGCTAAGAAAGAACATAATCAGGCAATGCTAGAAATTGCATCTGTCCTAAGCTATCCAAAATTTGAGGACATTAAGGATTGCTCAACTGCTAAGGAGATGTGGGACACTCTTGCAAGGATCGATGGTGGTGACTTAAATGTATTGAAAGCAAAGGCCAAGAGTCTTAAAGGTAAATTTGATGAAATGAGAATGCAAGAAGGTGAAAACATTGCACAATATTGTGGTAGAATAAAAGAAGTTGTGAATGCTATTAGAGGAGCAAATGGGGTTATTGATGATGAAACTATAATTGGGAAAGTACTAAGAACCCTGTGTCCTATATATGCTATTAAGATCTCAGTTATTCAAGAATCTAGATGCAACTCTGCTAATGTGCTTACTTTGGAAAGTTTGGTTGGTAAGATGACTACTTTGAACTCTCTAACTATGATAATTTCACTGTTGGAAGCATTGGTAATGTTGAATCTTCTTTCAAGTCACAACTACTTCTGAACAAGCCAAAGAAAGAAAAAGAAAGATGCATCAGTGAAAGTGAAAATGAAAGTGACAGTGACACTTCTGCTAAAGAACTGGAAGATCTAGAAGCTCTTATGGCTAGAAGACTGAGAAGAGGAAAAGGAAAGTATAAAGGTAAACTCCCTATTATATGTTTTGCATGTAATAAAGTTGTTCATATAGCTGCTAGATGTCCTGACAGGAAGGATAAAGATGATGAAAGTAAAGGCAAACACAAAGACAAAAGAGATGATAGAAGCTATCGAAGGAACAAGGACTACAAAGGAAAAGGTAAGAAATCTTGTTACATTGCTGAAAAAGAGACTGACACTGATAGTGATGGTTTTGAAATTGAGGTAGTCTATGTTGCAATGAAAGATGAATCTAATAAGGATGAGAAAACTGCATTGATATCCTATGTGAACAAGAATGATAAATGGATTATTAATAGTGGTTGTTCACATCACATGACTGGTGACAAAAATAAGTTTGAGACCTTACATCATTACAGAGGTAAAATTGTAAAATTTGGTAATGAGGCACCATGTCCTATTAGAGGAAAAGGTTTGATTAAACTGACTGATAAGATATCTTGTGAAAATGCATATTGGGTTGAAGGTCTTAATTATAATTTCTTAAGTGTTTCTCAGCTCAACAAAACTAGTTACCGAGTGGAATTTCATCACAAGCAAGCTAAAATATTTGATGCTACTAGAGAACTAATTGGAAGTGGAGATCAGACTAGAGGTAATTTGTTCTATCTTGACCTATCTGAAGAAACATGTTTAATTGCACAACTTGATGATATTTGGTTATGGCATAAAAGGCTATGTCATGTTAACTTTGACAATCTGGTAGAGATAAGTAAGAAGAAAAAGGTAAGAGGTCTACCTAGATTGAAGAAACCCGAGAAAGTGATGTGCAAGGAATGTCAGTTAGGAAAGATGACAAAGTCAAGTTTTAAGAGCAAATCCTTTACTTCTGAAAACATTTTAGATTTGGTTCATACTGACCTTTATGGACCTATGGGTGTACAAAGTTACTGTGGTGCTAGATACTTTATCTTATTTGTTGATGATCATACTAGGATGATGCATGTAATGTTTCTAAAAGAAAAATCTGAAGCTTTTCAGTTCTTTAAGTGGTATTTGGCTAAGGTTGAGAAGGAGATAGGTAGGAACCTAAAATGTCTTAGATCTGACCGAGGTGGAGAATTTACATCAAATGAATTCAATCTATTTTACAATGATAGAGGAATTAAAAGATAGATGTCTACACCTAGAACACCTCCACAGAATGGTATAACAGAAAGAAGAAATAGATCTATCTTGGATTGTGCAAGGACATTGTTGATTGAAAAGAATGTGGCATAGAAATACTGGAAAGAAGCTATAAGCATTGTTGTCTACACTCTTAACCGGGTACAGATCAAGAAAGGTACAAACCTAACACCCTATGAATTATGGCATGGGCATGCACTGAGTGTTAAATACTTTAGAATCTTTGGAAGTAAGTGCTATATATTAAAAGAGACTAGGAATGGAAAGTTTGATGCTAAGAGTGATGAAGGCATATTCTTAGGATATTCCATAAAAAGTAAAGCTTCTAAGTGTTTGAACTCAAACACTAACAAAATTGTGGAAAGTGTGAATGTGAAAATTGATGAGTATGCAAAAAGAAATGAAGTTGACAGAAAAAGAGAACTATAAGATTATAGATCTTTTGTGTACATTGAGGAAGAAGAAGAGGCAAGTAACATACTTGCACCTGATGCTGAGTCTTAGATAAGCAATGCCGAGCGACAGACAGATGTTGTTGAGCATCAAGAAAATAATACCGAAAGAGAACAAGAACATGCTGAGCTATAAGAAAATGCTAAACCAGTGAGTACTCCTATGGTTATTGGACAAAATTTATCTAAGAATGATGATGCTGCAGAAGTGAATCAGACTTTGTACAGATCCATGATTGGAAAATTGTAGTATGTTGTACATAGTATACCAGATATTGCACTAGTTGTTGGGATTGTGGAAAGATTCTTTGCCAATCCTAAGGAAACACACATGATGGATATGAAAATAATTATGAGATACTTGAAAGGAACTACTAACTATGGTCTATATTATAAGAAGGATGACAAATTTGAACTCAGAGTTTATACAAATGCTGATTGGGCAGGAAATGTAGATGACAAAAAGAGTACTAGTGGTGGAGCTTTCTTTCTTGGATAGAGATTAGTCTCCTGGATGAGCAAGAAACAAAATTGAATTTCCCAATCTACTGTCGAGGCCGAGTATGTTGCTGCTATAGTAAACTGTTCAAATTTGGTATGGATAAAACAATTGTTGATAGGCATGAAAGAAGAAATCACTGAACCTGTTGTTATTTTATGTGACAACACAAGTGCTATCAATATTTCTAAGAATCCAGTGATGCACACTAAGACCAAGCACATAGAAATCAAGTATCACTACTTGAGAGAATTAGTACAAGATAAAGAAGTCTGAATGGAATATGTGAATACAAAAAAACAATTAGCAGACATATTCACTAAAGCTTTACCCAAAGAAGCTCATGAGTATTTGAGAAGTCAATTAGGGGTCCTTCCCCTAACTGAGGCTACCTAGTCAAGCTAGGAGCACTGCATCAAATATGCTACAGTAGAATATTTGACAAATTGATGTAGAAGATTGTCACACTTTAGGGCTGGCCTAGAGTTGTGAAAAGGAGCAAAGACAAGGAATCAGTCATAAGCAAGATGACAGAGGGAGAAAACACTGAGCTGAATAGATATTATCTACATTTGATGAATGTATGTTTTAGTTGCTGCTTTGGCATTTTTGTCAAAGAGGGAGATGAACTAATATGATAACACATGACACTGAAAAATAAGGGTGATGAACTAAAATGAAGGATCAAGATAGAGGGAGATCTGAATACTTTTGACGGTCACAGAAGTGAGGCTTATAGGATTCTGAATCAGAATGAAGCTAAGGATATTATAAATAATTCTCTGATGAACAGATAAGTTTTTGGATTGGTTGGTAATCCATGTGTTATTCAGGTGATATCATATGGTGCTGCCATCAATGCCAAAGAGGGAGATTGTTGGAAACTGTAATTGAAACATTTTTTGTATTGTCATTGATGTCAAACCTTAATTGGTAAGACTGTTGCTACTTAGGAAAGTACTATATCTATTTGAGTGTTGCTAAGGGGATAGGCAAGGTTGGTAACAATAGCACCTAGGGAAAGGTTGAGTTATCTTGATACTACAAAGTGTACTTGACTATGTTGTACAATGATGAGACAATGTATTGTTTATCTTAGTAAGACTAAAGACTAAACTAGTAGGCTTTACCGAGCAAAGAATGGTGAAATCATGTTTAAGATGAGTAATGTTAGTGTTAACTAAGTCAGTGTATGCCGAGAAAAATTTTAGTGTCGACCGAACAACAGTTAATTAGCGAGGAAGACAATATAAGCTGAGGAAACATTTCTAGTAATGACCGAGCTTTCTACATGAAGACCGAGTAGTTGATCATAGTATTGACCGAGCATCAGCATTTTTATATTTGAAGAGAATTTAGTTTTGGAGCTGACATTGTTGAATTCTTGGATTATGTAAAACATGTTGACTTTATTTATTGATTATTTGAAAGCATTAAATGCACTATAAAATGTTTTATTGTAAATCTTTAAGATATTTGAGATGATTTTAGAAATGAAGTCGAAGAACATGAAGTGGGTAGATTTAATGAATTTGACCTAACCCTAAGATCTACGAATGAGATTGAGCAGCATAAGATGAGTTAACCTAATTGAGGAAAGTATTAAAGGGAACCTAAGCATTGGATATGTGTGTGCATGGGTGAAAAAGAGAATGCTGGAAGATCAGTAAAGTTTTATTGACTGTATAAGCAGAAAAGGCTAAAGGAGAATTGGGGTGGTTGCTTGAAGAAAAGTTCCGAGCAGATCAGAGATGGAGATGGAAAAGTTTCAAAGTCAATAAATCAACATTAGTGTATGAAATCAAATCTGATATTTGCAAAGTGAGTTGTATGTTTTTCAGATAAATATTGCTGCTACTTTCTAACCATTGTAACAATCAAAATCCTTTTAATAGAGGTTGACCTAACAGTCATATGTTAAATCCTTTGAACAAGGTTGCATTCTAATGGAGTGTATGTAAGTTCTATGACAAGGCTCACTTTTAACAGGGTGATTGAAATCCTTTAACCGAGTCACACCTGACAGTGTGTATTGTAACCTTTGACAGGGTTGGCTTTTAACCGAGCTCACTTCAGAAGAGTGAAAATAATAGTAGCATGTTACAAAGTGGTTTTTCTCACATTGGGTTTCCACTATAAATCCTGGTGTTAATACTTGTGTGAATGTTTTGGTTTGAACATTTCTGTGTTTTACAAGTTAAGTTACAGCTAGGTAGTGGACTGCATTGTTATATGTTTCTATTGTTGAATCAGTGATGATCAAGTTTGTTTTGGTTATTGGATCTGATTTAAGGAAAAAAATTTAAGTTTGTCTTATACATCAAGACCATAGAACAATTGATTCACCCCCCCTCTCTGTTGTTCTAAATCATATTAACAATTCCTTCATAGCCTCCATCACCCCTTTATCTTGATTGTGGTATCTTATCCACATCTTACCCAAATTGACCCCTTGGTCTTGATCAAAATGAAGAAATTAAAGTACAAAAATAGTTATCAAGAGCTTCTTGACATGTCCATTCTTTTGGATCCCTCATTTTCATGACAACAGATCGTTATCCTATAGGCTATCTAGCACTGCATCATTGGATTCCATGGCTTATCCAAAAACATGCTTCACATTGCTATATCATTTTTCCTTAGCTTGGGTAATCTTGAGGAGATGGTCCTATGGGTCACATTTGTATGCTTCATCCATCATGGCCTTTCCATCTCTAATCCATCAGCTTGCAAATCCATCCTTCATGTCCTATATCTTGCTAGACATTGGGGACAAACCAATGTGATCTTGTTTGAGAGCTGGTAAAAAGGAAAGCATAAAGTGCTTTGAGCTACATCTTGCATAAACCGATTTTTTGTAATATTTTTTAAGTTTTCCCAAGTCCAACATTTTTCCTATCCAATCAGGGGTATTTGATCTTAATCAACGGATTTCAACAAACATGCATCAATTCACATGACGCAATGCATTAAACACAAGCGGATTCCATGGTGTTACTTTCGGTCACACATCAAAGAGAGACTTATCAAGGCTTCAGAAGAAGAGATATTTTTGTTGAACCTTTGATGGATATCATTGTTCACACCCAAGTATTTTGATCCTACAACTTGATCCTTAAGCCTTCATTGACTTTATTATTCAGGATTAAAAATTGACAACACTTTAAAAGATCAAAATGTTTGGAAATTCTTTTTGAAAATCTTGATACATTGCAAAACACTTGAATCTTTTGATGATCTTTATTGAATTGACTTTTATCACATCTTTTTAGCTAATCGATGATGTTTCGACTAGATTGGCGATGATGGAGACATGATATTTTTCTTGCCTTTGAGTGATTGTCTTGAGGGAGATCCAACACCTTATGTGAATTCTTCTAACAACATGGTTATCAAAGAACCATCAAGGACTTTCATATAGGATGGAGGGTTAACCTTTGTTTGTTTACCAAAATCCAATTACAACATCAAATCCTTTGAAATCAGTATTCATACTCCCATAGTTGGTCATTCATCTAGTGAGGGTTGTACTAGTTTCCTAAAGGGGGTTACCAAAAAGTGATATAAAGTAGTATTCATATCATCATGATGTGGTCAGTGATGGTTGTACTTGCTTTTTGGTCCCACAATGCTCAATGATGAAAATATTTCTCTAAGGCATTTCTTTGCTAAAAAGCTTGTGACAATTAGTTGCATTGTATTGCATTTTCATGTTAGATTAAGTGCATTGGTTTTTAGTTATTTTTCCAAGGAAAAAGGGGTTTTAGTTAATTATCTTGATCAATCAAAAAGGGGGAATCAAAGAAAAATCCATATCATCATATCAATGTTCATAACATCAAATCTGTATATCAAAATACAATGTCAACAACAAAATGATACATCTAAGTCCTGATCAATAAAACATCAACATGATACAAAATCAACAACCAAGGAAGATCCATAAATCTAAAATCCAAGAAGCTAGGATCCATATGTAAATCTTATGAAAATGTGCTTGTTTGGAAAATCAAGGGAATCATATCAGTATTCTATATCAGTGAATCATTTTAAGTCAATCAATCCTATCAAAGTATCAAGTATCAATCCTATCAAACCTAGTACCATTTTTTCGTGTCTCTATGTCTTGAGAATGAATTATCAGTTTTCAAACTGATCAATATCTACCTATTAGTTTTCACACTGATTAGTATCCTACCTATCAGTTTTACTATCCTATCAGATTGACAAATCACATTCATTGGTACTATTATCCTGATATCATAATCACTTGTTTGCTTAACTACAACAGACCTAACTATCTTAGATGTTCAATCTATCATCTAGAGACATCAACAACATTTTATTAATCATGGTTTTTCTATATCAACATATCAATCAAACCAAGGCAATTTGTGGAAATTGGCATATCATCAATGTTTTTTAGAAATGAAAACATATTGGATCAATAAATCAATTTCATCAAAAAATTTATAGCAAGCGATCAATATGTTTCATTTCTGAGGGGGCATCATAAGAGTATCAAAGTGGCATCAAATATCATGAAATTTGGGGCATTAAAATTTTTGAACTATTATCAATAAGGCATATCAGTGAGGCATACTAGTGAGGTATATCAGTGGGGCATGTTGTATCAAATATCAAATTAGAGGTTCTAGCAATCAAATATCATATCAAGTATCAAATCAAAGTGGTGTATCAATCAATCAAGTAAATTAGAATCAGTGATCAGGACATAAAAATTTCTTTGAATCAATGAGATTTGCACATCAATTCAAAGAGGGGCATTATCATAAGAGTATCAAAGTGGCATCCAATATCATGAAATTCGGGGCATTAAAATTATTGAACTATTATCAGTAAGCCATATCAATGAGGCATATCAGTGGGGCATGTTGTATCAAATATCAAATCAGGGGTTCTAGCAATCGAATATCAAATCAGGTATCAAATCAGAGTGGTGTATCAATCAATCAAGTAAATTAGAATCAGTGATCAGGACATAAAAATTTCTTTGAATCAATGAGCTTTGCACATCAATTCAAAGAGGGGCATTTGTAGATACTAAAAAATGGACAAGTGCTTTTAAATCATAAAATTGCAAAATCTAATAAAAATGTTCTAAAGTCTAATCAAAATGGATCAAATTAATTTTTAAATGGACATTTATTAATCAAAATTGGACAAAATCAATAAAATCAAAGGAAAAATCAAATAATGACATTAAATAATTAAATACAAGCTTAAAGGGGTGAAAAACACTATATAATTGATTTTAATCAATTAATTGTATAGTGTTAAATCAAAAATCAAATTGAACCTATTCCCTTACATGGCTAATTTAATTAAATAATAGAATTTAATTAATCCTAATATCTTTCAACAACAATTTGAGCAACCAATGAGAATTGAGGAACAAAAGCACATGGATCACTCCAAAATAGTTGAATCTCAATCACACATTTCAAACTTTGAATCTCATCCACTCAATTTTGTCCTTTTGTCCAAACCTTTGAGATAAACATTTAAATTGTCCCCCCATTTAAAAACATTGCAAAGTTTTTGACTCAACCAAAGCTAAATCGTGATTAAATAACTCTACCCCCTACCCTTGGGAATTTACTATAAATGAGGCATTTTGAGAGCAATAATCATCTTAGAAATTCATTTGCAAAGAATCACCATTATAGTCAATTTCATAGCAATTAAGAGCAATTGAGAGCATTTGAATTATCTTTTTTATCAATTTGAGAGTTTGAGAGCTAGATTAAGCATTGTACTATCATATTTCTCATTCTAGGATTGTCACTAGTGGAGAATAGGCTGAGATCTTCACTTACCAAACTTGGATAGAGAACCATGAGATGTCATGGATGTTAATTTCAATTCTTAGCTTAAATTTGCATTGTATTTTTTTATAATTGTAGTTGATTATCCTAATTTCATGAAGGTGTTAAACATAAACACACATACGTATGAGAGGTATAATATAATAATCATAGATACATCACCCATACATGGACAATATTGGCTCAATTATGAATGGTTGGTGAAACTATCTCCTATGCCATTACTAGGGATAAAGACACACTCAAACCTACAGCTTAGGTAAAAAAATGTTTGGTACATTCTCGCTAAAACACACAAACATCAAGTTCAATTGCTCATAATATAAATAGTTGAAGTGCACAAATACACATAATATCAAACAATGAAGGAGAATGAAACATCGTGTAAATCTCATGGATGAGTGACTATGACTTTGTCTCACTTCAAAAAATCACATCAGACATAATCCATAATAATTATACAAACATAGCAGTGAACATCATCTTATTTAAATTAACATAAAATAGTCATTTACAACAATATGAACATATATTAGTACAAATTTAAATTAAAATACCCAATAACATATGACACAATATAACTAAAAATATATGATAATCATCATTATATACTAATCCAATCTTCTTAAATGCAAAATACACCAGATATCATCATAAAGCATCATCATGTAGGTATGATCAAAATGGTAATAACAACATAATCTAATATCTTAATCAACAATGATATTGGTAACCAAAATAATGTATGGTAATCAAATGCAACCATCTGATCACATCACACAAATAATCATGGAATAACAACATCATGGTATATATATAATGGTCCATGATCCAGATAACATCTAAACAAGATAACAATCAAAATCTAGTAGCCACTGACACATACATTAGTTGAACCATCACTCACATCATAAGCCCTATAATCAACAATATTTCATAAGCCAAATAAGTTAGATACCATCATAACTATAATAGTAATTATGGAATGAACACAAGAATAAATTGAGCTAGGTGCATCTCACAATGCTAGTATAAAATCATAACATGAGAATAGTCACCGAATGTCATAAATGACTCAAGCTCAAATCAAAACACCAAGAACACAGCAAGTCCTCAAATCTTAGAATAAAAGCCTCAGAAGGTCTAGCATCATGAATTAGGTATATAATTAGCCACAACACCATGGTTCTCACAGTTAGGATTAACAAGACAAAAATAACAATTACATGCAAATATAACCAATATCAAAAAATAATAAACCACACAGAAGAGAACACAATACACAAAGATTTAACATGGTTCACCCAATCCCTGGGCTACATCCACCAACAACGAGTCCAATATTATTATTATCTAGTGATTACAACCTGATTACAATCTGTAATCCCTTACAGCTCAATTCTGCCACAAGTACTAAAATCATACATTATGAAATCCCTAACCCTAAGCTATATTATACAATATTTTTCCGCTTTAGGGTTATAATGAGTTACAATATGTCAGCCCAAAAATAGCTGAAAATATGTCAGCTTCAACCCCGGTGAGGTCAGGAGGAAAAGTGTACAGTACTTTCCTGATCAGTCACCACAAGCTAACAATCTCCCACTTGGTGACTGATTAGTATCCACACTAAAAAACCTCCCACTTGGAGACTGATCCTATAGCAATACCCCTACCATATGAGGCTCCCACTGGATTAAACCACCCTAGACTTAGTTGTTCCTTTAATCTATTCAGTCTAGAAGACCAACTGAAGTTGAACATGAGTTCAACTTCTCCCTTTTTAATACCTTTGTAAACATATTTGCTGGATTATAATCTATATGAATATTTTCCAGCTTTAACTTCCCATCATCCAAAACTGACCGAATGAAATGGTACAACAACTGTATGTGTTTTGTCTTTGAGTGCAAAGTAGAATTCTTCGCAAGATGAATGACACTTTGGCTATCTGTATGCAAAAAATTATCCGTCTGTGGATGTCCCAATTCTTCTATGAAGAATTGAAGCCATATCATCTCCTTGACTACCTATGTAGCAGCAACCTACTCTACCTCTGTAGTGGATAAAGAAACGACCTTTTGTAGTCGAGAAATCTAAATCACTGTTGTCCCACCAATAGTAAATACATAACATGTAGTACTCCGACTACTATCTATATCTCCTACCAAATCTGAGTCAACATAGCCTTGTACCGTAGTAGTAGAACCCCCAAAGTGTAAACACTTACTAGATGTACCTCTCAAATATCTCAGAATCCATTTGACTGCATTCCAATGCACAATACCAAGGTTACTCATATATCGACTAACGACTCCCATTGTGTGTGCAATATCTGGCCTAGTACATACCATAGCATACATTAAGCTCCCTACAGCTAAAGCATAAGGTACCTTAGACATTTTTGTCTCTTCTTCTGATGTCTTAGGACACATCTCCTTAGTCAATTTCAAATGACCAGGCAAAGGCGTGCTGATAGCTTTGGCATTCTCCATAGAGAAATGTTGAAACACCTTCTCAATATAATCAACCTGAGATAGAGACAACTTCCTATTTTTCCTATCTCTACAAATTTTCATACCAAAGATTTGTTTTGCTGCCCCCAAATCCTTCATAGAAAATGAATGTGCTAACTGTTGTTTTAACCCCTTAATGTGATCCATGTTAGACCCAACTACAAGCATATCATCAACATATAAACATAAAATAATGTAGTTGTCATCATCCAACCTCTTAAAATAAACACAATGGTTAGAATGACACTGACTATATCCATGCTCATTCATAAAACTGTCAAATTTAATATACCATTGCCGAGGTGCTTGATTCAAGCCATATAAACTTTTCTGCAATCTGCACACCAAATTCTCCTTACCCTTGACCTCAAATCCTTGTGGTTGGACCATATATATTTTTTCATCCAAATCACCATGAAAAAATTTGTTTTAATATCAAGCTGCTCTAAATGCAAATCTTCAGTAGCCACAATACTTAAAATAGTATGGATAGAAGTCATTTTAACAACTAGAGAAAATATCTCATCAAAATCAATACCCTTTTTCTATGCAAATCCTTTTACAACTAACCTGGCTTTAAATCTTTTCTTACCTCCATCCTCTTCTTTTAGCCTTTAAACCCATTTATTTTGTAAAGCCCTTTTACCTACAGGTAACTTGCATAAATCCCAAGTGTGATTTTTCAGCAAGGAGTCCATTTCCTCTGTCATTGTAGACTCCCACTGAATCTTTGTATCCACCTGCACAACTTCATTATAACATTCAGGTTCACCAACATCTGTTAACAAAATAGAATACAAAGATGGAGAAAATCTTTTTGGAGGTCTACTTAGCCTTGTTGACCATCTAACATTCACTGGGGTGTGTGGTATTTGTTGTTGTTGTTATTGCGGAGCATAAGGAACTACTGGAACATCATCTTTTGGAGTATCATCCAGTACTACATAGTCATTTTCTTTCTTCTCATGTTGTTGCAACATATCTTTGTACAATAATTTCTCATTGAATATGACATCCCTGCTTCTTACAATTTTATGATTTTCAAAATTCCAAAGCCTATAACTAAATTCATCAATGCCATATCCAACAAATACACATTTCTTTGACTTAGCTTCCAGCTTGGTTCTATTTTCAGAATCTATATGTGAAAAAGCTTCACAACCAAAGGTTTTGAGAAAAGAATAACTCACCTTCTTACCACTCCATGCTTCCTCTGGAATACCACAGTCCAAAGGAGTAGAGGGACCTCTATTGATTAAATAAATAGCAGTGTTCATAGCCTCTACCCACATGTTTTTGGGCATCCTGGCATGCAACCTCATACTCCTTGCACGCTCCATTATTGTCATGTTCATGCGTTCAGCCACCCCATTTTCTTGTGTTGTCCTTGGTACAATTTTTTTCCTACGAATACCATTAGAGGAACAATAATCTTCAAATTCTATGCTGCAATACTCACCACCATTATTAGATCTGAGACATTTTAACCTTTTACCAATCTCATTCTCAACCAAGCATTTCCATTTCTTAAAAGTTTGAAATACATCAAATTTCTATCTAAGGAAATAAATCCATACTTTTCTTGTTGCATCATGTATAAATGTAACATAATACAGAGAGCCACCAAGGGAAGATACCTGAGCTGGTCCCCATACATCTGTATGCACAAGCTCTAATCTCTCATTTTTCTTTTCCTTCCCACTCTTCACAAAACTAACTCTCTTTTGTTTTCCATACACACAACTCTCACAGAAATCCATATTGACACATTTTAGACCAGGTAAAACTTTCTTTGAATGAATTAATTTCATACCTTTTTCACTCATGTGCCCAAGTCTGTTGTGCCACAATGTTGTCTCAGAATCTATAGCAACGATTTGATGTTCTTCCTGCTCAACTGCAGCCACTATTCCTGAACATTCATTATCTTATTAAACAATTAAAGTAGAAGGAATAGTATGACCTATACAAAGATATAAGGTGCCTACTTTCACACCTTTTGCTACTACTAAGGAACCTTTTGAAACCTTCCAATTTCTATCATGAAAAGTAACTGTGCAACCCTCATCACCCAGCTGCCCTGCTAAAATTAAATTCCTACTCAACCTTGGAACATGTCTTACTTCTTGTAGTAGCTAATGATTCCCATTCTACAACTTAAACTTAATTTTTCCCTTTCCAACTATCTGACAAGGTTCATTATCTCCCAAATAAACTAGCCCAAGATCCCCTTGGACATAATCAAGAAAGTAACCTCTATGGGGTGTAGCATGAAATGAAGCCCTAGAATCTAAAACCCCATGAATCATCAATACTTTCTAAAGAAAGAATCAAAGCATCCTCTTCAGATTTATTACTTACCACATTTACCTCCTTGTTACCTTCTTGTTTGTCTCCTTCTTTATTCTTCTGAGACCAAAAATCTTTCTTCTTATGACCTAGTTTTCCACAGTACTAGCAATCATTTGGCCCTTTGGATTTAGACCTCTTTCCCTTTGATTTTTCTCTTGATTTCCCATGATTTCCAGAGTTGTTTCCTCTCTCATTGGTTCTACCCCTTCTTTGTGCATTTAAGACACTACCTGATGTGGACCCACCTAAGCTTTTCCTATGAATTTCATCACTTAGAATAGCATCATCATATTTTAGGGTATTAGAACCAGAAACAAAATTACTAACAGCCATTACCAAGCCATTCTAGCTTTCAGGCAAAGAACACAAAATCAAGAGAGCCCTGACTTCTTCATCAAAAATAATATTGACAGAAGTTAATTGACTGGTAACTATATTAAACTCATTTAAATGATCAGCAAATGACCCACCTTCCACCATTTTCATATTAAATAAACACTTCATGAGAAATACCTTATTTGAAGCAGAGGGCTTTTCATACAACTTCGCTAGGGTTTTCATCAAATCTTCAGTCATCATTGCTTGTGTAATATTGAATGCCACTGATTGTGCTAGGCATAATTGAATACTACCAAGAGCCTTTCTATCAAGAATTGTCCAGTCCTCATCAGAAATGCTTGCTAGTTTATTGGCTTTTCCTTCCAACGGCTGCCATAGATCCTTCTAATAGAGATAGTCCTCCATTTGTATTTTCCATAATTGAAAGTTCTTCCCATTAAACTTGTCAACATTAAACCTACCCTCATCTGCCATTTCTCCCACTCAACCATGAGATCTTCCTACAGAGGATAACTAAAAAACAACCTCACTCTGATACCACTTATTAGGATTAACAAGACAGAAATAACAATTACATGCAAATATAACCAATATTAGAAAACAATAAACCACAAAGAAGAGAACACAATACACAAATACTTAATGTGGTTCACCCAATCCTTGGGCTACGTCCACCAATAGTGAGTCCAATATTATTATTATCCAGTGATTACAACCTGATTACAATCCATAATCCCTTACAGCTCAATTCCGCCGCAAGTACTAAAATCATACATTATGAAATCCCTAACCCTAAGCCATATTATACACTATTTTTCCGCTTTAGGGTTATAATGAGTTACAATATGTCGGCCCAAAAATAGCCAAAAATATGTTAGCCTCAACCCTGGCGAGGTCGAGAGGAAAAGTGTATAGTACTTTCCTAATCAGTCACCACAAGCTAACACTCACAACCAAGCATAAGGGCATAAACAACATGTGAATGAAATAACAGAAATCATATCACCCTAAAGTTACAAACCTCTCATGAGTCCAACATGATCATACAACACAAGAAAATATTCGACAAGGCATAAGGTGCACTCGAGCAATCACACAAGGCACAAAGAAAATATCCTGGGCCAAAATAAGGCATCAAAAGGGATCTCATCCAACAAAATAGAAACACTAACTCACATAATGTTGAAGCCACATCCATCAGAATGTCATGCAAAAATAAAATTGGAGAGGCACTGAAAATAGAGTGGTTGATTGGACAATGAATGAGGGAGTCAGAATTTTTAGCAACACTGGTACAACTTTTAAATCTTAAGAAAAATGCCCTCCGATAATGGTTTTCCATCTTCTCAATGAAGATCATCTTTCATAGTGGCTAGTGACTTTGTGATGTATTCACTTTTTATGACTTGTTTTGTTAGGTTCTTGATGTTAACAAGCTTTCCTCGTTCTTAATTTATGGGTTCTTGGACCTTCAAATTAAAAACCAGGCTTTTTACAACAAAAAATAATTGTAAACCAAATAAATATGTGTGTGTGTGTGTGCACATGTATGTATATGTATATATGTATGCATGCGTATATATGTAGGCATTACTTAACCACAAAGGCTTGCCAATAAACAAATAAGAAAAGGAAAAAAATCAAACATAAAATTGTATTAATGAAGCAATTATAGAAATGAGAAATAAATGGCAAGCAAGTGCAAAATGAAAATGACTGATTCTTTTTTCAAATTCAAAATGAACAACCACAAATCAATGCATTCATTTTCACATTCGAATGATTTTATAAGAGGAAATTTCTAGCATCATTTTCAATGCAAATTATCTCTTCTTGTATTGAAGATCCTATGTAGATTATTGTTAATACCTATGTATTCACTCTATGCATTAATTAGAGACATACAAATTATACTATGTTTTGCAAGTTGTTAATAATCACAGCATTCCAAACTTAGAAACAATGACACTTTCATTTGTCTGATGCAACTTTTACATACTATTTAATTCATGTTTTAATAAATCAAATCACTACTCATATGTATGTATATACATATACATGCATTTGTATGTATATCAATGTATGCATATTGATGTATCTATCTATATGTTTTTATGTATGTATGCATGTCTTTTTGCATGTATAATGTCTAATTTTGAAAGCGATAAAAAAATTGGGTAATATTTTATTTTCTTGAAATGTTGTGCATGCAAAATTGTAAGGATAAACTTGTGTGAGATCGTTACTTCCACTAGTTATTACAATTTTTTTTAAAGGTATGAGAGACTATTGAAGAGTTGAGTGGATGGTGCAAATGACCTCCATGTCAATGTCAATGTGTTTGTTAACACAATTTTTATGAGAAATCTTTCTCTCAATATATTATGTCATTTTTATATCATTACTTTATTGTTGTATTTGGTGCGAAAATAAATGTATTCAAGTTGATTATAATTTGCATGTAACCTTTTTTGGCAAGGTCACGAAGACTACTAAGAGTTCAAATACATTAACCACAAACTACAGGTAAAGTCTTCTTGACTTTACTAAGGCAATGAACTAATAACAAAAAAAATTGTTCTATTTTTTGTTGTTGTTGGTTACACATGTATATTTTTCTCTGTTCTTTAAGATTGTGAGTTCTTATTGTTTATTTTTTGTTTTGAATTTAAATATTGTGAATTCTAGAATGCATAAAAGCGATTGCTTAAGATTATTCAACACTTCACTATAATCATTCAACTAAATAGTAAAATCTATATTTGTGGATTAAAATTTATGGTCAAGTTTACCATAGTATTTAATTATAGTTTTCATAAATAAAAAAACTATATATATATATATATATATATATATATATATATATATATATATATATATATATATATATATATATATATATATATATATATATATATATATATATATATATATATATATATATATATATATATATATATATATATATATATATATATATATATATATATATATATATATATATATATATAGATAGATATATATGTAGATGTATCAAGTATATACATTAGTTACATGTATGTGAAACATAAACATACAACCATTCAACATCTTACGTAAACATATCTGATACATGGCTACACTATTTAAACAAAAGACAAAATATTAGAACCTCATATTGACTTTCATGAATAATGTTGTGCATATGCGAGGCCCAGTTAACCATAGAAGCAACATTATAACCAATTTTTATCGTATCATAATTATACATTGATCTCATTGAACAGTCTCACAATAGGTAGTGATAATCATGTCATTGTCTCTCTTAAGAATAATGTATTCATACTAAGGATTACTTTTCCCATTATGAAATGCATTTAGATTGTCAACCCAGGGACGTAGACTTGAAATGGGACAACACGATTTGTGCACTAAGTTCCTCAAGGAGTCATACTGCCTATGCTGCAAGAAGATAGAGTGCATGAAAGAAACTTATGCTATTGCTGCAAGAAAGTAAAAACACTTAACTACTTAATGAAATTACTGCAAAAAGCTTGTAAACTTATCCTAAACCTGTTAACAACTCAAAGCGTCCACTATGCCTATCTCTGCAAGTGTTGAAAGAACATTCACAGTAGTAATGATGTAGGAGTAAAATAGTAACTTCTACTTGAAAGCATAGAAAATGCAGGAAGAAAATCTACTCTATCCTAATCTACTCCACCTCCCAAGTGGGCCCCCTTGGTTGGCTTTTTCTAACTATTAATACATAAGATACTTCAAAATCACTCTTTCATTATATTCTCATAAATTGGTTACATGATAATGAAACAATACATGAAGAACAGAAAAGAGTAACTCTGTTACACTGAACACAACATTTGAATCTATTTTCTCACTACTAACTAAACCAATCAAATCCCTTTATATAAAGGGTTGACACTTATTGCAAGCATGAAAGTCAATTCTAATTGAATCTCACCATAGAAAGAGGAAGTATAACAACCATGACATTTTACAATAAGTGCAGATAACAGAATAACAACACTGAGGAAATATAGCAGAACTATTTCCTATATTCTCTGGAATGCAAGCTCCTTCTCAATAGTGGCATGATCCTAGGAATTGTGTTGGCTCCTTCCATCATGGCTGGATTCCTAACGCTCCTTCATTAATGTGGTTGCACCACTCTTGAACTGCTCATTCTTTTCCTGGCAGGTTAGTAGCATTCGGTATATATTCAAGTCAACATTTCAACTCCTACCCAAATATTATAACACATATTAAAGTAGCTATATGAAGTACTGTAATATATATAATATTCAGAAAAACATGTCATTCTAACTACCCATAATCTTTGTGGTCCTAGCTGTACTTATTACAATTCACATAGGTATAGGTCCATAAATGTCTTAGAAATGTCTTATCGGAGTATAAAGAGTGTCAACAAAGTATAAAGATTATAAAAAAATAGAGACAATAAATTGTCTCATCATCTGCTCCCTACTAAACATAATGCTTGTCCTCAAGCATTACATTTCTTGGCTGTTGTTTTGAAATCACTGACAGTTTCTTTCCCTTCTTCCCACTCTTGAAAGTGTAATAGAATCCTCTCGTTCTAGCCAAGTATTATGCCCGATGCTCCTCCTGCAAATGGTCCAATCTGGTGACATTGATGTCATATAGAGGCTATGACAGTGTAGGTGGTTGGAAAGATAATGGAATCCACAATTCTCTTCTGATTTGACACCCCAACTGCATATATTTAGTTGGTCTATTTGCAGCTTCTTTGAAGTTGATTGGGATGTGTGGCTTTGTTTTCTTGAAGGCCTCTGGTAACCTATTCCACTAGCTTCTTACCCTTGCAAGAATTCTTTGAAATGAAAAGTAGGGCAATCCCTGATATTCTCTGTAGACCTTGTCTCTCAGTGCAAAGACTTTCTCCCTAATCTCAAGTTTCTATTTTCCATAGGTTAGATTGAGCCAATCTCGTAAGAGGACACTAGGTTTGTGTGATTCGGCCCTCAAGGGTAAGGGTTCAGATTTCTCTAAGTCTCTATAATTATTTAGTTGCCTATCATAATTTCCTTCATTGTGCATCCATGACATCAGAGCTCTCAAATGGATATCCCCTATATAGAGCAAAGGATTCCATTATGTTTCATGTGGAATGATAAAGTTATGTAAATAAAGCTCACATAGTAAATTTTGTTACCATGGAGGTAAAGTCTGGTACAAACCATAGAATTCTTGGGCTGATTTAAATTCATAATATATACCCTTCATAGTCATCATAAGCTAAAACAAGGGGAATTGTTCTTTCAAACAAATGGCATACACCCTAGGTGGTGGTCTACAGGCTATGACCTAATCAGCTAATTTAAGAGCTTGGTCCATTTGTTGCTTATGTTTCTTTAGTTACTCTTTAAGAGCTTTAATTTCCTCTTCCTTGTCATTTATCTCTTTTTGCAATCTATTTCTTTCTTGTTTCCACTAAGTCTTCTGGAAAACAAATTGATTGTATAAATTAAAGAGTATAGACTGTATTGTAGGTGGGCCAAATTCTTGCTGCTGGGCTTTATTTTTCTTTTCTTTGGAAGCTTGCTAAAAATACTCAGTGAACCATGTTGATTTGTAGGGCACAATAGACATATTGGAGTAAATAGGGTTATGTGGAGGATTCATCTGAACATCCTTAGGAATGCCTTCTTGTGCCACATTAGGGCTTTGCTTAGATAAACCTTGATCATCATGTGGTATGTTATCATCGGGTTCTTGAAAATTTTGGGACTTCCATATTTTTGGGAGATGAGGACACTTCTGCCTGCTTGGAGGAATCATCAGGAATGTACTCAATAGAAGGTTCTAGGGTAGGTTTTGGTGTTGAAACATTTGGATTTCGAGGGGAAGGTGGAGACACTTGTCCTCGCATGTGAGGACTTCTTCGCACTATTGTTTCCTCAACCATTGCAGTTTTCTTTTGGAAAGATATTTTTGGCCTTTGTGTTATAGGAGCAGGCGCTGCAGGAATAGATGTTGTAGGACTTGACCTTTTTCTTTTATTTCTTTGAACTGCAGGGTTTTGAATTTCACTTTCTAGGTTGGGGGTTTCTTTTTCAACTTTATGTTTGCCTTTCTTTATGGAATAAGTAGGAATATTGGTTTCTGGAGTGGGCTCAGAAGACTTATTTTCTTGGACTACCTCTGGCTCTTTTTGTTTTGCAGCTATTTCAATAGCAGGCTCTGAAGACTCTACTTCATTTCCTAAAGGTTGCTTAGCAAAATTAACCTGGGGTTGCAGAGTTTTAAATTGAACAAATTATGTCCATGCTAGGGGTGAGACATCCCTAAGGGATCTTTCAACTAGCAATTTTATTAGGGCATGGTGGCTCATAGAATTTGCATTACCCTTCTATGTCTCCTCAGCCCTAATGCTCAATATATTGTATAGAAAATTAGGGACATTAACTTGGAGATTATGCCTAATGCAACTAAGTAATTTGAAATGATGGGCATGCAAGTTTGAGAATCTCCCTTCGCAAGTTAAGTACTTGATAATGTGCGTCGCCAATTCTGGAAATGGTGGAGGAAGAGACAGTCTCTTACAACCTTGCTTGGTAATTTCAAGAGGAGGGTCCATTGGTCAGGAGAATTGAGCTTGAGATGACCTAGTGTCATGCTCGTTAGGGTAATGATCCCCAATGACTAGCAACTTGGTGACCTCTACAATTCTTTCCTCAGTGGTGACAACTGTTAAACCCCACATAGTTGCTTGCCCTTCTTGAAAGCTACTCATAAATTCAGCTGCTACTTCCTCATTAAACTCTGATAACTGAAGAAAATACCTCAACCAACCACATGTGTTAAATCTCCAAAATGCCTCGACATCTGCCAGTAAAATGCCATGGTGCACTAGCTCATGCCTCTGCAGTTGTCCACCCATTTGTTTTCAATACCCAGCCTTCAATTTTCTACTCACCAATTTCACTGTTAACCTTTCAGTCTCTCGTGCTCTGCAAGTACCTTCTTCCCTTCTTGAAATTCAAATGCATTTCTTGAAAATACTGACTTATTCTATGTTTAATGTCTATGTTATGTTAACATAAACAATAATAATGAGGTTTTTAATCAAAGGACATCACAGCTTTAAGTGTGAGTTACCACGCAACTTAATTATAGTCCTTTTAGGTCATATCAACTTCAGAAAATTAGAATTTTGCAAGTATAGAAAATGTGTGGGAATAAAGGAAATTAATGGAACAAGGCCTAAGTACAACATTGAAGTGACAAGGATGTGACTAGGATGGCTTAGAAATGACATTTGGAATTTATTACACTTCCCTTGCCCCCTATGAAACATTTACAAGTGTCCTCACTTGACATATTTAGCACGAGAATGCGAAACTGGCGTAACGCCTAAATTATATATTTAGTGTAGTACTAGATATAATTACTAAAATTTGTGTGCTAAAAGTGAGTAAGGATTGAGAGAGTTGTACCTGGCATTGATTTACCGTACGGGTGATGAAAAGGTGGTTAGAGCGTGATGATTCTGGCGGCCACATGTGATTGTTGACGTGTCTTTTATTGAAAGCATTGAAAATAGAAATTATGGGTGATGTGGGTTGTGAATGGATGGAAGAAAGAGAAATGAGATGAAGTGGAGAGAAGAAGAAAGAAAAATGAATGAAGAAAGGTACCTCATATTAAATGAAGTGTTATTATGGTCAGTTTTCAAAGGCATGTTATGTTGTAGCTGCAGGAAGAAGGCTTTCACCTTCTACTGTAGGAAGTGTTATGTGTGGTGCTACTGAATTGTTTGTACTGAACTGGTATAGGAATTCTACTTTCATTTGGAGCTTGTGATAGAGGCGCAAGTGATGCCCATTGAAAAGTAGTTTGAATTGGACTAGATCTAGTGTAGTCAACTGGACTTCTCCATTGTTATAGACATGTTCAATTTCATATGGTCCTAGCCATCTGGTTTGCAACTTTCCTGGAATCTCTTTGAACCTAGAATCATATAATAAATCCCAATCACCCACTTGAAAGTGCTTATTCTTGATATGTGAACCATGCCACCTCTTCCGTTGGTTATGGATTAGCTCCATTCACTCCAATGAATATTTACGCATTTCATCTAAGGAATTGAGATGGAGAAGGCATTTTGTTTGTGCTGCAGAAAGATTGATATTTAATTCCAGAGCTGTGCACAATATTTTTTATTCAAATTCTATTGGTAACATTGTTGCCTTCCCATATACTAATTCAAATGGTGTGAATCATGTGGTTGTTTTCCAGGTTGTGCAATAGGCCCAAACTGCTTTAGTTAATCGACTGCTCCAATCCCTATGATGAAATTGTATTGTCTTTGTCAAGATAGCCTCAATTTATTTGTTTGTGACCTCTTCTTGTCCATTTGCCTATGGATGGTAAGGGCTGGACTTCCTATGCCTGATGCTATATTCCTTCATTAAGTCATTGATCAGATTTGAAGTAAAGTGTGCTCCTTGGTCTGTTACAAGTTCCCTTGGTACTCCATAATGGGTGAAAATGTCCTCATACAAGAATTTTTCTACTTTTTGATCTCCGGCATGCTGCATGGCTTTCACTTCCACCCACTTGGTCAGATAATCCCTGCATACCAAGATATATTATTTCCCATTTGAAGGAGAATCTATTGGACCTATAAAGTCCCTGCCTCATTTATCAAATGGTGTGACCACCACTTGTGGATTGAGGGGAATTTCATTTGATTTGGTTGGGTGACCCATCCTCTAACATTTATCACATTTCCTTGTATAGTTGGATGCATTCTTGTGAAGTGTTGGCCAGTAGTAGCCTGTTGTTAAGATCTTTAGAAATATTCTCTTTGCTGCAAAATGAACTCCACATGGCTCATCATGACAAGTGTGGAGTATATCATATATTTCATCTTCTCTCACACATCTTCTCATGATTTGGTCTAGACTAGTATAAAATAAATTATTATCAATCCATGAGAATTGGAAACTTTTCTCTGCAAGCATTCTTTTATTCTTTGGAGAGAAATGTGGGGGCATTTTGTTGGCTGCAAGATAATTGGCTATGTCGACATACCATAAATTCTTGACTGCAATATGGAATAGGTGTTCATCAGGGAATTTATCTTCAACCTGAGTAGTGTCTGTGTTAGCACTTTGAAGTCTGGACAAATAATCAGCCACTACATTTGCCTTCCCTGGCTTATCAACAATTGTTATATCAAATTCTTGCAATAAAAGGAGTCATCTTGCTAACCTACCTGTGATAGCAGGTTTGTTCATTAGATATTTAATTGTTGAGTGATCAGTGTGAACAAAGATGGGATATCATGTTACATAATGGCGAAATTTGTTCAATGCATAAACTACAACCAATAGTTCCTTTTTAGTAACTATGTAGTTTAATTCAGGTCCATGGAGGCTCTTACTGATATAGTAAATTGCATTCTCAAGGTTACTTGGCTTTTATCCTAGCACAACACCTATGGCATAATTTGATGCATCTGTATGGATGTGAAATGGGATAGGCCAATCAGGTCCTTTGAGGACTGGTGCAATTGTTAGGAGTGACTTGAGCTGTAGGAAGGGCTCATCACAAGCTTGTGTCCATATAAAATCAGCCTCTTTGGTAAGCAGTGTGTATAAAGGACTAGCTATTTGACTGAAATTTTGAATAAAGCACCTATAGTAGTCAACATGTCCTAAGAAAGATCTTACATATTTTTATTTAGTAGGTGTGGGTAACATGAGTATTACCTCAATTTTGGCTTAGTCTACTTGGATTCTTGCTGCTAAAATGAAATGTCCAAGTACAACTCCTTCTTGCATCAGCATAAAGCACTTCTCAATGTTGAGGGAAAGATTGTGTTCCTTGCATCTGATTAGCACTTTTTCAAGATTCTACAAAGCTTCTTGAAATGTCACCCCAAATGCTATAAAATCATCCATGTATATCTCCATGCAATCATGTGAAATGTCAGCAAAAATACTAATTACAACTCTCTAGAATGTTGCTGGAGCATTACACAACCCAAATGGTAGGACAAAATATGCATATGTCCCCCATGGACATGTGAATGTAATATTTTCTTGGTCCTCTGGAGCAATACTAATCTGATTGTATCCACTATATCCATCTACAAAGGAAAAATATTTTTTACCGGTTAAAGTATCAAGTACTTGATCAATGAATGGTAATGGGAAATGATCTTTTTTGGTAGCTTTGTTTAACTCTTTGTAATCTACACAGATTATCAATTTACCCCCCTTTTTGGGCACTATAACCAAAGGTGACACCCATTTACTATCAGATATAGGATACATAAAGCCAGCATCTAGCAACTTTTATAATTCGGTTTTGACTATCTCTCTTAATGCTGGGTTAATCCTCCTCTGAGGCTGGGGAAGTGGTAGACTTCCTTCATTGATATATATCCTATGAGTACAGAGTGTGGGGATTAGTCCCTTCATATCCCCATAATCCCATGCAAAGACTTTTTCATGTGTTTTTAGAAGCTTAGTTAATTGCTCCATCTGTTGTGAAGGCAGCTTATTATTTACATGGAGATTGTGACCCTTGGAAAGCTCAACAGTAGTTGTAAGGTCAAGCATGGATACTTCAGAGATAGGACTTGTATCTACTTTAAATGGTAGTAGCTGATGGATAATATTGGGTTCCGAAGGCAAAACACAGTGCTCAAGATGGTCCTCATATGTAGTTAACTCCAACACAGAACTCTCAAATATATCTTTTATCACAACACGGTCATTATTAAGAATGCTCTGAATTACTTCATCTTCCTCCTGCATATTTAGAAAGGATTTCCTATGTAACATCATGAGCTAAACCACAAAGTTCAACTCTTCTTCCCCATCTCCTAAATCTGGCCATACAGGTATGCTTAAATCTGGCTGGGGTTGAGCTGGAAGGTATAATGCTAGTTTCTTAGTTGCTTGCCCATCTGATATTGTGATGTTCCCTGATCTACAACTAATGTTTGCATTAGTTGTTGCTAACCATGGACATCTTAGAATAACAGGGTAACCAACAAGATTGAACTTTGGTGATAGAATCATGAAATCAGCAGGGTATTCCCATGAATCTAGGGCAACTATTATGTCTTCTATCATTCCATCAGGGGTGATAGTAGAGCTATCTGCTAATTGCAATATTGTTGGGGTATCTTGTAACCCTTCTATGCTCATTTTATTCATGGTATACTTAGTCATTACATTAATGGCAGCACCTAAGTCTATTAATACATTTTTTACAGACTAACCATTAATGATGATGTTAACAACTGGACTCCCTGGATCTAAATATTTTGGAACTACCAGTTTTCCCAACATAATATTAGCTAATTGTCCTATAACATGAACTGTTGTAGGATCCTTTTTCTTCCATGTAGGATTTTTGAGACAAGCTTCCTTGATTGTTTTTCCATAGATAGGAACATCCTTGATGGCTTGAAATAGGGGAATCTAGACATGCATGTTCTTTAGTTGGTCAAGGATATCAAATGGTTGATCCTCTTTTGGTGTAGGTTTGTCCAGGCTGAGCCTCTGAGGAAAGGGAGGTTTTATTGATATCTGATCATTAGTTGAATTGGAAACATTAGCTGGGGCAACTGTACTTGGAAAAGCATTCTCTGGGAGTGGTACTGATGGTGCAAGAAGGTCTATCACTTTAGTGATAAGAGGTGGTTCACTTCCAGGAAAGGTAGTACCTGATCTTAGGTGTATATCGACTATGTTTAGAGCATAAGTAGGGTACTATTGAGCATCAGTAGCATACATTTGTTATTGTTGTTGTTGACTATTGGGATTCAGTTGTGGTTGAGCAGGTAAGTATGTCTACTTTTGAGGACCTGTATTTGCAGGTGGTGGCATAATTGTAGGTGTGTTTATTGGAGGTGGAAAAGATGGATATCTAGAATTCTGATTAAGCCATGGTTGAGGTCCTCTCCACTGATTAGTAGGCTGCCAATTTCCTTGTGGTTGTTGCCATTGGTTTGGAAGTTGTGGCCATTGGGGTTGTTATGGATTAAACCATTGATTCTTTTGATTACTGGGCTAGACATTATTCTAGGTAGGTTGAGTATATTGTGGAGGGCTTTGGACATTCCGATTTTGCCACTGACTATTATAAGGATATGAAATTTGTAATGGGTCTTGAGGCATACCTTGTCTCATGGCCTATGGATGATGTTGAGAAACAAAGAACACTTTCTCATCCTCTCCTTCTATCTTTAAGTACTTAGTTGGAAGATGTTGATTCTCCAGGTTCACCACCAGCTTGCAATGACAATCCTTCTTTTGCTTGTGACAATGGGGATAGTATTTAGCTAGCTATGCCTCCATGTCTGCATGCTTCTTATTAGCAGTCATCATGTCTAGATGTGTAGCAACATCATTAATGATGTCTTTCTTGAAGTCTGATAGCAGATTTGAGATTTCTATCTTGGAAATGTCTAAGCCACTTCCTTTTGCCACTGTTGGTCGGAATCCTCTTCCTTTCTTTATTGTTGCTATGGAATAGTTCAAAAACAAATCTTCTTGAATTCTTCCCAGGAAGACTGAGATATATCCCCTCTAGCCATGAGGTCCAATGATTCTAGGTAGTTATCATTCACTCCTCTTAGAAAAATTAGCTTCTGTCATCTCGAAAGATGTCATCTCCTTTTTAATCACCACCTTTGCAATATTCCTTATACTTCCTTAGAAATAAATCTCTCATTCTGTCCTAATCAGTTACTGCATTTGCTCCTAAGCCCATGAACCATTTGAGAGCTGACTCCTTTAGTTTTGCTGGAAACAACTTAAGCTTATGACTATCAATATTATAGTCAAAACTTCGACACAAAATGTAAAACTCAAAGAAAAAGGTGTCAGGATCCTCTATAATAAGGCCATAGAATTTTGGTAGGGTTGAAGTAGGTATGTTCTTGAGATTAGGGTTGTTGATAAGACTTGGAATAGGAAATGGAAAGGTAGGAGCTGCCATTACTGGAGGTGCTGGATAATGAAACTGTGGCTGGAAACTATTACTAACCAAAAGGTTATGGTCAATAGGTGGTCCTAGATTGGAATTATTGAGGAAATTGGCTAATATTTTTGCAAAAGGGCGAAGGTTAAATGGATCATGAGGATCTTCTTCTGTTGAAGATGATGCAGCAAACTCAGGACTTGTGTCAAGAAATGGTAACTCAAGTTCTTCAAACTCTTCTTTCAGTTTAATAGGTTCTTTTGGTAGAAATCTACTATGAACATCTCGCCTTCTTTGATTTATGCAAGTGAGTTGATGAACTTGTGAAGCAAGCTCACAACTACTCTCTATTGACTAAAAATAGGAAACTAATCTAAAAAATAAATGACTCATTAAGGTTCCTAGTTTGACACCATCCTTGGCAACGACGCCAAAAATGAACAATCTCACAATAGGTAGTGATAATCATGCCATTGTCTCTCTTAAGAATAATGTATTCATACTAAGGATTACTTTTCCCATCATGAAATGCATTTAGATTGTCAACCCAAGGACATAGACTTGAAATGGGACAGCACAGTTTGTGCACTAAGTTCCTCAAGGAGTCATACTGCCTATGCTATAGGAAGATAAAGTGTGTGAAAAAAACTTATGCTATTGCTGCAAAAAATTAAAGACACTTAACTACTTAATGAAATTACTACAGAAATCTTGTAAACTTATCCTAAACCTATTTAACAACTTAAAGCATCCACTATGCCTATCTCTACAAGTGTTGCAGGAACATGTAAAATAGTAACTTCTACTTGAAAGCACAGAAAATGCAGGAAGCAAATCTACTCTGTCCTAATATACTGCACCTCCCAAGTGGGCCCCCTTGGTTGGCTTCTACTAACTATTAACATAGAAGATACTTCAAAATCACTCTTTCATTATATTCTCATAAATTGGTTACATGATAATGGAACAATACATGAAGAATAGAAAAGAGTAACTCTGTTACACTGAACACAACATTTGAATCTATTTTCTCATTACTAACTAAGCCAATCAAATCCCTTTATATAGAGGGTTGATGCTTATTGCAAGCATGAAAGTAAAGTCTAACTGAATCTCACCACAGAAAGAGGAAGTATAACAACCATGACATTTTATAATAAGTGCGAATAACAAAATAAAAACACTGAGGAAATATAGCAGGACTATTTCCTATATTCTCTGGAATGCAAGCTCCTTCTCAGTAGCGGCATGATCCTAGGTATCGTGTTGGCTCCTTCTGTCATGGCTAGATTCCTAACGCTCCTTCTTTAATGCGGTTACACCACTCTCAAACTGCTCCTTCTTTTCCTGGAAGGTTAGTAGCATTCAGTATATATTCAAGTCAACATTTCAACTCCTACCCAAATATTAGAACACAGATTAAAGTATCTATATGAAGTACTGCAATATATATATAATATTTAGCAAAACATGTCATTCTAACTATCCATAATCTTTGTGGTCATAGCTGTACTTATCACAAATTCACATAGGTATAGGTCCATACATTTTTTGGAAATGTCTTATCAGAGCATAAAGAGTGTCAACAAAGTATAAAGATTATAACAAAATAGAGACAATAAATTGTCTCATCACTCATCTACAAATAAGATCCCAAAATTATGCTATCACATCAATCAAAATTTCACATTTACAACTACTCTAGTCAATTATCCATAATCTTAGATAAGGATGAGGTGTCTCATATCTAGAGGGAGATCCCTCTTCTCCACTTGTACAAGTTGTCAATCGATTGAGAGAGTTTTGCATTAGACAAGATAAATGACTTACATCAATGTGCTTCTTTGATTAACATTCATTTCAATTTGTGAAGAACACCTAGGGGGAGTCCCTTTCTACACATTATTGATTCCTTCTAAGTGCAAGATGAAGAGGTTGAACATTTAAAGCAGAACTATGTTGTCTGAGGGTAGAGGTGTACTCAATGTACTCTTGTCATTGCCTTGGTTGGAGGGTGGTGTACTTAGTGTACTCTTGTATTTTCCTTTGCGACATTTTACTCTTTTTGGGTGACCTCCTTTTTCCTCTCGAGATCTCTTCTTACATGGTATAAAGCCAACATCTTTGTTACTTGTTTCAATACCATCCTCACAATCATCACCATCTTGTTGCTCCCAATTCAGTGCATTAATAAATTATTGAACCACCTTTATTGGATCATTATGTTGTGGTAATGGCTTGGAAAGGGAGACTTATTCATCAACAAAGTTTGTAATAACTCCAATATTAGTGGCTGCCTCAATCAACCAATTAGGTATAGTGGCTTGAGTTGGTAAACTCAAGTCTTCTCCATTGTTGGTGAGTTGGACAATAGGATTATTCTTATCATGTGCTACACAACCACTAACAACAACTTCTAGTGCAACAATATCTTCATCAGGTTGTGTATCTGTGAAGCATACCTCACAAGTGACTCTAAATATCTACAAGTTCCATATGATCTTCCCTTTTATCCATGTGCCATGGTAATGATTTAACCTATACCTATCATGAACACATGTATTCAGAAACCATATGTGTGGTTTTACTTGTTTAAATTAAAGAGTGCATAATAACTTATTGACAGATTATGTGTGTATGCAAATATTTGTATGTATATGTATATGTACATTTGTGTGTACGTATTCACATATCTATGCATGTGTGCACATGTATGGGTATATGCACAAAGATGGGGGACCAAAAAGGTGCCACTTTTCTTTTTGGTCCCCCATCGACCATAGTGTGTATGCACTAAAGCGTGTGCGCCCTATAGGGTGCACACGCTTTGTAAAACACTATAAAGTGTTTGCTGCATTTGGGAAAGCCCATTTTTCTTTCCGCAAACCTGCATTTGCAGCAAAAGAGGGCTTCCCAAGCGTGTACGCAAAATCCCTTTGCTTGTTCAATTCATTTCATTTCATTCATCCATCAATTTTCATAAAGAATGACTCCATGATGTCATCAAGCTCAATCTAGAAGAAGAGGTAAGTGTTTTTACAACCCATGCCTCTTATTTGTATTGAAATTTTAGTTTTGAAGCAATTTTTTTTGTTAAAATTTATTTTCTTAGATTTTATGTGTAATTAAGATTTTAAAATCTAGTTTTTTTAATTGCCAGGAAGAAATGATCTCCTTGAACAAAACCCTCAACCAAACCCTCCATCTCCTCATGAAGAAATAAATGAAGAAAATAACCAAGAAAATGAACCTCAACCGCCTCCACCAATCGAGAAACCTCCTCCTAGAACACAAGAAAATTTGATCAACCAAATTGAAAGAGGGAAAAAAAATTAGAATCTTTAATTAGGAGGTTAAAAGATTCTATTGCTACAAATCCTAGAAGGGAAATACTTGCAAAATCATTGGAATCAATCCTTACTCACATAGGCACAGTTAGTGGGCAACTTAATTTATGGCATGATAAAAGAGAAGAACAAAAACAATATTATGCAAATAAATTATCATATGAGGACATAAAAAAATTATAAAAAAAAAAAGATGACATTTGCAAACTCTTTAAAAAACCAAGGGACACTGATACTCTTAGAACTACAACAAGGAGGTTCCCAATTCATTGGTGCTTGAATGAAGACATTAAAAACAACTTTTGGGAGAGATGGTGGATGGTCTTCGATTCCCCTCCCTGTAACAATCATGAGGTTCTTATATATTTCTTAAGGAAACTCTATTGCGAGTTTGTACTCAAGGAGGTGCCAAATTATTTTGACTTTCTAGATTCTCAGGGTAGAGGAGGGGGGTCATCATTTGATAGAGAGGGGGCACATCGTGACCCTAATGCACCTAGGGTTCCTATTGGCAAGCCACAAGTGGAACATGTTGGTATTCCTTCCGTTGTGAAGGAACATGTAGAGGTGGACACACTAGGCACGATTAGTGCTCTGATCGACAGAGACTCTCATTTAGTGTGCCACTCCTTTAGTTGAGGATGACCATGGTCAATCTTTGAGGGGGCATATTTGTCGGTCATGTGGATCTTTGTGCACATTTGGTACTGCTAAGAGAGAGGAAGATGATCGTGGAATGATGACTGATGATTTTATAAATATGACATTTGGCATTGACACACAGGTAAATATTTCTAAGCTCATTAAATTTCTTTGATCATATTTCATTTATAAAAGAATAACTAATTAATTTAGTATCTATTGATTATGATCAAAATTTAGGACAAGAGTGTCGGTGGTGGTGGCAGTGGCAATGATCCTCCTGCCCCCTTCTACACATCGTCATCAATTCCACAAGTATGTATCGAATAAATTTTTTTTATTAATATATTTGATTATTATTTAATTATATGAATGATTGTATCATAACTTATTATGCATGTGCATTAGTTCACTAGTGGACGATCGACATTACAACAGATAGCGAAGGGCATCGTGCCACTTTCCTTGAGGTATCTTTATTTGCATGTTAATTTGATTTACTTCATTATATTTAATTAATTAATGAATGAATAACTAAATTACTAGACAAATTATGATCACAATCTAGAGGCAAAGTGGTCATTGCAGTGATCATATTCTTTCAGCTGGCTTTGTGACATCATCATTAAGTCCATAGGTATATATATGTAATAATGCATTATAATTAACATGTCAGTAGTAGGTTCTTATATGAATGGTTGTCTTATAAATTGCCATGTACATGTGCACTAGTTGAATGTTGGAGCTTCGACAACGACACCGCACACCGAAGGATGCGGTGGAACCTTCAAGGAGGTATCATTTATTCATTAGTAGGGTTGTAAAATTATATGTAATCTTGATAAATACATAATACTTTTGTTGTTTCATTTTCAGTTATTGACATCAGAGACTCCTCCTTCTATTTGTGATACTTGGGATCGTGGAGTAGCTACAACAGTAGCTAGTTCTGAAGCACTGACTGAGGTATGAAAGAGATCACTTAATTTTAATTGTTATTTTAATAATTGTATTGAATTTTATAATGATATTCATGTATGTATTTTAATTATTATTTTGATCATTGTTGTAGGGACTTACTACTCCAGATTGTTAGCATGCGCCTTCGGTGGATGTACATCGTGACTATTTGATAGCGGTAAGCGAATATTCTATTTTATGTCATTGTATAATTCAATTTTGATGTATATTAGTTATTGATGCTTAAATTTATTTTTTTAGCTTGAGCTGCACAAGAGTCTAGATAAGAGGACTAGTAAGCATGCTCAGAAGACTACAACATCTACTACATCTCCATCGACGCGACGATCGAAGACAACTCAAGATTTTTTTTCTTCCCCTAGCGGGAAAGGACTAGATTAGGGATATAGATTGTATGCCTATATGGCATTAGTGGACATATTTTTTGTATATTGTATAAGTGATACACTTTACATCCATTTGGCTTTGAGGAAGCCAGTTTACCTGTATTGGATATATTTTATGTATGACATTATTGGACATATATATTTGGCTTCATACCCTACAAATATATATTTTTTATGTTTTAGGTATGCAATTCATGTGTTTGGTGTTTGAGAGAGAGAGAGAGGCGCACACACACTCTCTCTCTCTCTCTCTCTCTCTCTCTCTCTCTCTCTCTCCTTCCTCTCCCTCTTCCCCAATCATTGTCAGCTTCTCACTCTCTCTCTCTCTTCCTCTCTCAATCCCCACCACCTTCTTACTATTTCTCTCTCACTATTGAAATCTATGACTTGAATAGCGCCCACACCCTATAGCGTGCACGCCCTATGGAAGTCATAGATTTCAATAGTACGCACACCCTATCGAGCGCACACACTTTGCAAGAGATTGGAATCCACCAATCCTAAGGCTTGGATTTGCCTTGGAGATCCAACCCAAAGGCTTGAAGGATTTAAATAGGCTTGAGACGTGTTTTCCAGCAAACATACAAAAAAATGACATCTTTTTTTGTGTGCTCCTCGTCAAGTTTACTCATGGTTCAATAACGTTAAAATCAGACGACGTGATATTATAGATCTCTCTGTTAGCTATTTAAGCATATAATTTATTTTGTATTCTGATTATGTTAAGTTTTTCATCTCTAATTTCTTTCGTGTGTATGTCCATTTTTTGTAAAAAAACCAACGTGTAGTATTTTGGGCATAGATTTTGGTTCGTTCATCAAATTTTGCAATAAGTTACATTTTTAGAAACTAGACTCCATTCTACACACTTTTTAAAAAAAAATAAAATTTGATTTTTGATTAGTTTTAAATGATTTCTAGGGGGAGCACACAAAAATTTCACATTTTCAGGATGTGGTCACTTCATAAATTCATACAAAATTATACATTCATAAAAAAATTAGCAAAAAAATCTGGGATAAACTACATGGTGTTAGCTAACTTCTCACCGAAGCGATTAAAAAAATTCAAAAAAAAGTTAACATTTTAGGGGGAGCACACTAGACGCTATGTTATGTTTTTTCACAAAAAATAGGACCACTTTTTGTGCTCCCCCTTTTTTAAGGCCTTAATCTGCACCATTTTCAAAATAAATTAGTAGTTTAGGAACTAGATTCAGAGTATTACAACTCTTGTTCTTGTCACATCTTAAAATTTTAAGTCTAACTATCTTCAATTTCTTCTTGAAGTTCAAAGTTTGTTGATTTCAAAAAAAAAAAGTGGCATCTTATACCCCCTTTTTGGTCCCCCATCTTTGTGCACTTACTCGTATGCATGTACATATATGTGTTTGTGTATGTGTGTGTGTGTATGTCACATTATTGTATACCCAATACATTTCATGAATAAAAAACTAGAGATTCTGTATTATAATGTGTACTCATTACATTTCATGATTTCATGATGTAAGTATGATGAGATTCAAGAAATGGTAATGATGATGTTTCTAAAATCGGCCTAAATTTTGATTATAACATTTGACTGATATAATACATCAAACTCAAACCCTTGGCAACATACATATAAATGATGAAAAAATACATCAAATAATAATGCAAACACATTACATTTCATATTATATAGCGAAAAAAATCAAATTACTCAAACCCTCGATGACATACAAAGAAATGATGAAAAAAATACATTAATTTACAACTACGAATGAGTTGAAGCAATGCTTGTAGCAAAATAGAAAGGTTAAATTCAAGTGGAGGCCCACTACTTGCAAATATTGCATGTTGTCCCTAACATGTAACTATATATAAATATGTATTTGTATATGTGTATATGTATTGGAGCAAATAAAGATGTAACTGTGATAGGATTAAAGAAATGCTAATAACATTGTTTCTAAAATTGAGCTATTATGATGATTATTAACATCTAATTGAAACCACTACAATTTGTATGCATATACTGAATATAAACATATGAACAATAGTTTTATTTATGAACACGTGAATTAAATAGTATGTAAATGTTGCATTGAAGAAATGACAATTTCGTTGTTTCTAAATTTGGACTATTGAGATTATTCATAGATTACTGAAAATAGTATAATTTGTATGACTCTAAATAATGCATACATTTGATTAAAGGGTCTAAGATTATCAACAAATTATTGAAAACAATATAATTTGCCCGTTATAATTTACCACTTTAGCGTTAGGAAGGGGTTTTCATTAAATCATTCCAACATCTTTCAAAAACCATTCAACATTTGATTAAAATCATTCAACGCCCCATAATAATAATATTTTAATTTATAAAAAATATGAATTAAATAGTATGTAAATGTTGCATTAAAGAAATGGCATCGCTACTATTTTTAAATTTGGACTCATGTGATTATTAATAGCTTACTGAAAACAATATAATTTGTATGCTTCTAAATAATGCTTACAATGAACACATACATATGAAGAGTAGTTTGATTTATGAAAACATGAATTAAATAGTATCCTAAGGTACCAACCTGAATAAGCACTTGATATCAAGAATGTGCAGATGATGCCTTAGCTTTGAAATATGTAGAGGATATTAAGTGCAAATAGAGAGAATTTGCAATGAAAATGACGCTCTAAATTCCCTCTTATAAAATCATTTGAATGTGGAAATGAATGCATTGATTTGTGATTATTCATTTTTTATTTGAAAATATAGGGGAAATGAATTGATCATTTCATACTACACTTGCTTGCCATTTATTTCTCATTTCTATGATAGCTTCATCAATACAATTTTATGTTTGAGTTATTCTTTGTTAATTTGTTTATTGGTGAGCCTTACACCAACTAGTGTATGTGCATGTACCAGTAGTAGTTGAAGTAAATGCATGAAGATGTGATAGGATGTGTGGGAGAATATGCATATGAGAGCACATAAAGTTTACCATTGTTTTTTATTGTAACATACAATGCACCAATAGTTTTGCATAATTGTACTTAAATATAATATATCATAAGTTTATGGTCACTTGTTTGTGGTGCTATTTGTAAATATTGAAGTGATTTTTTGAATAAAAATTAAACCAATTTTGTCCAACTAGATGTGTATTATAAACACAAATATAGCAGTAATTGTTCATTTGTATTGCTCAACTATACATAAAATAGTGAAGAGTTATTGATGTATGATGCAATTATAAATTGGATTGCTTGTGTAATAATTATTTCCTAACTAAATGATTTTTTTTTAAAATCAAGTGTGAATGGAGTGTAGTGTTACAAAGAAAAGCAGCAACCACTGCACTCAAGGCCAATGGATTAGTATCCACCATTTTGAAAAAAGAGCAATCAATTAAATACGAAAAATTACATAACTCTCACATTTGGACTTAAGTGAAAAGCACGAATCAGTAAACCCTATTAAAAAATATGTTACTCGGTAACTGTATTTGCAGCTGCAGAAACAACCCGCGATGGATAACAAGAATCAACTACTGTATCCACTGTGTATTCAAGCAATCATTATCATTACAAGGTTCAGAACGATCCAAAGCAAATATAAAAGATGGGATCTCGCTTCCTCTTGTTCTACCATCAGGATTCCAATGAGGTTCACATTGACAAGGAAAATCAGCAGCTCTACTGCCCATCAGTACTTAATAGAAGAAAAGCTAATCCAACAAGTATATGGGTTGCTGCAACTAAAAAGGTGGGTTCCTGCACAGTCTGCAATTAGGTCACTTGTCGAGCTCAAGACCTGCAACACAACACCCCATGCTCTATTTAGAACATTTAGGCACGCTTCTCAATCAAATCCAGCAGTTTTTAACTTGGTGATGAAGGCCTATGTGGAAGCCAGGATGGTCTCAGAGGCAACAGAAACCTTCTACCTAATGAAAAATCATGGTATAGTGCCTCTTCTTTCCTCGTGCAATTTTCTTCTTGAAGCTATGGTTGTTTCTAGGCTGCCTGATAGGGCTTGGGAAATTTTTTCCGAGATGAAGTCTATGGGCATAAGTCTTAATGTTTTTAGTTTTAATAAAGTGATTCAGGCCTTTTCTAGAGAAGGGCAATTAGAGAATGCTGTTGGGTTGCTTTATAAAATGGAGGAAATGGGCTGTCAGCCTGATGCTTTTTCTTATAATGTCATTATCAATGCTCTCTGCAAAACGAAACAGATGGAACATGCAGGTAAGCGTTTTGCGGAAATGTTAGACAGGGGCTTGGTTCCTAATCATATCAGTTATAATACTCTGATTGATGGTTATTGTAAATGTGGGGATCTAGAAGAGGCCTTTAATATTAAGGAACTTATGTTCAAACAATGTTTGAGGCCTAATTTGGTCACCTACAATTCCTTGATTAATGGGCTTTGTAAATGTGGTCGATTAGAGCAAGCCAGAGAACTTCTCATTGAAATGCAGGATCAGAAATTGGAACCAGACAATGTTAGTTACAGCATATTGATTGATGGGCATTCAAGACATGGAGATATCCATGGGGCTCTGGTGTTGCACAGTGAAATGATTAGAATGGGTATTGAAATAAGTGCTTTTACTTATGATGTTTTGGTGAATGCACTCTGCAAGCAAGGTAAACTGATGGAAGCAGAAGGTATTTTGAATGAAATGATTGGAAAAGGGTTGAATCCAGATGAAGTTGTTTATAATATTCTGATGGACGGGTATATTGAGGCGGGGAATATTGAGGAAGCTCTTGGCTTATATCGGGAAATGGGAACAAGAGGTATTTTGCCTAGTGCCATTACTTATAATACTCTAATCAAGGGGTTTTGCAGGAAACTTAAGATTAAAGAGGCTTTAAATCTTCTAAAAGAGATGCGCAAAGTGGGTTTGGTTCCTGATACTTTCACATATAATACGTTGATTGATGGGTATGCCAAAGTTGGCGCTATCTGGAAAGGTTTCAATCTGCTTGAAGAGATGCAGGTAAAGGGCCTTGCACCAACTGTTGTGACATATGGTGCATTGATAAATGGATTGTGTAAAGAAGGCAGGATGGTGGAAGCTGAGGACCTTTTGAAAGAGATGGTGGATAGAAGTATTGCACCAAATGTACAAGTGTACAACAATTTGATTGGTGGACACGCTGCATTAGGCAACATGGATGAAGCTTTCAGGTTGGAGAAGGAAATGCAGAGAAATTGCATAATGCTAAATGAATCTATTAAATGAGCTTCACAAGGAAAACAAGATGTTAGAAGCAGAAGATCCTTGAAAATGAGCCCTCAGTGAGAGTATTCTTACTCAATGATTGATGATTATGCCATTTAAAATGGAAAAGAAAGGCCTTGAGCTAAGGCATGACTAAACTTACCATGGGTTGATGAAAAGTCTTTGCAGGGAAGGCAGGATGCACAAAATGGAAAGTTCATATAATCAGCCTGTTGGGTGCTAGAGAAGAATCTACTTGCAGGTGCAATCACTGATAAGTGACTGCTTCATGGGTAGTATTCCAGGTTCTGGAATCTGCACGAAACATCATAGCTACAGATAAATGAAAGTAAATAGTCTTTTGGCTACAAAATAACAGAAACCGTTTTGCTTATAGGGCTCTGAAGTTTGAAATGAAATTAAAACGTGAGTAGTATGATATTTTCAATCAAATGGTGGACAAGGAAGCAGTTCTAGTGCTCATATTTGCAATAGCACATAGATGGACATTCTAGCCTAACTAAGCAGTTGTATCAAGCTATCATTCTGCTGGAAGATGTGGTCAAAATGGTCTTATAATCTGTGTTTTGAGTCTGTATTCAAGGGAAAATGTGGTTAGTACAACATTGGTGAATAAGGAAGCAGTTCAAATGTTTATACATGGAATAGCACATGGATGGACATTCCAGACAAAATAATTACATTCAAGCTATCAGTCTGCATAAAGATGTGATAGAAAATGGTCTTATACATTCAATCTATCAGTCTGTTTAAAAATGTGATAGAAAATGGTCTTATATTTGGTACATTTTGATTTTTGTATTGACTGTAAAATGTTGTCACGACAATATTTTCATTCAAATGGTGGACATGAAAGCAGTTCTAATGCTAATAATTACAGAAGCTCACAGATGGGCATTCTAGTCTAAAAAATGGATTCAATCTATCAGTCTGCACAAAAATGTGGTAGAAAATGGTTTTATACTCATTGCCCTTGCTTACAACTAATTGCTCTTTGTGAATAAAAAGGCAGTACAAAGTAACCATTACTACTCTTGAATGATACGTGTTTAGAAAATCTCATACTATCTACAGTACCAATCCTATAGACAAGAAATTCTGACTAGTTAAGACTTCATAAATGTGAGAATTTTTTGAATTTTCATACATAGTTTTGGGCTGATCTAATGGACCCATATTTCAGAAGTGTCGGTTTACTAGAACCCATCTCTCATGAGCATTAATGGTCTGCTTTGTTTTGGGTTGATCTACATGAACCCATATTTCATAAGTATCGGATTACTAAAACCCATCTCTCATGAACATTAATGGTCCCCTTAGTTTTGGGTTGATCTACATGGACCCATATTTCTAAGTATCAGTTCACCAAACCCATCTCTTGTGAGCATTAATGGTTTGTTTAATATTCATTGCATTCAACAATACATGAGTGAAACGCCAAGACTTCCCAGGAGGTCATATCACACATCCATTATAATTTATTACTCTAGCTCAAACATTCTTCGACCTTGAAGTTTCCTCCACTATTGAGGCCAATCAGCTTGCTACCCCATTTGCAAAATCTTTAGAAAGTATTGTGTCTAATAAACCATTTGTTGTAGAGCTTTGTAGTTCATTATTTTAATACAAGTAGTGTTTTCTACAATGCTACTCATAAATTATGGGTTGATGTAGATTGACTCAAAGCTTTGCAGTTAAATCCAAAAAAAATTATCACATAAACTGTTGCACTGCCAAAATATTACTTGTATTAAAATAACTAATACTTTTTTTTTGATCGGTAATAGTTATAATTTTATTAATATCGAAAAAACATTACATTGCAAGTCTTCAGTATTTTAAAACAAAAGGCCTCTTAAGGCAGATGTGCCATACAATCAGCTACAGACCACCACCCCGAAATATAGACAGCCAAAGAAAAACCAGAAAAGCTATTAACAGCGTCGGATGAGATACCAAAAACTCAAAAAAAGGCTCCGTCTACTAACAAAACATCACACATATTACTTGAACCAACTGGCAGCCTTGTCCTTGGAGAAGTTCCGGAATGCAAAGCTAGCTCCACCATTGCCCACCGCTGCCCAACGTTCAGCCTCGCCACCGCCACGGCCCAAAACTTGTTCAGCCCGTCCTAAGGGCATCCCCATGTCCTCCAAAGCACCACCACTCGAAACTCCACAAGCCCCTGCCCTTGGTTGAACTTGTCTGTGAATCACGGGTCGACCATCCTTCCCCAAGGGCGCCGAAGATTTCACTGGAGTCACCTTCCACATCCTTCGCACAGCAGCCAGCGCAGCCCTTTCCTCTTAAAGTTTTTGCAGGAAGGAGAGCAGGGTTCACCACCCTTTCCTAGTGCTCACCAAATGCGCCTCCTTTGGTCTGGTGGAAGACCACACCAGCAAAGGCTGCAACTCTTGAGAACATCCACCAATGAGCCGCCATGGGCCATGGTACATATGCAACCCAACACCAATCTCCACCCGTGCCACAATTCCTTCCAACCCGCCTGCCCATTTGGGTTGCAGGCATGCACGGGCCACCCGGAGCACCTCTTCCCGTAAAGAACCCATCATCAAGGCCAAAGCAAGGAAAACATAAGAAATGTCAAGATTGGTCCTTGACCTCAAATTGTAGTTAAGAAACTCCTCTCCCAGAATCTGCACCACCGCGTCCCAGAAATCCACCATGATCAATCTTGAAGATGTTGTGCATCCTTGGGTTAGAAATGGCCCATGTGAAACCAGGGAGCTGACTCGTTGTCTGCAAAGAAAAATTTGCCTCCATCGCCAAGTTTCATATACCATTAACCGAGAAAATGAGGATGAGGACGCCAAGCCAATTTCATCCCCACTTAAAGGCCGGGCCATGCCTCGAAAATTGCTCGTAACCGTGTTAGCTGTCTAGACTTCACATTTTGTACTCCACGAGTCTACAGGTTTTAGCAATCCGACCCCATACTTCCCACACTCTGCCTGCAATCCAATCGTCCTATACACTTGCATAGGGAAAAACACCTGTACGACCCCGACCTCCAAAATCATAAAACCATACCTCACTTAGGGTGGTGATAATTAATTCAAAGTGACACATGAGCATCTAGCAGCGATAGATCTACGGATTCCAGAAAGCGTAGATCCTCAAAAAGCTCGTGATTTTCTGTTAAAAACCCATTCGCTCCAATATTAGAAAGCTTGTCAGCAATTGAGTTTGCTTCCCTAAGAACATGCGTCACTTTAAAGTCTTCAAATGCCTTTAGCAGCGTCCGAATTCTCCTGACATGTTTATTGAGGTACCAAGTGTCCATCTGGCACCTTTGACAATCCCATTTACCATAAGTAGTGAATCACCCTCTAGATGTAATTTTCGGACCCCAAGCTGCGTAGCCATTAGTACCGCACCAACCGCCGCTAGACATTCAGCCTCATTGTTAGTACCATTAGGCAACCTTTTACCTCCCAGCACCAAGATACAACCATTCTCATTACATGCTATGTGTCCTGCACTGGACGGTCCCGGGTTGCCTCTAGAGGCCCTGTCAAAATTGAGTTTGATCCATCCGTCCTCTGGTGGGCACCAAATGCACCTTGGATCATTCTTCACCAGAGGTTTAACCATCGAAGGCCCATTAACAGGCCTAAAATACTAATACTTATTAGGGAGCATACACTTGTTTTTTTAAAAACTATTTTTTCAGGCCTCCCACCCTTTAAAACTAAAATCAAGATATAAAATACTAGGCTGAATAAGATAAGCAAAACATATAAAACAAAATACAAACTGCCAAACCCCTGCAGGGGTAGCTAACCACAGACTAACAAAATAAAAGTAAAGAAAAAACACAAAATCCCAACCCTGGGTTTCCACTCAAGCAAAAAACTGCCATGAAAAAAGAAAAAGCCAAAATCAAGCACTGAGCTGCACACACCAGCCTCCTGCTTAAACCCACCAGCTCATCACTTGTTTAGGATCTGCCACCTTGGTGCAACCACAATTCTCCGAAGTAGCCAACTTCACACTTTGCATTATTTCCTCCCTCTACACAGCACAAGTCAAAACATGACCGGCCAAGGAGGACAATTTAAACAAGCTGGTCGCCTCCAAAGGCCCACAGTTGTTGGACACAAATGGATGCGTTACAATTTTATGGAGATCTTCGCAAAAGGTGGATAAATCCTACACATCACAGTTAATCACAAACAACTCTCCATGAGCTTACAACACTAACATCCTCAATGTCTTCAATATCCAGACCAGATTCAAGGAAAAAGACTCGGCACAAATTTTATGATCTGTTGTTGGAAACATTATCCCTAAAAGTGGGATCTGTTGGGATGTGAAGCCCAACGGTCACAAGACCGTTTATTTCCCCTCGTCTCTTTGTATTCAAAGAGCCCTCTATATATGACTATGTGCAGTCATGCATTGTAACTTTGTAATTATCATTCTGTAGACTGATTAATATAATCGATTCCCTGCTTGAAGTGTGGACGTAGGCAGATTGCCGAACCATGATAAATATTGTGTCAATTGTGTTTGTCTTCTTTGTATGTTTAATTTCATTTTCTCTGCATCTTTAATATAAAAAAGATAACTAAAAGAAGCCATATTCACCAAGGCCAGCATACACAAAAGAAGCAGACAAAACTACCACCAAGCCTTGTTCGCAGAACTAACAGATCACGTGCTATTGTGGCAAACCAACTTGCAAAGGGGAGAGCACAAACAAAGTCAGACATCTCCACACTTCCCAAACGAGAATGAGAGAAAGATGTCACACATGACTCCCTGTTGGTAAACAGATTTGCCACTGTAAATTGCAATGTGACTCGGCCAACGGGCAATGACAAATGTCCCGACAGTTGGAGAGATTGTTGTGGAGTAACGATCTTCCTCTGCATTTGAGAGGGGCAGATCCCTTCTATTATGGAGGTTTTTAGATTTTTTGTGTACTTTTAGTCTGAAAGTACATAAAGGAGGAAAGACAAAACTAAAGGTAGTTAAATAATAGAAATCATATTAGTAGACATACGAATACCAAATAAGATATCAAGATTGATAACAATTGCAAAGGGGTTTTCTTAAGAAAGTATGTTTTGATAGGCAATGACAGTGATAGAAGAGTGACAAATCTCAACATATGAAGAGATGGATAATTCCAACACATTCAAACCAAGATATCAAAGCCTAATTGTCCTTCATTTCATTAATTGCATAGATTTTAAGCATTTCAATAGATGATAAATGATTTCCATATGGACAAAAGATATTACCAATTTGACATCTATGTTACCAGAAACGAGAAATGGGAAACGGAACGACAACAACAACGTGACGAGAAACGAGAATTTAGGAGGTTGCATATAAGAAACAGATATATATATATATATATATATATATATATATATATATATATATATATATATATATATATATCTGATTAGTAGCATCACAATTTGACTTGCTAAAAAATATCTTTACATATCAAACATAAAATATAATAAAAATAAAGAATAATAATATAATTGATCACTTTTAAATATTTTATTTAAAATAAATTTTACTTAATAAAAAAAATACAATAATTAAAAAATTATTAATTTAAACATTAAATATAATAATTATAAACTCATCAAATAAGAAAACTAATAGTAATAACTCATAGTAATAAAAAAGATAACTATTTGAAAATAACCTTAACAAATGAATAAATTAATAACAGCTAATAATCCTCCCTTTTTTCTGCAGAAAGTAAATGTTTAAAGAGCTAATCTTCCTCTGTCAATCTGCAAAAGTAAATGTTAAGCAACCTAGCAAGTAAATGTTAACAAATTATCTCTCGCCAAAATGCATGTTTCTGCATTGAAACATTTCGCATGCATTGAAATGCGCAACGGTATCAAAACGTTGCATTTCTGACAACTCAAAAAATCTAGTGTTCCATGGGAAAGTTTTCCCCACAAAAAGCCCAAGCCCCCTTAGGGGGATGTTTCCGAGACTTGGGGACTTGGGGGAAATTTCCCTCCATAGAACGACCACCTCTGCCACCTTTGTCGGGGATGCTGCCACATCACTTGCTATATGGTACATGCCATTACATACCAATTGCAACCCTTAACTTTAGAAAATTAATTTACCTTTCATGGGGCACTTGCAAACACGTGATATTGCAGATTTTGCCTTGAAAATTTCAATTCACCTCAATTTGTATATCAATATGACTCCCCATCACTACTCTACTGCCATCCTCATATTTACACCCTCGGTTCCCTCATCCTCAAAATCCATCCACCATCATGAAACTCCGTGGAACTATATAAAAATCAGTAATAATAACTTGGAAGTACATCTAGAACATACGAACTGAATGCATTCTTTATTATTTCCACAAAATTATACAATCTCAAGAACCCTTCTGTACAAAGTGCAAACACAAAAGTCATCAAAATGTCTCTATAAAAAAATCTCCAAAATTTTTCCACCCGTCAAAGTCTCCCCCATTTTACAATGCAAAAACCTTGTATTTATAGGCCTACATCAATGTCACCCATCGGAAACCCTAGCTGCAGCCATGATGTCAATATCGATGCTCTGAGAAAATCGTCTTAGATATAAGACTTCACAATTTTCTGCAGAAATACCAAACATTACAATCAGCATATTTAAGGGCAACAATTTTCTAAAGGCAGCGATTCCATAATTAAACAGTGACCAGCATCTTCAAGGACGGTGATTATGCAACGAAAGCCATCAGGTTAAAGCAAGCAATCATAAAGTAGCGATTATGTCAAGAATTAATCAAGAGTAAAAATTGGCTTAAGGCAACAATCTTGAAGAATTAAGAATTAATTAAGAACATCAATTAAATGAGTTAAGGGACACATGGAAGAGACACTATTGTAGTTATTACCAAAGATTTGTAAAAGGACTCTCAAAACTAACCGCACCACTCACAGATTTAACCAAGAAAGGAGCATTTACTTGAAATGAAGGAGCACAAACAACTTTTGAAAGACCTAAGGAGGTGATGAGTTCCTGCCTAGATTTCTTCTCACCCTTTGAGTTATATTGTGTTGCTTGAAGAGAAGGCATCAGGGTTGTATTAATGCAAAATAAACATTCCATAGCTTTTGAGAGTAGGAAACTCAAGGATATAAAAATAATATATTCAATCTATGACAAGTAGATGCTAGCGATGATGCATGCCTTTGCGAAGTTTAGACAATACTTGATTTGTGGAAGATTCATAGTAAAAACCAACCACAATAGTTTAAGATTCTTCCTAAGCCAAAAAGACTTAAATGACATACAACAAAATGGGTGAGTAAGTTGCATGTACGACTTCAACATTGAATACATGAAGGGAAAAAACAACATTGTAGTTGATGCCTTGTCATGAAAACACCACGTCAGCCCCACGACAACAATATCCATAGAATGGAGGACATCTATACACACAGAATATGCCAAAGACTTATTCTCAAGTAATATAATAGAAGGGAAGATACAAGATGAGAGGTATCGAGTTATGGATGACCTCATCCTCTATAAGGACCAAATATACATCATGCCTGGGTCAAGGGTGAAGAAGGAAATTTTGAAGAACTACCATGACAATCCATGAGCCAGACATCAAGGGTATTTCAAGACTCACAAACAGATCAAGGAGAGGTTCTCATGGAAAGGCCTTAAGGGTGATGTGTTACAGCATGTTAGGGAATGTTTGGTGTGCCAAAGAAACAAAGAGGAACATAATACTCAACAAAACTACTCCAACCTTTGCCCATACCCAATCAAAAGTGGTAGAGCATATCTATGGACTTCATGACAGGGCTACCCAAGGTACAAAGAAAAGATTGCATCTATGTGTTGGTTGATCACCTAACCAAATATACACACTTCATGACTATATCAACATAATTTAGAGCCCCCAAGTGGTTGAAGTCTTCTTTACAAAGGTTTTTAGGTTGCATGGACTACCCTGGAACATTGTGAGCGATTGAGACAATTGTTTCTTTATTTTATTTTTGTAGGAGCTATTAGACTAACCGAAACAAAATTAACTCCCAACACTAGGAATTATGTTACAATACAACAAAATGCATGGATTAAGTGGCTTCATTTGGGAGAGTATTGTTATAATAGCACCCAACATATGTCTATAGGGATGAGCCCCTTCCAAGTATTATATGGATACACATCAACATCCTTTGGAAACTTGATCCACTTAGAAAGTAGTGTGCCAAGAGCTAGGGATTCCATACAACTAAATATGGATATCATGAATGCGCTTAAGGACAACCTCCACCAAGCACAAAATCAACAAAAGGTGTATGCAGATAGGAAGAGAACTAAACTAACATTTGAAATCGAAGATTTGGTCTTTTTGAGGTTGCAACCATACAAATAGTCATCACGCAAAGCCAGTGGAGTAGAAAAACTTAAGCCCCGGTACTATGGGCCATATAAAATGTTGAGAAAGATTTTAGTAGTAGCTTACGAGTTGAACTACCCCAAAATAGCAGAATTCATAGTGTATTTCATGTATCTAGCCTTAAAAAGGTTTTGGGGCAACATATCATCCCATGCCTGAAATTGCCACCACTTGATGATGAAGGTAAATTGATCTAGGAACTAGAGACTATACTTAATGTATGAGAAAAGAGACTAAGGATGAAGACTATAAAGGAGTACCTCATCATGTGGAAAGGTTTGCCTACTAAAGATGCAACTAGGGAAGGAGCTGATATATTTGATCATTCGAATTTAAAGTTACTTGAGGACAAGCAAATTTGGGAGGGGAGGATTGCCATAGCCCCTGTTGGAAATGCTAGCTACAAAAGAAAAATCCAACCTTGATATGAATATTGATGCTCTGATAAAATTATCTTAGATATAAGACTTCACGACGTTCTATAGAAAGACCAAACATTGCAATTAGCATATTCAAGGACAACAATTTTTCTGAAGGCAACAATCAACATCTTCAAGGATGGCAATTATGTGATGAAAGTCATTAAGTTAAAGCAAGCAATCATACAGTAGCGATTATGTTAAAAATTAATCAAGAATAACGATTGACTTAAGGGAGTGACCTTGAAGAGTTTAAGAATAACAATTAAATGAGTTAATGGGCAAGAGGAAGAGACATCATTGTTTGGAGAGAAGGGTAAACACCTAAGAGACACAACCCACCAAAACTATGGAAGGATATTTAAGAGGAAATAAGGAGAATAAAAAAACATCAAGGACAAAAAGCAGATATTAATAATAAATTAAGGCATACAATAGTACGGTCATAAAATCTATGATCCTTGGTATGAGTATCTTGTGACACATATATTGCATAATGAATATGTTTATGATTATGTGTATACAATTTAGGAATATGATATTTGTTTATGATTGCTTTCATACATACATGCATGCATGCATACAGATATATATATATACATATATCTGCATACCTCTGATTCAATATGCATTTCATGATTATCTGTCATAGTATCATAGATATATTGCTGATTTGGGATTCTTTTAATATAGGAGATATGTATGAAATACTATGTATGTTTATACTCTATGACTGTTGTAACCACCCATGGTAGGGGAAATAAGGGATTACAAGTAGGGGAATGGTGATGGAGTCACCTTCTAAGCATGCCACCTCATGGTATTTGACCGGGGAGTCCCACAGGGCCAAAGGGGACAAAGAGGACATCCTTTGGGCTTAGGAAGGATGGAATTTCTGGGCACCCTATTGTAAATACTCCTCATGACCTCTATCATGGTAAACAAATGCATAAGGATGGTCAATCATTGGAAGTAAGATAGAAGTGGCAAGATTGAAGAGAATGTTGATAGGATACCTCACTAGGTACCCCCCCTCATATGAATGGCACAGGCTATATGAGGCCAAGAGGGATGATATATCTGCTCTTGGGCCTAGGACAAAGGGTCTCTAAGTTACCCTATCAAGTCACCTTATCTTATTTATTTTAAGGTTGAATCATCTCAAAATTGTTTTAAGCAATCTAGTGATTTGATCTACATTTCCAATATATGCTTATTTCTAACTAAAGAAATCTATTTATGAATTATGATTATAAATGATTCCCAACTTGCTTGCAGGATCTCAATCAAAGTGAAAGGTATCTCCAAATCCTACTTTTTTTGATAAAAAATTGTAACCTAGGGAAAAATATGGGTACTCGTAATTTGGGTACATTACAATCAATAGCTCCCTTGTAACTACTTCCTAACTACGTAGAAACTACCCAATAACTATCTTTTGAGGCACAAGCGTAACTAGCTAGGATTTACATCTCTTTTCCGCAAATTCGATTCCTTTTCTAACTTTATTTACAAGAAGTGACATGTGTCACTTTTATAGAAAGTTAATACAAAAGTAGAACCTATAACCTTGGAAGAAAGTCCAAGAATCCCTGATCCATCTACTCATTAACAATTGGCCTTCAAGTATAAGTACTCTAACTTCATCCATTAAACATCTTCATTTTCATGAGCTTGTGATGATATCATTCCATCCTTACAATAACATGGAATGGCATTTCCATACTCAAGTGGTTTGTATTAGATTAACAATGTTGCTATAACCATATATTATTGATAAGGCTTTTGAATGCCTTTCCATTGCTAAAGTGATGAATTTGGAATAGTTTCAGTGATATCTCTAGGCCCAAAACTCATAACTCTAGTACTCAAGAATAATTGACTTTGGGTCTTTTAGTACTTGGACACACTGCTGTTATCTGCTTTGCTAAGGCATCAATTTGTATGACGCAAAATTCAATGGCATCTATTGTCTCACCCTAAAGGCCAAGAAAACATTTCTTTCTAATTGACCTCTTATTTTGAAGTCTTGTATACTTGCATTGATAATAATTCAGCTTATTCCTGAAACCTTACCTATGCTTCACAAGCTTGGCAAGTTTATTTTCATAATATAAAACATTTCTAACTAAGACATTGAATTAAGTTGCAAAACATTGTTGTGAAGCCAAGAGCCATATTCTCATGGATGTTACTTTATCATATTTATGCAAAGAACAAAGCACATCCATATTGCAAATACATATACCTTTTGATGCAGGAGCATCAGTGCATTTCAAGATGCCTCAAGAAGGCAAAGGACACAAAGAAGACAAGATGGAGTTCAAGGAAGTGAATTGGCATTTGTTAAAGCCAATAATGGCCCTTAAAGGCTACGGAAGCAATAAGAACAATAAAATTGTAATAGATCATAAACAACCTGTTAAGGACCTTAGGATCCTAGATGGTGAAAAGTGAGAAAATTTGATAAATTGATGTAATTAGATCCTTAGGAGTCTAAAATGAGTTTAGGAGTGTTTAAAATGGTCTTAGAGATCTTCTTGACAAATTTGAGAAGTTAATTTGATGTTTTATTCAATAAATTGTAATTTGGCTGATTCAAATATTTGAATCCCAACGATCACATGCATTTAGGAGGGAATTAGTTTTTTGTGTGTTTTGTGATTAAACAAGAAGACCAACCGATTGGAGAAGGTTGAGGGATTTATCTAAGTCTTGTAACATTGTACGGAATATAGATGTGAAGGAAATCACTGGTTTACGGACTATGTCCAAAAATCAATAAAAACTCATATTTGTTGTTAGTTTGATGTTGATCTAGCACTGTTTTGTGTTTCCATTTGATCAATAAATGATCTAAGCATTGAAGGAACTTGTTTACATCTTTGCAATCCATTTTATATGTTTTGAAATTCATTTGATTGACTAGTTATCAACATATTGTTGACTGATCCAAGAAATCAGTGTTTCCTTTTCAAGTTTTGACAAACTAATGCAAGGATGATCATTCCATGAATGACCAAATCCTGATTCTCATGGAATGATGCATCCCTAAGATGTACAATATGAATCTAACCTATTAATGCGCAAATAAAGAGTCATTTGATGGCGATCACTGAGAAGGAGGGTTTGAAAGGTTAATGAGGTTGTGGGTATGGAGCAGCAGTGAGAGAACTGTCTGAAGGAGGAATACTTTTTATGTTTTGTGGTGTCTATATACACCCTATGTATTGTGGATCCACCCTTGGTTGGTCCTAGAAGTGAGTGGAAGGTATTCTATTGGAAGGCCCTAGTTTAGAGGGTTATTTGGGAGCAATTTGAGGCTTTTACACTTGGAAGCATCCAAGGCCCAAATTGGTTGCATATTTGGAGATTTTGAAACATATGTGGAGATTGTCCAAAGTCTTGGAATTGGGGAGTAAGAAAAACTTATAGTCCCTTTGTTAATTTGCCTTGTTTGGTGTATGTTATCAAGGTACAGTATGAAGAACCTTGCATATTGTCCAAAACAACATAGTCTGAGTTTCATATATGTTATTTTTTATCCAAAAGGGTATTCTAAAAGCTAATGTTTTTGCCTAATGTCTTGGAGAAAACTAGAGATAAGTGCACTTTTATACCGTCATTGACCTACAAGGAAGGGCTATTAGGTATGTTTGACAAATTGGGTGTTTGGGGTGTTGGGTTTGGTTCTAAATCCTGAAACTTGCAATTTTTTGTTGAATCCAACTAATATAGGTCATATCCATCCATATAAGCCATTTGGTAAAGATGTGTCCACTTTTATTCATTCCGGTTCAATTAGGCCTTAGGGGTTTTTGACTAGTGTCTAAACCTCTCAAAGGTTGATCCTTCAATATCATCATTCAGTCCTTCCACCGGCAATTACCTCTGCATCAGGTGGTATCAGAACATCAGGGAAAGGTTTGAGTAGAAGTTTGAGGAGTCATGACACCTAAGAACCAGATGGCTAGAGAGATTGAAGAGTTGAAGGCAACACTAGAGAAGAATGAAAGAGAGAATAGGGAACTAGAGGCGGAAAAGGAAAGAGAAGAGAGGTAGATGAGGAGAGAAATACTTCAATTCCTTGAGAGGATAGAAGCCTTGGAGAAAGAAAGAAGAGAACCTAGGAGAGAAGAAGAAGGTCATGAGGAGAACCGTGAAGAACAAGGAGAGTTCCATGGAGGAAAAGAGAGTAGGGGTCATGGAGAAGAAAATGATCCTGAGGAGAGGAGGTTTATTAGATTGATAAAGGCAATACAAGGTAATGGAAGTATGAGCAATGTAGATTTACCAATCTACCAAGGAAAGATGGATATTGAAGAATTGCTTGGTTCGGTAGAGGCACTTGAAAACTACTTTGATTTGGAGGATGTCGAAGAAGGGAAGAAGGTGAAGATGGAAAAATAAAGGCTAAGAGGTACAACACTTATATGGTGGACATGCATTCAGAATGAGAGGATAGCAAGAGGGTTGAACAAGATAACAAATTGGGAAAGAATGAAGACCATGGTTAAGGGACAATTTTTGCCCTCAAATTTGGCTATACAAACAAAGATGAGAAGGAATAATTTGAAGCAATTAAATTTATACAATTCATCAACCTTGAACAAATAAAGAAGGTTGACTAAAGTCTCACCACCTCAATATTAAAAATATAATCATCCAATTACAAATATTTAATGTGAACCAAAGAATGTCAGCTAAGACATATCTTGGACCATTAACTCTATACTTGAACACACTAAGCATCCAAAAATCACATCTACAACATGCTACAACACCAAGACAACCAAGAACATGAAGAATATGAACTCACCAACATAAAATCACCAAATGTGGTCACCTCAATCAATGTGAACTAGATCTAGAATGATGCAGAGAAAAGTGGTTATTTCCAAGATTCTTCCAAGAGTCTTCAAATCACTCCATTGTCTCCTAAGATCACTCAAAAGACCCTTCAACAACGACCAATGCTAAGACCCAACCCACTTGATTAGGCCATCCCATGGTCAAAACACTAGCTCTTATCACCACTAGACTCCACACCATTCAAGTACTCTAACATGCAACTCTACTTTAGATACCGACTCCATTCCCTCTAATGGTCTTAACAATCTTAGAACATCTCAACATTCATATATGTCATCATTCATTTCAAGGTTTTAGTGCCCAACTTCATATTCCTCATTCTAGACTTAAACCCTTTTAGCCCTGTCCAGCGGGTAATCCTAGGGTTACTCCAAATTGTTCCAAAGAAATTGATAAACCAAATAGGGTTTCAAATACCCTTTTCCAATTTCTTTAACATGTATGAAAATTGGCTATTGGTCCTTTGGCTCATCATCCCCAAAAACCATTTTCCTCACTATCTAAATAGGCCTAATTTGTCACTTTTACAAAGTAACTACTAGAAGAATGGCCTCCCAAGATCCCAAACTTTGAAATAGTCTTGGAAAATGTTCCCAATCAACACATTTTCAACTTTGTTTGAGGATCCATGCTTATTTACCCCTCCATGCACCAAAACCTCACTTCTAGGGACACCAAACTAGGGCTTTCTAGTTCAATGTCTTCCCATCACTTCCAAAACCTCCCACTAGTCATTTCACCTTGTCTTCCATGTATGTAGATGGAATCAACCCTCAGACAACCTCCTCATGTGGCTACTATGCCCGCTGGTATACCTATTGCACTCTTTTAGTGCATTTTCCAAGCACAAACTCATTGCCCAAGGATGTGAATCATTCTACTGTCTTTTAACTTGCACAAACCAATTTAAAAATCTTATACATGTTGGGGACCCTTTCCACCAAGAGAAGTGGTAACATAGGGTGTTTAGGACCATGTACACTCAATAAGAGTAAGAAATTCATCCATGAATCCTCACTGTCATAGTACAATCAGCCATGACCAAACACAAAGGCTTGGAAACTGATTCATATCTATGAAAAACAAAGTAAATGATACTTCTGACCATGCACAAGAGATTCTAAGTAAAATATATCCAAAAAAATGCCAAAATATATTAAGATTTGCATTGTATTTACAAAGGACTTTGTTACAGTTTGTGCAAAGATGAATGCCAAAATTACATTTTATTCCTGCTCTCTCTTTTGGGATTGTTTCTATATCAATATATGTGTGTCCCAACCAACTAACTACCTAACTACCCTCAAAAATGAATGGGGAACAATGTACTCCTCGCTATCCCATAAAATAGTAAAAGGGATTAAAATGTTTTCAAGTTGACAACTAAGTTGTCAACTCGACAACCATGTATCTTGTGCCCCCAATTGCATGAAGAATGGTCTTTTAATGACCTTTTACAATTAACACACCCTACATCTACCCTTTTAAACATTTACATTAGTCCTTGTTGGCTATATTTGCCAATCTTGGGACCTAGGAATACTTAACAAAATGGCTTTATAAGCTTAGCAAAATGGCTTTATAAGCCCCCTTACAACACCATCATGATATCATTGATCTTGTTGAGAGTATGAAAAGACATTGGAAATCATATTTGTCTTCATCTCCTTGTGATCTTCATGAGGGTCTCATGGTCAACCAAGTGACCCCCTAGGTAGTCATCCAAGCTTGAGGTGCTCTGCACCATAGAACCATCCAAAAGCATCATGAATAACCTTAGGAACATCCACAATAACTCAAATCTCTAAAATCATCGGCACCACTAAACCAAACCTCAAAAACACAACAATAACCTCTGTCAATCAAGAAAAATAGCTTGTGAACCTCCAAATCATGAACCAATCGAGTTTAGGACACACATCAACGTCCCAACCATGCTACATAGATCCACATATCAAAATACTACAATAGCAAACCAAATACTAAAATACTATCACCCCCGAACATCCAAAAATACCAGTCTCAACACATAAACCAATAACTCACTGAAATCACCATTTGAAACTCTATAAATTGACATGAATCAACTATAGGCATCCCTTAACACAATGTACCCATCCAGAGATTTTGATCTTCAACACAATGACTACACCGAACTAAACATCTCACTAAACATAAAAGAAACACTGTCTCAAATAGAAGAAATATGTTGACATCAATGACAAAATATCAATGTCAGACCATATATGCATATTATTCCAACATGTTAAAATTACTTTGTGTGGGAACCCAAGTAGGTGGTTGATCAACTAAATTCATCCAAAATTCATTTTTATTATGCGAGATTTGAAAGCCATATGTTGAGAAATAAAAGTCTAAGACATCAAGGGTATTATTGAGTTTTTCTTGAGATTTTTGAATGAATAATAGGTTGTCATCGACAAAGTGGGATTTAAGAGAAACTTCATTGCAAGGTAGATAAATACCATGATTAAGATTTTTCTTTTTTGCATGATCTAAAAGGCATCCAAGCATATCTGTTGTGAGAACATAGAAGAATGGAGCTAAATAAAAACCTTGTCTTATTAAATGATGCAAAGAAAAGGTTTAGGTGGTTGATCCATTTATGGAAAGATTGGAATTAGCATAAAAAAAGAGAATTTTTAAAGGTGAAATGAGTTTGGGACCAAAGCCTATCCATTTGAACTTTTTTAACATGAATTGTCTTCTAATCCTATCATTAGATTGTTTTTCCTATTTGTTGAGCCCATTCAAATGTTTCCCAAGAAAGAACCAAGTTGTCTAAAATTAATCTCCCTCCTTAAATATAGTTTTCTTATGCCTTACCATTTATTGTATTGTGTATTTGATTCATTTAGCAACTTTTACAAATAATCTTGTAGGAAGTATTAGGGAGAGCAATTGGTCTTCGTCCTTAAATGTGTCGGTGTAGGTTTTTTATATTTATTTTTCCTCCACATTATTAAGCATACTTAGGTTATATTAGACATGGTTAATATGAGGGAACATGCTATAATCATTTAATTATATGGGTCATTCACACCCACCATTGGGAGGTGTTGAATGCGCTAGACAACTGACAGGGGGGTGAATCAATTGTCCACAAATTATAACCTTAAAAACCTTTAATCAGTTCCACCAAACCTAATTTAAACTTTTAACCAATGAAAGATATGAACATGAAAAGCACAACAACCATAAACACAAGAAACACCAAATTTATGTGGAAACCCATGTAAAAGGGAAAAACCACAAAGAAGATTATTCTCAAATATATGAACACTGGTTAAGATGAATTACAAGAAAGGCTCACTGCTCAAAGAAGTCTCACTACCTAGATGAAGAAGGATAAGAGATAATAGATCCACCACTGATATGCAATCACAACACCAATGAAAGATTTATAGTTGCCTTCAGCTCACTTCTTCTGGTAGCTAAAACATTGAAGTCCACTACTCTGCACCACACTTCACACTTAACTTATGCAATCAGGGAGATAGATCCTCTTTCATTCATCCTCATCACATAAGTACATACTTGGACAAATTTTTCACAAGCATACACATATCACACACATTCTTAATACCATGAATGATTCATCCTTTATTTATATAAATTTTTCATTTTTGAAATCTCCCATAGTTGGCCAAGAAAGGGATCAAACAATATTTGAAATAGTTTAACACTAAAAATTCCTACAATGGGAAGTAATGAGAAGTGGACCACCACACATCATAATTGAGACCAAAAATAGCATCATACACATTACATATCTTCTTGCATTCATTGAGACAAGTAATTGAAGTGTAAATACTTGAGGTTGGGTGATCCCACGAAGCTGTGTCCCACTTTTAGGGATCAACAAAATCGTGAAGTTAGGGAAAAATAAAATTTGTGTGCCTTCGTACGGAGTAGATACTTCGTGCGAAGTGGTGGACCCACTTCGCACGAAGTACCCCAAACAAGGGGCTTCGTGCAAAGCCCCTCTTCGCACAAAGACCCCTACGAGGGGGTCTTCATGCGAAGAGGGGCTTCACACGAAGCCCCTTTTGACCGGATTTTTTATAAATTTCTGGCATTTTATGTTTTTCCATATCATTTTCACTGACACTATTTGCGGACCCAAGGCCTTGGAGCAAAGTACCTCAACACGATAGCACGCTAGCACCTCCCGAGCTTCGTCGACGTCTTCAGTTTCCTAGCAATATCAGGTACACGCATTTTTCTCATTTTTTATTGTAAATAATATGTTTTGTATTTATTTTAGCTAGTTATTTGTTTTAAATAATTTTTTATTTGTAGAAATGTTAGAGATTTGTAGTTAAATATTATCTAATATGTTAGAAATTAATAGTAGAATGTTAGAAAATCGTAATTAAATATTAGAAAATGATAGAAATATTAAAAATTGTAGTATAAATGTTAGGATATGTTAGAATATGTTAGAAAATCGTAGTAGTTTGTTAGCACCTGTTAGAAAATATTAGAAACCGTAGTAGAAATGTTAGAAAATGTTAGAAAACTTTAAGATTAAAGTTAGAAAATGTTAAATTTTAAGTTTAAAGTTAGAAATGTTAGAAAATGTTAAATTTTAAGTTTAAAGTTAGAAATGTTAGAAAATGTTAAATTTTAAGTTTAAAGTTAGAAATGTTAGAAAATGTTAAATTTTAAGTTTAAAGTTGTAAATATTAGGAATCTCTCTCTCTCTCTCTCTCTCTCTCTCTCTCTCTCTCACACACACACACACACACACACACACACACACACACACATGTACACGCATTTTTAGTAAATATTAAAGTTAGTTATTTTTTTAAAATAATTTTTAGTTTGTAAAAATCTTAGAAAATTATAGTTAAATTTTTGAAAATGATCTAGTAGTATGTTAGAAAAAGTTAAAAAATTGTAGTACAGTAAGTTTCTAGGACCCTTATTCCTCTCTTACGACATATTAAGACACTTAGGATCCCTTAGGAATCTCAAGATCTTATAATACATATTAGGACGTCCTATGACCCATTGATGTACATGTTAGGTTCTATTTATACATACAAGGACTCATTGTTTCCCTCAAGGCTCCTTAAGACATTCTAGGATGAATTAATGTAACCTATGATCTCTTAGGACCTATTATGAGGCCTACAACCCCTTAAAACATTCTAGGACCATTGTGTATCGCTTATGACATCTTACTTGACACATAGGACCCCTTAGGACCCATACGACCCATTATTATATCTTAAAATGTCCTAGGACACATTCATCTATCTTAGCTTCTATTAATACATATGTGAACCCATCGTTGCCCACAAGAACCCTTAAGACATACTAGTATCAATTAATGTAACCTAAGATCCCTTAGACTACTTATCACATCTACGACCCATTAACATTGTTGGACCATTATACATCCCTTACGACATTTTAAGACATATGACCCATTCAAATCATCAAGACCTATTAACATATCTTAGGTTGTCTTAGGACACATTTATGTGTCTTAGATTCAATTAATATCATACAAGGATCCACTAATGAAACTTAGGACCCCTTAGGACCTCTTATGTTACCCCCGACCCCTTAAGACACTCTTGTTAGATTTGATAACCATCAAATCTTCCCAAGAACACCTGCATGCAAAGACTGCTACAAGAATGAAGACAGAAGAGAAGGCAGAAACTATGGCGGCCAAAAGGCCAGAGACTGCAAAACCATGTTGCAAGAAAAAACTTCTATTAACAATGATGAAAATAATACAATCTCCTTATGAATTACAAAGCGGTGAATCCTTATAAAGGATACCGAAACCCTAAAAGGGAAACTTCTAAGAAAAGGAAACTTTCCTAAGTCTAACTTAAGCTAAGAGTAGAGAACTAATAATTAACTGATTTAATTATTAGCAATACTCGACTACTCTAACACCCCCCCTTAAGTGTAACTTAGGGAGAAGCAAAAAAAGCTAAACTACTGCAGAAAGCAGGAAAGATGGGTCCCGGCAACTAGGCCTGATCAGGTACCCAAAACATAAAGCAAAAGATGTCCCAGAGAAAGGAACAAGAAGAGAGCAAGAAGCTCCTCTGAAGCATGTCTGAAAACTCTGTCAGAAGATACTGCTGGAACCCCCACTGAAGTGCATGACCAGGTAGAGAAGACAAGTGTTTGAAGAGCTGATCAATCGAACCAGGAAGCAATAGAACCAACAGGTGAACCCCCCCATAATGCTGAACTGGGAGAGGTGACAGGAACACTGAAATGCAATGCCAGAAACAGCTGCAGAAGAAGAACCAGGAACACCAACAGTGCAACAAAAGCACACACACAGGATAAAGGGCGGTGTCATAGACACAGTCTACATGGGCTAATGTCGTGGAAGGTACGCTCACTTGACAAGAGTGGATGCGCCTATAGTGGCAAATGCATCAGAATCCCCCCATGGCACTTTATAATTGAGTGCGAATACTAAAACTGAACCAGGTGAAAAAGATCCCAGAAATGCAGAAGAGGGCACTTTATCTCAGTGCGTTTACAGAACAAAGATACATCAGAAAGAGCATGCAAGCTCAGAAGTCAGAAAGAAGAGTGCACTAAGAAACCAGAAGAAGAGATCCCTGGACCTGTAGAACCAAGCACACCACCAGAGGGCATAAACTGCATAACTCAGAGGAGTGAAAACCTAGAGTAGAATTTGAAAAAATAACCTCTGCCACTGAATAGCACACTGAACCAGCTTTCTGACGATATCTCGTTTGCCGAAAAAGGAGTCCGGATGAGCCAGATATGACTCCCGGAAGGCAAAAAGAGACATCAGACAACAACAGAAAAAAAATCTATTGAAATGGTGGAACCAAAAACCCTAACCTCCACCATCAAAAAGATCTCGGAAAGAGCTTTTCGACGGTATATGGAAGTCAGAAAAAGACCCCCGGATGCTCCCTGTAGAGCGAGAAACGTCCAGGTACCCCCAAAAGCGTCAAAACATAGTTTTAAGCCCCTGGGGCTAAAAAAAAAAGGCCCCTGGGCGCATGGCGCGCGCAGGGGGCTGGAACCGGAGCTCCCGGTCATCCATATGACCGCCGTTAGGGCCCGCGGGCTTAAAAACCCGCCGGGCGGCCGACGGAGCGGTGGGCGGAGCGGGGCCGGCGGAGGAGGCCAGCGGAGCGGAGCCGGCGGAGAAGGCCAGCGGGGCGGCCGGCGGAGGAGGCCGGCGGTGGCGGCCGAGCCGGGCGGCGGCTGGGCGGGCCGCGAGGCCTGCAGAACGGAGCGGGGCGCAGCTCGGTGGTGGCCGCTTGGCGGTGCGCTGGTGGCCGCTGGGCGGCCGCCCAAAACGAGAGGTTTTGTTAATATTTTTTTTAAAAAAAATCGCCGTCTGTACCTGCCTCAAAGTGCGTGCCAGGGCCGTACGGCCTTGGTATGCAAAAAAAATTTGCCTCAGATGCCACTATGTCCAAAATGGACAAGTTTTATATGGATTTAGGGGTTCTTGGGCCTTCCGGACACAATGGTGGTGTCCGTTTTTGCCCAAGGTGAGCCAAATTTTGGCTCCCCCCCAGATCCACAAAAAAAACTTCTGAAACCCTTGAAAACCTCCTGCTTCTGAAACACTTCAACAAAACACGAACAGCAAGCAGCAAGATGGCTCTGATACCATGTTAGATTTGATAACCATCAAATCTTCCCAAGAACGCCTGCATGCAAAGACTGCTACAAGAATGAAGACAGAAGAGAAGGCAGAAACTATGGCGGCCAAAAGGCCAGAGACTGCAAAACCATGTTGCAAGAAAAAACTTCTATTAACAATGATGAAAATAATACAATCTCCTTATGAATTACAAAGCGGTGAATCCTTATAAAGGATACCGAAACCCTAAAAGGGAAACTTCTAAGAAAAGGAAACTTTCCTAAGTCTAACTTAAGCTAAGAGTAGAGAACTAATAATTAACTGATTTAATTATTAGCAATACTCGACTACTCTAACAACTCTACCTAACCCTTATCCATCCCTTACATTATCTTAAGACACATTTAGGACTCATTGTTACCCACGACCCCTTAAGACACTCTAGGACCACTTATTGCACCTACGACTCATTAACATTCTAGGACTCTTATCTGGATGCCTTATGAAATCTTAAAACAAATATGAAACCTTAGGACCCCCAAGACCCATTAAAGAATCTTAGGATGTCCTAGGACCACTTAGACCACTTATCAGATGTATGACCCATTAATATTATTTTACCATTATACATCCCTTACGATATTTTAAGATATATATGACCTATTCAGATCCTAAAGACCCATTAACATATCTTAGGTTGTCCTATGGCACATTTATGTATCTTAGATTCAATTAATACATATGAGGATCCACTAATGTAACCTAGGACCCCTTAGGACCTTTTATGTTACCCATGACCCCTTAAGACACTCCATGACTCTTATCTATACCTTAGGACCTCTTATGTTACCCATGACCCCTTAAGACACTCTAGGACCCTTATCTATAGCTTATGGCATCTTATCTAGATCCCTTATGAAATCTTAAAACAAATATGAAACCTTAGGACCCCCAAGACCCATTAAAGAATCTTAGGATGTCCTAGGACCACTTAGACCACTTATCACATCTACCACTTATGTTACTCACGACCCCTTAAGACACTCTAGGACCTTTATCTATAGCTTATGACATCTTATGTTACCCACGACTCCTTAAGACACTCTAGGACCACTTATGTTACCCATGACCCCTTAAGACCTAATAAGACCTCTTATGTTATCTACGACCCCTTAAGACCTAATTAGTATATCTTAGGACCCTTAAGACCTAATAAGACCACTTATGTTACCCACAACCCCTTAAGACATTCTAGGCCCACTTATGTTACCCATGACCCCTTAAGACCTAATAAGACCTCTTATGTTATCTAAGACCCCTTAAGACCTAATTAGTACATCTTAGGACCCTTAAGACCACTTATGTTACCCACAACCCCTTAAGACACTCTAGGACCACTTATGTTACCCACGACCCCTTAAGACACTCTAGGACCTTTATCTATAGCTTATGACATCTTATGTTACCCACGACTCCTTAATACACTCTAGGACCACTTATGTTACCCATGACCCCTTATGTACACGTATTTTTAGTAAATATTAAAGTTAGTCCTATGACCCATTGATGTACATGTTAGGTTTAATTAATACATACTAGGATGTCCTATGCCCCATTGATGTCTTATATATACCTTAGGACCACTTATGTTATCTACGACCCCTTAAGACACTCTAGGACCACTTATGTTACCCATGACCCCTTAAGATAGTCTAGGACCACTTATATTACCCACGGCCCCTTAAGACACTCTATGACTCTTATCTATACGTTAGGACCTAATTAGACTCAATTAGAACCAATTATTACCTAATTAGAACCACTTAAGACACTCTAGGACCACTTATGTTACCCACGACCCCTTAAGACACTCTAGGACCTTTATCTATAGCTTATGACATCTTATGTTACCCACGACTCCTTAACACACTCTAGGAACACTTATGTTACCCACGACCCCTTAAGACCTAATAAGACCTCTTATGTTATCTATGACCCCTTAAGACCTAATTAGTACATCTTAGGACCCTTAAGACCTAATAAGGTCACTTATGTTACCCACGACCCCTTAAGACATTCTAGGACCTTTATCTATAGCTTATGACATCTTATGTTACCCACGACTCCTTAAGACACTCTAGGACCACTTATGTGACCTATAATTTTATATATTTAGATATTTATTTCCATTTTACATGTAGTTATAACATGTAATCAAGTACTTAATTATTAACACTTAGCTTTCACATGTTATGTATCTAGACGGCCGCTCAGGATGCACCTCAGACTCCTGATATGCATACTATTTTTCATATAGCTGATACGGAGATAGCTCAACTTAGAGAGTCTATCTGTAGGTCTGTAGGGGATGGTATATATAGAGATACATGTGCTACTATATTGAGTAGTTTGGAGACTATGACTGTAGATTGAGGTCTCACTCCTCCTTCACACCTTAGGTAGTTGAGGCCATTTTTTTAGAGTTGAGGGAGGAGGTCTCGGGCGATGTTTCCTTAGCGACGGTTCAGAGCCTCGTCCCCAAGGAAACCATCAAACGAGAGGTTTTCCCACATTATGAGGAGAAGACAGTGGTGAGGGTATATCAGGTCACACGGTGTATGATACCTCAGATTGCATGTATGATTTACCCTCGACATCTTGCAGCACATGGTCATTATCCAAATAACAACCAGATTCCACTATATTTTGCACAGCAGTTGTACACTGAGTTCCGTTTGGGACTCAGGGTCAACTATTTAGATATCCCATCATATTATGGTCAGGGATGAGGTAGGGTTGCAGACCACGATCAGTATCATAGGGCTGATTGAGTTGTGCAACCTCATAGACATCTAGTTGGGGAGAGGACTCCGGCAGTGGCACCAACGATGGCTGCTACTATAGATAGAGTCATCATTGCTTCTCAGAGGGGAGTTTTGGATAGTATAGGACAGATTGCTTTTGCAGCCACATCCATCACTTCAGATTCAGTGGGAAGATACATTTTGACTAGACCGAGTAGAGCCAAATCATCTTCCGAGGCTTCGTCTAGTACTACTACAGGTGTGAGTGAGGAGACATATAGAGCTGCAGGTCTTCCTGTACCTGGAGAGATATGAGCACTATCGGGTCATCAAAGTACTTTAGATATGGCCCTTTACTTTTTGGAGGATCTCATGCAAGCCTATTCTCATATTGTCGACACGCACAAGATCCCCATACATTCAGTCAAGGATTTCATTGCACTTACACGGGGTCCTATAGTTCCACCAACATAGGACGCACCATCTACTAGTCAGGCATAGCATAGTGCAGAGCATCGTGCACCCACAAATCACTCTACAGCTGCAGAGCCAGGTATACATATTGGAGATGTATGCATCACCATTGAGGGCCTAGATGCTTTTGATGAGCAGTTGCGTAGGTTGGGTCAGGTGGACGTTGGCACTGATGGCAGGTCATTTATGGATATGTTATTGCATCCAGATGGTTCAGGTTCTACATCACTCCCCTCCTAACTAGTGTCACCCCTACACTCCTCATTACTATAGAGGTTTGGGACCTTAGGTGGTGTGGGTGATGCAGTATCAGTTGATGATATGATGTTGCAGCATGCTAATGATCCTCTTGCTCCTGAGACTCAGGTACATATAAAATTTTCTTTTCTTTTTTATTAGGAGTTTTAGTGAACAATTAATTGTAGGTCACATGTGTATTAATGTTTGTTCAATGTATAATATTTTGTAGGCATAGTTAGTAGAGCATGTTACCTCTAGTGTGGGCTCAGAGCATCTTCCACATGATGTGACACCTACTAGTGGTCAGGTAATTTTTAGATATATGTATGTTTAAGCATGCATATGTACACATGTATTTATATATTTCAAGTACTTTACATAATATATCTACTATGCACATGTATATAACCAACTGTTGTACACTAAATTTGTAGGGGTCAATCGTTTCTTTATAGCCAGATGATGCTTTTCATAGGAGCAATTCAGTAGATGTGACACCTAGTAGTGGTCAGGTAAGTTTTATAAATATGTAAGTTTAAACATGCATTTATAATATTTTAATTATTTTAGATTATTATCATATATACATGCATTTATATTCGCAAGGATCAGCTGTTGTCTCACAGCCAAAGGATGCTCGTGGTAGTCGCTCAAAGGGTTGCTATGTTCTCATGCACCTAGATGATTCCCTAGTGTAGGACATGTTGAACATATATTTTATTTGAGACTCAGTTTATGATTCGAGACATATATTTTATTAGAAACATATATATTTGATTAGATGTACTTATATTTGATTCAAGACATATATTTGATTAGAGACATATGATTCCAGACATATATTTGATTAGAGACACATGTATTTGATTAGATGATATGATTAGATAATATAATTTGATTTGATTTTATGATTTTATTAGATGATTTTATTTGATGATATATGATTTGATTACATTTGATTTGATTAGATGGTTTTATTTTATTAGATGATATGATTTGATTAGAGAATTTTATTTGATGATATATGATTTGATTAGATGGTTTTATTCAATTAGATGATATGATTTGATTTGATTTGAATAGATGATTTTATTTGATGATATATAATTTGAATAGATGATTTTATTTGATGATATATTATTTGATTAGATGGTTTTATTTGATTAGATGATATGATTTGTTTAGATATGATAAGTAACACATGTCATTAGTAATATAACTAATTTCATCATTTTTTAGTGTCTTAAGGGGAGGTCTTAAGGGGATCTAGAATTAATATCATAAAAGAAAACTAGTTAATACATGCAACTATTGAATAATAACTATTCTAACTAATTCTAGAACTAACACGTCATAAGTAATATAACTAATTTCATCATTTTTTAGTGTCTTAAGGGGAGGTCTTAAGGGGATCTAGAATTAATATCATAAAAGAAAACTAGTTAATACATGTAACTAGTGAATAATAACTATTCTAACTAATTCTAGAACTAACACATGTCATAAGTAATATAACTAATTTCATCATTTTTTAGTGTCTTAAGAGGAGGTCTTAAGGGGATCTAGAATTAATATCATAAAAGATAACTAGTTAATACATGTAACTAATGGATAATAACTATTTTAACTAATTCTAGAACTAAAACATGTCATAAGTAATATAACTAATTTCATCAAAGCATACATAAAATCTTTAACTAATAAGAAATCTATAAAAATCATTGAATAATCAAAGTATACATATAAAATTCTATATATTAAAACCATTGAACCATAAAATAGGTTCATCATATATCAACAAATTATAGTCCATCATATGTTTAAATATATAAACAAAGTATAACGAAATTTAATCCAAAGATATCAAGTAGGTCCTAACACAAGAAATAAGTATACATATTATACATTTTAGACCAACTCAAGTGGTTCAGACCTTTCATGGAGAACATGTAATATTCTCTCATGATCCTCACTATCTAGTCTCCACTTACGACGTCCACATTGAGATTTAACTATATGAAGACAAATGGATGTGGCAACTACTAGGTGACTATATTGAAACACCTTATTGTCTGGTTCGTAATCAACGAAGTGAATACCATGTTGAATTACTTTGATTTTCTTGAAATATGTTCCCTCTAAAACAACTGAACCTACAGGTCACAAATTTTAACAATATATAAATTTAAACAAACTCAATTTGAAATTTGTTAAAAGGTTGAAATTTAAAATTTACAAATTGAGTTCAATATATTGATGTAAACCATATACAAACCTATGGGGAACAACATTCCATTGCTTTCTTCAGGTTCAAGTAACTACATCCTCTCTACAGTACAATGCAGTAAATAATAACCAACTCCTTCTACATTTCCACACTCAGCAATCACTGCAAACACATCTCTTGCAAAGTAAATTTATATATACGTGTGTGAGATCTTAAAATAAATATTTAGTTCAATCTATAGATCTATCTATATCTATCTATACATGCAACTCAATGTACCATATAATGTGAAAAATATATACTTACCAATTTTGACCAATCTTGAGATATGATCATAATCAGTAGAAATCAAAGGAACATCATCGAAGTTTTCATCTTCATCTCTATCAAATGTATCAATAACAACTAGTGCCACTAGATTCCATGCACCTACATATCCACGATCTTGATTGATACATTCCTCATAATTGTCACCAATGCAGTGACAACAAAAGCATGAGTAGTCCCTAGTGTTCAACATCCAATTGCGACAATTTGTACTCATAACTAAATGCAAAGATCGCGTCTTTTCTATCCTATTACAACCATGCATAATTTTTCTATCCACACCTGAATAAATGCATATATAATAAATTCTATATAAATATAATTTGAATAAAAAATATCATAAAAATTTTAAACACTTTCAAATAATTTAAAAATGTGTGCATACCTTTTATCTCCCAAAATTTTCTATATGGCACCGCTTGAGTCAATCCTGATGACGTGTCATTCTCATTTGGTGTGAAATGTGTCTTGCACCATTCAACCACATCGTGCGCATTTTTTATATGCACTCCCTTATAATTCATTTGATACTTTCGTATAACACGTTTGATGAAAGCTTTGGCACCATCATGTTCACCTTTTCCATGTCCACTCTCAAAGAAACTCCAAACATGTGGTATGTTTTCATTACGATGATATCTACATAGTGCATAAAATGGTCTCGATGATTTGAATTATGCAGCGCATCCATCTGACCAAACATAATGTTTATCAATTTTTATACCTCTTTCTTTCAAATTTGCAAAAAATATCTTGAAGCAGTGTTCCACATAATGAATGTCATGCTCTCTATCATCACTTATATAAAAATGATATTCCTTCTTGATGACCCGTGCTTGAAATCTGCTCTGAATACCATCCAAATCTAATTGTGCGTGTCGATAACACACATGTACCTTAATAGTAATTTGCTTTGAAAAATAGTATTCTGACTGAATTGCCTTTTGATGAATAAAAGAATAATTTTATGCAAAATCAACAACTGATACAATAGTTCCAAGTGGGAAATTGTCTCTCAGTGTTTGAAATTGTTGTGCTTGCCACTTTGCAAAAAAAGCATGATGAATGTAGGGTTGAATCAATTTTTTAAATTTTTCCATAAATACTCCAACATTTATCTCCTCTTCAACATATTCTAACCTTTTGGATTCTTTCCCAAATTTTGTTTCATTCTTTACATATTTGTAACTCTTGCAATTTACCATCTTTGTTACATCAATATTTTCATTTTTCAAAGGAAAAAGAGACAAATCGACACATGTTTGGCATATTCCTTTTATGCAATTTATTTGTCCAGCTACATCATCTCTTTTGTCATATAAAATGGATGAGATGAACTCACTTTGTCTAGTAGGAGAAGCCTTTTCAAAACCATAAGTGTCTTCTACAAACTTTTGAAAAACCTAATAGTGGAGATCAAATTCAATATGATAACAACAACAACAAGTTTCAAACACTTTGTTTGTCCTGATATAATATGGCTTCAATCTTTCAAACAATGTTTGCCCAATCTTTATATTAGGATTTGAACTACAAAATGACACATACATTTCATGTTGTGTTGTGTCCAACCAATATTTCGTATGATATTCATATTGATTAGCTGAAATTCTATGTCTGATAACATCTCTAGTGTTTGATGAAGGACGTGTATTATCATTCCAAAATGATGTGACCAAATTTTTTGTTCCTTCATCAATCCTATCAAAATGAGGAGCTCTACACATGATTGCCCAATTGCCTTCCAAGGTGCTATCATCCAAAAGTATTCTCCTATTAACATATCGTGATATTGTTTTCCTATTAAAACCAAAGTGAGATGAAACTGAAGATATATATCTTTTTCGTCCCATAGTGTTACCTACAATGGATGTCAACATAAATTTTCTTGTAATGGACTTATCTATAGTTCGAGATCGCTTCCCTAGCTAGTTCAAACCTTTCTTAAGATTTTCAATCATATCAATTTGCATGTCAACAACTTTTCTCTTCTTTGATGATGTGTCTATACCCAATAATTTTAATGCCCCTTCCAACTTTTTGTTTATAATTATAAGTAAAAGCAATTGAGCTTGTTCAAGTGTTTCAAAATTATCAAATTTACCCAATATTTCTCTTGCTATCATATTCATTGATCTCTTCTTAAGAAGACTTAAGTGTTGAACATTAGCAAGTGATCTCAAATTGTCCACACCCATTGTAAGTAAATGAGCTAAGTTTCGATAATTAATATTTTTCTTTACAGTTTTAGCTAAATTTAAAATTTCATCCATACCAGTAGGAGCACGTGATGTTGACCCTTCTCCAACATCAATTTTTTGAGCTTCCATAGGGAGTAATCCTAACCCTTCTTCAATGTGCAATTCTTCGACTTGACTTGACCCTCCTACTTCAGCTTGTCTTTCAACTTCTTTAGTTTTATGATAATATGCCAATGCAGCTTCATGATTTCTTTGTTCAGTATCGGGTGACCTTTTTCTAGAAGATTTACTTTTTCTTCCCTTCTTGTTCCCCATTTCTTCAAGCTCCAAAAAATGTCTCCCACAAGATTGTCAACAAAAATTTTCTTCTTCAAAAAATACTTTAATCTAATATTTTTCCTCTCCAAAATTATGCCTTTGAAAAAATAGAAATATCAATCCTCCTTCAAAAAATGCCTTCAATAATAGAAAATGCAAATTTATTAATTGCAATTCGATGTAAAATAGAAATAAAATGTTTTACTTTTATACCATTTTTTTTTAAAATTACAAAATAATTTTACTAGCCGACTTCGCGCAAAGTACCTACTTCGTGTGAAGTACCCAAGGCAAAATTCCGGTGAGTGTCTTTTCTATCAGGATTCTTACTTGAGAGGCTTCGTGCAAAGGGTCTTCGCACAAAGCCCCTCAAGTGTCTTCGTGCAAAGGCTGTCTTCGCACGAAGACCCCAAAACTGAAATTTTACCCTCAAAAAACAACTAAACTGCAAAAAAATGGTCTTCCGGGGCCTGAAACAAGGACTAAACAAGATGATTTTTTCAAACAGATGATGTCAAATGATGCTATTCAGAACAATATTTTTAATGAATATAATTTTAATACATATTGAGTTCATTATCACTTTTAAATATTACTTTAACTAAACATAGGTTGTTTGGTCATTCAACAACCTATCTCTTCAAGACTTCGAAAAAAATAGTAAATTATAAAAAATATGCAGGAAAAGCGTATTTGCATTACCTTTTTATGAAAAAAAGAAAAAAAGAATTTTGATATACACAGATCAAGTTAGAGCGATCCAAGTGACCTTATGTCTAAATTACACTTACTGTCACTTTAAAACTTAATAAACTATGAAACATTGATCCAAAATGAATAAAACCAATTGCATCCTTTAGATATTGAAGTTAAAAATATAATCTTGAAAGAATTACATCGTTATCATAGTTTAAAAAAAATTATGTTGATCCAAGTGACAATAACTCCTTAAAAACATAGTTTTTTCACACAAACCACTTTTAGAAGGAGAAGGAAAAATGAATTTAAATTATTTTTTTAATTTTTTTAAAAATATATTTAGAAACTAGAAAGAAATTCTAAAAGACTCTAGTTTACATCATCTTCAAATTATTAATAGTTTTGCGGCAATAGATGTTCGAAAGTGAAGTTTTGTCTCAAAATGTTGAACTCTGTGTCAAAGTTGGGCAAAAAGTGGGACTCACTATTGTGGGACCACCCAGTTGGTCAAACCTAGACTAGAAACACCAAAAAGTTTTGAAACCATGCCTTCGAAGCCCAAAATATCATGCCAACTAGAACGAATGAAGCTAATGATATTATCAACCTTTTCCCAGAAGTGCACCATCAGAAACCACAATGTAAAGCACACATTTCACAAATAAAATACTATTAGCAACTGTCACACCAAACAAATACCAAATTCACGCACTTCATTTCGAACCACAAAATATTGAATTCAACAACTATGAACTATAAAAAATAACATATTAAAGTTGTTAAAATTTGTCTAAGGAAACAACCCAAGATCTAGAGCCCAATGAATAGCACAAACAAAAGAGAGAAGATGGACAAGAATAAACTATATTCTCATAAATATAATCAAGCCAAAAGATAAATACAATAAAAATATTCCTTCTTATATAGACAAGTCAATATGAGTACATGATAAGAGGAAAATTGTTTATCACCCATACAAGGTGGAAGCACATGTCCACCAAAGATGGATCATCCCCCATTATGAAATGGAGTATGTGCAACATGTGGAGGATGATAATGTGATAAGTGCACTAAAGGTGGAGACTACACATAGAGTGAAAATGTGATAACATTGATGAACTACAACTGATTCAGAATCTAAATGAAGAATCTGTGATTGAAGATCACTGAGGAGTTACTGATTAGATATGCAAGATGATTAAATCAGTATTATGTTGTCATTGATGTCAACTAGCTTGACAGTACTTATCTTGTAAGTTACTACACCGAAACATCTAAAGAAAGGTAAAAGCGATGAAGAACATAAATATCTACATGAGGAAGATGTATATGTCAGATGAGGATAAGGAATACACTGAGTAACTTGTTGATGAGTCTATGACTTGATGAAATTGACTTTATTATGTTGCATTCATCTATGATGAAGAATAGAGCTGAAAGACACAAAGCAGTGTTGTCGGTAAATGAAGCTTTCAATATACACCGACGGAGTGTAGTGTATACCGAGCGCAGTGTTAACCAAGCTTGCATTCACCGATGCATTTCTTTGTTAACCGAGCAAAATAGAAATGAATTAAATGATTAGTTTAGCTGATAAATTGATGAGCTGGAAAGAGAATGAAATCGAGGTAACAGATAAGGTTTGTTATGAAGATCGATGGCTAGCATAATTCAAGGAAGATCTAATGGAGCAAAATGAAACATGTTACTGACACATCAGTCGAAGAAGGTTAAAGCGGCAAAATCAATGAATGAGATTAAGCGGCAAAATCTGATGGACAAAAAGAAAATGATTTACTCGTCTATATAAGAGACATTGGTTTCATTGTTGAAACAATGTCGGAAGAAGAAGATACTGCAGAATTATCGCATGAACAAGTTTTCATGCATTCTGATCATATTGGTTAGTGAGAACCAAACTGCAGAACAATTACCGAGCTACAGAGAGTAATTACCGACAGACAGTAAGTTGATATAGTATTGAATATGAATTGATATATTGGTTAGAAATATTTGTATGAGCTGAACATTGATCTGTAAATTGCAATTGAAGTTGTTTCAAGGCAGATCATCTACTGTTACATATTTAACCATTGTATATAGTCAAATCTCTTAACCGAGTGGACTAAGAAAGTCTTTTTGATGTTTCATTCATAGAGTGAACATTGTTATCCTGTCAACCCTAGAGTGACTGCTGGTTGGACGATAACTTCTGGTCTAAAATCCTCTAACAAGGTCACACCTAACAGTGTGTATGTAACCTTTAACAGGGTTGGGTCTTCACCGACCTCACTTCAAAAGAGTGAACATTTTTGGGTTGCCGGTCCCAAGTGGTTTTTCCCTTCACAAGGTTTCCATGTTAAATCTCTTGTGTTATGTGTTGATTGTGATATTTGTTTGTTATCATACTTTGCATATTACATGTTAGATTTGATCGGTAACTACTATAAGTTTTAAACTGATAATCGGTAAAAGAAAAAATAGTGAAAGTATTTTATATTTACCAAGTAGCAGAAGTTGAAGAATTTGTTTTGGATTATATATTTTGTTTTGGGACACTGGATAACTGATTCACCCCCCTCTCAATTATTCTAACAATTGGTATCAGAGCCAGGTTGCTTAGAACAAAGTTTTAAGGACTCCAGCACAAAGATCTCAAGATATATAACAGGGAAGTGCCAAAGCTGAACAAAGAGAACTTCACCAGTATGGCAAAGCCGGATGAAGTTGCACATATCTAGAAATGGGAATTCTAGACTAGAACTAATGCAAAATGGCTACATTGAACCGACACTTGGTCCCTTAACCCTTGATCAATTGAAAGACAAGCATGAACAAAATATTACTATAATGGAACTTGTTGATGCCTGTACCGATGCTGAATTTGAAGACATTAAGGGATTCACTACTGCCAAAGCCATGTGGGATAAACTGACTCTAATATGCAGTGGAGATCTAAATGTTAAGAGAGCCAGAGCAGAAATCCTAAGAGGTCGATTTGATGATATGAAGATGAAAGAAGGTGAGAACATTGTGCAATACACAAATAGACTAAAAGAGGTAGTACATGTTATTAGAGCATCAAATGGAGTTATTGAGGATGAAACAATCATAAGAAAGATTCTCAGAACTTTACTGCCAGTTTATGCAATCAAGATCTTTGCAATTCATGAAACTAGAGCTACATCGAACCTTACTCTTGACACACTGATAGGTAAGCTTACAACCTTTGAATTGAATAACTTTGACAATAGTGTTGTACCTTCTATTCAATCCACTTTCATGTCTTCTTTGAAGATTGGTAAATCCAGTAGCAGGAATAATAAGAATAATGATAGTAATAGTGATACCGATGATGAACTTGATGAGCTTGAAGCTCTTATGGCTAGAAGGTTACCCAAAGGTAAAGGAAGATATAGAGGTAAGCTACCTTTGGCATGCTTTAATTGTAAAGAAGTTGGCCACATCGCTGCTAGATGTCTGAATAAGAAAGATGATGATAGATCCAAAGACCGATCCAAAGGGAGCTATGGGAGAAGAGTCAATAGAGGCTACTAACATAACAATAGAGATAACTGAGATAACTATGACAAAGGGAAAAAGGTATGTTACATAGCTAAAGACATTGAATCTGAATCTGATACTGATGATGATGTAGAAGTAGTATTTGTTGCTATGAAAGATGACTCAGAGGAAGAAGAGAAATGTGAAGAAACAACACTGATCTCTAAAGTAAGCAGAAATGATACATGAATCATAGACAGTGGCTGCTCACATCATATGACCGGTGATGTAGAGAAATTTTATCTACTTGATGAATATGATGGAGGATCTGTTAGGATGGGAAATGATGCACCTTGTACGGTGAGAGGTAAAGGTTCACTAATGATTAATGATAGAATAAAATGTGAAAATACATATTGGGTAGATGGACTGAACTATAATTCGTTAAGTGTGGCACAGCTGAATAATTCAGGCCACCGACTTGCTTTTGAGAGCAAAAAGGTAAAAATCTATGATGATGGAGGAAGACTTGTCAGAACTGGTACACAATCCAGAGGTAATCCATTTTATCTTGATATTGATCAGTCTTCTTGTTTATTAATGAAGGATGAAGATGCATGGTTGTGGCATAAAAGGTTATGCCATGTGAACTTTGATAACATGATCAAGATTAGTAAGAGGAAAAGAGTTAGAGGGTTGCCTAACTTGTCAAAACTTGATCATGCTATGTCAGAAAGGTAAGATGACTAAGTCTAGTTTTAAAAGCAAAGACTACTCATCAAAGAAGATACTTGAGTTGGTTCATACCAACCTCTGTGGTCATATGAGAACTTAGAGTTATTATGGTGATAGGTACTTTATTCTTTTTGTTGATGACTATACTAGACTGATGACAGTTATGTTCTTAAAAGAAAAATACGAAGCATTTAAGATGTTTAAGTGGTATAAGGCAAAGGTAGAAAAAGAGACTGGAAAAGAATTAAAATGCTTAAGATCTGATAGAGGAGGTGAATTTATCTCTGATGAATTTACTAATTTCTGTAATGAGCATGGTATCAAAAGACAGGTCTCTGCACCGAGAACACCTCAGCAGAATGGGATTGTTGAAAGAAGGAACAAGTCAATATTTGACTGTGCAAGAACACAAATGCTACAAAAGAATGTTTCTCAGACATACTAGAGGGAAGTTGTTAGTACAGCTGTCTATGTGCTTAATCGAGTACAACTGAAAAAGGACACCAACCGGACACCCTATGAGCTATGGTTTGGACACAAACCTACTGTAAGTTATTTTAAGATTTTTGGAAGCAAATGTTTTATTCTGAAAGATGAGAGAAATGGGAAATTTGATTCAAAAGGTGATGAAGGAATATTCTTAGGATATTCTACTAAGAGTAAAGTGTATAAATGTCTGAATAAGGTTACAAATAAGATAATTGAAAGTACTAATGTCTGTGTTGATGAGTTTGATGACAAGAACATAGAGAAAAGTAGAAAAGAATCGAAAGACTATGGTAGATTCACTTACATTGAACATCCTGACTATCTACCAAAGTTGCAACCTGTGATAACCGATCAACAGGAAAATAACCTCGAGGAACAGGAAAGGGAAACCGATGAACAAGATGGAGCTACCGAGCAAGCACATGAACCTGAATAGGATGAACAAGAAAGAAGAAACTAAGTACTCGCCAGTTTTGTTAGGAGACATCATCCTGAGACACAAATTATTGGAGATAGACAAGCTGGCATGTAGACAAGAAACAAAGCAAGACAAGGTACATGTTTAGTTTGTGAATTTGAACCAAAAAATGTGAAGGTTGCATTAGAGAATGAAGAATGGTTTAATGCAATGAAAGAGGAAATGGAGAAAATAGAGAAGAACAAAACCTGGTCCTTAGTACCCCAACCTAAAGATAAGAATGTTATCGGTACTAAGTGGATATTTAGGAACAAACTGAATGAAAATGGTGAGGTGACAAGAAATAAAGCTAGATTGGTATGCAAGGAATGTGCACAGGAAGAAGGCATTGATTATGGTGAGACATTTGCACCTATTTCTAGATTGGAAGGAGTTAGAATGCTACTTGCATATGCCGCACATAAGAAATTTAAAGTTTATCAAATGGATGTGAAGTCAGCATTTCTGAATGGTATACTTGAAGAAGAGGTCTACATAGAACAACCTGAAGGATTTTTCGATCCAGACAACAAAGACATGGTATGTAGATTACATAAAGATTTATATGGTTTGAAGCAAGCACTGAGAACTTGGTATGAAAGGCTGCATACTTACTTGTTAAGTATTGGATTTGTAAGAACTAGTGAGAACAATAATTTGTACATGAAAGGTGATACTGCTGACACTATTATTATTGCTAAAATATTTGTTGATGATATTATTTTTGGAGGTCAAGATCATGTATGTAAATCTTTTGTTGATGAGATGAGAAAGAGTTTGAGATGTCTATGTTCGGAGAGATTAAATTCTTTCTAGGACTACAAGTGATTCAACAAAGTGATGGGATATTCATCTCATAATCTAAGTACATAAAGTAAGTCTTGAAGATATTTGGTATGGAAGATGCTAAACCTATGGGAACACTGATGGCTACTGGAAGTAAACTAACAAAGGAAGATGAAACTATAGAGGTAAACCAAACACTTTATCGATCCATGATTGGTAAGCTAATGTATGTAGTTCACAGTAGACCAGATATAGCACATGTTGTGAGAATTGTTGCTAGATATTATGCTAACTTTAGAGAATCACACATGATTGCTACTAAAAGAATCTTAAGATATCTGAAAAAGAAAGAGGATTATGGATTATGGTATCCTAAGGAAGGTAAGTTTGAACTGAAGGTCTATACCGATGTTGATTGGGCTGGAAATGTGGATGACAGAAAAAGCACCACCGGAGGAGCATTCTTCTTTGGTTAAAGACTTGTAACTTGGACAAGTAAAAAGAAGGCTTGTATTTCTCAATCTACAGTTGAAGTAGAGTATGTTGTTGTTGCTACTAATTTTTCAAACATTGCATATATCAAGCAAGTGTTGGAAAGAATGAATGAGGTAATCATTGACCCGGTAATTATATACTATGACAACACCAGTGCTATTAATATTTCAAAGAATCCAGTGATGCACTCTAAGACCAAGCATATATCAATTAAGTATCACTACTTAAGAGAACAAGTGCAAGAGAAGCAAGTGAAGTCATAATTTGTTACATCTAAAGAACAACTTGCAGATATCTTTACAAAGCCTCTACCGAAAGACACATTTGAATACTTAAGGACTAGACTTGGGGTCTGTGCCCTGTCTATTGGTCAGTAATGTGATCTGGATGTTGCATCGGCTTAAAACTTATCAAAAGATCACACATGTTGATGCAACATAGTTCACACTTTGGATAATGTTCAAGGTTGTGATTAAGTTTGAAGAACTGAAATAGAGTGGTATATCAATATACAAAGATACAAAGACTGTATTGGACAACAGAGAGTTACTTAGCTACTACAGAGCTGATTATTTATTTGTTTCTTTGGCATTGTTGTCAAAGGGAGAGATAAATAATATGAAAAGAAATGTTAAACATACACCGATGAGAACTATTTAAGGGAGAGATTATCTGAAAGAAATAGAACATTGAAGATCAGTTACAGAGAACAAAAGCAGGAATTTGAGAGCTGAAAAGATCATATCTACAGAATGAAAAAGTTGTATTTTACAATGTTGTTTAGTAACGTAGTGATTAAACATATTAAGCTAGGGAGAGCTTACACAACATTTGTTCACAAAGTTGTAGAATACATGTTTGGTATGTGTATGGTACACTTCATATTACTTGAGTTGCCATCAATGCCAAAGGGAGAAATTGATGAACTACAACTAATTCAGAATCTAAAAGAAGAATCTGTGATTGAAGATCACTGAGGAGTTGTTGATTAGATATGCAAGATGATTAAATCAGTATTATGTTGTCATTGATGTCAACTAGCTTAGCAGTACTTATCTTGTAAGTTACTACACTGAAACATCTGAAGAAAGGTGAAAGAGATGAAGAACATAAATATCTACATGAGGAAGATGTATATGTCAGATGAGGATAAGGAATACACTGAGTAACTTGTTGATGAGTCTATGACTTGATGAAATTGACTTTATTATGTTGCATTCATCTATGATGAAGAATAGAGTTGAAAGACACAAAGCAGTGTTGTCGGTAAATGAAGCTTTCAGTATACACCGACGGAGTGTAGTGTATACCAAGTGCAGTGTTAACCGAGCTTGCATTCACCGACACATTTCTTTGTTAATCGAGCAAAACATAAAGGAATTAAATGATTAGTTTAGCCAATAAATTGATGAGATGGAAAGAGAATGAAATCGAGGTAACAGATAAGGTTTGTTATGAAGATCAACAGCTAACATAATTCAAGGAAGATCTAATGGAGTAGATTGAAACATGTTACTGACACATCAGCCAAAGAAGGTTAAAGCGGCAAAATCAATGAATGAGATTAAGCAGAAAAATTTGATGGACAAAAAGAAAATGATTTACTCGTCTATATAAGAGACATTGGTTTCATTGTTGAAATGACATCGAAAGAAGAAGATACTACAGAATTATCGCGTGAACAAATTTTCATGCATTCTGATCATACTGGTTAGTGAGAACCGAACTGCAAAATAATTATCGAGCTACAGAGAGTATTTACCGACGGACAGTAAGTTGATATAGTATTGAATATGAAGTGATATATTGGTCAGAAAGATTTGTATGAGCTGAACATTGATCTGTAAACTGCAATTGAAGTTGTTTCAAGGCAGATCATCTACTGTTACATATTTAACCATTGTATATAGTCAAATCTCTTAACCGAGTGGACTAAGAAAGTATTTTTGATGTTTCATTCATAGAGTGAACATTGTTATCCTGTCAACCCCAGAGTGACTGCTAGTTGGATGATAACTTCTGGTCTAAAATCCTCTAACAAGGTCACACCTAACAGTGTGTATGTAACCTTTAACAGGGTTGGGTCTTCACCGACCTCACTTTAGAATAGTGAACATTTTTGGGTTGTCGGTCCTAGGTGGCTTTTTCCTTCACAGGGTTTCCACGTTAAATCTCTTGTGTTATGTGTTGATTGTGACATTTGTTTGTTATCATACTTTTCATATTACATGTTAGATTTGATCGGTAACCACTATAAGTTTTAGACTAACAATCGGTAAAAGAACAGACAGTGAAAGTATTTTATATTTACCGAGTAGCAAAAGTTGAAGAATTTGTTTTGGATTATACATTTTGTTTTGGGACACTAGATAATTGATTCACCCCCCTCTCAATTATTCTAACAACTATTACCACCTAAAGTGGAATTTATCCTACACCATGTGTAGAAGTAAGATGCAAACTCTTAATTGTCTTATGCACAAACTAATATGCAATGCATTATCCTTAGTAAGTTTAAGTAAAGTGTAATTAGGAATACTTCATTACACCAACACCCTCCCTTAAGTGAAACTTAAGGGAATGCACTTAAGCTCACACTGCTAGATGACAATGCAAGATGGGTTCTAGCTATGAGGACATGTTAGGCACCCATGTACAATATGAAAATGAAATGCAATGAAATATCTAATAAAGAATATAAAGGGAGAAAACCTCATGGGGGAAAACTCTCCACAAAAGAGAGATGAATACATAAGAGAAATATCAAATAAGAGATGGACAAAATCCCATATGAGGAAAAATTATCCCCATAAAAGGGAAGAAGAGATACATAGTAGCCCCTCCTCAATGGAGAATGTACATCTGTGATAGATGCTCCACGTTGAATGTAGAAGTTGGTCCATGAACATTGAACAATGTTCCTTCCCTTATGGGGGAACAATACCATAGATGTATGAGAGAAGCCTTCCTAATCTGTAGGAAATAACCTCAAGATGTATGGTGTCTCTGAAAGCTTCTCAAGTGTCCTCATGTCAATATTGAAGGATGGCCCTTCCAAGTCAAGTGTACCAGTCCACTATGCTGAAAAAAAAAAGTCACGATCTAATAAGGATGGATGTAGAACATGTTCTAAAGATCTAGTCGGGTCCTCTAAAGATTAAAAAAATACCTCCTCTAAACATTGTACATAAGGATCCGCAATCATTTTAACCTCAAAAGACTGTGGTGGTACCCTAAATTTTGAGAATTTAGGAGTCCCAATCCATTATCAAGAAGCAAGTTTCTCCATACTAAAAAAATCAAAGGAAGGAATATTTATGACACAAATAAATAGAACTAACTAATCGAAACCTTCAGAAAATGTTGGAATTTTGACCTGCTCCAAAGATGATGCCAACAGAGCCTAAAGATGGTCGAATTTTAAAAATGTAAAAATGACCCAATTCAAGAAATCAAATTTCATATCTCCAACAAAAATCTTATCTTTCCACGAGGTATTTTTATTTTTTGAACAGACCCAAATCCGAAAGTTAGGTAGTTATTTTTTAGTTAGTTTATTATTTTTTCAAAATAATTTGTAATAAGGGTTGTGTCTTTTCACCCTAAAGAGGTATGAAAGCCACTCAAATACACACACACATATATATATACATAATGTAAAATGTAAAGAGAGAAGATATAATAATAACAATTTAAAGATAATAATTTTCTAGTTTATTAAAAAACTTATATAATACTCGGGTTATATGTTGGATGTATCAAGAAAAGCTTTTGTGGTAATGAAAACTTTTAATGCAATATCAAATTTCTAGTCGCTCTTCGAATTCTAGTGATATTATTCTGTCTTGTGTCTTTGTTTGAGTTCTTTGGATTAGATCTGTGATTTACTTTGATTAATAGTACAATTACTTTGGTTATTTTGGATGAACTCTAAACTAGAAAAATTAGAACACATGTATTGATTGGTCAATCTTGTGTTCTATCTTATTGGGCTTCTACAGGGAAGTTAAAATCAATAGGACTAGATTATTGTTTCCTTAAATTTCTTAATCAATTAAAGTTTCATCTAAGTGATAACAAAAAGTCTTAGAGGGGCTATTTGTTGTCTCCAAAGTTATACTAACAAACAAATTTGATAAATATTTAATATATTTCACCCTAATAAGAAGGCACTGGTCTGACATATTGTGTTGGAGGTTTCATTATTGGTTACAAACATATATAATCTGAGATTAATAAATAGACATCCTAACAAGAACAATTTCAAGCAATTCACAATTCATTTACAATTCTAAATAAAGCACACAGTCAAGGCAGTTTCAGTTTTCAAAGCAAATCAGATTTCAGAAGAAGTACAACAATATGCTATAAAAAGCCTTAGAAGATCCTAAGGTATAGGCTTACTAGCCTTGGTCTTGCAAAGCCTAAATCATAGAAGTTCACATCCTATAAAGGGTGGAATTTGTCAGTTGGCAAATCCCTTTGGGTTTCTCATAATTGGAAATAAGAATCCATAGGAAATCCAATTTGTTGATTTGAGCACCAACAAACTGATCATGTGGAGAATGGACAAGATGGTCAGAGTGCTCCCTCACATCAAATGAAGATGGATCATCCTCATCAAAGAGAATATGCATGTCATCAATGATGTCTCCCATATCTTCAATGTAGGATTCCATAAACAATCCTGCAATGTCTATCAAGTAGTCATCCCCTAAAGTTGTATCTAGAACACAAGGTGTACTCAACTGTATTAAGTTGTATGGAGATCTCACTGTAGAAATATATGCAAGCGAAAGTTTCTAATGCCATGACCTTTTCCTTCTACTGTCTAAAGGATCGCCCACAAGTGAACCTTCTAAATCAAGATTTTTTCGAGCCCAATGAGGTCTAGTGGAAGAAGATGAAGAACTATAACTGGACCATGTGAAGGTGTAATCTTATGATTCAAGGTTAAGGGAGTTTCATCATCTGAATCACTATCATCACTATCCAAAATGTTTGAAAGAAGAGGAGGATTAGAGGCCAAGCTAAGAGAACTTTCCTCAAAGTGAACATTCCTCTCTATGGATATCTCATGTGTCTCAGGATCCATAAGTCTATATGCCTTAGCACCTTGGGGATATCCAACAAATATGAAAGGCCTAATTTTATATTCCAATTCCTTGCATTTTTGTGGAGGTATGCATGTCCAAGATGGACAACCAAAGACTCTGAAGTGCTTCACAACCATTTTTCTACCACACCAAGCCTCAAAAGGAGTGATTCCATCCAAGGCTTTATCAAGAACTCAATTTTGGATGTGATTGGCACAACTTATAGCTTATACCCAATGCAATGGATCAAGAGACCTAGCATGAATCATGCAGCTACCTATTCCTTATGATTTTTATTCTTCCTTTCTGCATAACCATTCCATTGTGGAGAGTATCACGGATAACTTTAGTGGTGAATATTCGCCAATTGGAGAATATTTATTATCCAGGATTTCAAAATTGGTGAATAAGTGGGACCAAATGGGGTGGCTAGATCGCCTTGACTTTACAAATTTTTGGTCAAATGTAATTCAATTCACCATCATTTTTATTAATTAATTTCATCTACTTTAAGCATTTCACCAATAGAATCTATGTTTTCCAAATGATTTATTTAATGTTTTCACCTACAATTCGGAAGTGTGTCTTAATTGATGGTCATATTCATCAATATGTGGTCAACATTTAAGATTAGGACAAGGGTTAAGTATATAGATTTGACATGTGTCTCTTTTTCAGAGACTGTCTATGGAACTTTTTGTCCTTTAAAACTTTGGCTTGAAATAGATTTAACAATTAACATGTGCTTCTATTTTGGAGACTTTCCGTGGAACATTTTTGTGCTTTAAAAGTTTGGCCCGAAATAGAAATTTTGCCATTGATCTAGGATCATCCAACTGTTACAAAAAAAGGGTTAGTATATGTTAGCTGATAGAAAATTAACTTACAATATCGTAATAAAATAATAAGTCATTTTTGGCTTCGTGGGGTGTTGCCCCTCAACCTCGCAATGTATCACGATAGGGAGCACTCCAAGAGCGCTTCCCTTGACCCCATCTTGGGGCATTGCCCTCAAACCCCCATTGAATAATTTGGGGGGAAATTGCACCGATAAAAGGGGGAAATTTAACCTTTGAGTTTGATAATTGATTAGGCTCCATATAACAATAATGGTGAAATGATGGTTGCTAGGTATGTGTGCCTATAGCCGTGATTTTATTCACTAATGAAAGATTCACAAAGATTTTATAGAATTTTCATACGATTAAAAAAAAAATTCAGTAAAAACTAATTTTTTTTTCTTTCAAATTAAAAAATTTCACCAACAATATTAATTTTTTCCCCTAAAAATAATGTAGAATTCACCAAGATTTTACACCTTTTCTCAGGAGGGGGTTTCTTAAAGTTATCCGTGGAGAGTATGCAACTGAATTTTGAAGATTAATCCCCTCAAGCCTAAAAAAGTCCATAAGTATTGAGTTCACATATTCCCTTCCATTATTTGATCATAGAACCTTAATGGCTTTCCTTGATTCCATCTCAGCATGAGCCTTGAAGGTGAGAAAATTTTCAAACACTTCACTCTTGTGACCAAGAAAGTAGACCCATGTAAAGCAAGAATATTCATCAATGAAGACAAGGACATAGAAATACTTGTTGAATGAGGGTACTAGAAATGGGCATGTTACATCACTATGAACCAACTAAAGAACAATTGATGCTCTCCAAGATTTCCCCTTTTAAAACTTCTCTTCTAGATGGTTGCCCATTGAACAACCTAAACATACACCCTCAGAAAAATTGATTGTAGGTAGAACTTTGACCATGTTCTTGGTGCTAATTTGTTGAAGGTAGTGGTAGTTGAGATGTCCAAATTGCTCATGGCATAACTTGCTTTGTGAATTTGAATGTGTCAACAAGGATGAAGAAGGGGACTTAGGCACAAAGTGGGAGAATGAGTAAAGCCTTATGTTATGATTTTCTTTTCCCACTTCTATCAAAGCATCATCCTTCATATTTTTTACCACAACTAAATCAAGAAGGAACTCAAATTTCTTTCCACCTCCATACTGAGTGATATGGTAAATTGAAAGGATATTGGAGCTTAAGTTAGGAACATAGATGGCATCTATGAATGTTCCATTATCCATCTCAACTGAACCTTTCTCTTCAACTTCCACTTGAGTATCATCTCCTACAAAGATGTGAGATACCTTAGATGGCTCCAATGAAGAAAAATACCCCTTTGAAGAACCCATATGATGAGTGGCACCTGATTCAAGTATCCATTCCTTTAAAGAACTTGTAGTTGCCACAAATTCTTGCCCTTTTTTCTTTTGAAGTGGAAGGTGATGAATACTTATTGTTGGAAGAGTTTGGCACATTGATGTTGTTCTTCTTGAGTAAATTTGTCAATTCATCAATCTTCTTAGTGTGGGAATGATGCTCAACATGATTAGGTGTCTTAAAATATGCACAAAGTGGTCTAACCTTCTTAGAATTATTTCCCTTCTTGTGGAAGAAGATGAATAATTGTCTTGTTGTGAGGAGGTTGATTGTGATTTCTCTTCTTGTGTTTTTGAATTCCACTATTTCTACTTATTGTAGGAACCCTTTCCTTGATTCCCTTGATTTGATACAAAAGCCTTAGACTTTGAAGACTTGAGAATCCCCATGCTCATCAATTTTGATTGCTCTAAAATCAACATCTTTGTGAAGGCATCGAATGAAGGCATAGTGTATGAAGCACCCATAGTAAACTTATGGGTTTGGAAGCTAGAAAAAAAATGTTGCATATTCTGATGGAAGGTTGTCCAACAAATTTTGAATCAGTTGTGCATCCTTTTTATACATGTCAAAATCCCTGAGTTTGTCTCTAAGCTCTGTAGCTTTAGTTACATAGTCTTGGATTGCATCAAAGCCCTTGGGATCCAAATTATTGAGTTCTATATCGAGCTTGTAGCCCCTAGACTCATCAACTTGGGCATACAATTGACCAAATATGTTCCAAGCCTCTTTGACTAAGGTACATTTTTCAATATGAAAGATAAGATCCTTTTATACATACTTCCTCAAAGTTTCAAGAGCCATAATATTTTTAGTGATCCATTCTAATTGAGCTTTAGAATTAGATAACACAGTAATAGTTCCATCAATATAATTAGTTAATCATTTTTTCATTAGCTTACTCCAAGCATCAATTTCCTAAGAAGCATAATTATCTGAAGTTAAAAGTGGAAATTTAAGAGAACCCATGATGCAAGATAAAGATAACAAGAGACAAAGATAAATAATCACACAAGACACCCCTCCAAATTCACTGGCATTACAATGATCATAAATGGCCAAAAAAAGACCTAGATCTAAAAGTGATATTTTTTCCCACAATGGTTACAAATTGATAGCATATATGAAAAGCACACAAAAAAATATCCATTTTTAAAAAATGGCACTTGAAAATGTGTCTGTATGAGCCTAAACAGAGCCTCAAAAGTTGCATATTTGAGGATTGGACATGTACAATCATCAAAACCTGACATTTTTGGAAACATTGTCCACCAAAACAAGAAACGAATACCACCACTAAAAAGTTCATGAAATTCTACCCAAAATAAAAATAAAAAATTGCACTCAAAAAGGATTTTGTATGACCATGTTATGGGCCTCCAAAGTTGGACTGCAAATCTAAAAATGCAAATGGTGAGGAGTCCAAAAATTTGAAATATTGTAAGGTTAGAAAATTAATAGATTTAATTTGACAGTTTTATGGATATCAAGAAAAATACAACTACCCCCTATTTTGATTTTCAAACACACGTCAAATTTAATGCATGAAAATGATGATGTCACCTCTACAAAAGGTTGATTGAGTGTCGAATTGGATTCCGTACACTACATATGCACTGATGTGTTTGTTGACCAAGATCTAATGTGGTCGATAGTTATTTTGGTTGTGCACTAATGTGTATCTAATGACTGTGTAGGGGAGTATGTGGGAGTGTATTGTTGTGCCATGTGTTGATCAATGATTTGGTGCTTGCGTTGACTATGCACAATGTTTTGTTGTCATGATACATTGTTGTGTACCTATGTGTATAGATCTACATGTTGCTTAGACCAATAGTAAATTATTGTGTGTATTGTCTCGACTCCTCAATGGTGCCACATGGAAGATTTTTGTGCAGACGTGTGCAATATTAATATCTACATGCAAATAAGAAACACCGTGTATGATCTAGAGGTTGCACATGGTAATATTTTGGTATTGTCGTACATGGAAGAGAAAAAAAAATTTGTGGGGGGACCAAACTCTTTAATCCCATATTCACGAAATCAAGGGATTCTACATTGTTTTTATACACAAGCTTGCAAATTGCTAAACAAAAGGAAACAACTGGATGTTGGGATGTCGACCTATGTTTTTTTGGTTGGCTGCCTTGTTTGCCATAATATGTGATGTGCATTCAACTACAATAGTTTGAGCTAAGGTGTGAATGAAAAGTATGGATCTACCGTCTGTCAATGGCTATTGTAGACTGTACTATATGTTTCTTGTAAAACACAAGTAGGGGCCTTGTCCAACTACAAAACCAAATATTTTTGCCCAAAAAAATTACAGAGCTAGGAAAAAATTCATAAACCTCAGAATAAGATAATATTTTATGAATCGTACTTCAAAAGGCAGATCACGTCATACAACTCGGTCTACTATATTTTTTGTCCCAAATACAACTTTTTTCGAATATAGACAAATTTAACAAAACAACCTCTTGAACGCAATGGTGAGGTCAGATCTTACTCTAGACACTCTCATAAAATGTTACTCCCTAGATTTGAAAACAATCTCTCCAACGAACGAAGCAAAATCTCTCCAAAAGGCTATGCAATGGATGCTCTAATGGCTCTAATACCATGTAAGATTTTCCTATGACAACAATCCAAGATCTAGAGCCTAATAAATAGCACAAACAAGAGAGAGAAGATGGACAAGAATAAATAGTATTCTCATCAATATAATCAAATCAAATATAAATAAAATGAAATATGTTTTCTTATATAGGCAAGGCAATAGGATTACATGATAAGAAGAAAATATCTTATCAGCCATACAAGGTGGAAGCACATGCATGTCCACCAAAGATGGATCATCCTCCATTATGCAATGAAGTATGTGCAACGAAGTATGTGCAACATGTAGAGGATGATAATGTGATACGTGGACTAAAGGTGGAGACAACACAAAGTGGAAATGTGATAACAACTATCACCATCTAAAGTGGTATTTCTCCTACATCATGTACAAAAATAAGATGCAAACTCCTAAGTGTCTTATAAACAAACTATCATGCAATGCATTATCCTAAGTAAGCTCAAGTAAAGTGTAATTAGGAATATTTAATGACATTAACAAAAAATTTACCATCAAATCAATAACATAGAATATGCAAAGCAAAGTCCACATCACCACTACACAGAAAACATGTTGACATTTATGTAACAAAGTGTTGACATCAATGGAAATCATACCATGACAATCATACTGAATCACTACATGTACAACTCACTCATTTTGCTCAATACTACAATAATCTCCCCCTTTGTCATTGATGGCAACACACTAATGACACAAACATATTTTTCTTTTTCAAATCACTAGTTCACTCTTCCCCTTTGACATCAATGGCAAAGGCCAAAGATGTGGATCAACAACTCAATCTTCTCAATACTGCAATTGGTCATTGAATGCCACACTCTCTTTTGAATTTATTAACTACCTCCCCAAAATCATTTTCTTGTCTTTACCTAAGTTCACATAACCACATGGTTGGTATTTTCCAAGTAGGTAAAACTTTCACCTAATTTAGGTATTTGGGAGTTATTATCCCTCTTAGAATTATATGCCCATCTTCTACTATATAATCAACATTCACCTCTTTCTTATGAGCTAATTCATATCAGCTCAATTAGTACATGGGAGTGTTGATGCATAATGTATCATTTTGAGTGTGATCATATCATTATTATGTTATGACATCATATTCTAGCATTTCATCCTCTTTGTTGCTCTCATGTAGAAGGTTGATCTTGGTTTTGCATGTGATTGTGGGAGATTGAGTCCATTAGTGGCTCTAACATGGTATCAAAGCTTCCAAATATAAAAGCCCCTTCTCAAATTCGGGAGAAACTCAACAAAGCTTTTGTTGGGTGTGTTTTTAGCTAAAAAGGACATCATCGTTGAGACACGAGGTTGAACAAATGAAAATTGTTATAAAAAAATACTCTATATTTTAGAAAAAGTTAAATTGAAGGAAAAATATATTTTAGTAGGTGAGCCCTTAGCTCATTTGTATGTAGTACAATAACATATATATTTGCAATTTTTAAAAGTTGATATATATATTTCTACAGTTTTAAAAAAAATAATTGCTTTCACAAAAAAAAATTTAAAAAAATCATAGTTTTCTTATTGTAAAGTTTATTATTATTTACAAACTTTTGAAAAAAAAATTTTAAAAAAAAAAAAAAATTTGGGTACCCAACAAGGTACCCCTTCCAGGCCCCGCCTTCAATTAAAAGTGTACTTAAGGGTACACAAGTATCCCTTGGGGCCCCGCGCCCCTTAGGCCGCAAGCCTCATGCCTTGTGAAACCTCATTGTGGGGCTTGGGTGTGGCTTCGACCCCCCAAGTTTTTGGTTTTTTTATTACTTTTTTATAAAAAAATAAATAAATTCAAATGACCTATTGAACTTGCAACCCCTTGTACTAGCACAATAGTTATCCTCGACATTCATGCCCATTCTTGGTATATTTTCTAATTTAGTGTTGTTTTGGCAGTGTTGCTAAATTTGGTAGAAGTTTCTAGCAATTCAACCAAAATTGTTATTTTGCCAAATTTAGCAAAGTTTTTCCAAATTTAGCAAAGGTAAATCTTTTGCAAGTTTGACCCCTCATTGTTGAAGTTTTTCATTTTGCCCCTCTACTTCAAAGTGTAATATCTCACTCATATGGAGGGGTTTTTAAATGCAACATCTCACTCATATGGAGGGGTTTTTAAGTGCAATATCTCACTCATATGGAGAAATTTTTTAGTGCAATGCTTTTTTATTTGGGGCAAAATTTTGCACTATTCATAATAATGTAATTGGTTTTTGCTCGAGTAGTACCAATTTTTTAGAAATTCATTTTTTTTAGCAAATCTAGAGGGTAATCCTATTTTTTCAAATTCAAACAAATGTAACTTTTATATACAACTTCAAATTGAAGTGATACTTTGTTTGAAAGTTGATATTTTTTCCAATATTACACATTTCTATTATTTTAAGGTTATGATTATGATATTAATTTGTACTTTCAATATTTGGGTCTAAGTTTTGACATTGTAAAACTATGGAGAACAACTCCAGCATTGTAAATGTGCTAGTTTATAAAGTGCCACAATCATGTTTTTCTAGGGGCATCATTGATTAAGTGAATTTGGGAGGGTAATTTTGGGTGTTATGATTTCTTTTGTTTTGCGTTAGTACAATAGGGAAACTCAAATTGAACTCCTAATTCCATATAATCATGAATCCTAGAAGAAATCAAGATTGAATTATCTAAGGGAAAAAGGTTGCACACAATATGTAATAAAATTTTGTTAATGTTTGTAACCTCAGTCGGATAATTACTATCAGAGTGATAGATCATTATTGTAGAAATATATATATACATATAAATATAAATATACATATACATATGATTATTCAAAAATATGTTTTAAGTATATATTTATTATATATATAATATTATTAATAAACATACTAATCATTATACATGCTGACTGATTAAATCAAACCAAGTCGATGAGTATCAACTAAACTGAACTTGTTATTAAAGGAGACAATGCATCATGGGGAGTCATGTCCACGATGGACCATGACTCTATGAAGAGTCATGCTCCATCGTGGGCATGACTCCCCACGATAGTATTTGGTATATATAAATAGAGATCAGTGGTTGTTCTATTCACAACGATACATACAAAAATAATTTCAAAGTGATAATAGCGATCTTCATCAAAATAGTAAAGTACGATATCGTACTCAGATATATATAAAGAACGATATTAATTTTATATATATATATATATATATATATATATATATATATATATATATATATATATATATATATATATATATATATATATATATATATATATATATTATTACATCAGTAATATGTGTGTGTGTGTGTGTGTGTGATAAATTGAGAATCCATTTATAAATATAATAAGAAGTTTTAGAAGAATCGACAGTCTACAATCTAATCTAAACTTTAACGCGGTATCAAAGCCATGTTGAGGAACTATCAAGATCAGATTTTAAAAAATATATATATTCCATTAAAATTATTGTACCTACAAAATGGTGAATGGAAACAAACTTGAAGACAGACTTGAAGGTGCTTCAATATTTGAATTTTGGAAACTGTGAATGATGCTAATACTAAGAAAGCATGAGTTAAAAATAATCATAGAAAATCTTCCTAAATCTAATGAGAATGATGAGAAGAGTCAATGGGATTATTAGTAGACGTAGTAAATGATCATCTACTACCCATTATCACAAAATTAAACTCTGCATATGATATGTTCAAAGCGTTGGAAAACATGTTTGAGATCAACAACACTAGCATGATTCTTACTCTTAAAAATCAACTCTCTAACATTAAAATGAATAAAGGAGATCACCTCATACTTTATGAGGATAACAAAATTGAGAAACCAACTCTCAACAATTGGTCACATCTATGATAATAAAGAGTTAACTATGATAACTTTAAATGGACTCCCTATATCATTGGAAAACTTTAGATAAGGAATAAGTACTCGTTCCAAACTCCCCAAATTTGATCAACTAAAAGCTGACTGCAATCAAGAAGAGTGTAATCTAATATCTAGAGGAAATGGGGTTGAATCCACAAATGAAGACATTCAAATTCTCACCACTAGTTTGAAAAGTGGAAAAGGGGCAAGAACTCAGATGGTAAACAATCATTCAAGAAACATAGAGACTACTCTAAATACAATGTTATAGATGCGACAACTATGGTCACACTACAGCAAAATACCCTGACAAACTCAAATATCAAGCCTCCTTCACTGAAGTCAGTAAGTCAAACTTGGATTCAGAGAAACTTGCATTCTAAAGAATTTGAAATACTGGATTGAGAGGGAGATCATTGGTCTTTACCATCCTCACCAAACCTCTTGCAAAATGAAGGTGGAACATTTTTGATGTAAAACTTGGTATGATTGTAATTACTGAGAAAGAGTCTCAACATATTTGATTATTATACTAATGAAAGTATTTATGCTATTTGGGCCCTATGTACATCATGAGGAAGTGACGACTTCTAAATGATTATCACTTGTATTTGCAGAAGTTATTGAAAGGTGACGATCATACAATAACTTAAATTTTCTATTATAATGGATATCTTATGATGTCTAAGCAGATCATGATAGACTATATCTTGCATGGTGGATTAATCTCCTTAAACAGACCATGAATATCTTGAATGGTGGATTAATTTCCTTTAACGAACCATAAATATAATGTTCATATGGTAAGTATCATTGAGGATATGTGTGCACATACCTTATGGACATTTTTAGTAGTTGGTGAATATCATGCAACTTGATATTTTGAGGCCATTAGTCCTGATATTATGAGATAATATCATTATCATATCTAATATTAATTTGAGGTAATATTTCATTTATATTGTATGAATCTTTTCATAATATCCTCCCTAGCTAAGAGGAAGTTAAAGGAAATTAATCCATATATAAATATAATAAGAAGTTTTATAGAAGAATTAACAATCTACAATTTGATCTAAACTTTAATAAATTTATTCCTCAACCTATTGATGATAATCTAAGGCAATATGGGAGATAGATAGTGAGAGAACTCTTAGTTAAATTTGTTCACTAGTCTCTTTTGCTTTACAATTTCATCTTGAATTATGCAATGCACCTAAAGAGGCTTGGGAGAATTTTGAAAATTTGTATCATAAAACTCACAAGATTAGGGGTTATCAAATTGATAATGATATGATGAATCTTGATCCAAAAAGTTTCAACCACATCCAAGACTATATCTACAAGATTAAGCAACTAGGAAAACAACTAAACGATTGCAAGATTACTAAGGAGGATTCATAGTTGACTCTCAATGTGTTATCCAAACTTGGTCCTAAGTTTTCCATGTTTGGTTATGGCTTTCATACCATTAGGGTTTCTATAGGAGTTGCATATGTTGAGCCTACTTTTGATGCATTTTCAAATCTTCTAATCCAAGAGAAAGAAAAGCTAATTCAAATGGGTCTAATCAATACTTCCAAGTCACAAGCATTGGTGGCGATCGAGCCTAAGGTACAAAAAGAATTAGGGAGTCCTCATCAGAAGCAAAAAGAAAAAAGAAAAAAAAAGAACAAGTCACAAAAAGAATCTAACTCTGTTTCCTCAAAAAGGGTAATGTTTAAAAAGAAGAAGCCTACATGTGCATATTGGAAGAAATCAAGCCATGATGAACATTAATGTTATTTAAAACAAATTGATGAGTTGAAGCATCTTTTAACAAAGAATACAATCAATTTACCTTCAACTATGTCAAAGGATTCACCATCTTCGTCTAATCCAAAGTTAGAGAAACAAAAAGGGAAAGCACTTGTTGCAATTGCAAATTCTAAATCAAGGAAATGGATCCTCGATTTTGGAGCTTTACATCATATGGATTCATCACAAAGTACATTCTCTTCATTTGAAACTTGTTTATCACAAAACATTTTGATGGCTAACAACAAATATAAACATGTTTGTGGGTAAGGGTCTATTTACATAGATGAAGGATCATTCAATGATGTACTTTGTGTGCATTCATTGTTAATAAATATCCTTTCCATCTATCAAAACACATATGGAGGGGAAGGAAAGAGTGTTGAGTCCACACCAAACTCAATAATCTCAGCAATATTGACATGCAACAATGCAAGAGTCTCTACATTGAGGGACTGCATGGTTTCTCTTCTTCTTTCTTAGGGCGAGGGAAGTGGGAGGTGAGGGGTGCAAGAGGAGTTTTGTCCTACTGGTTTTCTTTGTCTCATCTATTGAGAGATTTTATCATTATAAATGGGTGCCTGACATGATCTTGTAGCCAAGACCCACTTTGCATCTATGCAATCTTACACCCACCTAAGCCTATGCTTAAAGTGGGGGTGTTGGTGAAGGTATTTCATATTCATTTTTCATGCACATTATTAAGCATGCTTAGGCTATATGAGACATGGTTAATGTAAAGACAGGTAGCATAATCCTTTAATTACATGTGTCATTCACACCCACCTTTGGTAGTTGAATGCCACACTCTCTTTTGGATTTATCAGTCACCTCCCCATAACCATTTTCGTGTCTTTACTTGAGTTGTCATAACCTCATGTTTTACATTTTCCAAGTAAAACTCCTACCTAATTTGGGTATTTATGATTTATTATCCCTCTTGGGACTATATGCCTATATTTTACTATATAATCAGCCCTCACCTCTCCATTATGAGCTAATTTTGATGAGTTTATATCAGCTCAATTAGCACAGGGGAGTACTGATGCATATTGTATCATTTTGAGTGTGATAATACCATTATTGTTACACCACATTCTAGCATTTCATCCTCTCTACTACTCTCGTGTGGAAAGTCGATCTTGGTTTTGCAAGTGATCCTAAGAGATCAAGTGCAACAATGGCTCTTACAAAATGTTGCTCTCGTTGTTTTCTTTAGGAATTAATTTTATCAATCCTTGACTAATGGAAGGACCTAAGGATCTATTTGCTAAAGCTTCTTTAGAGACCTCATCGAAATCCTCCCTGATAAATGGCCACATTATTTTAAAAAAAATTCCATCAATACTAGGACTTTTTGAATCAGCTATATCCTTCAATGCAACATCAAACTCTTCAAAAGTGATCATTCGATTCATGTAAGATTGATGTTCTGAACTGATCCGTGTAGGAATGCGAAGTAAAATTGATCAACCTTGTATTATCTAACTTCTATTGGCAAAAAGTAGAACCTATGGTAGGACTACTAATTGTGTAATAAATGAATGGTCCTCAAGATTCTCCAAGAGGCTTATCATAAGAAAGTTTTCTAAATGAGAGTGAAATGTGCATGAAGGGACTATTGTAAATCATTCAGTAAGGCTCCATGAGTGAAGTACAACCCTTGAAACAATCTTACAAATTGTCCCTTACAAATGTGGCATGGTGTGTACATTTGAACATTTGGAATTCCTTCCTAAAATGTTGTGGCCAGTTATGATGGTAATCTATTTTGAGTGACCATGATCATATTTTCACTTCATGCTTACACTTTGATTTCATAAGAGTGTCCTTGATCTAGTCCTGGTCAGGTGCAACTTCAACCCATAATATCCTTGAGATTTAGCCTGCCTCATCACTTAGATTTTTAGATTAGTGACCAATTTAAAATAAGGAACTTCAACTTGAACATGCTTTCACACCATGGTTGGGTTTAGTGTAAGGGTGAGGAAAAGCATATTGAAGCTGATTGAGAGGGAAACCGAATGAACTTACTTATGCCTGTCATGGACAAGTATAACCATTTATTGGTCAATAGAGACATCTGGCTTGCATCATGCTTATTACATGGCTTAGTGTATAGGTTGAACATCTCTAGTGTAATAAAAAACCAAGGAAGACAATGGGAAAATCTCCCTCCTAGATAGGAATGTCCAAAGATTTTGTTCATCTCACAGCTCTCACATTGGCAAAATACACTTGGGACATTTCAGTATCAACTCAATGCTTTGATACCATTTAGATGTTGGGAATCAGATAAAGCTTTTCTTCATTGGACATCAAGAAAATAACAAGATTTATAGTATCATCCGCAAATTTGATCACAAAGTCAAGAAGTTCCTCAAGGATTGGCACCTCCCTTGTAACTATCATGTTTTCCTTCTAAATGCAGTTTAGAATTGCTTTATATTAGCTATAATGATTGTAGAACAGTGTTTGGCTGCTTAGACAGGTAATCCATTGCCATGGTATGTTTGACAAGAGGAATGACAAGTAATTCTTTCTCCTCAAAAACTAAAAAAAAGATTGCGTTGAGATCATGGCACGATCCAACCTTTTAAAAATCTTGTCAAAACCATCTCTAAAATTAGACCAAGTGTGCCAAACCCCACTAGGCCGGCGACAATTAATATTGGGATTAAAAAGACCTAATTTATTGCGCATATAGAACCAGGCTTCTCTCTCTCCAGTTGTCCATCGAAAAGGTAATATCTCATCTTCATATGAAGCCACCTCAACCATATTGTAACCCCCACACATGACCCAAGTTGCAAGTAGCAAAGAATTTGCAAGCCATCTTCACAGGTGAGGTCTTTTAATAACATCATTGGGAGCATACGTATTAGCTATCCCAAAAGAATGATTGTCGATTGACAACAAAACCCATACAACTCTCTGCATGGGGCCAAAACCGTGATCAACAAGAAAAGGATGCCAACAAGGGGAAATGAGAGTAGCAACTCCACCTTGACCAACAACGTGCTAAGAAGAAAAAAAAGGCTATCAGACCAAATAAAATGACTTGTTGTAGAAAGCATGAAACCAACAATCTTAACCTCCTAGAGACAAAAAAATATCCAAGCTAGAAACAAGTCGACAGACATCTCTTTTTAGAATATTTTTGTGGAGGTTTGTAAGACCTCAAACATTCCAAGAGATGTAATTCATGATAAAATGTCTTGCATGTCATCCTCGTCCCCAAGAGAGGAGAAACTATTATGCAAGAAATTTGAATTGGTTCTACAACTAGAAAGACAATCTCCTCCTGAGATAAATCCTTGATTCTCCAAGCTGCTATCCTCATTCTCAGTAGTCCCAAAAGGGTTGTGAGAATGACACAAAGATTGTGAAGCGAACATAGCAAATATCGCCTGTGGAGTGGAAACCAAGGGGATCAAGAAGCATTCGTAGTAGAATCTTTCCCATGTTGGTTAGGGTTTGAAATTGAACCATGAGATGTAGAAACCACCTAGGCAAAGCGTCCTTGGGAAGATTCTTCGCCACCAGCTGAGAAGATGAACTGACAAACTGCTTTCGAACCGAAGAGTTCTTGCCTTTACGTACAGTGGTCCATTCATCCTTTTTTGATTCATCCTTTTTCACTCCCTCCGCAAGATGGGAGCTAGCTTCCTTAGGATGGGGTTTTATCCTTGGTACAGCCAAAGGGTAGTACTTGATCTTGTGATTCTCTGACTTACACCTATAGTAAGTGTTTGGAAAATTCAAATAAAGCACTTTCTAGGTGAAGGAGTAACCACGTACTTGAATCTTAACTGTTTCTTTGAGGTCGCATGAAAGATCAACCTCAACACAAACCCTCTTTGAGGACGAGCACTATAAAAAATGATTGGTTTCAAGACTAGTAACTTTGCCAACCAACTAAGCAATGGTTTGCATAGAAGGCAAACAAGGTAAGGGGAGACCAGGGAACTCAACCCACGCAAGAACCCTTAGCATTTTGTCATCTGGGACAATGAAGTCTTGAGACCAAGGCTTTAAAACTAGAAGGGAAGACCTAACAAACCATGACCCACGAGAAAGGATAGCCTCGACATTGGTAAGGTTTGAAAAATGAAGAAAAAAACCCTTAGTAGCTTTGAACACCATCAAGCTGAACTCCATGAGGAGTCCAGGCTTTGGACTCCCAATCGCGAAGCATGCTTTCAAGAGGGATTCTACCCTTAGAATAACCTATCAAAGTATGTTTTTCTAGCCACTCATAGACATTATCAAAATCTTGAACATGAAGCACATGATCAGGGGAGGGCATGTTGACATGGTGGTCAACACCTCCTTGGAGATTCGTGACATGGTTTAACCACCTCCTGTGGGTTGGGTTAATTCCAACATTTGTATTGAGCATTGATAGTTCAAGCTTTTGGCACAACGACAAATGATTCCAAAAATTGGTATTAGAGCATTGGGTCACGGGATCAAGTCTCCCTTCAGTGGGTGTTGAAGGTTCAATTGGTGCTAAGGGGGAGATTGTTGACTTGGTGGTGAACACCTCCTTGGAGATTCGTGACATGGCTTAACCACCTCCTATGGGTCGGGTTAAATCTAGCATTTGTAATGGGTGTTGAAAGGTTCAAGCTTTTGGCCTAACAACAAATGATTCCATTAGGGCATACCTCGTGAATCACTTTTAGAATGAATTTGTGGAGTCATTTTCTCAAAGGCACCATGAGCTTTCGTCACCGCAATTCTAGTAGCAACATCAACTGTTGGGATAAAGCTAGCTGGAACCATTATAAACCATATTGATTCCTGCAATAAATGTGGCTTGACACACAAAGACGCAAGAAATTCTCAAAATAGCAACACTCAACACAATACCCTAACAGAGATCTGTAGACATGGAAAATTGGTCAAAGGCTTAAATCAATCAAAAGGTGCATCAAATCATCAAAATAGCACGAAAAATCAATAAATGGAACAAAGGCAATTCGAATCAAAGGAAAATTCAATTAAATGATTAAATGATTAAATAAAGCTTGAAAAGGGGAAAAACACTATGAAATTGATTAAATTCAATTAATGACATAGTTGTTGAAAGCAAAAATCAAAATGAACATCTTACCCTTCATGGCTAAATTTAATTACTTTAATTAATTAATAAATACTAATTTCCCTCAACAAACCGAAAAGGAGACAAAATGGACACAAATCACTCACTTTTGTTGAAATGGTCCAGCCTTTTGAAACCATTTAAATGATTGTCCCCCCATTTATGGACAAAGAAAATCCAATTGACCTTACCCAAGCATAACCATGGTTATCTCATTCTACCCCCTACCCTTGGGAAAATCTTATATATTGAAGGCATTTAGAAGCATAATTCATCCACTCCATATCTTTGAATTGCAGCAAAGCTCTTGCAATTTGCATCCACATCACTCACTTATCATTTTTCATTGCTAATTAGCTTAAATTGCTTTGATCATAGTAGATTATTCATCAAATAGAGCTAGAATTTGATAGAATAGATCTAAATTTGTATATCATATAGCTTAATTATCATCTTTAGAGTGTCACTAGTGAGGATCATAGCTGAGAGCCTCATTTACCACTTTATTTTAGAGATCCATGAGATATTTAGATTAATTGTGCATTATTTAGATTAGTTTGCTTTGAATAGTGTAATTATATTTTAAATCTTGTTATTTCATGAAGGTGTAAATCACTCACACACAAATGGCGCCCACCGTGGGGCCCTAGGCCTCAAATTCATCATTATTTTCACATTTTTGCTAAATTTAGGCTAGAAATTGTATATTTTTGCTCGCTGTCTGCAGATCACAGAGAAGAAATCTCGCCGACAGATAAAGAGATCTCGCCTTTAGCAAAGAAATGTCGCCTACGGAGAATAAAATGACGCGCTGAGTCTGAACTTTTACGCGGATTAACCTACAGATTCACGCTACCGGACAAAGAAATAACACATTACAAAAATAAAATCACGCTTCTGGTTATTAAGTTGTCGCGTTTGTGACAAAGATACCATGCATCTGGTCATTTAAATGTCACGGACATCAATTGAAAAGTCGCTTTCAGGAAGTCATTTTACGTCTGGTGTGAAGGGAGTACTCTGCCTTATTGATTTAATTTCTCGCTTTTGTCATTTGAAATGTCGCCTTTGATAAATTAGATATTGCATCAGTTTGTCACGTCTGGTAAAGATTTCATGCGTAGATAAAATTTGATATCGCTCTTGGTTATTTTGATCTCGCTTGAGCCCCGCAAGGTGACGCTCGCGGTTAAAGTAATCACGCCTTTGTCAAATTAGATCTTGCATACAGTCTAGACAATGTCGCGTGGCTGTACTTTTATATTTTATCAAAAGTGTTAAAATAATGACTATATTCTGACTTCACGTCTTTTTTTTTTCTGTCTCAGGAGTATGGTCTGTCATAAGAAAGTTCAAAAGCCAGAGAGAAGGCATAACTTGAAGGAGAAATTGATCGCTAAGAGGATAAGAAAGGAAAATCGGATACACACCACCTTTGTTCTCAACAATGACTTAGAAAGGGATGTAGAGGTATATGCTAAATACATTGCTGTTGTAAATGCTTACAAACAAAAATACGTATCATTAAATTGGGAGTTTAGTCCCTAAGTTTGTAAAATTTTGCAAATATTGAAGTAAAAGAAGGAATAAAAAGCATAATCGAAATTGTAGCATTCTAAGCTTTGATTTTGGTTTCTCCTCACTTTGTTTGTTTGTGCCGACTAATTTGCTAGTGGAGGGAACGTTTCACTAAGGTAAGGGAAGGATTTGGAGAGAAAATGAGAAAATCTACTACTTAAAAATGCGCCTAGCCTTTGCTAGCATCGTTTGAGGTATTTCTCTCATCAAGCTTGCAAACTTCCCTTAAATTGTGGCATTCTCAAAGTTCAAAACATAGTTTAATCATAAAAGGAAAAGAACAAACATTTCAATTCTAAGAACCCCTTTGTCACGGGTTGAAAAAGAACCAAATTGATTGTGAGTGTTTGGGGTAAGGGAAAAGCAATAGGGATATGCTCTTCACTCTTTGAGTGAATCAAATTCCCAAACTTGCTCTACCAAATCCACTCTTCATGCTTTCAAATGAACATGTTTAAAACTTAGTGGGCTCGCCTCCCGAGATTGCCTTAAAAGGGCCGATGAGAGGGATAGCCCAAAGTGGGATACACTTGCTTTTGTCGTGAGAATCTGACCCACTATAAAAAGAAACACATGTATCCTTAATGAGGTGCACGACAAAAGGATTTTAGCTCTTTCAAACTTCCTCTAGTAGTCTTAATGGATTGCGCAAAATTGTGCTTTGGTGCGTGTGGGAAGCCCCTTAACATACTTGGGGGATGAACGGCTAAGATCCATTTTGAACGAAAAACTTACTACATAACGGTAAAATAGAAAAACTACCTATTAGAGCCATGTTTACGAACCAATTATCTGCTAGGTAGATTGTGTGGAAGCTATTCTTGTGTTTCAACCTGTGAAAACGTTCAAAAATACACACATTAGAGCATTCTAGAGATATGGTACCAAATTGATGTGTGTGTTGAGATTGTTTTTATATTTTCAAACAAGATATTCCAAAGTTATTGATCAAAACATCATTAAGATTTTAAACCATTTAAAATTGATCAAAAACTTTTACCTTATTCCAAAAACCAGATTATCAAAAGAAGAAGTCAACATACCCTTAAAGTTTGTTCATGCCTGTTCTTACAAGATCACACTCTATAAAGAAAACATTACAAATAGACGGGACCTACAAACGAGAAGAGCTCCCATTTCCAGGGGACACTTTCATTACTTCACGAGTGATTGAAAAACCCTCTAAGGCAAAGGACACTAACAAGATGTTTAGCGACACCCTAGGAAATATCGATCCTAACAACCAAGGAAACAACATGAATGGGGGTATGGGTCCTAACAACAATCAAGAAAATTCTAATAATGGAGGAAGAGATCCTAATTCCCAAGAAGCAAATTCACAAGGCAACAACTTACCTCCTCTTCATAATACAAACCTACCCCCAACTACGGAAGAAGCCACAGATGAAAAGGCGTTAGAGGCAAGACAATGTCCTTATTTCATAGAACTAATGAAAAAGACCATGCATATGGATAAAGAAAAATACTTCATGGACTTGATACAAACGGGAGTAAAGCTACCTAAAGATTTTGACATAGAACAACTAAAGCCCAAGGAAGTAGAAGACCCTATGGAAGCAATAAGGGAACAATTCAAGGCATTACAAATGGAAATCGACAGGTTGAAACAAAACGGGGCTCCTAAGCCTTTCTCTATTGAAACATTATGTCCTTTTCCATTCGATAAGAGTTTGGTCATGGTGCCTTTTCCCATTAATGTAACATTTCCTAAGTATGATAGGTAAGAAGGAACATCTGACCCACATGATCATCTTCGGGGGTTTTGTGCATTGAGTCTTGAATTCATGCATGATACAACCTATTTAATGAGACTATTCCCAAGAAGCTTGGGAGGAATGGCCATGGATTGGTTTTCAAAACTACCATCCGACATCAAAACCTTTGAAGAATTAGCTTCTAAATTCGTGACTCATTACTCCTATAACATCAAACATGAGGTCACAATGATAATGTTATGTAACACGAAGCAACAAGATGGAGAAGCCTTCCTCACATTCTTGCAAAGATGGAGGACTGCATTTGCTGGATATCCAAGAAGTGTACCGGAAAAAGAGAAAATGGATATCTTTATTAACGGTTTAAGCAGCGAATTAAATTATAGACTAAGGATGCAATGTCCTAAAACCTTCCAAGATTTGATTGATAACGGAGTTACAACGGAAGAAGTGTTGATTAAGAGTGGAGAGCTGAAATTGTACAAGGAATATAAGAACAACTCTAACTCCAACAACAACAATACCAACAATAACAACAATCAAAATAAAGGTTGGTACAATAACAATATCCGTTATGCTGCAAAAAATAACAACAAGGGCATTGTTAATGATGGTGTGGTGGAATCTAGCAACTTGAAGGTGATTCCATTTGCCCTTACAAAGACACCTAATCAAGTGAACAATACTAATAAGTATATAATGCACCTTCCAACAATAACAACAATACCAACAAGAATAATCAAGGAAACAAGGATCGAAATAGCAAGCATGATAAGTATTTGAAGCCCACTCCTTCAAGACACTTTACACCCTTGGGAGAATCACTTGAAACTGCATTAAAGGCTCTCATGGCTAACAATGTTATTACATTACCTACTATTAAGCCTTATGAATCAAACAACAAGCCAGGCTTGTGGGATGCTAAGAATCATTGTGAATATCATAGAATTCGAGGACACACTACAAATGAATGTCTACAATTAAAGAATGTGGTGCAAGACTTGATAGATAATAACATAATCACCATTGATGGACCCCAAAATAATGAAGATCATACGGCCTTCAAACAACCTTTTTACAAACATGATAAAGGTGAGTCATCAAATGGCAAGAAACAAAGTGCCAATAATCTCAACTTTGCGCCATCATATGATCATATTGTTAATGCTATAATAATTAATGAACAATCTCAAAAGGAAGCAACAAATGTCATTACAAGAGGGCAAAATTCTAGAATGACTTTACAAGGGATAGTCCCTCAAAACACCAATATCCCACAATCCAACATTGTGGTCAAACAATCTCCTACAGCAGCAAGGCCTTATAGTTTGGTGGATCAATTGCAACGTACTCCAGCACAAATCTCAATCTTAGAGTTATTGAAGTTGTCACTGAATCATAAAGAGATTTTAGAAAAAGCTTTAGAAGAGACACATGTTTCTAATACCTTAGGGGAAGAAAAGTTTCAAAATATGGTAGGACATCTCGTGGCTCCTCATTGTCTTTCATTTTCCGATCAAGACGACATGTCTATAACTCATCCTCAAAATTTTCCATTACATATAGAGGTTTTGATCGAAAGGCATAGAGTCAAAAGAGCCCTTATTGATGGAGGGGCTGGTCTTCACATCTGCACATTAAGTCTTGTAAAATCCTTAGGTTTATCTGAGTCTTGCATTGACCCTACAAAGAAAATCACCATAAAAGCTTACGATGAAGCTGAAAGAGCTTCTAAAGGCATGATTGTATTGCCCATCCAAGTGGGACCAGTCAAGAAGGAAACCAAGTGTCAAGTGTTGGACATGAAATTAACTTATAACATCTTATCGGGAAGACCATGGATTCATGAGATGCAAGCCGTCCCATCCACATACCACCAATGCATTAAGTTTCCATACATGGGTGAAGAAATCACGGTTGGAGGAGACTCAAATCCATTCCAATATTGTAATGCACTCAAACCCTTGCATGAATTATACATTCCACATAATCGTGAAGGAATTATTCCAAAAATCACCAATGAAGATACACAAAATCCTCTTCAAGCTAGCTCAACTACATCAACTAAGGGCAAGGAAAAAGTGAGCTACGAGGGTCCAAATGTAATGGAAAGTCCATATTTAGCACCTAAATTGGAGACAGCGATCTACAAACCTACGAAAGAGGAAAAGGAACAAGCTAAAGAAGATCATTACCAACACATGAGTGAGATGATGAACAAATTTGACAAACAATGCAAGATTAGTTCAAAAGGAGTAGGAGAATATTCAGTTTCTCTATTTGACATGCCCATATCTCCCAAATCACATGGTAAACCATCAAAAGAGCATCTTCCACATAAGTATAATTCTTATTTTGTGAGGGAAGATAGCAAAGCAACATGGGATAAGGAAGAAGATGAAGTCCTTCAATGGCTTTATCATGATGAAGGTGTAAATGATGATACCTCAGACACTTCCATGGAAAGAATTCAGCATGTCAATATACAAACCGAACAATATGGGAAAGGATTTGATATTATACAAAAGATGGGATACAAAGGAAGAGGACCCTTAGGCCAAAGAAATAGAGGGTTATTAGAACCTATTGAACCTATTTGGAGGGCAAGTCATGAAAAATCCGGAGTAGGTTTCCAATACAAAGGAGAAAGTTCAAGTCCAATGCATGATTTTCATCCTCAAATAAATGCATTAGAATTCGAAGGAGATAGTGATGACTCTCGGGATTATGAATGGGATACTTTATCAGAGGAGTCATGTCAAGATAAAGAAGTCATTGCTATACATACTTATGCAAAAATCCCAAAACAAGAAGCTCCAATTAATGAAGAACCTCCTATTCAAAGGCCTAATATAGAACAAGCATCTAATAGTGGAGCATGGATAGAAACATTTTGGACACCTTCAGAGGAGGGAAATTCAAACGTTAGTTTTAACCTGCTTGTGGCTTTTCCCACATTGTTTCCCGTAGAGGTTGACGAGGATTCGAGCGAAGGGGACTTTGACCCTGCTTCCATGGATCATCTTGAGGAAGGGCACATCATAGATCTAAACGATACAATGTATGAACCCTCAAACGAAGTCATGTCCATAAATCCTATTGATGATACCTTACCCAATAATTCCTTAATTTTGATGCACCCGAACCTCATTGATTGGGATCAAACCGAACCAAATGACTTACTTTACTTCCCAAATGACCAAGCAACAAACCAATACCTCAATGCGGTTGAACCCTCTTTCACCAACGAACTCAATGCGGACATAATGACAACAGCAAGGGTCCAATCTCTTAGTCAAAAGAAAAAAATGAAAAAAAATTTTAAAAAATGAGAAGTTTTATTGGTGAAAACCCAACTGTGGCACCATTAGAACCAAAAATAATGAAAATAAAAGACGTTTCTTTTGGTGAAAACCCAACTGTGGCACCAAAGGAAGAGAGATTGGATACTTTGCCCGAACATGAGGAAGAAAGGTCATCTATTCTTATACAACCAACAGAAAAAGTTAACATTGGTACGGAAGTAGATCCAAAGTTCATACACTTGGCTACATCACTTACATCTCTTGAAAGAAAGGACTTTATCAAATTCTTCCAAGAACAACAAGTGAATTTTGCATGGTCATATGCCGACATGCCCGGACTGGATCCTGATTTCATAATGCACCATTTGAATGTTAGACCCGGAGTTAAACCTGTGAAGCAAAAACTAAGGAAAATGCACCCACATGTGGCTCTCCTAGTCAAGGCAGAATTGGAAAAATTGTTAAAGGTGGGGTTCATAAGAACAATAGCATATGCTGATTGGATCTCTAACATTGTGTCGGTTACTAAGCATGATAAATCTATCCGTGTGTATACGGATTTCAGAGATTTAAATCTTGCATGTCCCAAAGATGACTTCCCATTGCCAAGCATAGATACCATAGTGGATCTGACAGCAGGTCACGCAATGTACTCATTAATGGATGGATTTAGTGGCTACAATCAAATAAAAATTGCTCCCGAAGACCAAGAAAAGACAACATTTACTTGCTCTTGGGGTACTTTTTGTTGGAATGTCATGTCCTTCGGTCTTAAAAACGCTGGAGCTACATATCAAAGGGCCATGACAACTATTTTCCACGACATGATGCACACTTTCTTAGAAGATTATGTGGACGACATTCTAGCAAAGTCCCACAAAAGAGAAGAACATTTACAAATCCTAAGAAAAATATTCATTCGGTTAGAACAATTCAAAGTTAGATTAAACCCAAAGAAGTGTGCCTTTGGTGTCCAATCCAGCAAGCTATTGGGTTATATAGTGTCAGCAAAAGGAATTGAAGTTGATCTTGAAAAAGTACAAGCCATTCTAGAGATGGAGATTCCAAGAAACATTAGCCAAATGAGGTCACTACAAGGAAAGATTCAATCAATAAGGAGATTTATATCTCAATTAGCAGAAAAGTGTCACTCCTTCACCAGATTGCTACACAAGGACACTACATTTATGTGGGATGAAGAATGTGATAAGGCCTTCACTAGTTTGAAGACTTATTTGATAAACCCACCTATTCTTATGTCACCTATCAAGGGCAAAGAACTGTTGTTATACATATCAACCACAGAAAGGTCTCTAGGCATATTGTTGGCACAAGAAGATGAGCAAGGAAAAGAAAGGGCAATCTACTATCTTAGTAGAACCTTAATAAAATATGAACTAAATTATTCATTCATGGAAAGAGCATGTCTAGCAGTGGTCTTTGCATCTCAAAAACTAATACATTATATGTTGATGCATAAGATCAAATTAATTGCCAAGATTGATCCTCTCAAATACTTGCTAAGTAAAACTGCCTTAACAGGTAGAATAGCAAAATGGGTCATGATCCTAAGTGAATTCAACATTGAATATGTTGATAGAAGAGCAATTAAAGGACAAGTAATAGCAGATCACTTAGCAGATAACCCAATGGAGTCTACACAAACCATTCAAATTGAATTTCCAGATGCAGCAATTGTCAACATAGAAGCAAAGACATGAAAATTATATTTTGATGGATCTTATACACAAGGAGGTTCTGGAGCAGGTATATTATTGGTTACCCCTCAAGGGTACACCATTCCAAAGTCCTATAAACTCTTATTTCCGTGCACCAATAACATAGCGGAATATGAGGCATTAGTCATTGGCATCAAAATGGCTTTGGAATAGAATATTGTAGAATTACAAGTGTATGGGGATTCCCAACTCATAATCAATCAGGTTAATAATGAATACAATACCAAAGATATAAAATTGATGAAATATAAAACTTTGATTGATGGATGGAAGAAGTACTTTGCTTTGATCACATTTGAACAGATTCCAAGAGAAAAGAATAGAGTAGTAGATGCCATGGCTACCTTGGCTTCCTTATTACAAAAACTAGATCAAAATGAGAAGTATGAGTTCTTGGTGGAAGAGTTGGTAAAACCGGCATTCAACCTTCCTGACACCCAAATTGTTGCTCTTTTACATGGACATGACTCTCCTTGGTATGGACCCATCTATACTTACCTTAAAGACCAAGTACTCCCCGTAGACCAAACTTGTGACCAAAAACATAACTTCATACGCCAAGCCGCCTGTTACCTAATCCTTTCAGACACATTGTATCGTAAGGGTCTTGATGGGACGTTACTTAGATGTTTAGAGGAAGAAGAGTCTAAGTTAGCTTTACGCGAGGTCCACAAAGGCATTTGCGAGTCACACTCAAGCGGTCTTAATCTAGCTAAGAAAATCTTTCGTTTAGGGTACTTTTGGACAACATTAGAAAAGGATGCTTGTCAATTTGTGAAGACATGCAGCAAATGTCAATATCACAGTAATATGATACATGCACCAGCTCAAAAACTACACCCATTCATTACACCATGGCCTTTTTATCAATGGGGTTTTGACTTGATTGGAATCATACATCCTCCATCTTCAAACAGACGCAAGTATATCATCACAGCAACAGAATACTTCACCAAATGGGTGGAAGCAGTTCCATTAACAACAGCAACCGGCAAACAAATTTCAATGTTCATATTGAACCACATAATTTGCCGCTATGGTATTCCACATGCCATTATCACGGATAATGGGAAACAATTCAAAAATCAAGATATTGATGAACTTTGCATGACATTCCACATTACACATCATTTGTCATCCATTTATTATCCACAAGGCAATGGCCAAGCTGAAGCAACGAACAAAAATATCCTCAAGATATTAAAAAGATCAGTTAACAAATCAGGAAGAGATTGGCACGTGCAAATAAATCCCGCACTATGGGCTTACAGAACTAGTATCAGAACACCTATAGGAGCCACCCCATTCTCTTTAGTCTATGGAGCCGAAGCAGTTCTACCATTAGAAGTTGAAATCCCATCTCTACAGGTTTCATTAAGAGGATTGATCACTGATGAGGATTATAGAGTTGCCAGACTGCAACAATTGGAATTGTTAGAGGAACACCAGACTCAAGCTTATGAGCATTTAAGAGTTTATCAAAACAGGATTTCACGAAATTACAACAAACACATCAAACCAAGAACTTTTCAAGTAGGAGACTTGGTATTAAGAAAAAATCCCAAAAATCAAGCAGAAAGGGAAAAGAAAGGAAAGTGGGAAGCTAATTGGATAGGCCCATTTGTGATAGTGTCATCCTTTGGAACTGGAACATATAAGTTATCAGATTGTAATGGTGAAGAGTTACAAGAACCCATAAATAGCATTCATTTGAAGAGGTTCTACACCTAAAGCAGATGAAAGAGTATATAGAGTATCAGATGAGAGAGCATCATAATTATTGTACATAGTTGAAAAGGGATCTTGAAAATACAAAAACATTTGAAAATGGAAAATCCAAAAACATTGGAAAGGAAGAAAGATCAAAAACAGTGGAAAATTGAGCATGAAGAAAGCAAAAACATTTGAAAAACTATCTCTTGGTGAAAACCTAGCAATATGCACCAAGGTGATAAGGAAAAATATTAAAAAAAAAAAAAAAAAAAAAAAAAAAAAAGAAAAAGAAAAAAGTGCCTTGGTGAAAACCTAGCAATAGGCGCCTCGGTAGCAAAAAGAAAAAGAAAAAAAGCACCCAAAGGTGAAAACTTGGCAACAAGCACTTTTGGTTTCCTTAAGTTATTTCTTTCCTAGTCACATGTGTACATAATGCATCTCATCATCCCATTTGTCCAAACCTTCATTGCATCTGTCATTTGTACATAGTCATAATAACATTTTTAGCATCATCCTTTGCATTGCCCAAAGTTGTCAAAAATGATACATCAACCACTTGGGGGCAGCACAAAACAGATCGGAAAGTGGGTACCTCAAAAAAGATTCAAACGAGCAACATTCAGTCACAAGCAAAAAGGGATCAACATTTTCAGAAGAAAGATTAGATTTTTGTAAACATTTGATTGATATCATTGTTTACTAACCAAGAAGTTGATTACCACAACAAATCCTTGAGCCTAAATTGACTTATTATTTAGGATTAAAAATCAAACATCATTCCATGATCAAAACACTTGGAAATATTATTTGAAGATCAGAAAACAATGCAAAACACCTAGATAGATTCTTTTGAAAAGTTGGTTAAAAATCTGTTTACTTACATTAATTCAATTTGTATCAAGTCTTTTTAGCTAATCAATGATGTTTCGACTAGATTGGCAATGATGGAAACATGATATTTTTCTTGACTATGAAGTGAATGTTTGGAGGAAGATTCATTGCCTTATGAGAATTCATCTAAAGACATGGTCATCAAAGAACCATCGAGGATTATCTTATAAAACAATGAGTTAACTTTTGTTTGTTTACGCAACCGGATACCTTGGATATTTAGATTCTTCATATCTAAAAGCCAAAATCCACTTGCAACATAGAATCCGATAAAATCGGTATTCGTACTCTCATGATTGTTTGTAATCAGTGATAGTCGTACCGACGAGACTGATGGGAAAGCAAAACGGAGGTTACCATATGAGCAATAAAAAGCGATATTCATATCATCATGTCAGTGGGCAGTGGTGATTGTATCAACTTTCCGGTCCCAAGTGCTCAATGATGAAAATATATCCTCAAGGCATTTCTTTGCTAAAAACTAGTGACACTTAGGTTAAATTGCATTCATAGAAAGGTTAAAATGCATTCTCATGTTAGAATAATTGCACATGCATTTTTTTTCCAAGGGCTTCATTTCGCCTCAAAAAGGGGGGTACATAACATCATCAACAAGGTCAAATCAGCAAGGACAACATCAACTCAATATCATCTTTCTACAATAAAAACATGAGATTATACTTTTTGCATTCATTCCATACCATTAATCATTACATAGATATACCATCGAGGAAAAGAAGGAAATAACCATTTACATGTGCATACATCTAGACAGTGATACAGATTGCATACATGAGAAAATAACAAAAACAAAAAATTGCACCCATACATGAAGAAAGAAATGCATCCATCTATCTATATCATACATAAGATACATTGCATCCATAGACACATCCATCCAAAACAAATGCATTAGATAAACACATATAGCAGCATCTAAAGGTAATCTCATATATCATCAAGTAAAACAGAAAAGATCATAAATGTCCTCATATCACACGTCTACTCAAAACTCAACGCATCAAGTATAACAATGATATCATAAATCAACTCTATAATCATCCATCAACAGGGGCATCAATGTCAAACAAGTATCAAAGTACAACTGGAAGGGTAACACCAAGGTCACAAGAATATGGTACAACATCAAGTATCTCAACATCAATACACAACTGATCAACAAGAGTACCCATAGCTCAACTCTCGTCACCACTAGGAGGAGGTCCTGGAGGAGGCTGTGGAGGAGGCTGTGATGGAGGCTGAAGAGGCGTCTGACCAACCATAGCAATAAGGAGAGGAACCAATGGAGCCAGACCTGACACTAACTGCTGAATCATCGAAGACATCTGTGATACCTCTGTCTGTAACGCTCCCACATCTGCTCGCAGCTGGATAGTACTAGAACTCTCACCAACCTCGTAGGTACTCTGAGGATCACCTGTATCTATAGGAGCCTTCCCCCGATCATGGGAAGAAGCTGCTGGCATCTGTTGTGCACCTATATCCTGACCATCCACGGTAGCCTGCGGTAATCCCACTCTCGTATCCTGTCCTAACGCTGAATCCTGCCTAGCAGCCCTCACATGGTCCTGATGATCTGCCCTCTGTCTCTGTACTACTGCAGGAGGAGGAGGAGGAGGTGCCTGTATATGTATATCTCTCACTTGTCCTCTGAGTCTAACCACCACCCTACCTCGTAGTCTACCTCTGCGTCTCCTCCCACCATCGGCACCATCATCATCATCTCTCCTAGGCACTGGCTCTGTAGGGTCTGTAAATCGAGGCATAGGATGCTCCATCAACCAATCCAGATACTCCTGAGTAACCCCGGCATCTCTAATATGTAATCTCATATCCCAGTCCATGAAACCAAGTCGCGATATCTGCTCAATAGCATCATCATATGAAGGCATGTGTCCCCAAGCAGCCCTCTCTGCACTAGAAAGCGCATAAACTGCAGATCCTTGAGGCATAGGCTGAATCCACCCAAACTGTTGTAGCACCCTACCTACCAAAAATCTCTCAAGGACATAATCGATCCTGCCGATCATCCATAAAGGAGTAAACATGTACGGTAACTCCAAGTCATCCTCTCTCCAATCCTCAACATCGACATATGGTCTCCATTAGACCTCATCCATTTCATCAATCTGTCGTCGCCAATACTCCAAATGTCCCAAGTGATGCTGTGTCACCATCCCAGTGTAATGCCACGCAAAAGGATACCCTAAAGGTCGGTCTCGCTCTGATATCGGACGACTAACTGGTAAATGCTCCCATATCCAAAGTTGCAAAATGTGAATCCCAGCAGATAAAGCAGCTGATCTCCTATAAACTACCTCATGCAGATCATGGTATAGTTGTGCAAGCACACAAGATCCTCAATCAAATCGTTGAGGCTGATGAAGCAAGTCCTCGATAATCCTACCCCAACCCACTGAAAACCCACGACCCCGACGATCAGGTAGTAACATGCCACCAATAATAGCACCTAACATCGCTGGTAGAACAAGAAATGAAGCAAACTGAGCCCATATGATGCAATCATCACCAATAGTATGATCTCCGAATACTTGAGGACAATAGGTCCCATCATACGCTGCATCATAATATACTATCTCCCCATGTGTCGGTATCCGCAGCAACCTATACACATCCTCAGGAGTGATGGTCATCTCTCCCTGTGGCAGCCAGAAGGTGTTTGTCTCAGAGTGCCAATGCTCTGCGACAGCGGTAATCAAACCTCGGTTCATCTGGAACCGAGGAAGCTCTAATACACACAACAAACCACAACGCCTAACCAATCACCTCTCAACGTCAATCAACTGATCTCTAAACTCCATCACCCAATGTGGCACGGTCCGGAGGTACAGAACAGGGACATTCTCCTGTTTAATCAAAACAATGGAATCACATGAGTAACCTAATGTCAGGAAATCAAACAATCAATCAAAGTCATCAATTTAAATATACCTATCAGACCTACCAATCCTAACTCTAAGCATTGAGGAAGGATGATCCTAGTTTTATGTCTCTAAGCATTTGAGAATAAAATGAATGGACGATTAGACCCATGACCTATCATTCGTGATGAAGATTGATTTACCTTATCCTTCGATATCATAGTTACCAATGTCCTAATTCGTTGTTGAAATCAAACAAGGGGAACACCCTAACTGAACATTCGATCAAATTCATTGAAGTGATCGATATCAATCAGGTTGACGCAATCGAGCAATCAGACGTCATAACAAAGTCTCAAGCAACGTAAAAAAAAATTTCACTTACGCGACTTTTCATTCAGGCGTAATTTTTTTTACCAGGGGCGACATCTAATTCGTCATACGCGTGATTTTAATCATCCGCGTGACTTCATTTGACAGACGCGATATAAGATTTACCCAAGGTGACATTTTATTATCTAGGGATTTTCACGCGATAAACAATTAAAATGTTTGAGCCCTAAGCGATACCTAATTTTCCGCACGCGATAAAAAATTTTCTATAGGCGTAAACAGAGAAACGGAAGGCGATACTAAATTTTCAAGAAGCGACATTTTATTTTTTTCAGGCGTGACTAAATTGCACGGAGGCAACATTTCTTTTCATAAACGCAGAATTAAAATTTTAAAATGCATTAAATGAAGTCATAAATGCAATTCTAGAAACAGGAGAAAAATTTGAATGACATACCGGAGGACCATAGTTCGCTCTCCAATCGAACCGGCGCGCTCTCTCAAACCGATGCTCACGATGTGGGACCACCATCGTGTAAAAAAAGTTAAAATCAGAGCTAAAAATCTCAAAAGGGAAAGGTGAAAATGAATAGTAAAATGAGGAGTTTTACCTTATTTAAGGTCAAATTGGCCCTAATAAACACTTAAAAACACACTTTGAACTTATTATATGACATCTTCATTAGCCGGGGCATAAATCAAACTTGCCTATTTCTTTATAACGGTATCAGAAATCAAAACATATTCCAATCAATCAAAATCTTTCAAATCAAGGACTCAATATGTTTTATTTCTGAGGGGGCATCAAAGTATCAAATTGGCATCACATCAAAAACATTTATCAATGGGGCATATCATATCAGGTTATCATATCAGTATCATATCATATCAGTTTCATATCAAGGAGGCAAATCAGTATCAGATCAGTTTATCATATCATATCAGGCAGCATATCACTATCAGAGATAGTATCATATCATCGTACTAACTATTAGAGGTATCAAGGAATCACAGAACCATAACAGAATTAAATCATCATACTAAAGAAATCTTTGAATCGGTGTTCTTCGCACATCAACTCAAAGAGGGGCATTTGTAGACATGAAAAATTGGTCAAAAGCTTAAATCAATCAAAAGGTGCATCGAATCATCAAAATAGCATAAAAAATCAATAAATGGAACAAAGACAATTTAAATCAAAAGAAAATTCAATTAAATGATTAAATAAAGCTTGAAATGGAGAAAAACACTATGAAATTGATTAAATTCAATTAATGACATAATTGTTGAAAGCAAAAATCAAAATGAACATCTTACCCTTCATAGCTAAATTTAATTACTTTCATTAATTAATAAATACTAATTTTCCTCAACAAAGCAAAAAAAAGACAAAATGAATACAAATCACTCACTTTTGTTGAAATGATCCAACCTTTTGAAACCATTTAAATGATTGTCCCCCCATTTATGGACAAAGCAAAGCCAATTAACCTTACCCAAGCATAACCATGGTTATCTCATTCTACCCCCTACCCTTGAGAAAATCTTATATATTGAAAGCATTTAGAAGCATAATTCATCCACTCCATATCTTTGAATTGCAGCAAAGCTCTTGCAATTTGCATCCACATCACTCATTTATCATTTTTCATTGCTAATTAGCTTAAATTGCTTTGATAATAATAGATTGTTCATCAAATAAAACTAGAATTTGATAGAATAAATCTAAATTTGCATATCATATAGCTTAATTCTCATTTTTAGGGTGTCACTAGTGAGGATCATAGCTGAGAGCTTCATTTCCCACTTTATTTTAGAGATCCATGAGATATTTAGATTAATTGTGCATTATTTAAATTAGTTTGCTTTGAATAGTGTAATTGTCTTTTAAATCTTGTTATTTCATGAAGGTGTAAATCACTCACACACAAGATCAAAGCATCAAATTTTTTTGCATATTGTATCATTTTGAGCATGATAATACCATTATTTTGATGTTACACCACATTCTAGCATTTCATCCTCTCTACTACTCGTGTGGAAAGTTGACATTGGTTTTGCAAGTGATCCTAAGAGATCGAGTGCAACAATAGCTCGTGCAAAATGTTGCTCTCGTTGCTTCCTTTAGGAATTAATTTTATTAACTTTTGAGTAATGGAAGGCCCTAAGGATCTCTTTGATAAAGCTTTTGTATAGTCCTCATAGAAGCCCTCCTTAATAAATGGCCACATTATTTTGAAAAATTGCCCATCAATACTAGGACATTTTGAATGTGCTATAACCTTTAATGCAGCATCAAACTCTTCAAGAGTGATCCTTTGGTCCATGTAAGATTGATGTTCTGCATCAATCTGCGTAGGGATGCAAAGAAAAATTGATCAAACTTGTATTATCTAACTTCTATTAGCAAAAAGTAGAACCTATGGTAGGACTACTAATTGTGTAATAAATGGATGGTTCTTAGGGTTCTACAAGAGGCTTATCAGAAGCAAGTTTTCTAAATGAAAGTGAAATGTGCTTCAAGGGACTATTGTATATCATCCAGTAAGGCTCAATGAGTGAAATACAGTCCTTGAAACAATCTTACAAATTGTCCCTTACAAATGTGGCATGGTGTGTACATTTGAACAGTTGGAATTCCTTCCTAAAATGTTGTGGCCAGTTACGATGGTAATCTATTTAGAGTGACCATGATCGTATTTTGACTTCATGCTTACACTTCGATTTCATAATAGTGTCCCTGATAATCCTGGTCAGGTGCAACTTCAGCCCATGTTATCTTTGAAATTTAGCTTGCCTCATCACTTAGATTTGTACATTAGTGACCAGTTTACAATAAGGAACTTCAACTTGAACATGCTCTCACACCATGGTTGGGTTTAGTGTAAGGGTGAGGAAAAACATATTGAAGCTGACTGAGAGGGAAACCGAATGAACTAACTTCTGCCTGCCATGGACAAGTATAACCATTTATTGGTCAATAGAGACATCTGGCTTGCATCATGCTTATTACATGGCTTAGTGTATAGGTCGAACATCTCCAGTGTAATCAGAAACCAAGGAAGACAGTGGGCAGATCTCCCTCCCAGACAGGAATGTCCAAAAATTTTGTTCATCTCACAGCTCTCACACTGGCAAAATACACTTGGGACATTTCAGTATCAATTCAATGCTCTGATACCATTTAGATGCTGGGAATCAGTTGAAGCTTTTCCATTAGACATCAAGAAAATAACAAAATTTATAGTATCATCCGCAAATTTGATCACAAAGTCAGGAAGTTCCTCAAGGATTGGCACCTCCCCTGTAACTATCATGTTTTCCTACTAAATGCAGTTTAGAATTGCTTTATATTAGTTATAATGATTGTAGAACAGTGTTTGGCCGCTTAGACAGGTAATCCATTGCCATGGCATGTTTGACAAGGGGCATGGTTTCATAATTCATAATTTAACACAGATTCAGAAACATGGTTTCATAATTCTTAGTTTAACACAAATTCTAGCACGTACACCTTTTCCCTAATTGATGTCACTACTAGTAGTACTCAAAGTTGCTACTTATTCTCCTTTACAGTTTACAAATGGCAGTGGATGGGAGGAGACCGCTAGAACAAATCAAGCCTACATTGATACTTTTGTCTCCAATAGTAACAAAAGGCAAAATATATAACCTTAGTTAGCTTGTGTCAAGTTTCAAGTTCTATAAACTCCGTGGTTAGCACACTTAATCTTTTGTCCCATAGAGTCCAAATAACTAAGTGAAACAACATTTACTGGCTTCTGGCAGGGTTCTAGACCAATGTCATCCACTGTCTCAAGGCTAACTTTCTGGGTCATTTTTAATCAAATTATAAAATCAGTTGAACAAATATTCATTACCCTACAAGCCAAAGCTCTATACTATGAAAGTTCCTTTCATGGAATCATAACTTCAATATCCCTTTCATGAATCATAAACTTCAATATCAGGGGGACTCTAGTCCAAAAGTTATAGGTGAAATTACTAATGGGCAAGAATATGTTGGTATATCTCTTTTGTCCTAAGTTCAATTAAAACCTGTTTCAGTGAGAATATTTTCTGTGAAGAGAAAAAAAAAAGGCATCTTAACTTATAGGGAAATGATCACTGGGCTTACCACTCACCCTGAACAGTCCAAGGAATCAACGAATCCCATGACAAAGACTTGATCAAAAAATCTGTGTTACCTCTACCATCACTTCAGACTTCATTAAAAAACGTCTACCGCCTCTATGGCCATTTCCACCGAGGAAAGACTTCACTGGAAATAAGGTGTTAAGGTCTTTGAATGAGAGCACTACCTGAACGTTTATTCCTCACACTATCGTATGAAGAAGCTCTCCACATGACAAGATGGTGTGTGAGAAGTTTCAGCTAGACTTCACGTTTCCTAGAACATTGTTCCATTTAGTCAACTTCCCTTGTTCTTCCTATAGGTTATTCATTTCATGTGGAAATAAATTTGCCCCTTTTAACTAGCTTTAAAAATTAATATGCAATCTCATCAGTGCTCAAAAGAAAAATGGATCATTTAAAATTTCTGCTATTAAAACATCAGTATACGAGACAAGCCCATAGTAGATCTGTTTAAAGTAAAATATTAACTATTTTATTTTGAATGAATGTTCAAATAAACTTTTACTTGCAGCTTCTCCACCTTCCGAGTGCCTGAAAGTTGAAAAACCCATTTTGATCAGTTTCAATAACTTGGTTCCTTTTGGGCTTAAAAGTTCTGAAATGTAAGTAATAGCTCACTACTGACATGCCTCAAATTCACTTGAGCTTGATTAACATTTGGAATTAAAACAAGACCCGTGTTACTTAAGGATATAAACAAATGCTTACTGTATGTCCTGCACAGCACTGCCTTTACCAAGCAAACACAAATTCCTCACATTGTAGCACAGTATGTTGTAAGATGAGATCTTTGCCACCACATGCTCTTTATACAATCTTACATCTAATAGATCTGCATACAATATTTGTAATTTGTAATAGTAAAACTAGCAGAGACTCATTCAAACACTTACTATCAGATCACCAAATCTTTTATTAAAGGCTCTTTGATTTCAACCCTGTATACAGACACATTTAGGGTACGGACAAAATCTCTATTTGTGCCACTTCCTATCATACAAGTATCCAGAAATCCTATGCTTCTGCTCCTGAGGTACCAGCTCCTTTCTTTTTAGTAGTTGTATTCTTGACAATCTGCATTTGTCTCTTTTATTGTTAGGCATGCACTTAATGAATTGCAAGAGCGCCAAAGACATTAAGAGTACAAGGTAAAATAGCTATGGTGTACCTGTCTCAGCATTTGATTTTCATTCTGCAGGGTAGAAACTCTTTCTTCCAACTCGGCGTTTCTCTTTTCAAACTCTTTGACCCTTGTTTCTAAGTCATTTAAGTATGCTTTCTTTCTTTCTCTTGCCTGCTGAGCCGACACTCTGTTCCTCAGCAATCTGACAGAGACCAATAATTAAAAGGTCAGAGAATTTACACTGAAATTTAAAAGGACAGTAATCACCAGTTTGCCAATAACTTGTCAAGAATGTTGGACAAAGGATTTGAACCAACAGAAACTTGCCTCTTAAGACGCTTGTGTTCTTTGTCTACAGGGGCTCTTCCTCTCTTCCTTTGAACATTAGCAGTACTTGTGTGTGAGATATTCTCCAGCTGATTTGCAACAACAGAGGTAGATGACCCCCCTAATGCTTGCATTTCTCCTCCCATTTCAGGGACTCTTCTGATATCGTCATCACTCTCATTAACTGCGGTAACAGTGAAATATCAAGAATCCTTACAAAATACTTAGCAAGAAAAAGCAACAAATGTTCAAAACTCAAATAGAGAAACAAGAAGATATCTACATGATAGCCACAGTTAACTGTCATTTGGTCTGAGACCCTCTTGCCTTCCTTAACCTTAGCAGTGACTATCCAGGTCACCTGTTTCATAGCTAATAAATCTTATATGATATTTAATAAAATAATTATTGCTATTATATTATAATTTGGGATGTAGATGTAGATATCAAATATTGAAACATAGAGCTTCTAATAATCTTTCAAAATTTAAACCAGGCCAAAAGGGCTGCTAATACAAATACTTGATAGTCCAATAGTAAGTCCAAGCTCTTACTTTGACAAAACAATTCAGCGTCAAAACACTTCAACCTAATGATAATACTAGTAGCACTGTTACCATACCTATATAATTTCCAAAAGCTTGAAATGATATTCTCTGCTTTCTCAATCTTACAAAATTGTTCAGAACCGAAAATGAAAAAAACTAAACTTCCAAGCATTACCAAAAGGAAGATATATTGGGCATACCATCTTTTAATTGCCCCAGTTGGGCTCCTGCTGAGCTCGAAGACTTTTCGCTTGTGGTCTGTTGCTGAGGAGATGTGGGGATGGAAGCAGTGTCCTGCATTTTTCCTTTTACAGATTTGCTCTGATCACGCCCAGAACTCCTAGTTTTTTCGCTATTCAGTAATACCCATCATTTTTTTTCACTTTCTAAGAACACCCATCAAATGAAATTCAGTAATTCCAATCTCAACAAATACCCTAAACAGATCTGAATCTCTTTTTGAAACCTAGAAGTTCTCCCATACCCACCATAACAGATCTGAATCTCTCACTGAAGCCTAAAAGTTCTCCCATAGGAAATCAAAGCTTATCTTGAATCAGCTATACATAATCCGAGTAAGTCTCTGTTTGCACACATTTCAATCTTCCTGAAATAAATGACACCCAAGTCAACAATTCTATCTTATCTTCCTGAAATATTTATATTACAGATGAGAATCCATCTAGTAATTTCATAAAAACATAATATAGGTATGTTGTTAATGATGTCAGAAAAAAAGTTAGGCTGTGATGTTTGAACAGCGTTCTTAAATCAAGCAATCATTTTAACTTGCGTCTGTACATGATCAGAATCACCTACTTAACAGCCGCTGCCAATTAAGTAGTACTAGCTGACAGACTAATCAAGCACCTAAAAGAGACACGTAGATGTGTTGAGATCCTTTAAATTGAGAAAGTAGATTACCAAAATTATATTCAACTCTTTCTCGCCAAATGGGTAGCTTTTCTTGACAGAAGTGGGTTTTGGTGGGTATTTTTATGGCAGTTTAGAGGGAAAAATCAAAATGTTTAAATTGTATGGTCGTGGAAAAATATTGGCCACTTGGTGATTGAATCAATCCAAAGGTGGAAAGTTGAGAAACTTGGTCGGCCCTCCACCATTCATTCCTTTACTTGCCAAGGACGATTTTGTTTATTCCATGAATACAGAATTGACATATTTATACCAACTAAAGCTCGTTGGAGAAGGATGTAAGTGGTGAAGTGACCACGATTGCTTCAGTTTGATATTTTTAAAATTCTTAAACACTTGGTTTTTTGTTTAAGGGTGTATGAATAATAACAAAACCTAGGCACTTCCTAGGCACTTTCAAGGCATGCTAAATGTTCTCCACCACAAAAAAAAAAAAAAAAAAGTGAATTCTTAAATGATTTTAATGGTTATTTGTATAAATCTATTTAGTTTTAATTATAATTTTATTAGTAATTGTTGTTGATACGTAGGAGATGTTTGTAGTTTTTGGGTCAAATTCATTGACCCACATTTCATAAGTAGTGGTTCATAAGAACCCATTTCTCGTGAGAATGAATGAAACACTTAACACTCATTGCATCTAGGTGATGTTTATAGGAGTGAAGCATAGGGCTTTCCTGGGAGGTCACCCTTCCAAGTACTACTTCAACTCAAGCACGTTTAACTGTTAAGTTTACTCCAGGGTTAAACTAACTTAGCTTGCTACCCCATTTGTAAAACCTTTAGCAAGTGTTGTGCCTTATGAACCTTTCATTAGAGAGCCTCTTCAGTCTATGTTGGCTAACTAGTAGTGCGTACCTTATCCTAAATTATCATGTGGGATTTCAAACCTTGCCTATTACTTGTTTGGTTTAAGGTTTACCCTTGTGGCCGACTTGCAGATATTATAATTATGTTCAAGGCCAACATGTGAATGTATTCATCATTGGAATGCATATATATAGTTGATCTAGGTTTATTCCTAGTATGTTCATGTTGGTGTGCATATTTGAAAGGTGTAGTTATAGTGCAAGTTTGTGGGTGATGTTGTAATGAGTAGCATCTCAATAATTTGTGTATGGTTCCATTTGAAGATCATATGCATTGTATGAGGAAGTCCTAAAGTTGATCAGATTAGGAAGAAGTTGAATATTTAGCCTTGAAGGCCATAATTCATATCTCTTATTTTATTTATGAGAATAGTGTCTCACATATTGAGTTGGTGCTAGTTGTTGAACCATGTGAAACTCATGGCTCATTTTTTCCATGGACCCCTAGCATAATATACATTGCTAATAGTTAGATCATGGTTTCTTGTCTCATTAATCAATGTATGCTTATATCTTTGTATAAGCTCACTTGTTCTCTTAAATAATATTTCAAGAATGATATTAGCAGTTAAGACATCTTTAACATCAGGGTCTCTCCAACTAGTTGACTTGGAACCTTTTCTTTGCTTTAGTACTAATATTGTTTAATTTGCATATGTATAATTGAAGGTTTTTTGCATATATTGATAAGACTCTATGTTTGGGGGCTTGATCATCCCTCAATCCCAATGTCATACTTCCTAGCTTTTCTTGTTCTCAATTTCTCTATCTCTTCATCTCTACATTACTGCAAGTATGACTGTAGGTTCACACTCCTGCTAAAGTAGGGGCTAAATGTAGTGTCGTAAATTATAACCCTTTACAATGTCACATTCCTTTTTGGGAACTTATTTTATTATGTCTTATCCTTTATCACTTCAAGCATATTTAGGCCATATCCTATCCTATTGTTGTCAACTACTCAAACTAGGATGTGATTCAACATCACAAACCTTGATAGTCATGACTCCCCTTTTAGAGGCTTTATTTTGGTGGGACTATGTTTAACTTTCATACTGTCCTAAAAAGTAAGCACTTCACAAGTGTACATTTTGGGACCATTTTCAGCCTACTTTAGTGTGTCTCTTATGGTAGGGTCTCATATTACACCTAAAATGCATAATTAATTCAAATATAGGACCTCCTCCTTCTTAAACTCGAGGTTGGCTCTAATTTCTATGCATAATTTTCCATTTCATCCATCTATTCATAATTCATTTTCCATCTAGGTCCTTTACATGCATTTTTTATTTCAAAATTTGCCCTGATTTCCCGACGGACTAATATTTTCAAATCTCCTTGTCACACAACCTTAGGTCCCAAGAAAACTTTGCCTAGACAAGGTCAACTCAAGTCATCCTTGTCTTAGACTAGGTCAACTCAACTCATCCTTGTCCAAGGGATTTTCTTTTAACTGGGTTTCGAGCCTGATGCAGGTTTGTTTCTCCTAGATGCTTAATTGGGGTTGACCTGTTAGATCTGGGCCTTGAAATGTGTATAAAAGGAGACCTCTCCCTCTCATTTTCACATCTTATCTTCATGCAAGTGTTATCAAGCAAGATATGGTGCATTCAAGACATTCAATAGAAAGCAAGGGTTCATTGAAGGCATTCATCATCAAGCATTCAAGCATTCAAGTCCATGCATGCAAGGCATTTCCTTCCATAAATCTAGCTATTTTCTTCCCATTAGAGGCCAAGCAAAGGAGTTAGATGTAAAGGAAGGAGATATACAATTCTTCCTATTTTATCCCTTCTTCTATTCAACATTGAGGTGAATTATACATCTATTACATGAGGTTTTGTCTTACATGATTTCCCTTTTGGTTTTTGTGTTGATTCAAATCTATTGCATCAAGATACTTGATCACATACTTAGAGACAATTGCATCTACATGGTATGATATACTCCATTGTTTAGATCTAATCTCTGCTACATGTCAGAATTCTTCAATTATATTTATTTCAATTCAAGGTTGATTCCTATACAGGGGCTTGACCAAGGCAAGCCCCTTTCCACAATATTTTTCCCCTTTTTTTCTTGTGGGTAGGAGCAGGTTTTCAGAGTTTCGTATCTGAATTTCGAGAGTTACAAAACTAGTTGTAGATCCTTCATAGAATTCATAAAATTTGAAGTCTACATGACTAGGTTTAATTTGTTCGACATAGTTCTTTGGATCCAAAATCTTCACAGTCAGAAGTTACAAGTGTCAGAGTGCCAAATCCAAAGCCATTTCTGATTCCAACAGCTCTGTGACAATCAAAACTAGATTTGAAGTTTACTCCTCTTCTCCTAGCTTCAAGGTGAACTCATTGCATTTAATTTTCTTAGTCATTTATCAAATTTACATATCAGTGTCATCTCTATTGTAAGGAATCACAAAAACCCCACATTGTGTAGATCACAAATTTGCACCCTTACTCCCTTGGTTGTTCAAATTGAATTCACATTGTTAAGGGTTTTGTATTCCAATGTATAATGAACTTGGTGTTCTACCATTGATCACCATTTTCACCATCACATTGGGTGAACCTGAAGTGAAAATGTATGATACTTTCTGATTTAGTAGTTAGATCTTCTTTGTGTGATCTATATTGAAGACATTGATTTATTTTTCTTTCTAGATCCTATCTTTACCACATTCCTCTTTTGAGAGATAGTTTTGTGTTTGTTAACATGGAACTCTCTAAATTGGATCGGTGTGCAATTACTTATGTCATTACCTTCCTTATTACCTCTCTTTATCAAACACACATGGAGTTAATCAAAACCTTTTGCATTTTGTTACATTTGTATTCCTTCATGGTATTCATGCATATGGCATAATGAGGTTATCCAATATATCTCTTCAATATAAGACATTTTTAAAATGTTATCAATGTTTCATGTGTGTTTCTTCTTCACATTTTAACTAAATGCATGCAATATATAGATAACATAAGGGCCACATTATAACCTAATGCTTGTGATTATTATCAAAACATTCTTCATAACCCAGATGTTAGACATTTCCTTGATGATTTTTCTCCAAACATGAGTGATAATCCTCCTTATTTCTCCCAAACTAATGATAATAAGGATGATAATTTTTCTATAGAAACCATACGTACTTCTCTTCCTTCCACTTCTCAGCCTCGAGATTTTGCATCACATCCTAGCCAACATGATCAAGGATTTAGTGACCATAGCCCTAAGGATAATCCTCCTTATCCTCCTAAAGAGTATCATGTGCCTCAAGCTAACCATGTCCCTCAACCAAAACTACCTCTTGATATTCTCCTGTCAATACCATCTCATGATCCTTCACCTTATGATGACCATGAAGCTTTGGAAAGACAAATTTCTATAAATATCAAGTATCGTTCTAGGATAAGATTTCCTTATAAATTCCATCAAAACCCACATACTTACAATGATGAATTATTATTATTATAATAGGCATTCTCTTTGTTATTGTGTGGAGTTTAGATAATTTATTCATGATTTAGTTGATCAATTTCTCCTTCATATAACACCAGATATCATACAATTTCTTCATATCTGAGGAATATCTTAGTCGTTCTCTTTCCTATTATGTTGCTATCCATTATGCAACATTCTTTTCATAATTTGTATTAAGGGCATCATAATAGGATTCCATCTCTCTTGCACTCTAAACTGGGGGGCAAGGGATCTTTGTTTCTTCTTTCTTTTGGGAATTCATTTTCTCCCTTTGTCAAAGCATGTTTCTTTTATACAATGATATACATGCCAACATGCATTTGTTGTTTTACATAAGGATATTAACATCATGAATTGTAACCTTATGTTTTCTTGGAAGTGCACATCCTTTATACATGAGAAACCACTTCGGGAGTTTAATGTGTGATGCAGGAGCTTTTAGTGGCTTTTTAAGATTTTAGTGTTTTTTTAAGTTTTTTAGAAAAGTTTTTTTTTTAATAACTTCAAAATATTATTTCCAATTTCTAAGGTTAGTTGGCAATTCATCTTATGTTAGTTTTAGAAAACTTCACAGAAAAATTTAGCTTTTTTTTAGTTGTTTTAAAAATTACCAAAAATGGCAAAAAATAGTTTTTTTTATGAAAAATTGCCAAAAAGGTAATTTTGGATCTGTACTTAAATTAGTGATTTCTCTCATTGTAGCAGCAGAATAGTTGGAAGAATAATAAAGAAAGATTGAAATTCTAAAAAATATTCTATGCTATTTTTCTCTTTTATATTTATGTTAATTATTATAGGAATTTTGGCCACATTATCTAGTATCAAAGCAAGAAGATGGCAGGGAGAGGATAAGGAAGAGGTAACACAAAGATGAAAAGGAACATGCAAATGCTCTAGAGACAAGTTGCAACACTTACATAAAGGCTTGTTGATCAAGAGCTAATACAAAGAGAAGATAATTCAAATGCAAAGCAAGCAATGGAAGAGGAGCTGAACAATATGCGGAAGTTGAAGAAGACGAAGAGCAAGAAAATGTATTGTCTTTTGAAGAAAGGATTCTTAGGGCATTAGAGGGAAAAAATGACATCATCAAAGTTGAAGTATCTAAATATGTAGGTAGTCTTAAACTAGAGGAGTTGATAGATTGGTTAAACAACATGGGGAAGTTCTTTGAATGGAAGCATATGACAAAGGAAAAGAAGGTAAAATTTGCCTACACAAAGCTAAAAGGGCATGCAATGATTTGGTCGGATCACTTTCAGAAGGAAAGAGCCTGAAAGGGAAAGGAGAAAATAAGGACATGGGAGAAGATCGAGAAGAAACAGAGAGAGAAATTTCTACCTATAAATTATACACAAACCCTCTTTCAAAAAATTTAGAATTTGAAGCAAAATCTATCTATTGTAGAAGACTACACAAATGAGTTCTACAAATTATCCATTTCAAGTGGACCCCCATGAAACTAATGATAAAATGGTTGCGAGGTATGTTAATAGATTGAGATTTTCTATTCAAGATGAGTTAAGCATGCATCAAGTCACTAGCATGAAAGAGGCATACCAGCTTGTCTTAAAGGCAGAAGAAAAGAAAAGTCACCAGTATTTTCTGAGAAATAGAGGAGTGAGAAGGGGTAAATCATCCCCATTGTGTGATGGTTCAAGTTATGCTCAAGAAGATTCATCCCAAGGAATAGAGAGACAAGAAGAAACTTGCTAGACTCCATCAAATCAACAAAGAGGAAGGGGATTTTAACACGGTCGAGGTTATGGCAGTGGTAGAGGATGGGAAGGATAAAGAAGACCATTCACTTGTTGTAGGTGTGGTGAAGAAGGTCATAGAGAATTTGAATGCTCCAATTATAACATGCAAGATATGAATCAAGAAAGACCATCCAAGGTGAATATAGCTCAAACTGAGACTGGAGCAGAACAAGAGGTATCACCAAATGTAGGAGAAAGTCTCATGATGAGGACAATGGTAATTCCAACAAAGGAGGAGGTATAGGGAAAATTCTTGATGATTCATAGATTTGAACCAACATATTTCGCACAAGATGCACTTCAAGAGGAAAGTTATGTTAAGTAATTGTTGATGGAGGCAGTTGTGAGAACATGGTTTCTACAAAAATGGTAGATAAACTAAATTTCTAATGTAAAAAATATCCTCACCCTACCGTATTGCATGGTTCAAAAAGGGGACTGAAGTTACAGTAGATAAGAGGTGTCTTATTAAATTTTTCATAGGAAAAGTCTATAAGGATAAGGTGTGGTGTGATATCATTTCAATGGATGCATGCCATGTTTTGCTAGGAAGACCTTGGCACTATGATAGAAAAGTTATTCATGATGGGGGTAAAAATATTGAATAGAGGAAAAATGTAATCACCTCTATTGAAATGTGTGTGTGTGTGTATTGTATGGGGAAAATATGAGATTCACTCCTAAATCCAAATTCCCAAAGGAGAAATCCAATTTGATCAACCAAAAAGGTTAATAAACAATCAAATCAATCTAAGGAGAGTATGGAAGAGAGAGAGAGAGAGAGAGAGAGAGAGAGAGAATAACCCTATGTTTCCCTATGGTTGAATTGAAGTATTTAGTAATTGAAATATAAATACTAACCTCAAATTAGGGCAGATCTAGAAAATGTCAAATTCTGATGTCTGTTTATACTTTTGGGCAATTCTGCAATCTATTTTGAATTGGAAATGTCGAGACAGAGAAAACCCATAAATCTTTCTCTAAGATAAGCTCAGGTCGGGTTTGACCCTCATAAAAGGTCAAATACTACATTCTTTATTTGAAGTCCGATTCTGATTTTGTTCGCAGATCTCGAAAGTTTGCTAAAAAGGGTATCCAAATTCGCTCTCAGATCCAAAATTTTGTACCTATACCTACAAGAAAAAGAGGGTTTTTGTTGTTTGTTTGAGGGGTTTGCCTTGGTCAAACCCCAGTTTGGAATCAACCTTAATATTGAAATTGAAACAAGAATGCTAGCAAGTAGTAGAAAAGGATCTAACAATGAAGCTATGCAATTCAATAGATATGTAATTGTATTTTAAACGTAAACAAGTATATTGATATGAAAGCTTGAACAAAACAATAAATGTAAATCAAACCTCCATGATTGTATGCTTGGAATCCACCTTGAAGGAAGAATGAAATGGATCTTGAAGATGAACAAAGGATCTTGAAGGAAGATCACACCATCATGATGGCTAGATCTAGGGTTTGAATGATGAATCTTGAATGCTTGAACCAAATCCCTTCAATGGCTTGAACGCTTTAAATCCTTGATCTTCAATGGAGAACTTGAATGGAGAAGAGGACTTGAATGCTTGAATGGATGCTTGTTTGATCACCTTGAGAGCTTGCACATGAAATTTCTTGAGTGTGGATGAATGATGGATGTTGGATGTTGGATTAACCACCTTGCTTGAGAGTGCTTGAGTATGAAAACTTGATTGTGAGATGGATAAAATAAGAGAGGAAGGCCTCCTTTTATAGTGAACTAGGACACAATCCTCTAGAGGGGCCACCTTGGAGAATTAAATCCCAAGTAGGTCCTAACCTTTAGAAAATATACCTAGATTAAATGCAATTAGAGGATTTACCATCCTCAAACCCGAAATGGCCAACCCAGAGGTGGGAAAATAAATATCCTGAAAGCCCGATGCCCGGAAATCAAGGATTCTAGAAATTTGAATGAGGGGGGAAAAATCGAGGTTGGACCTGACCTAGTCAGGTTTGACCTCGATCCTAACCTAGTCAAGATCAACCTCAAATTTGACCCTAGGCCCAGATTTAGTCAGAACCAGGTCAAGAGGTCCTGGGGATGCCCAGAAACCTAGAAATGATATCAGAACATGACAGAATGTCAAGGATAGACATAAAATCCTATGATTACTATGATGAAGGCCAGGAGGACCTATTTCTAAATCCTACCTATAAAATAGAGCCATGGAAGAGGGAAATTAAGGATAATCCTCGGGATCCTAACCCTAATTTCACCTAGAATGAAGAAATCAAGTGTAGGAAAGAAGTTGAAAGCGGGGAGAAAGCCAAATACATGCAAAGACCTGATCAAGGCACTTAACATGACCCCAAACCACTTACTCAGAGGGCTAAACGCTCTTAACATGGAAGTGCTTCCATTTTAAGACAATACAGATACATACACCTTTTGGAAGGATGGATCAAAATTAATCTTGTTATCTATCAAGGATGATGGAAAGGGTGAGAGTATGTTATTTGAAAAAAGGACTTGTCAAAGAACTGAAGGTAACAGGGTGTTGTTATGCATTGGTAGTGCAAAATGGAGAAGAGGAAGATTTTTCAATACTACTAAAGGCAATTGATATATTGGAATATTTTGTTGATGTCAGTTCAAAGTTACATGATGATCTTCCACCAAAAAGAGACATCCCATGTCATGCAGAATACCTCCACGAGTTGCAGGAAGAAGTAAGACATAAGTTTAAAAAAATTCATGAGAGGTGCAAAGCTCAATTTGTAGGAAGAATTTGCAGGATAAAGAAAATTGGTCCAAACAAAATTTTCAAGAAAATCAATAGCAATGCTTATGAGACAATACCAAGCAAGAAAAAGAAAAAGATTGCATAGGTTTTAGATAAGAAGACTGTTAATACTCTCCAAGGTGAATACAATACATATCTGGTACAATGGGAAGGATTACATCCAGACAAGAAGCATGTATTCAAAAACAACTTGCATGATTTGCATTTGTTTCAACCAGAGGAGAATGATGTGGGTGCTTTTAGTGGCTTTTTAAGATTTTAGTGTTTTTTTTAGTTTTTTAGAAAATATGTTTTTTTTAATAACTTCAAAATATTATTTCCAATTTTGAAGGTTAGTTGGTAGTTCATATTATCTTATTTTTAGGAAGCTTCACGAAAAAATTCATCTTTTTTGAGTTGTTTTAAAAATTACTAAAAATGGCAAAAATGATTTTTATGAAAAAAACTACCAAAAAAGGTAATTTTGGATTTGTACTTAAATTAGTGTTTTCTCTCATTGTATCAACGGAGTTGTTGGAAGAATAATCAAGAAAGATTGAAATTCTAAAAAAATTCTATGTTATTTTGCTCTCTCATGTTTCTATTAGTTATTAAAGGAATTTTGGCTACCTCAATGTGTCTTCCCTTTTTCTTTCAATGCATCCAACATCCCTTGTGACTTTGCATCTTTTATAGTCTAATGTGCTCTCTTGCATGAATTTTTTTCCTTCACATGATTTGAAACCTTCTTCTTGAAAGTGTTTATCTATTATGAGAGATCTAACACTTAGGATATATATTAGATTATTCTTTCTTTCTATCTCCTCCTTTCATAGGATCCATTATCTCTTTTTTGTTCATCTCTTTTATACTATGATTTCCTCTCACGTATGGAATTTTTGTTTAGGATCTTTCTCCTTAACGATTTTAATATCCTTCTTATAATCTCTTCCTTACTTAGAAGCATGTATCTTGTGTAAAGATTGACCACTAAGTAGATATAATGTGGCATCCTTCTTCTTCTCCTCTATGGATTTGTATTATTTTATGATGGTGCAATATTCTTGGTATGAGATATTTTATTTCATGAAATATCCTAACACATTCTCCTAATAATCCTTTTCATGCCTCAAAGGGCATGTCTATCATGTAATAATCATGCTCATCCTTTCATTTCTTTCATTTATGACTTACTTTATATGTGATATCTTCTCTAGTGTAAATATGTCTATTTTACATTAGGAGTTATCTCTGGTTTGTAACTTATTTTTCTTGGAATTTTATATCTATTATGAAGTAGCCTTCATTAGGGGTGTATTATATTTCATCTTTCTTTCACACTTCGGGGGGCAAGGTTGCTTGTATATTCTTTTTCTCTTTTGTCTAAGGATTTGCTTTCTTTAGTACAATGGCATTTGTTTATCATGTGACTTTATTTTCTTATAAAGAATTGTTTGTTTTGATTTAGGATTCTCTCTTATACAAGAGGTGTGCATCCTTGATTACAACCTATTCTTTATTTGAAATTATATTCATTATAAATAACGTCCCTTACTTTGGGTTTCAAATTCTATCATCCTTCATCAAGAATCCCTATTTCACCTAGCGATAGGGGGATAAATGGGTGAATTCTTAGCCAAGATCTCTTCCTTTCAAGGATCTCTTCCCACAAGTGGAATATCCTTTCATGATTATCTAATTTCTTATCTCATAAGAGTCAAAGGCTCTTATCTAAGGTTATGGTATACATTGTTGTTTTAAGGATATCTTCTTGTTGTCGGAAGTACGTATCCTTGATTCTCTTCCCTATGATGTCTCCTACGCTTCCATCATAAGGAGGGCATACATGTTGCCTCCCTTGTACATTACATACAACATATTTTATAGATCCACGTGGAGAAAATGCTTTTCATAAGACCGATCCCCCAAACCCGCCCCATGCATAAAATATTTTTAGGCCACCTTGTGCGCAAGACATTTTCAAGCTGCTCAGTGCACAAAATATTTTCAAGCCACCTCGTGTGCAAAACATTTTCAAGCTTCCTTATGTACAAAAAATTTTCAAGGTAAGATTTGACTAGCATAACACAATTTGCTAGACTATCAATTCTCCTTCCTCTCTCTTTCTCTCTCTTCACTCTCGTGGTTATGCTAGTAGTTTAGACCATGGAGTTTGTATCACCTTTAGTGATGCTCTTGTTCTTCCTATGTGATCACTTGTGCTCTTGCAATAGCTTTCCAAACATGATATTAGTGGACAAGACATTTTTTATCAAGGTCTCTTTCACTAGTTGATTTGGAGTCTTTTTTTTTCAGTACTAACCCCTTTCGTGTGTTGTCTCTTATCTTTTCTTTTTTCTTTTTTCTTTCAATTCTTTCCATAAGACTGATCCCCCAAACCCACCCCATGTGTAAATTTGCTAGACTATCAGTTTTGCTTCCCCTCTCTTTCTCTCTCTTCTCTCTCATGGTTATGATGGTAGGTTAGACCATGGAGTTTGTATCACCTTTAGTGATGCTCTTATTCTTCCTATGTGATCACTTGTGCTCTTGCAATAGCTTTCCAAACATGATATTAGTGGACAAGACATTTTTTTATCAAGGTCACTTTCACTAGTTAACTTGGAGTCTTGTTTTTAGTACTAACCCCTTTCGTGTGTTGTCTCTTGTCTTTTCTTTTTTCTTTATTTTTGCTCCCTTTGCATGGATGTGGAGTTAAGATCCTTGGTTTGGGGGCTTATGTCCTTAAACTTAGTGATGTCTTACCTCTTTACAATTCACCATGATCATCATCTCTCTCTTCCATCTTTTTCTTTCTTATTTCCCTTTCTTTACCATGAGCATGAGTTTGTCTCATACTCCCTCTAAAGTGGGGGCTAAATGTACCATCTTAAAAAGTAAGCACTTCACAAGTGTACATTTTAGGACCATTTTTAGACTAGTTTAGTGTGTCTCTTATGGTAGGGTCTCATATTGTACCTAAAATGCATAATTAATTCAGATATGGGACCTCCTCCTTCTTCAAACTCAAGGTTGGCTCTAATTTCTATGCATAATTTTCTATTTCTTCCATCCATTCACAATTCATTTTCCATCTAGGTCCTTTATTTTATTTCAAGTTTTGTCTTGATTTCGCAGTGAACTAAGATTTTCAAATCTCCTTCTTCGAACACAACCCTAGGTCCCAAGTAAACTTTTCTTGGAAAAGGTCAACTTAAGTCAACCTTATCCTAGACTAGGTCGACTCAAGTCGGCCTTGTTCTAGGGCTTTTCATTTCACCGGGCTCTAGGCCCAATGTGGGGTTGTTTCTCCTAGATTCTTAATTGGGGTCAGCCTGTGAGATCTGAGTCTCAAAATGTGTATGACAAGAGACCTCTCCCTCTCATTTTCACATCTTATCTTCATGCAAGCATTATCAATAAAGCTATTGTGCATTCAATAACTTCAAGTGCAAGCAAGTATTCATTGAATGCATTCATCATCAAGCATTCAACCATTCAAGTTCATGCATGCAAGGTATTTCCTTCCATATATCTATCTCTTTTCCCCCATTAGATGCCAAGAAAAGGAGTTTGATGTCAAGGAAGGAGATCTACAAGTCTTCCTCTTTCCTCCCTTCTTCAATTCAACATTGAGGTGAATTACAACATCTTTTGCATGATGTTTTTGTTTACATGATTTCCCTTTTGGTTTTTGTGTTGATTCAAAACTATTGCATCAACATACTTGATCACATACTTAGAGACAATTGCATCTATTGGGTATGATATACTTCATTGTTTAGATATAATCTATGCTACATGTCAACATTCTTTCAATTACATTTATTTCAATTCAAGGTTGATTCCTATATAGGGGCTTGACCAAGGCAATCCCCTTTCCACAACCTTTTTCTCCCTTTTTTTTTTCTTGTGTACAGGAGCAGGTTTTTGGAGTTTTGGGTTCGTATTTTGAGAGTTATAGAGCTAGTTGCAAATCCTTCACAAAATTCATCAAATTTTAAGTCTCTAGGACTAGGTCAAATTTCTTGGACTAGGTAGACTTTGTTCAACATAGTCCTTTGGATCCAAAATTTTCATAGTCAAAAGTTATAGGTGTCAGAGTGCCAGATCTAAAACCATTTTTTATTTTGATAGCTCTGCGATAGTAAAAACTAGATCTGAAGTTTACTTGTCTTCCCCTAGCTTCAAGGTGAGCTCATTGCATTCACTTTTCTTAGTCATTTATCAAATTTACATATCATTGTCATCTCTATCATAAGGAATCACAAAAACCATAGATTGTGTAGATGATGAATTTGCACCCTTACTCCCTTGGTTGTGCAAATCAAAATCACTTTGTTAAGGGTTTTGTATTCCAATGTATGATGAACTTGGTGGTCTACCATTGATCACCATTGATCACCATTTTCACCATCACAAATTTTAACAATGTTCATATAGGTGTCCAATATTGGTGTCATACATCATAGTTTGTTTGGGTGCCATAGGCCCTTTTGGGATCCATGGTCCTTTTGGGCGCCATAGTCTGAATGGGTGTCCTACAAAAATTGCCCAAAATTATAGCCATTGTTAGTGTCGACCTTCCCTTTTTCAAATATAGTATTTCTTTTTGTACCTAACCACGGAAGTCATCCTAAATGTGAAAATAATTTGAAAATCCTATGTAAGGATACCATTTATCATTCATAAAGCATCCTAAGTCATTGTAGAAATTTTATTTCAAGAGTAAGTATTCTTTCGTCAAGATTAGACCTAAGTATAAGTAGGATCAAGCTACAACAACTTATCTAAGTATGTATTCATGAGTGATAATTTTGCAGGACTTATTCATCTTATTGTCTCAACACTTGGAGGATTTAATCTAATGATTATTGCATCACCACCATTATTCATCCTAAGTTAATATCATTTCAATTCATATTTAGCTTCTACTAGGCTGCTAGAGTAAATCCACCTTTCATATAACATTGTTTTTATAGAACTAGAAACACCCACCTAGGATTTGATTTAGGTAAGTCCCTATACAACACAACTCCCTCTCTCTCTATGAGTATGTGTGTGCATGTTACAAGTCTAACAATCAAAAGTTACAGAATTGTGAAAAGTAGACTAAGACACACAAATCCATACTTTGAACAAACAAAAACCCTAAGACTAATGTAATGCCCCTCCCATAGTTTTCTTTTTAGTTAATATTGCCAAACTCTTTTAGGCCACTTTCATGTGTGTGTTGGTTATTTCAGTGATACTTGAGGATATTCTTGTATGACATTATATTGCAATTTGATATATTATGATCCATTAGATAGTTGTGCGATATCATGTGTTTAAAGTTAGATTTATGGTTGTTTTCATGATGATTATTTATATTTTATGATGTCATTATGTTTATGGATTTATTGACAATATTGACACTACATCTGTATGCACATGGATCATTTGTATGTTCTACATTTATATTTGATGTGTTTGATATGGGATGGGATGGAGTCATAGTGACTTGCTTGTGAAATCCACATGATATACCGATCCCAACTATTTTGTGTGATATATGTGTGTGTTTGTGTGTGTGTGTGTGTGAGTGAGTGTTTGCAGGTACTGGGCATCAACTTCACTCACTTGCCAGGATGAGTGTGCCATGTCACAATATATCAATGGTAAGATAGGGGATATAAAAAATAGATCCAAAACCCAACCTAAGCCATTTATTGTCTTGAAATAGTGGACAAGTATCTGATTGATTTCCCATCCAAATTTGTCAAGATGACATGAATTCATGGACCTTCTCTTTGAGCATTATTTTGGTATTTTAGGTTTAGTCTATTTTCTTCATGTATGCATGTCATGTGGTTTGATGTGTGTTTTTGTGTTGAAGTGGATTAAGGGCTTAATTAAGATTAATTATGAGATTAAATAAGTATACCTTGTAATTTAATGGAATATTAAATATATTGATATTTAATTAATGTGAAATAATTAAATACCCATGTTTATTAAAAAGAATTAATTAAAAAGTCTAATTATGAAAATTGGAGATTTAATTAAATATTAAATATTAAATTTAAATTTAAATTTAAATGCATAATTAAATATAATATGATATTTATTATAAAATTACATATTTCAAATATGCTAGGAATTTTAATTTAACTAAAATATAAAAATTAATATTTAAATGAAAAAAGGAGTTAAGTGATATTTAATGTTGAGTTGCATATTTTATAAATTATAATTAATCATTCACTTTTGAATCCAAAAAGTTTGATAAAAATAATGTTGGAGTTGAATTCTAATTTTTTATTGGGAGTTACATGTTTTCAACCCAAATTCTTGATTTTCTTTATTAGAGTCTTTTTGGTCATTATTGGGGACACAGATTTATAGGTTACAGGTTTTGTCTAAATTTTGAGTATTAAAGAATATTTTGGAAGCTTGGATTTTGGAATTTTGAGAATTGGTCTTCATGGTTGCATATCATCAGTTGATTAAGGTAGGGTTTGAAACCCCTTTGCAAATATTATTTTGAAAAGATTGTCTTCATTGTGTCTTTAAGATTGGCTGATGATCTTAGGGTGATTGTATTATGTTTTCATTCTCTTGTGATAAATTTGAAAGATTAGGTTGTTATGGTTTTTGTGTATGGAAAATATACATTGATTTTATGATAGTAAAACATAGAGTTCTTGGTGGAATCGATAGACGTTTGATCTAGGAAAACTTATGATTCTATATGATTAGGGTTTTGATGTTCATGGTAGAAAACCTCAAATCTTGTTCTAGTTTTCAAAACCTATTATGGTTATGTATGAAAACCTAGATTAGATTATTGATCTAAAAGATTTAATTGAAAATTTATATTCATATGTGAGTTAAGGTTTGGACAATTAAAATAGTAATTGAGGTTATTTCTACAATTATATATATATATATATATATATATATATATATATATATATATATATATATTGGTTATATACATATATTGGTTTTCATTTTTAAAAAAATATAAAAAAATGAGCTTGCTGGAAAAACCCATAAATTCACCAGTAAAAAGATATTGTAAAAATTATAAATATCTCTACGAGGAAGAATACAGTGAGGTTATGGACATTGCAAATACATCTTTCTTGGATGAGAATGAAGACAAGTGTGAGACTACAGAAGGGTCTAGCAACAAAGCTAAGAAGGGCAGGACACGAGGAAGGAAAAGGGTGGCAGAGGTTGTAAACAATCAAGGACCAAGTGTTGTCTGCAATGATAGAAAGGGAAAACGTGTCAAATTAGGCTATGGTTTGAAGATTACTCAAAGGTAGTAGTGTATAGCTCATTCTACTTATAGATTTTGGTATCTAGGCTTTATTTCCAAAATTTTACATTATATGGGTCATACTAGTTTTTTGGGGTTCAAACTTGGAACTTTCAATTGCTGGGTATATAGGGTAATCTCTATTTTTTTCTAAAGACTCCTATCTATTAATATATTCACATATAGTTCACATATAGTTTTATGAAGCTTTTGGTTTATTAGAATCAATGCTATGAAGTGTTTTATTAATGGGAACTATGGATTTCTTTGGTATAGCCTGGAGAGCATTAATTTCTCTGGATTTTGCTTGGTTTCCAATATGTGATGGAGCAAGGATATAACAGTTTTTTGTTTTCCAATACTATGGAATATATCAATTAAGGAACATCTCTTCTACTAAGCTTAACAAGGTGCTTTTAGTAATTAGCAATCATATAAAATAAATAGTGAAGGATTATTTTGGTGAATAAACAGAGTGACTTATAGATGTCTAAAAATGTGTGTGTGTGTGTGTGTGTGTGTGTGTGTGTGTATGTATGTACGTATGAATGCATGTATGTATGTATGTATGCATGTATGCATGTATGTATGTATGTATGTATGCAATCTTATAATTATAGTAACTTATCTTTCAAGTCGCTCATACAAAGAATACGTTCATACTCTAGTTGTCTTCATTAAATGGGATATAAGATAAGTTCTAGTTTAGCCTTCTAAGTATGGTGGGATTTCTTTCCTATGATATCTAGATTTCAAATGTTGATCTACTTTGTAATGAAAGATTTCAACGCAATACATAATCTATTGTTTGTTACCAATTTAAATGAGTAAGGATGCTCCTTGATAGTATGTTGTCCTCTATGATAGTTAGTTTTGAGATTCTAGTTTAGAATAAGGAAATGGGTATTATGAAAAGAGCAATCATAATTTTCTGATTAACACTATGGATCACATTATTAGAGTTTTGGTTTAATCTTCTTAAATAATTAGGGAGAATGCTTAAATAGATCTACAATTTTGTATATAACATCATCTTCCTCTGGGTCTCTTGGAAATAGAAGGATTGTAAGTATATGTTTACTAGAATAACTTCCTGAATGTTGTATTGTTATAAATTTACAAAGTTTTCCCTTCTCGATCACCAGGTGATAATTTTCAAAACTGGGCTAGTGGATGGTGATTGATAAAAAAGTAATGGTCTTATTAGAATTCCTTGAATAACGATTGAAACAAAAAAAACTTATTCTAGATTATGATCTCATAGATAGAGAAGAAATGGAAATTGAGATTGGAAGTTATGTGGATAGAGGTTTGGACTCTTAGTGATCCCGAGTCAACACTGTCCAAATTATTTGTCATTAAGTTGCCTCTTCCTGCCATGTTTAACAGATATCTATGATAGACTTAGAATAGGATTCAATGTTAGGAAGACCTAAACAACATACACCAAAAGAATGTCTTATTATATTTAAGCCTAACAGGTGAATTTGGTTTTTCCAAATAGATTATTTAAATGTTATACTACTCACCCCCATTTTGCAAGTTTCTTTGTTTGTCCTTTCCTTGACAAGTAAGGAATGTGATCAATGAATCACTTGAAGGAGGTAAAGCACTAAATTATCAAAGCAAAGAGGGCAGCAAATGACATTTAAGAGAAGAGATTTGCATGAACATAGTTAAGGACATGGTGTAGATATAATACAATTTATATCAAGGAAGGAGAAATTTTAAAAAGAATGGCCCATGGCTCCTATATTGTATTATATTATCTAAACTTTTTATTTAGGGGCTATACCAAGGGGTTTTCTTTGCTTGCTTCTTTCCCCTAAGTGTCATCATTGAACTCAGATGTAAAATCATTATAAAATTAATAAAATATTCGGCTATGACCCATTGCCCATCCAAAAAAAAGATATTGTAAAAATTTTTTAAAATATTGGGGGGGGATACCCCCGCCCCTACCGCAGCCGCAACAATAGACTGCTACGAGCTTGGCCCAATGACATAATCGTTGGTTGTCGCAACTATGTCGTGGCCCCCCACATATTGGGGTTTGTTATATATAAAAATACTTTTTTATATAAATTTTTAATTAAATTAAATTAAACAAGTTTTAAATTAAGGTTTCTTTTTAATAATTAATAAATATTAAATATTAATTTAACATTTATTAATATTTAAAAAATGTTTATTAATTAATAATTATTAATGTAATCAATATTTATTAAGGGTTGAACTTTTATATTGAATATTAATTATTAAATAATATAATTAAAATGACATCTAGTTTTGAAGTGATTAATATTATTATTTTAATATTGAAATATAACCGAGGGGATTTTCCAATTAAAATATTTATTATATAAATAGGTATATGTGCATGGAAACTCATATGAGTATATTTATAGTCATTTTTTACTTCTGATAATGAAGCGATTATTTTAGATAACTGAAACTTATAATTGGATTTGGATGCTTTTGTACACTTCGTTGCATTATCTATTTATGTTATTGGGGAAATTATGTTGGCTTTAGGAATTGTACTAGAGGCTTGGGGTTTTTATATTTTTGTGGCACGTGTATTTACAATACTTGTAATGTGATAATGGACTCGATCATTTTACCTAACCTTTGGTCAATATTGTAAGCTCATGGTTTTATGAACACCTCGAGGGTGTGTATTTGATGTTACAGTTATGTGAGAACCAGTGTATTCTTGTTGTACTAAGGAACTGATTTAAGGATCATTATTATCATTTTGATGTTATTTGGCTTATAAGCTTAGGGTAGGTATCCAGGTGTATAGATGGGGAGTGGCTTGCAATAAGCGTCGGGGCTTGCAAGTGGCTGCCAAGATAACTTATTGTAAGTGACTAAATAAAGTGATAACATGATGCAATAAATGAGGGGTTTTAAAATGAATTAATAAGATTTTATGTGTTTCTCACCCATGCCTTGAGTGCTAGTATAGGCTAGGATGGAATGTGGGATGATGTTTTCCGCCTGAGGGGACTTGGATATAGCATTATTAGTAACCTTATCTGTATGAGAGGTTTATTGAACCACATATGGTCACTTGGGCGCTAGGGTCTAGAGCCTATCAGGATAACTCAAGGGTTAGATGTGTGTGATGACACTTCCCCATATTCATTTAGGTTTCCTACATGCATTGGTTGCCTCTAGATTAGTGTATACTTCTTTGCATTATGTGTAGTACCTCTTGAGATAGAGATCTTTTAGGATCCATTGCTTAGGTGCTATGTTGTGTTGGATTTTGTGATTGATATCTAAGTGTGGTTTTTTGTTATCTCCTTAGCATAGTGGGAGTGGACCTTTGGGTTCCACGTGGTCGAGTGGTAGTGATTCTATTACCATTTTAGAATCTTGCATACCTATACCAGTGCTAGATGATCCTTATAGCAGTCACCTTCTTCCTTCATCTTTGGAGTTTTTCTCTTATCTTTCATATATTGTACATGTACTTTATACTTGGATTATTATTATTACATACCCTGTGAGTCGTGACTTGTGCAGTGGATGTTGAGTTATTATGTATTCTTTGTGGTATCAATTGTATATATGTTCACATTTATATGATGAGTACTTGTTAGTCATTTGCATGTGTGAGATTTTGTACTTATAGTTATCCTTAATAATTAATTTATTAATACGCAATTCTACGTCATGGAACCCTTGGGATTTTTAATCGGTAATCAAGTTACATTTATGTAGATAAGTTGTCTTATGTTGTATTGCTTTTGCATTGTTATTCATTATTATTATGTAAACTCTTAAGAAAAGAATATTTTGTAAACTTAGTATCATGTTTTAGGTTAATTTCTCTTAGGTTCCCTAACAGGGCATTACAACTAATCTGGCGAGCACCATAGTTTGACGATTTTTGGTTTAACTTTCAAGAGAGTGATCTATAAACCATATTGATTCAAGATCCAAATCCTTGTCTAACAAGACACCTATTTGGACTAAGATGGATAGCTTCATAGTTTGACATTTTAAGGCTCAGATTTCATCAATAACTTCCTTTTTGCATATCATTTCCAAATCTAAGTTTACATTTTGGTTTATTGTTTTGTATCTATATTTTTATCCTAAATATTCTCAAATTCATATCATTTTAATGTAGTTATTTCATATTCACATCAAATCAAATGAAATACAAAAAGATAAAATAATCATACACAACATCTAGCTCACCTTTAGGACTAAAGTTGGATCTTGTTGGCTATTAATTCCTCCAATCAATAATTTTGATTCAAGATCATAGTTTATGTATCTAGACTAGGATCCCATTTTCAATACATTTCAATTCCTAACAATGAAAAATGTTCATAGTTTCTCCATTATCAAGAAACATCTTACGCTATATTTGGGGCCAAAGTTTGTAGATTATTTGGTCCCAGCCCTTTGAAATGAGATTATATAATAGGTTTGGAAGGACATGAGTGGATTTTTATTTCTAGATGAGTAATTAAAGGTAATGTTTCAAGTATTAGAAATGAAAGATAATTTCTTATAATTACTAGTCAAGACTCAATTAAGTGGAGTAACTAAAAAAATAGGGGAATATTCTACAAAATTAAGGTCTATATTTGAATACATAGACAATAGTGAGTAGAATACCCATTCAATTTTTAGGAATAAATAATGCCTACCTAATGCTAGTGCCTTAGCTTGGTCATGTTGCAAAATATAATACAAACGATTGATAGGTTTTATATAAAATTAGATTCAACAACCCTTCTAGGTGTGTATTGTGTGATTAAAACAAAGAGAATAAATTATTTGTTGATAAATTTCCCATACACAATGGTTGTGTGTCATATTTGGCTAGATCAATACATCTCTAACTGTCATACTCAATCTCTTTCAATCCTGGTCCATTTTGTAAAGGAAATCTATCTTTTCAATTTTTTGTTTTCTTTTCACGTCAATTATCATATGGGAAACTAGAAAGAGAGAAAAAAATTTATAAAAAAATTCAAGACATATTAATATCTAATGCATCATTCTTCGTTGAACTAGAAATGGCTATCATTAAAGTAGTAAATAATGGAGCCCTAGTTCAACCATTAAAAATGAAAAGCTTGTCATCGTGGGATACTAAGATTGCAATAATATAATAAGGGATTAAAGTTTCAATCACTTACGAAGATTGAAGAGTTAATTATCCTAATTAGACTATACATCAAATGGTCTCCTCCTCATGAATGGGTAAAGTTAAATTTTGATGATGCTTGAAAAGGTGATTTTAGCTTATCAAATGCAAGTTTTTTTTATACAAGATTAATGTGGTAATTTGATTGGTGTTACTACCAACAAAATTAAAGATGACAAAAAAAAAATTAAGTGAAATCATATTTCATGGTTCTTGGTTTGTAAATATGTGAACTATATGGTACTTACAGCTCGTGGAGATCGCTAGAAGAACAATCCATTATTTATTAATATCCTACAAAATGCCTTGCCTTTGTTGGATCCACTAGAGGTCCTCTTTATTAGACATTCCTACAAAGAGATTAATGAGGGGGTTAATATCCTAACTAACTAGGTGTGTCATAGAGATGACTTCAAAATGTGAAATTTGTAACAATTTGGATACTTGGGCCACACACAAATTCAAATTTTGAAGATTTTAACATACCACCTAATCCATCTTGCAAAATTCTACATAATGCATTGGAGGTTGATGAAATAAACATGAGCTTGTGTATTGTAATATCTATAAGGAAGAAATACATATGGAAACAACTTCCTATGAAAAAAACTTAATATATGATATCTAAAATTATTATTAAGAGTAGATAACACATTCATTAACAAATAAGTAATTATAATATAACACATTGATTTATATTGGGAAACTCTTTCGAGAGACAAGCCCCACACTCCAAAACCTAGACAATGTATTATCAACTTTAAAGAGATTACACAATACTTACAACACAAGTCTTTATAAAATTGTTTTACCAACAATTAAACTTGGAAGAATTTTGACACCATTCCAATACCATTCATCCACCTATAATTTTTATACATACAAACCACTTCCTTTATAAGTGATCAAGATAGAAACAACTCTTGATTTAATAAACCATTTGCAAAACCTCTAATATTGGGACATCCAACTTTTCATAACAATACTACATGACAAATTAAAAAAGTGTGTCATAGTTGGTCAATATTCCAAAATAAATATTGTATTAAATAAAGTTTATTATAAAAGTACTAGATTATTATAATAAAATATCAAATAATAAGTAAATAAAATTTGGAACCTATAAAGGTTGAGACAATGTAATTCCCAATAGCCTTTGTTTGGACAATAAGCATCACTATGAATGTTTTGTGTCCCTTCTCAACATGGTGGACATTTGAATTGTGAGTGAGGTTGTTAAATATGTTTCAAGTTGACAACTTCTTAAATTCATGGAGGACATATCTTTGCACTTAACATTATTTGTTGGTAAATTGGGTTGTTCCAAAACTCTCATAGTTCATTTTTTCATTTTTTATTTTTGCTTTGGTTCTTCTCAATTGCCCCATGAAGATCATAGATACCTTTGTTTGATAGGTAAGTAAGAAAATACATGACATTTCTTGGTAAGATTATTGTGTTGTGTCTAAAATATGCTTTGAAAACTAGAAGTGGAATTCTTAGTTTGTAATCCAATGGGTTCCTGGGGAGGAATTCATGTATTGAATAAATTTAAATATCACAACATTCATGATTTTTTTTACTTGAACTAGGATGAGAGAGAAAAATGATTACAAAGTTGACAACTACTTTGGTCAAGAGTTATTTGCTTGGGGGTTTGGTTGATATTCTTCAAACAATAGTCTAAGGTCTTAGATGCCTCTTATCGTGACACTCATGATCATTGGGAATGGAGTCGTGATTGAGCCATGGCACCCCTTCATTCTCAACATTTCTAGCCTACTTCCTATATTCCTACTTTGAGACCACAAATCTTGAGCCAAATCATCTACCAAACAATTTACATCCAATTTTTTTTTCATTTTCTCTAAGATATTACAATTATTTCTCATAATTTTTCAAATTTATAGAATAATCATTTTTTTTTAAACTTTATCCAATTCCAATTTTGAAATATGTACGCTAAATATTTTAAAATAAAAACAACATAATTACATAGAAACATACATATCATACATTTTATTTATATTTAAATAAATTATACTTGACAAAACAATTACCTCTGAGACATTCCAAGAGACTTGGATCTTGGATATTTATGTGGGGTTCATTTGTTTTGCTTTAAAGTGACTAATAAATAAATGAGATTTTGTGTACCATAGATGGAATCTAGCTATAAAACAAGAATGAATGTTGAATGTGGGATAGTGAAGGTCACGCGAGTATCAAAGTGAGAGAGATGTGTTGGGTCATTTCATTCTCAAATTAATTGTAGACGTGGGCATTTGGATGTTCACTTGTTAATGTTTCAATGGATCATCAACAAACTCCTACTCTATACTTAAAATGGTGTGAGCAGAGAACCTATTTAAAATAAATATATAATTTAGTGTAGAATATAAAATTAATTCAATATTAATCTATTTTACATTGTAATATAATTTACATAATCTTAAATTATATTACATTTATATTATAATATAATATATAACTTTAAATTATATTATATTTTGTTTATATTTTTAAATGTCAATTAAGAATATGTATTATAATATACATCATATTTTTGTGTATTATTTAAATTATTTATCATGATCTTTAAATACTCTTGACAAATTGAGGGTTAGAAATATGTGAAATATAAATAAATTAAATTTTAGAACTAAATTTGTTATTTAAATTAATTATATTTTTATCATTTTAAATATATATATTTATTATTATAAATATTTAAATTATTATATATATTAAAACTTATTATATTAAAAAATTATGCATTTATATTTACATATATTCTTATATTTGGGAGGCAATGTTGACTTTTTCTACCAAACCTTAGCCACATTTTATTTATTAGTAATGGCAATGAGTTGCCCTTCTAATAAACTTAGTTAAAATACTAATAAAAAATTTAAAAAAATAAACTAGTATAAAGAGTTAATTTATGATTATTTTTTCTATTACATTTGAATTATTATAGAATATTTATATTTTAAAATAATTATTATGATTATAATTTGATATTATTTATTATATTTATAATTATTATTTAATTATATATTTATTATAAAATAAAATTTAGTACCTTATTAGTATTGTCTCTAGGCTAGTACTATTGTATGTTTATTAATTAATTTGGTTTTTTTTTCTATTGATTATAGAGAGATAAAAAAAGGACCATTTACATGGAGTTCACTGAGAAGCACAGCCTCAAACCGAGATCAGAGTAGCAAAACACAAAAGTAACCAGATATAGACATAATTACATAGAAAAAGGACAAGAAGCACTAGTAAAGATCATTAGGAGGAATATCCATCCAAGCAGTCCATCCGAGGGGACCTTCCATCCAAACTATATTCTTCCGCTCCTGAATCTGGGAAAGCATAGACAGCTCCTCTTTCCTGGCATTCACTGAATTTGGTTTTCTATCAATCACAATATTTTATTTATTTTATTTTTAAAAAAGAATTTAAATTTATAAAGTTGTATTTTTTTATTTTTATTTTTTAATTGCGTGTATAAGTGTTATAAAGTAAAATTCGAGGAATAATAGATTTTGTAGGCTTTTTTAGATTTCATTTTATTTTTAAAAATGTTTTTCAAAATAAAATAAAAAATATAGATTATTTCATTATAACTATTGTCATACAAACCTTTAAAATAGTAATTTTTTTAATACAAAAATGACTTTTTCATGTCACACAACCTCCTCTTACAAACTTATATGTTAACTTTAAATTTTTTTAATGAAATAAATAATTATTTTTTATAAATAAAAAGTTAATTGATTAATAGTTAATAAAGACTAAAATAAATGCAATAGTATTGTCTAACAAAAAGAGTACTAACATATAATTTAACAAATATCTATATTCAGCTAGAATAATACATATAATAACAAATTACATATGAAATAATGTTTATGGGTAACTTACAAGAAGTGAGCATAAAACCTATTTAAAATAGAATATATAATTTAGTGTAGATTATAAAATAAGTTAAATATTAATCTATTTTATATTATAACATAATTTACATAGTTCTAAATTATAATATAATATAATATATGTAATTTTAAATTATATTTATTTTTTAATAACTTTAAATTATATTTATATTTATCAATTTAAATAAAGAAGATCTATTATTTTAATAATAAATTTATAATTATTTTTAATTAATAATATAGATCATATTTTGTAATTTATTATTTAATTATTTATCATAATCTTTAAATACTCTTGAAAAATTGAAGGTTAAAAATGTGTGAAATATAAAAAAAAAAAAATTGAAATTAAAGTTATTATTTAAATTAAATATATTTTTATCATTTTCAATATTATATTTATTATTATAAATAATATTTAAATTATTAAATATATTAAAAAATTATTATATTAAAAAATTAAATATGATATGTTCTTATATTTGGGAGGCAATGTTGACTTTTTCTATGCGAACCTTGGCTACATTTTAATTTAATAAACTTAATAGACTTATTATATAGCTCGTTATATATTATTATTTTTATCTATTTTAAATTATTATTTTTATTAACATTAAAATTTTATATATTTTAGCAATGACATCTCCATTGAAATCTGGGAACGGTGTGAATCTCATGGCATCTACACGATATGGGAAGGGGAATCCGACCACATCTCTGTTGTTATGAACTGGTTTAAGGCAACCTTGGACTCCTTGATAAGTATTACTATCATAAATCAAAGTACTCTATTTTTGGATTGCTCATCCACATATTTAGCTGAAGTACTTTTAGAATCTGAGAATATTTTCTATAAGGGTTTTAATGTCAAATTCTTGAAATGGAGGTCTAATTTCCATAACAGCTGACATGCCAATATGAACCCACTAAAATGGGTTTTCTTGAAAAACTATCATGTGGAATTGATGCATCGTAGTATCTTGAGAAGGATAGGTAAACAAATTGGTACAATGATTGGCTTCGAACAATGCTACATGGCTGACTCTACTATTAAAATATTTGTGGAAAATGTCCCTAAAGATCTAAAACCCATCAAAATCATAACAAATCATTGTATATATGAATTACAACTAGAGATATACAAGGGTTTTATTGGAAATTTTGCTATTTTCACATCTGATTCAAATGATAAATTTACTGGAATTCCCCATACTTCTAACCTTTATCGACTTTTGGAAGACTTCGTCAACCCAGATTACTCCTCAGATTCCTCTGTTATGACAAACTATCTTTCCTCTCCAAGTCCCCTTCCTCCTCAAAATGTAATAGTTCATCTCTCTCCAACCAAGCCATCAAACCCTCCCATCTCCCCCTCCTCTTCCAATCACAGTTCCCATAGTCATAAACACTCATCCATCAACCTGTGACAACCAACACCTTTAAAGGATATGAATGTGCAACATAAATATATGGAAGAAGGTGAGTTACCATCTCCATAACCATTGCCTCTGTTAGGAATAACAGTCCACAATACAAATGAGAGGGGGGGTGAATCAGTTGTATAATAGAATATTAAACTTTAAGCTCCACAATATCAGACCCTATGAACACAATGAATGCCAACACAATAACATAATATTTTGGTTTCGGGGAAACCTTGTTAAAGGTAAAAACCCTAGTGGGAATTAGCACCCACAAATGATGTACTGAGAGTATAATTATCCTTGTTAGAAGATATAGCCCTATTAGGAGCTTATTGAAACATTATAGTACATAGTCCTTGTTAGAGGATAGACCTTGCTAGGAGTCAAGAACAAAAGAGAGGGCTCACTTCCCAAAGAAGGTTAAATCCACTTTCAGAAATCACTAGTTCGCAACAGGTGTATATAAAGAAAAACACAATCTTTTGAACTGTTTGCCAGCAACTATCTTTGCTTGATCAGTTCCAATGAATTCCACCAGTAAACCTTTGCTCTACGTACAACAGACACAAGCTCGCAGCTTTTCCAACTTTTTTATATCACATATATTCCATCCATACCTTTTCCAAAGAAAAGACTCTACATATCTAGCTTATTACAATTTACCATGATCAGGTTGGCCCATGAGGCTTTCCTAATTACAAACAATTACATAAACCCTTGCTAAGATACACATGGTATCTAGGACAAGTCTACAATGATTACATTACAATAATTAAGGACCAACATCCTTAATTTTTGTTTGCCAAACAAAGCACACGCTTCATTTCTTGAGTCGGCTTCATAGTAAGCCATTGCCAGAACACACGCCATAGATGATGTCACCAATCATTATGTACCTTGCACTGACCAATGAACATTCTTCAGTACCCTACCTATCATCCTTCAAGCTCGCATACCTTGAATCCAAATCCTCTGAAAGATATACCAAAAACTCAGAGACTAACTCTGTCAATCCTCACTATCACAGTCCAGTGACCAGTCTTCATTAAAACATTTGTATCTCTCTCAATATGAAACATCTAATGATGCAATCTTAGATATAAGATCACAACATCCACATGAACTCTTATCTGACTTCACGACATTTGAAACATCCATACAATGTTCATACACTGTGATTACCAGTCTGGTTCCTTCATAGAAACATATGCTGACATCAGTGACAAAACACAAATGACAATAGTATGAGTACCCATTTAGTAACATAGTGATTAAACATATTAAATGTCTCAATCACCTCCCATGCATTAGCAATATCCAACAATCTCCCCCTTTGGCATTGATGTCAACATATGGGAAAATCTTATCCCAAAGTTATATCAATCCAAAGTAAAAAACCAAACAATATTCCCATACAACAAGGATTTTATCATAGCAACACTCTCCCTTTGATAACAATGGCAAAGGGTGCCATGAGGCTTTGGTTGCCTTCATAGATAAACTTTCTTCCATGATCACTCCCCCTGAGGAGTAGATCCTTGCATCCAGTCCAGATAGTGATAAGGCTCTGAATACCTCTGGACTGATGCACCTCTGCATCATTTAGTTATGACTAGGAGGGGCCTGAACCCCTAGCATACCTCTGATATATTCAAAGGTATCTTTTGGTAGTGGCTTTGTGAAGATGTCTGCAATCTATTCTTTTGTACTGATATATTCTAATTTGATTTCTTTTTCTACCACCTTGTCTCTCAGGAAGTGATACTTGATAGAAATGTGTTTAGTTTTAGAGTGCATCACCGAATTCTTTGACATATTTACTATACTGGTGTTATCACAATGGATAACCATAGGCTCATCAAAAGTTATTCTAATGTCTGATAGCATTTGTTTCATCCAAACAATCTGAGTGCATTTTATAGCAGTAGCAACATACTCTGATTCAGCAGTAGATTGTACTATATAATCTTGTTTCTTACTTAGCTAAGAAACCAACTTTTTCCCAAGGAAAAATGCACCACCACTGGTACTTTTTCTATCATCAATATTTCCTACCCAATCAACATCATTATAAGCATGAAGTTCAAAGCTATCATTTCTATCATACCATAAGCCATAATCTATGGTGCCTCTTAGATACCTCAATATCCTTTTTATAGCAACTAGATGAGTTTCTTTGGGTTTTGCCTGATATCTAACCACAATTCCAACAACATTAGCAATATCTAGTTTGGTGTGAGTCAAATATTGTAGTCCTCCAACCATTGATCTATACAAATTCTGAAAAATACACTTTGATTCATCACCAATTGTTAGCTTGTTGCCAGTCACCATAGGTGTTCCTACTGGTTTACAATCTTCCATTCCGAATTTCTTAAGTAATTCTTTGAGATAATTGGTCTGAGAAATGCAAATACCATTCTCATTATGAGTTATTTATAGTCCAAGAAAGAATTTCATTTCACCTATCATGGAAATCTCAAATTCACTTTCCATTTCTTTAGCAAATATCTTACATAGATCATCATTACCTCCAAAGATAATGTTATCCACAAACACTTCTACTATCAGGATTCCATCTTCAGTAGTTCCTAAATACAAATTACTGTCTGCATTACCTTTTCTGAATCCAAGCCCAAGTAGATACTTTTCTAACCTTGCATACCAAGCCCTAGGAGCTTGCTTTAACCCATACAAAGATTTCTTCAATTTGCACACCATGTCTTTATCTTCGCATAGAGGAAATCCATCTGGTTGTTCTATATAGACTTCTTCTTCAAGATCTCCATTCAGAAATGCAGATTTAACATCCATCTGATACACTTTGAAGTTTTTATGTGCAACATAAGATAGGAACAATCTTATTGCCTCTATTCTAGCAATAGGAGCAAATGTTTCTTCAAAATCTATGCCTTCTTGCTGTGAGTATCCCTTACACAGTAGTCTTGCTTTGTTCCTTAGAACAGTTCCTTCTTCATCCATTTTTATTCTAAAAACCCATTTTGTTCCTATTATATTTTATTCTTAGGTCTAGGAACCAGTTCCCAAGTATTATTCTTCTTTATCTAATCCAATTCTTCTTTCATAACATTTATCCAAGATTCATCTTTAAAGGCTTCATCTGTAGTTTTTGGCTCAACTTGAGAAATCAAACAAATTTCTTCTCTAACTTTTGATCTAGTTAGCACTCCCTGACTGGTATTGCCAATAATTTGATTTTTTGGATGGTTATTTTTTGCATACCTTGGAGTTTTAGGAGTCTTAGAGTCTTTCTTGTACTAGCATTACAAGCCTCTTTTTCACTTTCTTCCTCAACAAGTTCTTCTTCTTCTGCAGCAGTAGTAGTTTCTTTTATCTCTGAAATCTGATTACTGTCATACATTCTTTCTTGTATCTGGAACTTCTCATCTATTCTTAGATTGTTGCTTTCAATCATCTTCCTCAATCTTAGATTGAAACATTTTTAAGCCTTTCTTTTAACAGAGTAACCAAGGAAGATCCCTTCATCACTTTTAGCATCAAACTTCCTTATCTCATCATCCCTCTTGATATAACATTTACTACCAAATATTCTAAAATATTTTATAGCAGGAGTATGATCAAACCATAGTTCATAGGGAGTCTTACTTGTACCTTCTCTGATTTGAATTTTATTCAATGTGTATACTATTGTTCCAACAACCTCTCTCCAATGTACATGAGATACATTTCCTTCAATCAACATTGTCCTAGCAGCATCAAGTATATTCCTATTTCTTCACTCTGTTATCCCATTCTATTATGGAGTCCTAGGATCATATGTTTGTCTCTTTATCCCATGCTCTTCGCAATATGAATTGAATAAGTCTGAACTAAATTATCCACCTCTGTCTGATCTTAAACACTTGATCTTTAACCCTAATTCATTTTCTGCTTTTGCTTTGAACAACTTGAATTTATCAAATGCTTCTGATTTTTCTCTTAAATAAGTAACCCACATCATTCTAAAAAAGTCATCAACAAAGAGTATAAAATACCTTTCACCATAGTATGACTTTGTTCTTATAGGTCCACACAGATCTGTATGTACCAGATCCAACTTTCCTTTTGATGTATATGTTTTTCTTTTATGACTGCTTCTAGTCTGCTTTCCCATAACACATTCTCTGCATAAAATGTTAGATGGTTTCACAATCTTTGGTAGATCTCTTACTGCATTAGCCATACTTTCCTTCACAATGTTATCAAAATTAACATGAAAAAATCTCCTATGCCATAACCAATTGTCATCTACCTTCGCAACAAAACAAGAGGCTCCAGATGTGTTTAGTTCAAATACATTACCTCTAGATTTTGAACCGATAGCAATCAATTTTCCTTCCTTGCTTCTGATAAAACATTTACCATTAACAAAACTTAACTGAAAATCTTTATCCATTAATTGTTCGACACTCAACAAATTATGTTTCAGTCCTTCAATAAGTAGTACATTGTTTGTATTAGTTTTTCCATCTAGAGTAATGGATCCTACTCCTATGATGGATTTAGGGAGATTGTCCCCAAACCTCACAACACCTCCATCATAATTTACTAATTTAACAAATGTATTCTTATCACCAGTCATATGATGAGAACAACCACTGTCAATTATCCATTCAGTTTTCTTGTCAACATGAGATACTAAGGCTTTTTCTTCATGTATTGGTTCATCTTTAATAGCAACAAACCCAATCTCTTCATAATCTAAATCATCATCATTAGAGATTCCTTCACTAGCATAATAACATTCTATGTCTCTTTTAATCTTTGCATAATCAGGTTTGTACTTAGAAACTCTTGTAGGACATCTAGATGCAAAATGACCTACCTTATTGCATGAAAAACATTTCAAGGGTAACTTGCCTTCAAACTTTCCCTTACCTCTTTTTTCTCTTCTAGCAATCAATGCAAAAAGTTCATCCATCTTTCTTTCTTCTACCATTATCTTTTCTCATTCCTCAGCATACTCACCAAGCTCTTCTTTTAGGTCTTCTTTTCTTGTGCTTGGAAGTGCAGACAATTTCTTGTGTGCAGATGCCTTAAATACATATTCAACTTTAGGTGCAGCTTCTCCTAATTCTGCAGCTTCAAAACTAGTTAGCTTTGCAATCAACATCTCTCTGCTAAATTTCGGAGTTAGAGGTATAGTTTCTTCAATAGACATAGCCTTGAACTTGTAAATAGGAGTTAGAGATATGAAAATCTTTGCAATAACTTTATCTTCATCATAAGTGCCTCCACAATTTTTGATTCCGACTACAACTTCTGTAACCCTTTAAACATAGGCCCTAATGCTTTCATCTTCATTCATTTGCAACTTCTCCATCTTTGTCTTCTAGTTTTGTAACTTTTCTTGTTTGGTATACTTCTCTCCTTCATAAAGTGCATCTAATCTATTCCAAATTTCATGTGCCGAATCCAAATCTTTAATTTTAGTAAACTCACCCTCAAATAGTGCGCTGATCAATGCTTCTCTTGCAACCATGTTGCATGAGAATAACTTCTTTTCATCATTAGTGGCTGACTCCAAATCATTCTCAGCCTTCAGAGATTCCTTTTTCTTTACAATCATCCAGTAGTTTATGCCCAAACATAGCAGATGTGTTCGCATCTTGTTTTTCCAACTGTCAAAGTTTTCAGGATCAAATTTAGGACTATCCTTCCTATAGAATTCCATCTCCAAGATCACCTCAAGCTATTAAGCTTTCTCTCTAAGGACCGTGGGCTCTGATACCAATGGTTAGGATTAACAGTCCACAATACAACTAAGAGGGGGGGTGAATCAGTTGTATAACAGAATATTAAACTTTAAACTTTAAGCTCCACAATATCAGACCCTATGAACACAATGAATGCCAACACAATATTTTGGTTTCAGGGAAACCATGTTAAAGGTAAAAACCCCGGTGGGAATTAGCACCCACAAATGATGTACTGAGAGTATAGTTATCCTTGTTAGAAGATATAGCCCTGTTAGGAGCTTATTGAAACATTACATTACATAGTCCTTGTTAGAGGACAGGCCCTGTTAGGAGTCAAGAATAAAAGAGAGGGCCCACTGCCAAAGGATCACTTCCCAAAGATAGTTAAATCCATCTTTAGAACTCACTACTTTGCAACAAGTGTATATAAAGAAATACACAATCTTTTGAACTATTTTCCAGCAACTGTCTTTTCTTGATCAGTTCCAATGAAGTCCACCAGTAAACCTCTGCTCTACATACAAAAGACACAAGCTCACATCTTTTCTAACTTCTTTATATCACATATATTCCATCCATACCTTTTCCAAAGAAAAGACTCTACATATATACCTTATTACAATTTACCATGATCAGGTCGACCCAATAGGCTTTCCTAATTACAAACAATTACATAAACCCTTTCTAAGATACACATGGTATCTAGGACAAGTCTACAATGATTACATTACAACAATTAATGACTGACATCCTTAATTTTTATTTGTCAAACAAAGCACACGCTTCATTTCCTGAGTTGGCTTCACAGTAAGCCATCGTCAGAACACATGCCATAGATGACATCACCAATCATTCTGTACCTTGCGTTGACCAATGAACATTCTTTAGTACCCTATCTATCATCATTCAAGCTCATATACCTTGAATCCAAATCCTTTGAAAGATATACTAACAACTCAAAGACTAACTCTGTCAATTCTCACTGTCACAGTCCAGTGACTAGTCTTCATTAAAACATATTTATCTCTCTCAATATGAAACATCTAATGATGTGATCTTAGATATAAGATCACAACATCCACTTGAACTCTTATCTGACTTCGCAACATCTGAAACATTCATACAGTGTCCGTACACTATGATTACCAGTCTGGTTCCTTCATAGAAACATATGTTGACATCAGTGACAAAAAACAAATGACAACAGTATGAGTGCCCATTCAGTAACGTAGTGATTAAACATATTAAATGTATGATGAACTACAACTAATTTAGAACCTAATTGAAGATCTATGATTAGAAGATCATCGAGTTTCTGATTAGATATGTAATATGATTAAATCAGTAATATGTTGTCATTGATGTCAACTAGTTTGACAACACTTATCTTGTAAGTTATGATACCCAAACATCTGTAGAAAAGGAGTAGGAGAGATGAAGAACAAAAATATGTACATGAGGAAGATGCATATGACAGATGAGGATAAGGAATACATTGGGTAACTTGTTGATGAGTCTATGACCTTATGTTATTGACTTGATTATGTTTCATTCATCTATGATGAGGAAAAGCGTTGAAAGACACAAGGTAGTGTGGTCGGTTGATGAAGCATCATAGTATACACCGAGCAGTGTAGTGTATACCGAGCATAGTATAAATGGAGCTTGTGTTCACTGACACATTTCTTTATTAACCGAGCAAGAGAAAGGAACTAAATGATTAGTTTAGTCGATAAAGATTGATGAGCTGTAAAGTACATCATGATAGGAGATGTTGATAAAGTTTTTTACGAAGATCGAAAGCTAACAAAATTCAAGGAAGATCTAAAGGATGGAATCAAAACATGTTACTGACACATCAGCTGAGAAAGGTTTAAGCGGCAAAATCTAATGGACGAGAAGAAAATGATTTACTTGTCTATTTAAGAGACTAGGGTTTCATTATGAAACTCATGCCGGAAGAAGGAGACTACAAAATTATCGCATGAACAAGATTCATGTATGCCTGATCAAACTGGTTAAGGAGAATCAAACTGCAGAGTTTACCAAGCATCAGAAAGCTATTACCGAGCGACAGTAAGTCATTGATTATTATTGATACAGAATTGATATATTGATCAGAGGATTTAAATGAGCATAATATAGATCTAAACATCTACAATTGAAGTTGTATTGTAATCAGATCACCTACTGTTACAGTTTAACCATTGTATACAGACAAATCTCTTGACAGAGTGGACTAGGAAAGTCTTATATGTATCATTGATAGAATGAACATTGTTATCCTGTCAACCCCATAGTGAATGATGGTTGGACAATAACGGTTGGTCTAAAATCCTCTAACAAGGTCACACCTCACAGTGTGTTTGTAACCTTTAACAGGGTTGGGTCTTCACTGATCTCACTTTAGAAGAGTCAACAATTTTTGGGTTGCCGGTCCCAAGTGGTTTTTCCCTTCACAGGGTTTCCATGTTAAATCTTTTGTGTTATGTGTTCATTGTGGTGATTGTTTTTTTTATCATACTTTACATATTACATGTTGGATTTGATCAGTAATCATTATATGTTATTGACTGGTAATCGGTAAAAGCATAGACAGTATAGTATTTTATGTTACCGAGCTGCAGAAGTTTAAGTAAATTATTTTGGATTATACATTTTGATTTGGGACTGTGGATAACTGATTCACCCCCCTCTTAGTTATTCTAACAATTGGTATCAAATTTGTGGTTGCTTGGAACAGATTTTTAAGGACTTCAGCACAAAGGTCTCAAAATGTTTAAGCGGGAAGTGCCAAAGCTAAACAAAGATAACTTCACAATATGGCAAAGTCAAATGAAGCTGCATATATCCAGGATTTGGAATTCTGCCCTAGATCTGATGGAGAATGGATACCTTGCACCGCCCACTTGTCCCTTGACCCTTGATCAACTAAGAGACAGGCATGAACATAATGTTACTATGATGGAGATTGTTGTTACCTGTTTAGATGCCGAATTTGAAGACATCAAGGACTATACTACTGTTAAGCAGATGTGGGATAAACTTGCTCAAATTTATAGTGGTGATGTGAATGTAAAGAGAGCAAGAGCATAACGATTAAGAGGAAGATTCGATGACATGAAGATGAAAGAAGGTGAAAACATTATGTAGTACAAAAATAGAATAAAGGAGGTAGTTCACGCTATTAGAGCATCAGATGGAGTTATTAATGAAGACACTGTGGTAAGCAAAATTCTAAGGACCTTATTGCCTATCTATGCCATCAGAATATCTGCAATTCATGAAAATAGGTCAACACCTAACAACACACTCACTCTTGATAATCTGATTGGAAAGCTTACAACATTTGAACTGAATAATTATGATAATAGTGTTGTACCGAATGTTGAATCCACTTTCATGACTTCTCTGAAGATTGGTAAGTCTAGTAGCAAAAATAAAAAGGATGATAGTGATAGCAATACTGATGATGAGCTTGATGAAATTGAAGCTCTTATGGCCATGAGGTTGCCTAAAGGAAAAGGAAGATATAGAGGCAAGTTACCTCTAGCATGCTTAAACTGTAAAGAAGTTGGTCACATTGCTACTAGATGTCCACACAAGAAAGATGATGATAGAACCAAAGACTGATCTAAAGGAAGCTATGAGAGAAGATACAACAAAGGCTACCGACAATATAAGAGAGACAACCAAGACAATAATGATAAAGGCAAGAAGGTATGCTACATTGCTGAGGAAGAAGATATCACCGATACCGACACTGATGATGATGTGGAGGTAGTATTTGTGGCAATGAAGGATGATTCAGAAGAAGATGAAAGGTATGTAGAGACAACACTTATCTCTAAGGTTAATAAAAATGATACATTGATCATAGATAGTGGTTGTACACATCACATGACTGGTGATGAGGAAAAAATTGATTATCTTGAAGAATACAATGGAGGATCTGTAAGAATGGGTAATGATGCACCCTGTATAGTAAGAGGTAAAGGATCACTGATGATAAATGATAGATTAAAATGTGATTCAAATGCTTATTGGGTAAAAGGATTAAACTATATTTTACTAAGTGTGGCACAACTGAACAATTTAGGCCACCGAGTTGCTTTTGAGAGCAAAAAGGTGAAGATATTTGATGATGGAGGAAGACTTGTTGGAGCTAGTACACAATCTAGAGGTAATCTATTTTATCTTGATAATGATCAGTCTTCTTGTTTAATGATGAAAGATGAAGATGCATGGTTGTGGCATAAGAGGTTATGCCATGTGAATTTTTATAATATGATTAAGATCAATAAAAAGAAAAGAGTTAGAGGTCTGCCTAACTTGTCAAAGCCTGATCATGTTATGTGTCATGAATGTCAGAAAGGTAAAATGACTAAATCTAGTTTTAAAAGAAAAGATTATTCAACAAAGAAGATACTTGAGTTGGTTCATACTGACCTATGTGGTCCTATGAGAACTTAGAGTTATTATGGAGATAGATATTTTATTCTTTTTGTTGATGATTATACTAGGTTGATGACTGTCATGTTTTTAAAAGAAAAATCTGAGGCATTCAAGATGTTCAAGTGGTATAAAGAAAAAGTAGAAAAAGAGACTGGTAAAGAATTAAAATGCTTAAGATCTGATAGAGGAGGTGAATTTATCTCTGATGAATTTACTAATTTTTGTAATGAGCATGGTATTAAAAGACAGGTCTCTGCACCGAGGACACCACAATAGAATGACATTGTTGAAAGGAGGAATAGGTCAATTGTTGACTGCGCAAGGACATTAATGATAGAAAAGAATGTTGCACAGACATACTGGAGAGAAGATGTCAGCACAACTGTTTATGTTCTGAATCGAGTGCAACTAAAGGACACTAATAAGACACCCTATGAGTTATGGTTTGGACACAAACCCACTATAAGTTATTTCAGGATTTTTGGAAGCAAATGTTTTATTCTAAAAGATGAAAGAAATGGAAAGTTTGACTCAAAATTTGATGAAGGGATATTTCTAGGATATTCCAGTAAAAGTAAAGCATACAAGTGTCTGAACAGAGTTACTAATAAAATGATTGAAAGTACTAATGTTCAAGTTGATGAGTTTGATGATAAGAATGTAGAGGAAAGCATAAAGGAACTGGAAGACTACAATAGATTCACTTACATTGAACAACATGACTACCTATCGATGCACCAAACAGTGACAACCGGTTAGCAAGAAAATAATATCGAGGAACAGGAAAAAGAAACTAACGAGCAGGAAGGACCTACCTAGCAAGCAAATGAACCCGCACAGGATGAACAAGAAAGAAGAAATCAGATACTAGCAAGTTTTGTCAGAAGAAATCATCTTGAGACACAAATCATTGAAGACAGACAAGCTGGCATGCAAACAAGGAGTAAGACAAGACAAGGTACATGTCTAGTTTGTGAATATGAACCGAAGAATGTAAAAGTTGCATTAGAAAATGATGAATTGGTTAATACAATGAAAGAGGAAATAGAACAGATAGAGAATAACAAAACTTGGACCTTAGTACCCAGACCTAAAGATAAGAATGTTATCGGTACTAAGTGGATATTCAAAAACAAGCAAAATGAAAATGGAGAGGTAACAAGAAATAAAGCTAGATTGGTATGCAAGGGATATGCACAAGAGAAAGGAATTGATTATGGTGAAACATTTGCACCTGTTGCTAGATTAGGAGTCAGAATGTTACTTGCATATGTTGCACACAAAAAGTTCAAAGTTTATCAAATGGATGTTAAGTCAGCATTTTTTAATGGAATACTTGAAGAAGAAGTCTACATAGAACAACCAGAAGGGTTCATTGATCCAGACAAGAAAGATATGGTATGTAGATTACATAAAGCTTTATATGGTCTAAAGCAAGCATCGAGAGCCTGGTATATGAAAGGAGATACCGATGATACTATTCTTATTGCTGAAATATTTGTGGATGACATTATATTTGGAGGACAAGATCAAATTTGTAAGGCATTTGCTGATGAAATGAGAAGTGAACTTGAAATGTCTATGTTCAAAGAGATTAAGTTCTTTCGAGGACTACAAGTGATTCAAAAGAGTGATGGTATATTCATCACACAATCCAAATATATCAAGGAAGTATTGAAGACATTTGTTATGGAAGATGCTAAACTTGTGGGAACACCGATGGCTATTGGATGTAAACTGACTAAGGAAGATGAAACTACAGAGGTAAACCAGACATTGTATCGATCTATGATCTATGAGAGGTAAACGAGACATAGCACATGCTGTGTAAATTGTTGCAAGATTTTTTGCAAATCTTAGAGAGTCACACATGGTTGCTACAAAGAGAATCTTAAGATACCCGAAGAAGACAAAAGATTATGGATTATGGTATCCTAAGGAAGGCAAATTTGAACTCAGAGTCTATACTGACGCTGATTGGGCTGGAAATGTGGATGATAGAAAAAGTACCACCGGAGGAGCATTTTGCTTTGGTGAAAGACTTGTTACATGGACAAGTAAGAAGCGGGATTGCATTTCCCAGTCTACAGCCGAAGCAAAGTATGTTGCTACTGCTACAAACTGTTCAAATATTGCATATATTAAGCAAGTGTTGGAAGGTATGAATGAGGTAATCACTAAGCCAGTGATTATATATTGTGACAACACCAGTGCAATAAACATTTCAAAGAATCCAATGATGCATTTTAAAACAAAGCATATATCTATTAAGTATCACTACTTAAGAGAACAAGTACAAGAGAAGCAAGTGAAGCTAGAATTTGTTACATCTAAAGAACAACTTGTAGACATATTTACAAAGCCTCTACCAAAGGATACATTTGAATACTTGAGGACTAAACTTGGGGTCCATCCCCTATCTACCAGTCACTAATGTGATTTGGATGTTTCATCAGCCTAATCTTATCAGAAGATCATTCATGTTGATGTAGCATAGTTCACACTTTGGATCATGTCTAAGGTTGTGAAAAGTTTGGAGAACTGGAACAGATTGGCATATCAGTATACAGAGATAGAGTATGCATCGGACAATAGAGAGTTACATGGTTACTACAAAGCTGTATGTTTATTTATTTCTTTGGCATTGTTGTCAAAGGGAGAGATAAATAATATGAAACAATATGCACCGATGCGAACACTGAAACATCTATCTAAGGGAGAGAGAAACTAAAAGAAAGGGAGAGCACTGAAGATCAGATACTGAGAACAGAAGAAGGAATCCGAGAGCTGAAAAGATCATATCTACAGAATGTCAAAGCTGCATTGGTAATGTTGTTGAGTAACGGAGTGATTAAACATATTAAGCTAGGGAGAGCTTGTACAATATTTTTTCACAAAGTTGTAGAATACATGTTTGGTATGTGTATGGTATATTTCATATTACTTGAGTTTCCATCAATGCCAAAGGGAGAGATTGATGAACTACAACTAATTTAGAACCTAATTGAAGATCTGTGATTAGAAGATCACCGAGTTGCTGATTAGATATGTAATATGATTAAATTAGTAATATGTTGTCATTGATGTCAACTAGTTCAACATGACAACACTTATCTTGTAAGTTACAATACCCAAACATCTGTAGAAAAGGAGTAGGAGAGATGAAGAACATAAATATCTGTATGAGGAAGATGCATATGATAGATGAGGATAAGGAATACATTGGGTAACTTGTTGATGAGTCTATGAACTTATGTTATTGACTTGATTATGTTTCATTCATCTATGATGAGGAAAAGAGATGAAAGACACAAAGCAGTGTGGTCGGTTGATGAAGCATCACAGTATACACCAAGCAGTGTAGTGTATACCAAGCACAGTATAAACTGAGCTTGTGTTCACTGACACATTTATTTATTAACTGAGAAAGAGAAAGGAACTAAATGATTAGTTTAGCTGATAAAGATTGATGAGCTGTAAAGTACTTCGTCATAGGAGAAGTTGATAAAGTTTGTTACGAAGATTGACGACTAACAAAATTCAAGGAAGATCTAAAGGATGGAATCAAAATGTGTTACTGACACATCAACTGAGAAAGGTTTAAGCGACAAAATGGACGAAGGAGATCAAGCGGAAAAATCTAATGGAGGAGAAGAAAACAATTTACTTGTCTATTTAAGAGACTAGGGTTTCATTATGAAACTCATGCCGGAAGAAGGAGACTACATAATTATCACATGAACAAGCTTCATGTATGCCTGATCAAACTAGTTAAGGAGAAATGAACTGTAGAGTTTACCGAGCATTAGAAAGCTATTACTGAGCGATAGTAAGTCATTGATTATTGTTGATACAAAATTGATATATTGATCAGAGGATTTAAATGAGCATAATATAGATCTAAACATCTATAATTGAAGTCGTATTGTAATCAGATCACCTATTGTTACAGTTTAACCATTGTATATAGACAAATCTCTTAACGGAGTGGACTAGGAAAGTCTTATATGTATCATTCATAGAATGAACATTGTTATCCTATCAACCCCATAGTGAATTCTAGTCGGACGATAACGGTTGGTCTAAAATCCTCTAACAAGGTCACACCTCATAGTGTGTTTGTAACCTTTAATAGGGTTGGGTCTTCACCGATCTCACTTCAAAAGAGTCAACAATTTTTGGGTTGTCAGTCCCAGGTGGTTTTTCCCTTCACAGGGTTTCCACGTTAAATATTTTGTGTTATGTGTTCATTGTGGTGATTTTTTGTTATCATACTTTACATATTACATGTTGGATTTGATCAGTAATCATTATATGTTATTGACTGGTAATCAGTAAAAACACAGACAGTATAGTATTTTATGTTACCGAGCTATAGAAGTTAAGTAAATTATTTTGGATTATACATTTTGATTTGGGACTGTGGATAACTGATTCACCCCCCTCTCAGTTATTCTAACAATGTCTCAATCACCTCCCATGCATTAGCAATATCCAACAGCCTCATGCTCAGCTCCCGAGGGTTGATAGTTTTCTCCCTCCTTATCATTCCCCCCAAGCCCAATCCCTCTCACAAGAAAATCCACCAACCCTTGAACTAGTACCACTCATTGATTTCTCATCCATGGAACCTATTGCACCAAACCATGTTATACCTATTCAAGATCCCACTAGTACCACTACCCAATCCTTGCTAGATATATTCCTTCCTCTGTACCAAATCTTAGCAAAATCCCCTTTGATATGGAAAATAGCACTTTCAACCCTACCAAACACCAATCTGATCAGGTGGCTGAGGAAATCCTAATTGATACCCTAGATAACATACTTGAATATTTTATAGATATGGAAAAGATTAACAATGAAAGAGAAATACTTATTAATAAAATTATAGAACTAGATGCTTGAGAAAATTATCAACATACCTTAGAGAATGAATTGGTTGATCTTGAGGCAAGAGATAATGACCCTGAACGAGGTATTGTTATTACAAAAGATTTGGATATCACCCCAGACTGTGCAAAAATAACAAAGAAAAGAGGTAGAGAATCACTTTTTGAACTTTGGATTAAAGATGGGAACATGGAGAATCAAACCAAGATAATAGATTTATTTCATGCGGGGAGGGGGAAGTTCCCTCCCAAGGGGAAATGAAGACTCTTTCATGGAACTTGAGGGGCTGCAATACCCCTAACAAACAATGTTTTCTCAAGTGTTGCATTAATAAATTTAAACAAGAACTTATTTTACTATAGGAAACTAAACTTGACTTAAGGGAATTAGATAATTTAAAAAATAAATTAGGCTTTTGGGACATTTATGGAATCCTGGTTGATGGAGCCTTAGGAGGCCTAGCTATTCTATCAAGCCCAAGGAAACTCATTTACACCTTGATACCCATAATAGATGGTGGATGTGGGGCTCAGTTAGAAGCACCAAAACAAATCTTACTTTCCTTACCTTAAATATTTATGGTCCTACAAATTTTTGGTCAAGGAGAATATTATGGCAGGAACTCAACTATACCCTCGAAAATTACCCTGACCAAACTATCTTTATTGGAGGAGAATTCAACACCATCTTGGACCCAACTAAAAAAATTGGGGGCAGACAACCCAACCTCAACTCTATGAATGATTTCATCACATGGGTCCAATCCAATCAATTGATAAAACTAAAAATAGAGGATGGTATCTACACATGGACCGACAAAAGAAATGGAGTTGATTTAATAGCGGAAAAACTAGACCATTTCTTCTTTAAAGGCAACTAGAATGACTTCCCCTTTGGCCTCAAAATAGAGGCACTTCCCTTCTCTAGTTCTGATCATTACTTGATTCTCCTCAACATAATAGATGATTCCAAATCCCATCACACCCCCTTCAGATTTGAGCATCTGTGGCTAAAGGATGAAAGGCTTCTTCCCCTCATCCAACAATGGTGGGAAAGCCTTAATTTTAAAGGGTCTAAACTTTTCTATCTGGTTAACAAACTAAAAAAAATTAAAATCAAGTTGATTACATGGAATAAGGAATGGTTCGATAATATCTTTGAGTAAAAAATTAGAATTGAGTCGGAACTTGATTTTATCAATAAACATATCATCGATCATGGTATGAATGAGGATTCCTACCAAAAGGAAAAGAGCCTCAAAATTGAACTAGAGGACATTCTAGCTAAGGAGGAACTGTTTTGGAGACAAAAATTGAGAGAAACTTGGCCTCGCGCTGGGGATAATAATACTAATTTTTTTCACAACAGCACCAAGGCTCGAAGAAATATTAATAGAATAATAAAAATCACAAAATAGGATGGTGATACAATTGAGGGACCCAAGGATTTCATGGATGAAGCTATTAATCACTTCCAACACATTCTCAATAATTTTGAAATTGCAGATTTAAGGAATCAAGATGTCTTCCTCAACAATATTCCTACATTAATCAATCAGGAGAAAAATAGATTATTAAAAGATAAATTTACTAAAGAAGAAATTGAGAATGTTTTGAAACAAATGCAACTTGACAAAGCCCCAAACCCAGATGACTTTCCTACAATGTTTCTTCAAAAATGCTAGAACTTTATTGATCGGGAAGTGGCCGATGCACTGGAAGGGGTTAGGAATTCAGGTAACCTACTAAGAGAAATTAACCATACATTCCTAGCCTTAATCTTGAAAAAAGAATTCATTGATAACTTAAATGACTGTAGATTGGTAGCATTATGCAATACTATACACAAACTACTCTCTAAAATACTAGCAAACAAAATTTAGAAATTAATGCCCATTATTATTGGCGAGGAACAAATTGGATTTGTACAAGACCGCTCTATCTATGATGGAATCATTATATCCCAAGAAGAAATACACTCTTCCCAACTCAATAAGAACCCTAAAATATTCATTAAACTTGATATTAGTATAGCATATGACAAGGTAGACTAGATATTTTTATGCAAAGTCCTTGAAAAATTTAGCTTTGATAAATCATGGATTAATTTGGTTTTTGAATGTATTTCAACCCCTAAGTTCTCAATAATGCTAAATGGATCTCTAGAAGTCTTTTTTGACTCCTCTAGGGGAATTAGACAAGGGGACCCTATCTCACCCTTCCTTTTCATCATCATGGATGAAGCCCTAGGCAGAGCCTTAACAAGAGCTAGAGAAGATAACCAAATCAACTATATTAAAGTTACCACAGATCTGGACCCCATCACCCACAAATAATTTATGAATAATGCAATTTTATTTAGTACCAGCTCTATTAATGAAGCAACCAAACTCAGATAAATCCTACAGGCCTATTCAAGGGCATTTGGACAAGAAATTAATCAAGATAAATCAGATTTTTTTTCCTAAATACGGACCCTAACCGTGAATCTGAAATTTATAACCTACTAAACTTCAAAAAAGAGACACTTGTAAATACCTAGGGTTATCCCTTAATAAAGGTACCAAATCCTCAAGCACTTGGGAATCTACCATCCTAAAGATTAAAAATAAGACAACTTCATGGAAGGGCAAATGGCTCTCTTCCGCAAGTCAGATGGCAATGCTAAAATTAGTTTTAGCTTATATCCCTATCTACCACATGTCATGATGCCCCCTTCTGAAAGGAAAAAAGGATGAAATTAATAAGCTGCTTAGGAATTTTTTCTAGCAAGGAGAAAATGATTAGAAGAAAATCCCTTTGGCTGACTAGAACTCACTTTGCTCGCCAACAAAGTCTGGTGGCCTAGGTTTCAAAAATATCAAGATCCAAAGAAGAGCTTTAGGAGATAAACTGGTATGGAACCTTGTGAGTAAACTAAATATGAAATGGGCTAAAATCCTCTACTTCAAATACTTAAATAGAAGAGAACTAATTTCTTTCTTCAAAATAAAAAAATCTCCCTAAAGGCTCAAGGATCTGGATCTTTATGACCAATTGTAGAGATATCATTGCCCAAAATTTATCATGGAAAATTAATAATGGTTGCAAGGCCTTGTTTTGGGAGGACTCTTGGGAAGGCTTTCCACCTATTTCAAGAATGATGGATTGGAGGGATACAATGCAGACCCTCAAAAACCAATGGAGTGAGAAAGTTAAAGACTATATTCTTCCCCCCTCCAATCCCTCTATAGAGCCTTACAAATGGAAATATTCAGAGGAAGAAAACATTCCCGAGCACCACAAGAGATCCCTCTCTATCATCCTTCAGGAAAGGATACTAAGTTTTTTATCAAAAGATGACCACCTAATTTGGACTACAACAAAGAACGTGCAATACAATACTAAATATGGTTACAAACATATTTTGACCCAACATCCCATGACTAAAACAAACATTCCTCTACACCTATGTTTTTATAAGGAACACCTTCCTAAAGCCAGATTGTTCTCCTGGTTTGCAATCCAACATAAAATCCTCACTTTAGACCACTTTACCAAGATGGGGTATGAGGGACCTAGCAGATGCCCTCTGTGTGAAAATGAGGAGGAAATAGTGGATCACCTTCTCTTGAACTACCCTTACTCAAGACAATGTTGGGAATAACTATGTAATAAGCTTAATCTTATCTTTGCCATCCCTAATAAACTTTTGAACATGTTTAAATCATGGCCTAATTACCAAAAGAATAGTATCTATAACTTATTATGGAAAGTTGGCCCTTCCATCATCATTTGTAAAATCTGGAAGGAAAGGAACCGATGGATTTTTAAGGAGAAATGGCTTCCCATTGGTCATTTCTTAAATAAAATCAATGTGGTTATTACTAAATCTATTAGTAATAGAATTTTGAATCTACCCTACAATGATAAACAAATGAATCCTTGGGATGATGGGATGCGATATCAATGAAGAGGGCTCAAATTACCCTCCCATGCTAATAACCCTGCCCTAGATAAAATCAAAGCTAGATCTGAATGTGTTTGGTCCCCTCCTAATGAGGGGAGATTCAAACTAAATTTTGATGGTGCCTCTAGAGGCAACCCTAGCCCAGCTGGCATTGGACGCATTATCCATGATTCTAATAGAAGAGAATTTGTAGCCTTAGTCCAACCCCTCAGAGTCACAACAAATAACATTTTCGAGATGGAAGCCTTAATTGCATGTCTTAGAATGGGAGTTAAACTAAAAATATCTAACCTTGATATTGAAGGCGATTCTGCTAATATTATTAATGCTCTGAGAAAAAAATCCACACCAAACTATAAATTGGAGGGTTTGTTGTGTGTTTCCCTTGATATTATTCAGAATTTGTCATCAGTGACCTTCAATCACATTTTTAGAGAATGGAATAAAAGGGCAAACGAGTTGGCAAACCTTGGGGCAAATGGAATAACCACTAAGCCCTAGCCATTTTCATATCCTCACTCTCATTAACTCACACTTCTTTAATTTGCACCATAAATCCTTTCCCACTCTCAACTTTAATTCTCTCTTTTCCTCCTCTAGTTATAGTTAGAAAACTTGTAAGCTTCTTGTACCTTAAGTCTCTAGTATTTCGTGTATTAGGCCTCAAGGGTCCTTAGCCCTTAATACATCTCTACCAAATATCAAGTTAGAACCTATTTCTTTTAAATTGTTCAGCATTGCTAGTCCCCCTTTAAGTATGCAAACATTACTAGGATCTCAGAGGGCTAGCTCCAGTTCACATCATTTTGTATAACCCCTGTTGTAAAACATTTTGTATAGCCTATGTTGATAGCCCGTTGTTAGAACTTTGTCATATGTAAACCACTTCATTTCATATATAAACTATATTTCATTTTATAATTATACTTAAATCTAGATTGGTTTTATTCTTCTATTACTATGGGAAGTAACTTCAACTCTGGTTTAAAAGTTTATCTTAGATTTTTTTTATTTTTCCATTCACAATAATGGGTGGTCTATGGAAGAATCAAATATTTCATTTGTCAAGAGGTTTACTATATCTGGTATTACCCTTCTATAGCATGAAATAAATATGTTATCAGGGCTTGGTTCTCCACTGTCTCAGTTAATCCAAAACTCAGAATCAGATTTCTTTAAAATAGAGCATAACATCTTGACTGGATAATACTTAAATGAACTTACTATTTAAGGCAGCATGATAGCATATTTAATGAGATTTCTCCCACGTAAGCATGGCTCATTTAGTGAAGCTAAAACTCTTTCACTTTAAATGATATACACATATATGGTAGTATATATATATATATATATATATATATATATATATATGTGTGTGTGTGTGTGTGTGTGTGTGATATTACCAAATATGGCATATGTATATTACCAAAACGGGTAAGTCATATATGTTCTACATATGACATATGTAATATTATCACATATGACATATGTTTAGGAACATCAATATGCCATATTTGGTACCATACATACACACACACACACACACACACAGATATATATATATATATATATATATATATATATATATATATATATATATATATATATATATATATATATATATATATATATATAATATATATATATAATATATATATATTATATATATATATATATATATATCACCATGCTACACTATGCAAAGCATAGTTCAGAATGAGAGAATACATCTAAAGCCAAACTTAACCTGATTTAAAGTGGAATGAATTAATCTAGTCCCTTATGCAAAAGGAGGAGTTTTTTTTAATTCAAGATTGTAGGACAAATTACTTGTTGCCTGATTTAATAAATCATACTAACTTTTACTGGCCATAGGTGATCTAGTAAGGCTATTTAGAAATATTAATATCCCACTTTGTATTTGCAGGTGATAATAAACACTCATATAAATTGTAAAGGGTTGTCTAAAGTTAGAACCAATCATATTTTTAAAAAATAAAAGAAAAGGATAATGAAATGAAAATATTTCTGAATATGACATATTTTCATAAATATTGGCAACACTCCATGACAAGGTTAAGTGATGTTTTCAATAGATTGCATGTTCTGATAATTTTTTTCAATTGCAGTAGCTAGGTTTATCATGGATCAGTACCTTGACAAGTAAGGCCCGACTAATTTGCTTTTTATTTCCCTCTGCCTTAAGTATGAAAATGATAAAATCCTTTTATTATGATTCAGTTATAATTTATGTTTTATCTTTAATGGAACTAAACAAAGGTCTTAGCCTTGGCGAATTTGAGATCTTTGGCATGAACAAAATCTGAGGGAATTTGAAAGATTAGGCGTCATCCTACAGACCACATCTTCTCCAAATTGCTTAAATTACATTTGATCCATCTCAAAATTCAATCTTATGTACCATAATAACCATCCTAAATGAAAGAAGTATTGTGTAAACTTTGTAAGAATGGAGAAAATACTCCATGAAGAACTGTGTAAAAACTTAAGATTTTATTATGAGGGTATGCCCTATGATCATTGTACATAGGGGTATGCCCTATTCAGTTTTCTATTTATAGCTATTATTTAGTGGACTAAGATCCCTGGGAAAGATTGGAGGTTTCTTGACTCCATTCTTTCCTACCAGTGCCCGATGTTGAACGAAGGATGTAAAAAAAAGAGAGAGTTTAATAATGAAACAATTATCAAGGCTTTAGCCGTTTATCGAGCAAACAAAAAATTATTTATTTTTGACTTTGCATTTTTCTTAAAATTTTGGGTTTGCATTTTTTCTTTTTATTTAGATTTAAGTTTTAAATTATTTTTAATTATCTATATCTATTTTGTGAAATTACAATAAAAAACAAAACTAGTCGGAAAAGTTAATTTATGATTTTTTTAATTCTATTATTAATTAATTTTGATGGATATTGGGTTGAAGCTGAGAGATTCTAGAATTAAAAGAACAAGATGTTACTTACCATGTCCACCCATTATTTTGGTCTAACCTGTAATAAACCCTGTATTAAACCTACATCATTTTTTGCATTGCTAATCAACACATTATTATATAATACTTTTCAAAAACATCATAAGAATGTCCAAATCATTGATATGAATTATTGTTATTCATAGACTAAATTTGTAAGATCAAATAAGGTTTCTTAAGCTTATCCTAGTAATATCTTATGCAAATCATTTGTTGGTCCTATTTAGAATCAAACCATTACCAGAAAAGATAATTTTGAAAGTAAGTCCTCAACAATAGTTTCAACTCTACCATATTATGACACCACTTTAGAGACATATATCCATTAGATTAGAAGTCTAGATAAAGAAAATAATAAGATAAATCCCCACGTAAAGGCTCCCATAATAACAAGGCTTATCTAATATGTAATCTATTATAAACCATGTATTTTCAGAATAGTTTGTGATACTTCATAATCATAGACACCCATTCATTAAAGAACTAATTGTTATTCATCACTGTAACCCATATTAGTTAATGTGTGAGACCATTTAGAAAAATTGGGCTATGTCTATAAATATTGACTGCTTGCATACATACAAGAAATTCCATAACATATATTGCTAATACTTGTAGAATATCTAACCCTACTATGCTAGATTAGAGAAAGCTTATCAAAATGCTACACTACTACTAGAACCCTACTAATAATATGACATAGGTATAGGAAAACTAACCCTAGGGGTTAGCTCCTTTCTTCTTCTTTTGATTTTTCCTCTACTCCACAATGATCCACGAAGTAACAATCCCCAAGAGAGGGAAGTTGGTTAACAAGCGATTATGAGGTAACTTTATCCTTACCTTTTCAATTGCTTCCTGCATCTCGCTTGTGATCATAGTTCCTTGATTTGTCCTCTCTTTTTATCATTTCCTTTCTTCTCTATCTCAAACTCTGATTTAGAGGAAGGACCTTCATATAAATCTATAGATTAGGGCACCCAACCCTCTTCAATGAGGTAATCTTGCCACTATTCTTCTCCCATCCTCATCTTTTTCCCAAGCCATTTCTATAAAAAAATCTATGTGCCTTGGAATTCCAAGCTTTCTCTCTTCAAAATCCCTCACATTCTTGATGGTTAGAATAGGTTCTTGACCACTTCATCCCTATTCTATCTAGTATCCTTAGGGTCCATTAGATGAAAATAAACTTCTAGATATGACACTTTTAACTCTGCATCCACATTATATACAGCCACATTCATATCCCTGATAATTTCCTTAACAAAGACTCCCCTACATAATTATGTTGCTTCAAATTTAGGGATTTCCATAGCTAGTAGTATGGAGAGAAACACCACTAGTATATTCATGTTAACTCTAAAATTCTCTTCTGAATTCAATAAATCATCCCCCAAGATGAGCTTTACAGCCTGTATAGATAACTCATATATCCCCTCTAAGGATCCTACCCCTTCTTCTTATGCGATTCTACCTAGAATAGCCATTTGGTGGGTGACATTCATGAGTTTGAACTTGAGACTAGACTCCATTTCGCTATAAGACCTAGCACTTTTGTAATTACCCACACATAATGACATTGTTGTAATAGCTCCTTGATTTTGAGTTTTAAAAGGTGAGGCTCTATGGTGATTTCTTGTAACTCCTACTCTAGAGGCATGTGTGAAGAGACGTGTAATTTAATGAACACCTCTCTTGAATTTTAGATTTAATAATGAGTCTTTAGATACTCTTGTGAAATTATCAAACTTTTCTTTTAACCATTATGTTTCCACTTCTTATTCTTCTCTATGGACTCCCATTTAAATGAGTCACCCAAGTAATCTGGCCGCCACCTTGGAAAAATCCTTATGTTATGAATGCTTGTCATGCTTGGGTGTCATTAAACTCTCATCCTATAATCAATAATATATATTCCACTTGATGATGATAGGAGCCATTATTAATGCCCTTTCTTTGTTAGGATTATTGAATTCAAGGGTGACATTTATTGAAGGGTAATAATAAATCCATTTGATGTGAACTTTACTCCTTAGATTATAATCTAAAAATTTACTGCTAAAATGATCTTCTATGCCTAGATATTAAGGGACCTTTGCATTCCTTAAAGTCTATATATATATATATATATATATACATCACACACACACAACACACATATGTATACATATATGTATATATATGTATATATATGTATATATATATATACACACACACACACACACACACATGCAATATATATATATAATAATGTATGTATTACATGTATATATTATATATATAATATATACATGCAATATATATATATATAATAATGTATGTATTACATGTATATATATATATATATATATATATATATATATAATATATATATATATTATATATATATATATATATATATATATATATATATAATATATATATATATATATATATATATATATATATATATATATAATAATGTATGTATTACATTATATATATATCTATATTATATATATATATATATATATATATGTATATATATGTATATATATATATGTATATATATGTATATATATGTATATATATATATAAATATGTTATATATGTATATACATA